>OU342736.1:354688240-355288240 GCA_910589765.1 Avena atlantica
TGATCTGGCAAAAAGGGTCGAAGTGCGTGTGGATACTTTGGTGCACCCCTGCAGGGTTAAATCTTTTCGAGAAGCCGTGTCCGCGGTTATGGACGACTTGGAGCACAGTGCTTGATCATAGACAACTATAACTAAAGTTTACTGTTATAATTTGACTTGTATCCGATATGACTAGTAATCAGCTTCACTGCAACGGAATGGCTAAATAAAAGTACCAACAACTGCTGGGTTTGGGATATCTCATGCTAATTGTATCTGACTAGTAAGTGTTGCAACTACAACGGAATGGTTGACTAAAATGGCCCACTGCTTATTTTATCAGGATGATTATCTATACTTGACTAGTAATTGCTGCAACGATAACTGAATAAATAAAACTGCCAACTGTGTGAGTTCCTCGGTTGACTTCCTCGTTTGGTCGCGAGGGGGAACACCAGGATGGGTTTGTTTGATGGTAGCATCAGGTTGGTTCCGAATAGGTCTTTCTTATCCCTCTCTGATAGCCGTCAGTTGCATCGGGTCTCTATAGGTTGTTTAGTGCATGCTGCCGCTGCCGCTTCAGTCCACCATACCTATGTAGGCGAGGACCGCCGAATTATAGCCTCGCTGTGTACTGGCCTCAGTACTGACGCTCCTCTTTTTCCTTTGCCCTTTGTCGGCACCCCTTTTGTTTAAGCAGGTTTTGAGATCGACGTCGTTAGCAGGGTTACCCTTCCGGCTTGGCCTAGGCAGGGTTATGGACTCCATTGGTTATTCTTCAGGGCTCTTAGCCCCATTTGCATCTTGTCCGTAGCTGGACACTCTATCGTTTTCAAGGTGATTTGGATCTTTGTTCTGTATATCTGTATTCTTGACTCGTGGAGTCGTGTTGTATATATATCTGTTCTGTGGGTCCCATCGAGGACTGTTGTGTAATGTTATTACTTCGTTTTCCACTCGCACGCAAGTGCCTGGTGGGCACCTTTGAATCGTTTCTATGCGGGTTTTGGCGGGAAGCGCTGAAACTTGCATAGGGCCGATTCTGAGGGTGTTACAGAAACCTAGTAAATGGGTGGAACCTGTAGGTTGGATAGTGATATAGGAGCCATCTTATCTAAACCAAATATTCTTATGACTTGTGATGAGTATCCACTTGAGGATAACCTTTTCAGACCTAAGTCAGATGCTTAAGTCATTCTTTCTTAGGAGTAATTATTTTATCTTTTCTCAAGTATAGTGCTCTTTAGTATCCTCCGAGGGAGACATAAACCACCAAGATACTGTAGGGGTTCGTAGCATGGAAAACAAAATTTTCTATCGCATGCATACAAACAAGCCAAGATCTATCTACTAGATTGTAGCAACGAGTCGATAGAACCACTCGCCCTCGAAGATTCCAAAGCGGTTAACGAGAGTAGATTCTCGTGGGTGATGTATTCGTACACTTGCCGATCTCAAGATCGCGTAGACGATCCTTCTGACGCTGTGTTCCGGCTGCGCTTCCGCAGTCGGTCACACGTTCAGTACTCGATGAAGACCTTCCTCTCCCTTGTTCCAGCAGGCAGCGGAGGTTGTAGCACTCTCCTCGTGATTCCGGTAGCACGACGGCGTAGTGTCAGAAGTAGAGGGAAGATCCCGCAGGGCTTCGCCTAAGCCGAAGCGAGTATGATGGAGTAAGAGAGGGCCTTGGCGATCTACGGATTAGAGGCACCAAGGGGGTGGCTTGGCTGGCGGCTAGGGTTTGGGGAAACCCTAATTCAGCGGCTAGAGAAGCCCTAGGTGGCGGCAACACTTGGAGGGGTGGTGGCGCCTAGAGCTAGGGTTTGGGTGTGAGGGGTAGGGGTGCGCCCTACCCCTCCTTATATAGGTGGGGAGAGGCGGTTTGGGGAGGAGGGAGTCCTTCCCCAACTCCTCTTCATGGCCGGCGGGTGGAGGGAGTGGGATTCCTACCCTAGGTAGGTTTCCTACTCTCCCTCCACCAAGCAATGTTCGGATTTGACTTTTCAAATTGGCGTTTGACTTTCAAACTTGAATTTGATTTCTCTCTTCATATTGCCCAGCCAAGTGACCTAGTACATGATGCAACCATTCCACATTGTTATGACACATCCATGTACCCTTCCCCTTCCGGAGTGCCGGACCTTCTAGACCCTTCTAGAACATTCTCGGTGAAAACACCGAAATCATTTCCAAACTCTGAAACAGGACTTTCCTTATATGAATCTTATTCTCCGGACCATTCTGGATCTCCTCGTGATATCCCGGATCCCATCTAAGACTCCGAACAACATTCGGTCTCTTACTCATCATTCCATAACTACACAACAACATCGAATCCTTAAGTGTGTCTCCCTACGGTTCGTGAATTATGCGGACATGACCGAGACACTTCTCCGATCAATAACCAATAGAGGAATATGGAAATTCATATGGCTCCCACATATTTCTATGATTACTTTGCGATCGAATGAACCACTTACATACGATACCAATTTCCCTTTGTCTCACGATAGTTTACTTATCCGAGGTTTTGATCGTCGGTATCTCTGCATACCTAGTTCAACCTTGTTACTGATAAGTACTCTTTTCTCGTTCCTGTGATATGTGATACCTTGTGAGCCAGTCACATGCTTGCAAGCCAATTGGATGACATTCCACCGAGAGGGCCCAGAGTATATCTATCTGTCATATGGATGGACAAATCCCACTCTTGATCCATGTGCCTCAACACATACTTTCCGAACACTCAATGCCACCTTTATAGCCACCCAGTTACGGTGTGGTGTTTGATGTCATCAAAGCATCCTTCCGATAATGGTGATTAGCATGATCTCATGGTCGAAGGAATTAGGTTACTATGTATCAGAAAGCATATAGCAAATGAACTATATTAAGTGACTTGATCTTTATGCTACGCTTAACTATAGGAGTATGTCCATCATATCATTCATCTATTGATATGACACTGTTGTTAATAACATCTCTATGTTCATGATCAGGAAACCATGATCATATATTAACCAACAAGCTAGTTTAACAAGAGGCTTTACTAGGGACTCTTTTATGTTTACAAATCACACAAGTATTAATGTTTCCGTTTAATACAACTATAGCATGGTATGTAAACATTTATCATAAACATGAAGATATGATAATAACCACTTTATTATTGTCTCTTGGGCATATCTCCAACAGTCTCCCACTTGCACTAGAGTCAATAATCTAGTTTCAAACCTTTGTGCATTCAACACCTATGGCTTTCCGGTGATGTATTTACACGATTGCTAGTGGTCAACTGATCTCCGGATCTGACACTTCCAGGTCCGTGTGTAATTGCATGTCTTTGCGTCTCTACGCATCACTTATTCTCTAATGAGATGGCTTTGTATAAATTTGGTCCTTTGGTGAGACCTTTAGTTCTTTGGGGTTAAAACATGTTGATAATATTGTCGTACAATATATCTTCATAGTACTATCCCGCTGTGAACCACACCTAGTTTGATAACAAACTACTTGACACAAACGCCCTCTTTTGCGGCTATTATAGCAGTCATACACTTAGCCTTTTGTTGTAGTATCTGTCACAATGTCTTAACTTTGGAACTCATCCAAAACCATTATGGAACTTACTTTCCATTATATCGTGCAACCCTTAGTTTAGATTGAGATAAACTTAATTTGTACTTTGTGACAAAACTAGTATCAATGTAGTACTTTTACAATGAACTTACCATCTATTTGTCACTTCTACAAAATAATATATTCTTAGTTCTTCCAAAAGATCATAAGGATATCCTTACTATCGTACAATGATCATCTTTTGAATCATTTTGGTATATGCTCATAACATTTAGAGCATAGGACATATCTGGATTTGTACATATCATAGTATGATTGATATAAATACTCTTTGTGATTTCATACATCAAGTATCAATCTATACTTAAATCTTTTTTTTCACTTACCAAGTGTCAATACACTTGAATATATCATCATTATTGAACTCATTCAACCCTTTATGTGCGACAAGAACCTTTCTTATAGTTTCTATATTGAACTCATTCAATATCTCATCTATGTACATTTGGCACAACCATATTAGCGTCTCAATCTATCTATATGGAGATTGATGCCAAATATTCGGGTTTTTCCTAAGTCTTTCATCGAGATGATATTCTTAACATGTGTTAATAAAAATACATCATTTCTAATCAACAATATGTCTTTCACATAATGTATTAGAAACATGTCTTAGCGCTCCCACTTAATTTCTTGCAAATGCAAGCATCTACATCGTCTCCGACGAATTTAAACTCCTTTAACAGTTTCATCATAGTGAAGATTCCAACTCCGTGATGCTTACTTCAACCATTGAAGTTTGCATATGCTTTTAGCATCCTTTGAATTAACAAAACCCTATGGACCGTGTTATGCACATGTCCTAGGTAACAATTCTATTCGAAGAACTTGTTTTGTTTATTCAACTACCACATAACAAAATTATATGTAGTGGTTGCTACATTAATCCGTCTAGACTAAATATCGCTATGAAAGATCAAATCTTGTCATAGTCAACCTTTGAACATTGTTGTGAACTCTTTCCCAACATGTCGACTATTTCATAGATGTGAAACATCCATGTCTATTTCTTTATAGATCCAAACACGACTGTAAGGTCTTACACCTTTATCGAGGGTCCTTGAAGTTCAAATCTTGGTTTCTCGTGTATGGAACTATCACGGATTTTATGGCTTCAAGCCATTTTACGGAGTCAGGGCCCATCATCGCTTCTTTGCATGTAGTCGGTTCATTATTGTCAAATAATGATTCAACCCTCAAATCTTGGTATTTGATTGTTTACCCGACCTAATAGGTATAGAAACTTAGACCTCCATGACCACAACCTTTGAGGCACATGAACCATGAGCATTGTTGCTGGCTCCAGAACATTTTTCGGCGCTGTGCAACTTTGCACATATAGCTTAAGGTTCTTTTAACCTTATCAAAGTTCTATTGTCCTCCCACTTATCTTTTCACGAAAAATTCCTTCTCAAAGAAACTTGACGTTCTAAGCGACAAACACTTTTGTCTCCGATGTTATGGAGGAATACTTAACAGTTATTCGAAATAACATACAAAGACAGGTTCATCCGACTTTGGTTGCAAACATCTTTCTTATGCATAGCATACCAATGTTTAAGAAAGGACAACTTGGGTTTTATCCCAAACTGTCACATCCCAAGATTTTCTAAATCTTGTAATGTGAAAATAAATGAATAAAATAAAACTTTGTTTGATTTTTAGAGCCAGAAGAAACTTTTTGAATTCCAATAGGAATCTTCAAACCTATTTTGAACAATTAAATCTCAAAAGGATTTAAAAAGATAAACATTTAATAAAAGAAATTAAAATGTTTGGAAATACTATTTTGGATCTTTTAATAAAAGATTTGGTTTTCCAAAAGAAAAATATAGATTTATAAATAAGGATTATTTTATAAAGCCAAAATTAAACCTTGGCCAAGCTTTTGAATTAAAACATTTTATTTTAAATAAAATTAGCAAAGGTTTATTTAAATAGGATAATAAGGAGTTAATAATCAAATTTTATTTAAATAAAAGGTTTTACCATTTTAAATTAAAATATCAAAACTTAATAATTTATTTTAAATAAGTTTTCCAAGTATTTTATATTATCTAATAAAACCTACTAAAGTGTTTTGGCTTTATTTTAGGTTTCAAAATAAATATCTCAATAAAACAAATCCTATTGGATTTAATAATGAAAGCCTATTATATTAATTAATAATGGACACTAAAATAAAAGGTTATTTTGTTTTAAATCAAATTACCAAATATTATATATTTCCCAAATAAAACCCACTGATTTGGTTTTGAAAATATTTAGGTTTCAAATAAAGATTTTATTAATAAAAACAAATCCTATTTGATTACTAAACCTTGGCCCATTTTATTTAATTAATATTGGACCCTAAAGTAAAATAATATTTTGTTTTAAACAAGTATCCAAATATTATTTAATTCCAAATGATACCTACTGATTTGATTTTGAAAATATTTGGATTTCACATGAAGATTTTATTAATAAACAACAAAAACTCCATTTAATTAAATGATCCATTTATTTAATTAATAAATGGAACCTAAAAAGATTTAAAATAATATTTTATTTTAGTATGTGAATTATGTTGAAAAAACAGAACCAAATTCAAAGTAAAGTTGAGTGTTGGTTTGAATTTGTTTGAATATTTGAAAACATTGTTTGAAAATCAAATCAGGAAATAGAAATAGAAAAAGGAAAAAGATTCAGACAGAAAAAAATAGAGCAGCCCACCTTTTGACCCAACTAGCCCAACAGCAGCCCAGTCCAGCCCATCTGCCTCTTCCCCCCCCGAAAAGTTTTTCTTCACCAACTAAACAACCCACAAAGAGACTGGCAAGTGGAGCCCTCCCTCTTTTCGTTTCCCACTGACGCAACGGTCCCACTTCGCTAGCCATCGTCTTCACCGCGACCTGTTCTTCCTCAGACAGCGCTGCCGTTCCCTGTCAGTCAATTCCCGATTAAATTCACTTAACTGCCGCATTGATTCAGTCCAGCAACCACGCGGTGTTAAACGCCATGCTTTACTCTTCCTTTCCCCCAAACCAGAACCACCTGAGAGCCACCAGGCTGCTCCAATCGTCCCCAAAACCGTCACTGACTCCGACGACACTCCGGCGAGAATTCCAGCCATGTCCTGCCACTCCTTGCCTTACCAAGCACGCAGGCACATTCCCCACTCACAGGCGCATCTGCCCATACCACCCATTCACCTGCGGGCGCCCCAGACCGTCGACTCTGACCACTTCTGAGCACCACCGCGTCTACTACAACTCCGGCGAGTCCTCCAGGTAACATCTAGCCACCCCATTCTGTCTCGTTGATGCACACACGATCACCGACCCCGTACGCATCTGACGCAACTGCTATCTTGCTTTTTCGTGGCATGTATCGTCGCCTCCGACGAAGAACAGAGAAGCCCGACGCCGCCACGAACTCCGGCGAGAGATTCCACCTGACCCCGAGCGCCCCTTGCCTCGTCAACCGCACGTTGAGCATCGCCGTAAACCCCTGAGCCCGGTGAGCATGCCCTTTTTCTCTCTCGCTTCCTATTTCACCGGCGCCGTCATCGACTGGCCGCTCCGTCGCTAACCATCGTCGCCAGCGCCGCCACTTCGTGGTTGATTGATCAGGACCGTTCGATTTAGATCAGACGCGTAGAAACAGATGACTTAAACGCGAAGGGGTACTCGATCTGAGCCACTCAATCTAACTAGATCCAACGCCCCACAGACGTGATCCAACCGAAACGGTATGGACCAATAGGAACACGACGCGTGGCCAGGTTTAAAACTAAAAACAGATTTGAATCTGATTTAATTGCAAACTTCAAACCTTTGTAACTTTCAAACCACACGTCCAAATTTGGCAAATTTTATATCAATGAAATCAGGAGAACAAGACCTAACCAACCCTGGCCTTAGTTTTGAAAATAGTATCTGTTAGCTTGTTTGAATTTACAGAAACATTTGTGTACTTGTTTAGAGTATAAAAATTGTTTAAAATTGAATTTAAGGATAAAACCTTTGCAAATTGGTTTGATGTGACCTTACTGACCCTAGGAACCAACCCATGGTTTGGAAAATGAATTTGGAAAAGTTTGGAATGGATTAATTAGTTTAGTCCATTTCTAACCAAATAAAATTGTTGATTTTATTATAAAAATGTTTATGGAAAGAAAACTTTGAGAAAATGGTTTGGACCAAACCTACTGATCCTAAAACACCAAGTTTTGCAATAGCAACTCATTTGGTGAACAACTTAAGAGTTTTGCCTTAATAAAAACATTTTTCACCACATGAAATGATAAATGGATTTAAAAATAGTTTTTGGACAAAACCCTCTAACCAATGACTTTGCCACTTTGGTAAATGACCAATTTGGATCTTACAAAGTTTAGAAACCCCATAGAGACCACTTTGCAAAATAAAACTATCTTGTGCATGCTCCCATGCATGAATATGTTTCCATTGTTTTGTGTGTGTGAAATTGTTTGAGTGAATATTGGTTTGGAATGTAAATTGAATTGGTGTTTGCTTGATTGACTTGTAGTGAAGTGTGATACTAACAAGATCAAGGAGTGAACCACCATTCCCTACCAAAAAGGCAAGTGATGCTTCATACTTTTGTCCTATTACTTTCTCTATGCATTAGTGATTTTGCTAAGTAAAACTTGCATGGATTTTGCTAAGTATAGATATTGCTATAAGAAAACCTAGTATATGAATCCTTAGTAGGATTTTCCTAAGTTAGAGATTCCTACTACTACCAAGCTTAGCCTAGCTAAAAACATGGGTGGAAAATATATTCACACTATGGAAAAATATTCTAAGTCTAAGGACTTAAGTTTTGTTTAATAAAACAACTAAGTTAATGAATCACCTGGGTGGAATGGGCTTGCTTGGTGGAGAATGGTTGAGTGGTTCACAAGGCCCATGTCTATGGTTGACCTTGTGTATCTCACTTGTGGAATGCCACCCAGGAAACAAAGGGATTTGAGATGTCAAATATTGAGAAGCTTCAAGTGCAACCACTTGGCAATATGGGCTCTGCCATGATCATATAGGTTGCAAGAACTTAGCCATATGGACAGTTGGTGGTAGTGTTTGATAGGTTGGAACGCGTCCATTTTGGTCTAAGGGAAAGCTTCTGAAAGATCTTGTCTTGGGAAACCAAGTCTTGTGGGGAAAGTGCACCATCTCTGCAGAGTGTAAAATCTAAGTACTTAGCCATGTCCCTGGTAAAGGACAATTTGAGCATCAAGACATGGAAGCAATCAAGAATCTCATCATTCCAATTTCTAAATTTAAAATCTTGTGGTTTGAACAAGGGTTGTGTGAAATTCTTCAATCTTTGATTGAGAGATGGCTTGTTTAAGGATCTCCAATCTTTGGTTAAGAAAAATGATTTTGCCAAGCACTTCAGTCTTTGATTGGTAGATGCCTTGGAAAGGATCTTCAGTCTTTGATTGGTAGATGCCTTGGGAAGTAATTTTTCAAAACAAAAACTTAGTATTTTCAAAATGATAAGGAAAATCTATTTTGAGCAATGCAAAGCCTCAACTCCACTTAGCCAAATGCATATAGATGATAGACTCCACTATATTACCAAAGTATCACTTGCCAATACAATTCAAATGTATTGACCCTTGTGGCTGTAACTTGTAATGTTGCAGGTTTGATTGATTTTAGTGAAGATTGTTTGATTAGGATTACAAAGTCTACAACCAACATCTGCCTGTGGCACTTTGAAGATGAAGGACCCATGACTATATTTATTCCGCTGCAATGTAATGTAATAGCCTAATGAGCTATATTTGATGTAATAAACTTATGTTATTCCTGGTTATAAAGTTATATTATGACCTTTGTTTCTTGATATTACATCTTAACTGTGGATGCTAGCTATTGATCCAGGGACTAGCATTGTAAACACAGAGGGCTCTATCTTATCTAAGATTGGGACCCCTTTCACAAACCATAACTTTATATGGTGTCATTTCAACGGATTATGATGGAGCTCTTTTTAGTGGAAAATGGTAGTCTCTAAAGCTTTTAATCTTTAAAATATAATGGCAGTTTTATGAATTACACCTTTGATCTTACCATGTCAAACAAGGTTTAATTACATATCTCGAATGCTCCATACTCTTATGGTGTTTCGGGGAATGCAAATCCACGAAATGATTCCTTAAATCTTAGGTATTATGCTAAATTTGTAACTCAAATATCTTCCTTTATGATCTTATCATAAACTATTTATATTCTTGTTACAATGATTTTGCACTTCATCTTGAAAGTCTTTGAACTTTTCAAATGTTTCATACTTCATCCTTATTAAGTAAATATTCATATATTCATTCAAATTTTCGGAGAAAGCATATGAAGTTGAAATCCATCGCTCTTGACTACACATAATGGACTTCATACAACAATATGTAGAAGTTACAATAAGCTAGTCATTCGTTCCCTTTTGGCCTATGAACAAAGTTTTAATTATCTCTAGGAAAGTTCCACAAGCGTCATTTGATCAAAAATCAAAAGACTCCAAAATTTCATCCACATGGAGTTTCTTCATGTTTCCTTTCCAATATAATTTAAACGGCGATGTCACTTCCTAAGTGATCTTTCAGTCAATTTGTCTTTTGGCATTTTTAGCACTAGTTTTATGGATGTGATTTCTCCAACAAGATTTGTAAAACATCCATCTTTTATGGATTACGGCAATTATTTGAACAACCCTTTTGTTCTCATAATACCTGATAAAACAAATCTTGAAGGCAAGCTTTGATGTTTAACGAGCAACACAATAACCCTTTATTTGTTCTCGATGAACATCATCACATATTCTTTTGGTAGTTACTTAGGACATTGTAGTTCATGAATTCTGTTGTTTCGTATGACGATTCATACCAACAAATTCAGTATCCAATACTTAAGAACCACATTATTTAACAAGCAAAGAATATATCCATAACACGTATATCCTTTATATACTTAAGCTAAACAATTCTAGTCTTTTCTTTTCTGCCATATATTTATGAGATTCTCTTTCAGTATTTCCTTTTTCTATTGAAAGAATCTACCAACATCAATAGTGGAGCCATATACATGACACATAGTCCAAAGCATGTATAGTTAAATATCTATGTCTTTGGACTTGCACTTTGAAGTAGATCACCATCATCAAATGTTTGGTGTTCTTTCAAATTCCATTCTTTAGTAATCTCTTGGTGTAGTAAACCTTTTACCTACATCAAATATTCATCCTTATCATGAAATTATTCATGATCAAGCTACTTTTAGCTTATAACGGTGAATCGTGAGTATAATGTTGCTCTCCAAAACCTTTTGGAGGATTAGGACAACTAGTGTCTCCAACCTTTTGTAAATTCTCATTAAATATGAGAACATAAACTTTGCCATATTATACTCTATCATGTTGTAACCAAAACATCATTTCAGATATCGCAATATCTTCCATACATGATGGTTTCTGAAACAACTCTTTCAACCCCTAGATTACCTTGATATTGAAACTATCTTTCGAATATCAAGAATCATGGAGATAAACATGATACTTATATACTAACACTGGAATTGTTACTCTTGATTTAATACCAACTATTAAACTTCACGGAGAATCGAAACTTACTGAAAGTTTGCAATGGGACTTTTAAACTTTAGATTAACACTTCAAAACAATACGATACCAGTTTGTAAAGTAACTAACTAGAATTCTATAGTTCTATCATCTCAATTAAAACTAAGCGCAAGGTGGTAAACAGATGCCTATGACTACAACAACTATGCAAATTCACTTTGATTTAATTTATGATAAATAGTGTTCAACTCTTAATCATATTGATGTTGAACTCCCACTCAAAACAAGATCCCTCACATTGTTTTAGTGATCACACGAACCAAATCAAAACCGATCATCACGAGAGTTGATGTAGCTTCAATGGCGAACTATCAACATGTTCCTCATATCTACTATATGACTCATGCTTTAACTTTCGGTGATCTGTGTTCCGATACCAAGTCTGTACATGCTAGGCTCGTCAAGATCAAACCTTAGCTTCCGCATGAGCAAATCTGGCTTGCTCACGTTGTATACACTCGCAGAATCTAACACACCCGATCATCACGTGATGCTTCGAAACAACTAGCTTTAGCAACGGTGCTTACTAAGGATGAACACTTTAAAACTTGAAATTGTGTGCTTGAGGGATCATCTTATAATGCTACCGTCGTGAACTAAGCAATACAAGATACATAAAAGGATTAACATCACATGTAATTCATAATATGTGATATGATATGGCCTTTCTTCTTGTGCTTCCGATCTCCATATTCAAGCACGAACATGATTTCCATCATCACCGGTGTGGCGTTGTCACATCCCAAATTTTAGATTTGGTTCTGCATATCATTCATGTCATTGCATCATAATCATCCATGCAAAACTTTCAATTGAAATGATTCTGGCAAAACACTACTTTCAAAACTTTTTTTTGAATTGCTATAATGCTCCTACAAGGGATCATACTAGGTTTGTATTTCCCCCCTCCTTGGAAACTAGTGGTGTTGATACAAGTGATCCCATGTTGACCCTCTGGTTTTTACAAAAATTTAGGAACAAGAATCACTCGGTTCGGAGTTCGTATGAAGAAGATACGAAGGAAAAACTAAAACAGAAATAGAAAAGAAAAGAACAAAAAAAAAGCAGCACAGCCCGCTAGGTCGAGCCGGCCCAGCCGCGCCAGCCAGCACACGCGCTTGCGCCGCAGCCGCCGCCGCCCGCGCGGCAGATACTATCCGCCGCCCGCGCCCGCGCCCAGCCACCGACAGGTGGGGCCCACCTGTCGGCGCCGACATCGCCGCCGCCCGCCATGACCATTCCGCCGCCGTTTTCGCCCCTGAATCCGCGTGGGCCCCCTCCCCAACCCCCGCGCGCCACCCTGCCCCTCCCCTACCGTGCCGCCTTTTCCCCATCGCGACGCCGCCGTCGCCTCCCTATTTCCGCCGCCGCGCGCGCCCCGGTAAGCACTGTCGCCGCCGCTCTCTCTCTCCCTCGCCTCGCCCGCGCCTCCCAGCAGCGCCCCCCCCCCCCCCCCCGCAAGCTCGCCGCCCTGCTTACTCCCTCCTCCCTTCCCGCAGGGACCACCGGAGCGCCGCCCGGGACCAAGCCGCCGACCACCCCGTCGCCAGCCGCCTCCCCCTCTGCGTCGACGCCTCTGCCCCGACCTCGCCGGCCCCGTGCGCCACCTCGCCGCCGCCAGGAACCGCCGCCGTCGCTCGCCGCCGACATCGCCGGTGAGTCCCGCCGCCGCCTCACTCCCTGGCCGCTCGATCTTAGATGAACGGCCCAGATCGCGTGAGACCGCGTGGTTGACTGGTGGACCAGTCAACGCACGCTGAGTCAGCCTAGTCAAAGTCAAAGTCTGACTGGGTAATTTCCTAAATAGATATATTTGGCAGATTCTAGGTAAAACTTGTAAAATTTGTAGAAAATAATCTACTGGGCCAAAAATTGCAAATAAAATATGTGTACATTCAGTAAGTCGTGTAGAATCTTGCTGTACCATTGTTTTACACTTTTACAGCAAGATTTTGTCCAGAATAATTAAATGAGTTAATGTCCTTTTGGAGTAATTAATTCGTGGAAAAAGATCTGTAACTCCAAAAATTGCAAGTAACATGTCCCTGGATTCAGTAGAACAAGGGGAATCTCAAAGTGAATTAAAAGGTTAGGCTTACAATAAAAACTTTTGCAGAAACTATTTAATGGCTTTCTGCAGTATTTTAATTACTCAGGGAGTTGTATAATTCCTTTTTGAGAATTTCCAATTGGTACTGCTCCTATTCAGTAATGCCTACAAGGTAGAATTTTCCCAAGATTTTACAAACAGTATGTTAACGGTAGTGATTTATTTGGGTTCTAGCTCTAGTTTTGAGCACTATAAATTGCATAATAGTTTTCCTTGCGCTAAAACTATTTTCCATGCATGCATTCAGTAGCTTTACTGAATAAGATTATGTGGTGTTGTTGTAGCATCAATCCACTTGTCATGCATGCATCTTGCATCATCTTTGTTTGCATATGCTTGTGGATGGTTTGTTTATGATTGCAATTGTATCGTGTAGATTGTGACGAGTGCAACGCTTGCTCGTGTGTGGATTGTTCTTCCGACCACTACAATCAAGGAAAGTAGATGCTACCTTGTTCATGATGTTGTCCTACTATTTTCAATGCATTGTCGTGTATTTTGTAGATGCATGTGTAGGATGATACTATCGCTATGCTATATCCTATTATGTGGTAGGGCTTTCCTTGTAGATGAACCACCGTTGGTAGATGTGCTTAGCCATGCTATGATGAACGAGGGCTGGGTTACATCACTGAAAGTTGTTTCTAAATGTGTTGGTTTGCAAAAACTAAAACAACTTAATCAATCAATCTCCTGGGTGTGATGGGATTGATAATTTTTGGTGGTATCATTGCGTAAAGGCACCCATGTATCAACAGAAAATGATTGGCTTCTTTATCCTATAGCTTACGTGTACAACCATGTGCCAATAATGAAATGGGCGGTTGGTTGGACTTAGTAGGTTGTGGTAACTCGAACCCGCGTATCCAGAGATGTAGAATTTTGGTAGGTTGGACCGGTGCGCGTCGGGATTGGGGAGCTACTTCCCGAACGGTCTCTTCTTGTACTTCTCCCTATCATCACCCAAAATGAGAGTGGTGGTACGAGCTGGGCTGGCCAAGTCACATGGGTAAAGTGTACTAACCCCTGCAGGGTGTATAATCTAATCGATTAGCCGTGTCCCCGGTTATGGACATCTGAGTTGCTTGATATTGATTCCATGACATGTTTCTCGCTCATTCTAATTTCATAATTGCTTTATTGTTGTTGGGTTAACTTAATTGGGATCTTTTCAAAGAAAATCAAAAACTGTTTATGAAAGTAGGACAAAGGTGTTTGTAAATGCAAGCTAGCCACAACTCCACCTGCCAAATATGCATGTAGATGTTAGCACTATTGTCTCCTTTACTAGCTCTACTTGCCATACATTCCATGTATTGACCCTTCGGGGCTGCTATGTTTCATGTTGCAGGATATTCCGATTCCGAGTAATCGATATAGGCCACGGTGCTCCACTCGGCACTTGTTCACTTGTGGGCAATTTGAAGAATGGAGGATTTGCTTTATTTATGTTGCTACCTGAATAATTTGAGCTAGCCTTGAGCTAAGCTTTTATTGTAATAATGGTACTCTGGATCTTCGTTATTTATGATACACGGATATTTTGCTATGTTATTCATCTTATTCTATTGTGGGCCAATGAACCGATCCAGGGATTGGCATGTCACATAGAAGCTACAGTCTTTTCAGAACCGTGGTGTTACAAGATGGTATTAGAGCCCGTGTGTCGACTGTAGGATCGTGACCTAGGATTGGATTAGGAAGCCATAGAATTATTAAAGCTTATATTAACTCTGTCTTTCATCTTATGCCTTTCACTCTCGTAAAATCTTACCATATGCTATTCTCACACTTTCCTCTTTTAATTGATAGATGGGAGAAGTCAGGACTGAGTATGCAACCATGGAGTCACCAAGGCCCTTTGCAAGACAGTTAGCACAGCTCTCGCAATCATTGGGATTGCTACTGCCCATGTTCAAGGGAAGAAGGCTGTACACCTATGGATATGGCGAGGATGCATGGGAGATCACCACCTTCATATTCATAGATGCCGCCTTGCCAAAACCTGTGCATCTGATCTACACCAAGACATACTGCAACTGGGGACTTGGAATTAACTTGGCCATGCATGAAGCCCTGTCTCGCCAGTGCCATCTTGTCCGACACCTACTGCCAGCAGATTCACCCTACCGTGACTATGGGAGACGTGATGAAGATGGGAACATTGTGGTTACCCCGGGCGACAGGAATAACATGTTGCCCCGTCGGAGGCACATAGAGGACATGGAAAGGGAGAATGGAGCTCTAGCTGAGAAAGTGATGATGGTAAAGGAGATTGCAGATTTTGCCAGCAATGGTATGGTGGTCCAAGGACAGGAGATTGACACCTTGCATGAATGTGTGGGAGTTTTGGAAAATGCCCTGATAGACAGGGATGCAACCATAGCTCATCTTAATGGGACTGTGCAGGATAACACCCAGACCATACAACAGTTGCAAGGGACCGTCCAGGAAAGGGATCAAACTATTGAAGATATGGCAGCCCAGATTGCCGCTCTCCAAGCACAGCTGAACCCACCCTCTGATGATGACAATGGAGATGGTGGCAACAATGATGATGATGATGACAGTGGGAACGATGATGATGATGATGAGGACGAGGATGATGATGATGGAGACGATGATGGTGGAGGAGATGAAGCTGTTGCAGTTGCAGCAGAGAGTGAAGAAGAAGAGGAGGATCCTAAAGAGGTGGAGTTTGAGATTTCAAGTGATGACACAGGAGAGGTGTACACTCCGCCGCCATGGTTGAACCGTGGACAGAAGCTCCAACGCATGAGTGCAAGGACCTAACGCAACCTCTTCAAGAAGTAGATAGAAGTCCACCAAATAGTCCTCGTTAGGAAAAATCGTTAGGATTAGTCTCGATCGATGTAAAACTTAATTACTATTATTTTAAGAGTGTTTAGTTGCTTATTTGTGTACTCCAATATCCCAGGAATTATTTGTGAGAATTTTATGAAAGATTTATGGCAAGTTTGGTTAATATCTATGTTATTCCTGCTGCAGTTTTCTGCTGATACAGCAGTACTGTATGATTTTTCACATTTTACTGGTATCTGAGAAAAATCTGAAAAAAATAGTGCTGGTTCGAAACTCTCTGTACTGTATGCACAAAATCAGCAAAAATTCCTGACGAGTTTAAGTCAGGTAGAAAATTTCGTGAACACTGCTGGACTGTTCTGGCAGATTGCTGTTTTTAATGCTTTGTTGATCAACTGTTTAGATAACCATTGCCAACTCTTCTAAAAACTATTTCAGTAGGTATATACTGCTAGGATAACCCCTGGGATGTTGCTGGATCACTTGTTTGTTGATGTGTTGCTTGCTTGAGATTGTCTGCTATTGTTTGTTGTTGTTTGATCATAATGCATGGGTAGAATCCTGTTTTCGTAGTTGATTCTTTCTAAGCTTACCTGTGCTGAACCGCAGATGCCTCCCCGCCGTCAACCCACCGAGTTGGAGCAGCTCAGGCACAGCTGACCCAAGTTATGACCCAGTTCATGGAAGCTCAGAACAACAACAACAATGGGAACAACCAGCCTCAGGGAGATGCTCTCACCAGGTTTCTGAGGCTAAGGCCAGCTAAGTTCTCTACTGCAACAGAGCCAATGGTTGCTCTCGACTGGTTGCGTTCAGTCAACAAGGATCTGTTAACTGTTAGATGCACTGATGCTGAGAAGGTGAGGTTTGCCGCTCACCTACTTGAGGGACCAGCCGCTTCTTGGTGGGACACTTTTCAGATCACCCACCCGCTGGACACTGTGACTTGGGCAATGTTTGAGGAAGGTTTCAAGACCAACCACGTGTCTTCAGGAGTTCTGAGCCTGAAAAGGAAGGAGTTTTGCAACTTGCGCCAAACCAACCGCACCGTGGCTGAGTACATTGAGGAGTTCAACAACCTGTCCCGTTATGCACCTGAGGATGTTGACACTGATGCCAAAAGGAGGGAGAGATTCCTGGATGGCCTCAGTGATGAGCTTTCAGTGCAGCTACTGGTGGTTTATTGTCCCACTTTCCAGGAGCTTATGGACAAGGCCAGAATCTTGGAAGGGAAGCACAATCAGGTGGAAAGCCGCAAGAGGAAGAGCAACAATCACCACTCTGGTTCTCACCACAAGTCTCGCACTTCTTATGATGGATACTCCAAGCATGGAGGGAGCGACCATGGGAGCCATGACTGCCACCACCATGGAGGCGATGGACATCGCCATGATAACCACAAGAGCAACCACCACAGCCACAAGGGAGGACACTCTCACCATTCTGGAGGACACGGTGGACATGACCGCAACCGTGATCGCAGCTTTGTGAAGAAGGATCTGAGTGAGGTGACATGCTTCAAGTGTGGTCAGAAGGGACATTATGCAGACAACTGTCCGGAGAAGAAGGTGCTGAAGCCAACCAACAACCAGAAGGCCACAGTGAACCACATGAATGTGGAGGATATCCCAGATGAGCCTGACCTTGTGATTGGTAAGTTTCCAATCAACACTCATCCTGCACTTATACTTTTCGATACTGGTGCATCACATTCATTCATATCAAGGGAATTTGTGGATAAGTATAAGCTACCTACTGAGTCTATGAAAGAGTCTATTAGAGTAAGCTCACCTGGAGGAGATATGATAGCTAGCGCGGGGATGCCGCGACTTAACTGTGAGGATTGGAGCACACAATTTCATTGCACATTTGGTAGTGTTGGAATCACAAGGGTTAGATGTTATTCTGGGTATGGATTGGATGTCTATGCATGGGGGACACATAGATTGTGCACAGCGAGCTGTTTCACTCAAAACCCCGGATGGTAAGAGAATTAGGTTCAAGTCGGTTGTGCAACCGGGAAGGTGTAAGCTGAATTCTCTTAAGGGGGTTAGCATGGATACTGTGCCTGTGATTAGGGATTACCCCGACGTGTTTCCAAAAGAGTTGCCAGGGATGCCACCTTACAGGGAAGTGGAGTTTCTCATCGATCTGATGCCGGGAACAGGACCCATAGCAAAGAGACCATATAAGATGGATGTGGATGAGCTGAAGGAATTGAAGAAGCAGTTGAAAGAGCAGTTGGACAAGGGATTCATTCAGCCTAGTTCGTCGTCATGGGGTACACATGTTCTGTTTGTGGAGAAGAAAGACAGCAACAAGAGATTAGTGGTGGACTATCTCTCGCTGAATGAAGTAACCATCAAGAACAAATACCACTGCCGAACATAAATGATTTGTTTGATCAACTGGAAGGAGCAAAGGTGTTTAGCAAGATTGATCTGCGATCGGGCTACTTCCAATTGAAGATACGGGAGGAGGACATACCAAAAACCGCTTTCACTACTAGGTATGGTTTATATGAGTATACAGTTATGTCTTTTGGACTAACGAATGCCCGGCATATTTCATGACCATGATGAACAAGATATTTATGGAGTACTTGGAAAAGTTCGTGGTGGTGTTTATTGATGACATACTGATATATTCCAAGGATGATGCTGATCATGAGAAACATCTGCGACTGATTATGGAGAAGCTGAGGGAACACAAGCTGTATGCCAAATTCAGCAAGTGTGAATTCTGGCTTAACACTGTTGGATTTCTTGGACACGTGGTGTCAGGAGAAGGAGTCGCTATTGATCCAAGCAAAGTGACTGAAGTGACTGAGTGGGAAGCGCCCAAGAATGTGGGAGACATTCGAAGATTTTTGGGACTTGCTGGATATTACAGGAGGTTCATTGAAAACTTCTCCAAGATTGCTAAGACGATGACTGAACTTCTGAAAAAGGAGAGGAAGTTTGAATGGACGGATGCGTGTGAAGCCAGCTTTCAGGAATTGAAGCGTCGACTAGTGACTGCACCTGTTCTGTGTTTACCAGATCTTCAAAAGGATTTCCAAGTGTACTGTGATGCTTCTCGACAGGGACTTGGGAGTGTGCTGATGCAGGATGGGAGAGTGGTGTCATATGCCTCACGGCAACTTAAACACCATGAGAGGAATTATCCCACAGACGACTTGGACATGCGCTCAAAGTATGGAGGCACTACTTGATGGGAAAACACTGTGATGTGTACAACGACCACAAGAGCCTGAAGTACATATTTACACATAAGGAACTGAATATGAGACAAAGGAGATGGTTGGAACTCATCAAGGATTATGATATGAATCTGCAATACCACCCAGGAAAGGCCAATGTAGTAGCAGATGCTCTGAGCCGGAAGGTCTATGCTAATGGATTGACTGTTGGGGAATTACCCGAGGATTTGTGCAGGCAGTTCAAGGACCTTAGACAAGAGGTAGTGTCTGAAGGATATTTGGCAGCAATGGAAGTCCAACCAACGCTACAGGACAGAATCAGGAAGGCTCTAGTGGGAGACAAAGAGATTGAGGAAGTAAAAGAAAAGATGAAGGAGGATCGAGCAAAAGAATTCCGCGAGGATGAGCAAGGAACCTTGTGGTATGGAGATCGTTTGTGCGTTCCCAATGATCCGGAGATAAGGAAATTGATTCTGCGGGAAGCTCATGACTCGCCGTATTCCATACATCCGGGCAATACAAAGATGTATATGGACCTAAAGGACAGATTCTGGTGGAACAACATGAAGGGAGACATCGCTGAGCATATTGCCTGATGTGATGTATGTAGCCGAGTGAAGGCGGAGCACCAGAAGCCAGTAGGACTACTGCAACCATTGCCCGTGCCGGATTGGAAGTGGGATAGAGTGGGAATGGATTTTATCACAGGATTGCCCAGGACCAGATCAGAATATGACTCCATTTGGGTAGTGGTCGACCATTTGACCAAGGTAGCCCACTTCATACCGGTGAAGACGACCTATACGAGTGCAAAGTTGGCCAAGATTTATATGGACAGGATTGTGTGCCTACATGGAGTTTCTAAGAGTATTGTATCCGATAGAGGCACCCAATTTACCTCACACTTCTGGCGCCAACTGCATGAGTCACTTGGGACTAGATTGGAGTTTAGCACAACGTTCCACCCCCGGACTGATGGACAGACCGAGAGGGTGAATCAGATTTTGGAAGACATGCTGAGAGCTTGCGCTTTGGCTCATGGTTCTAGTTGGGATGAGAATTTGCCGTATGCTGAGTTTTCCTACAACAACAGCTATCAAACCAGCATCAAGACGTCACCGTTCGATGTACTGTATGGGAAACGGTGCCGGACACCATTGCTATGGGATGGAGTAGGAGAACGTCAGTTGTTTGGACCTGATTTAATCAAGGACGCTGAGGAGAAGGTCGCCTTGATTAGGGACAGGCTGAAGGTAGCACAATCAATACAGAAGAGCTACGCTGACGCCAAGCGCAAGGAAGTGGTGTACGAGATAGGTGATAGAGCATACCTCAGAGTGTCGCCACTTTGTGGAATCAAGACATTTGGAATCAAGGGTAAGCTGGCACCTCGGTTTATTGGACCGTATCGGGTCTTAGCACGCAAAGGAGAAGTTGCTTATCAGTTGGAGTTGCCAGAGGATCTGTCCGCTGTTCACAATGTGTTCCACGTGTCCCAGCTGAAGAAGTGTCATCCGAAGATGGTGGATACACCATTGAGAGACACTGTGCCACTAGAGGAGGTTCAGCTTGAGAATGACTTGACCTATGAGGAGAAGACGGTCAAGATTATGGAGACAGCGGAGAGGATTACCCGTACCAAGATGATCAGGTTTTTCAAGGTGCAATGGAGCCACCACACCGAAGAGGAAGCCACTTGGGAGCGTGAGGATGACATCCGAGAGGACTACCCGCACCTATTCGCTAGCCGCGCCGAATCTCGGGGACGAGATTCATCTTAAGGGGGTTAGTCTTGTCACATCCCAAATTTTAGATTTGGTTCTGCATATCATTCATTTCATTGCATCATAATCATCCATGCAAAACTTTCTATTGAAATGATTCTGGCAAAACACTACTTTCAAAACTTTTTTTTGAATTGCTATAATGCTCCTACAAGGGGTCATACTAGGTTTGTATTTCACCCCTCCTTGGAAACTAGTGGTGTTGATATAAGTGATCCCATGTTGACCCTCTGGTTTTTACAAAAATTTAGGAACAAGAATCACTCGATTTGGAGTTTGTATGAAGAAGATACGAAGGAAAAACTAAAACAGAAATAGAAAAGAAAAGAACAAAAAAAAAGAAGCAGCGCAGCCCGCTGGGCCGAGCCGCGCCAGCCAGCGCACGCGCGCGCCGCAGCCGCCGCCGCCCGCGCGGCAGATACTATCCGCCGCCCGCGCCCGCGCCCAGCCACCGACAGGTGGGGCCCACCTGTCGGCGCCGACATCGCCGCCGCCCGCCGTGACCGGCGCGGACACCGCAACCACCCCACCGCCGATTCCGCCCCTGACTCCGCGTGGGCCCCCTCCACTCTTAACCCCCGCGTGCCACCCTGCCCCTCCCCTACCGCGCCGCCTTTTCCCCATCTCGACGTCGCCGCCTCCCGATTTCCGTCGCCGCGCGCGCCCCGTTAAGCGTCGCCGCCGCTCCTCTCTCTCTCTCTCTCCCTCGCCTCGCCCGCGCCTCCCTGCAACGCCCCCCCCCCCCCCCCCCGCAAGCTCGCCGCCCCGCTGACTCCCTCCTCCCTTCCCGCAGGGACCACCGGAGCGCCGCCCGGGACCAAGCTGCCGCCGCCCGAGGCCAAAGCCGCCGCCGACCACCCTGTCGCCAGCCGCCTCCCCCTCCGCGTCAACGCCTCCACCCCGACCTCGCCAGCCCCGTGCGTCACCTCGCCGCCGCCAGGAACCGCCGTCGTTGCCCGCCGCGACATCGCCGGTGAGTCCCGCCGCCGCCTCACTCCCTGGCCGCTCGATCTTAGATGAACTGCCCAGATCGCGTGAGACCGCGTGGTTGACTGGTTGACCAGTCAACGCACGCTGAGTCAGCGCTGAGTCAGCCCAGTCAAAGTCAAAGTCTGACTGGGTAATTTCCTAAATAGATTTATTTGGCAGATTCTAGGTAAAACTTGTAAAATTTGTAGAAAATAATCTACTGGGCCAAAAATTGCAAATAAAATTTGTGTAGATTCAGTAAGTCATGTAGAATCTTGCTGTACCATTGTTTTACACTTTTACAGCAAGATTTTTTCCAAAATAATTAAATGAGTTAATGGCCTTTTGGAGTAATTAATTCGTGGAAAAAGATCTGTAACTCCAAAAATTGCAAGTAATATGTCCCTGGATTCAGTAGAACAAGGGGAATCTCAAAGTGAATTAAAAGGTTAGGCTTACAGTAAAAACTTTTGCAGAAACTATTTAATGGCTTTCTGCAGTATTTTAATTACTCAAGGAGTTGTATAATTCCTTTTTGAGAATTTCCAATTGGTACTGCTCCTATTCAGTAATGCCTACACAGTAGAATTTTCCCAAGATTTTACAAACTGTATGTTAACAATAGTGATTTATTTGGGTTCTAGCTCTAGTTTTGAGCACTATAAATTGCATAATAGTTTTCCTTGCGCTAAAACTATTTTCCATGCATGCATTCAGTAGCTTTACTGAATAATATTATGTGGTGCTGTTGTAGCATCAATCCACTTGTCATGCATGCATCTTGCATCATCTTTGTTTGCATATGCTTGTGGATGGTTTGTTTATGATTGCAATTGTATCGTGTAGATTGTGACGAGTGCAACGCTTGCTCGTGTGTGGATTGTTCTTCCGACCGCTACAATAAAGGCAAGTAAATGCTACCTTGTTCATGATGTTGTCCTACTATTTTCAATGCATTGTCATGTATTTTGTAGATGCATGTGTAGGATGATATTATCGCTATGCTATGTCCTATTATGTGGTGGGGCTTTCCTTGTAGATGAACCACCGTTGGTAGATGTGCTTAGCCATGCTATGATGAACGAGGGCTGGGTTACATCACTGAAAGTTGTTTCTAAATGTGTTGGTTTGCGAAAACTAAAATAACTTAATCAATGAATCTCCTGGGTGTGATGGGATTGATAATTTTTGGTGGTATCATTGCGGAAAGGCGCCCAGGTATCAAGAGAAAATGATTGGCTTCTTTA
This sequence comes from Avena atlantica, assembly GCA_910589765.1. Taxonomy (NCBI): domain Eukaryota; kingdom Viridiplantae; phylum Streptophyta; class Magnoliopsida; order Poales; family Poaceae; genus Avena; species Avena atlantica. The sequence continues at coordinate 354,711,638 of OU342736.1, forward strand.
TCCTGTAGATTACGTGTACAACCATGTGCCAATAATAAAATGGGCGGTTGGTTGGACTTAGTAGGTTATGGTAAATCGAACCCGCGTATCCAGAGATGTAGAATTTTGGTAGGTTGGACCGGTGCGCGTCGGGATTGGGGAGCTACTTCCCGAACGGTCTCTTCTTGGACTTCTCCCTATCATCACCCAAAATGAGAGTGGTGGTACGAGCTGGGCTGGCCAAGTCACATGGGTAAAGTGTACTAACCCCTGCAGGGTGTATAATCTAATCGATTAGCCGTGTCCCCGGTTATGGACATCTGAGTTGCTTGATATTGATTCCATGACATGTTTCTCGCTCATTCTAATTTCATAATTGCTTTATTGTTGTTGGGTTAACTTAATTGGGATCTTTTCAAAGAAAATCAAAAACTGTTTATGAAAGTAGGACAAATGTGTTTGTAAATGCAAGCTAGCCACAGCTCCACCTGCCAAATATGCATGTAGATGTTAGCACTATTGTCTCCTTTACTAGCTCTACTTGCCACACATTCCATGTATTGACCCTTCGGGGCTGCTACGTTTCATGTTGCAGGATATTCCGATTCCGAGTAATCGATATAGGCCACGGTACTCCACTCGACACTTGTTCACTTGTGGGCAATTTGAAGAATGGAGGATTTGCTTTATTTATGTTGCTACCTGAATAATTTGAGCTAGCCTTGAGCTAAGCTTTTATTGTAATAATGGTACTCTGGATCTTCGTTATTTATGATACACGGATATTTTGCTATGTTATTCATCTTATTCTATTGTGGGCCAATGAACCGATCCAGGGATTGGCATGCCACATAGAAGCTACGGTCTTTTCAGAACCGTTGTGTTACAGGCGTCAAGGTCAATGGCGCCGCTTCATGGTTGTCTTCCACCAGCATCAACTATTACAACTACTTTGATTAATAGATACGCAGGTCTCAACGGATTTAAAAGACAACCATATGGCTCATGCCGGTTGCCTACTTACAATAAGTAACATTGCATGAGCAAATCTGGCTTGCTCACGTTGTATACACTCGCAGAATCTAACACACCCGATCATCACGTGGTGCTTAAAAACAACGAGCTTTAGCAACGGTGCTTACTAAGGATGAACACTTTAAAACTTGAAATTGTGTGCTTGAGGGATCATCTTATAATGCTACCATCATGAAATAAGCAATACAAGATGCATAAAAGGATTAACATCACATGCAATTCATAATATGTGATATGATATGGCCTTTCTTCTTGTGCTTCCGATCTCCATCTTTAAGCACGAACATGATCTCTATCATCACCGGTATGGCGTCAAGGTCAATGACGCCGCTTCATGGTTGTCTTCCACCAGTATCAACTATTACAACTACTTTGAATAATAGACACGCAGGACTTAACGGAATTAAAAAACAACCATATGGCTCCTACCGGTTGCCGACTTACAATAGGGAACATTGCATACATCAATATAATCACAATCATGGCCATATCACATCACAGCACACCCCTGCAAAACAAAGTTAGACGCCTCTAATTTTCTTTGCATGTTTTACGTGGTTTGGGGCTTTCAATAAGTGTCGTTCTAACTTACGAACAAGAACCACAACGTTGATACTAGTATTGTCAATCACCTGTTGTAAATTGAATCTTAACTATGTTGGGAGAAACAGGCACCCGCAAAGCCACTTATGCAATACAAGTTGCATGTCAAGCGTGAAGCAAGTCTCATGAACGATGTCATGTAAGGTTAGCCCGGGCCGCTTCATCCCACCATCCCGCAAGATGCAAAGTACACAATAAGCAATCGACAACAAAAGCATCAACGCCCATAATGACCATTGTGTTCTACTCGTGCAACAGATATACATATAGACACGGCTCTGATACCACTGTAGGGGTTCGTAGCATGGAAAACAAAATTTTCTACCGCATGCATACAAACAATCCAAGATCTATCTACTAGATTGTAGCAACGAGTCTATAGAAGCACTCACCCTTGAAGATTCCAAAGCGGTTAACGAGAGTAGATTCTCGTGGGTGATGTAGTCGTACACTTGCCGATCTCAAGATCGCGTAGACGATCCTTCCGGCGCTGCGTTCCGGAAGCGCTTCCGCAGTCGGTCACACATTCGGTACTCGATGAAGACCTTCCTCTCCCTTGTTCCAGCAGGCAGTGGAGGTTGTAGCACTCTCCTCGTGATTCCGGCAGCACGACGGCGTAGTGTCAGAAGTAGAGGAAGATCCCGCAGGGCTTCGCCTAAGCCGGAGCAAGTATGGTGGAGTAAGAGAGGGCCTTGGCGATCTATGGATTAGAGGCACCAAGGGGGTGGCTTGGCCGGCGGCTACTGTTTGGGGAAACCCTAATTCGGCGGCTAGAGAAACCCTAGGTGGCGGCAGCACTTGGAGGGGTGGTGGCGCCTAGAGCTAGGGTTTGGGTGTGAGGGGTAGGGGTGCGCCCTACCCCTCCTTATATAGGTGGGGAGAGGCGGTTTGGGGAGGAGGGAGTTCTCCCCCAACTCCTCTTCATGGCCGGCGGGTGGAGGGAGTGGGATTCCTACCCTAGGTAGGTTTCCTACTCTCCCTCCACCAAGCAATGTTCGGATTTGACTTTTCAAATTGTCGTTTGACTTTCAAACTTGAATTTGATTTCTCTCTTCATATTGCCCAGCCAAGTGACCTAGTACATGATGCAACCATTCCACATTGTTATGACACATCCATGCACCCTTCCCCTTCCGGAGTGCCGGACCTTTCAGACCCTTCTAGAACATTCTCGGTGAAAACACCAAAATCATTTCCGAACTCCGAAACAGGACTTTCCTTATATGAATCTTATTCTCCGGACCATTACGGATCTCCTCGTGATATCCCGGATCCCATCCAAGACTCCGAAAAACATTCGGTCTCTTACTCATCATTCCATAACTACACAACAAATCGAATCCTTAAGTGTGTCTCCCTACGGTTCGTGAATTATGCGGATATGACCGAGACACTTCTCCGATCAATAACCAATAGAGGAATATGGAAATTCATATCGCTCCCAAATATTTCTACGATTACTTTGCGATCGAATGAACCACTTACATACGATACCAATTTCCCTTTGTCTCACGATAGTTTACTTATCCGAGGTTTTTATCGTCGGTATGTCTGCATACCTAGTTCAACCTCGTTACTGATAAGTACTCTTTTCTCGTTCCCGTGATATGTGATACCTTGTGAGCCAGTCACATGCTTGCAAGCCAATTGGATGACATTCCACCGAGAGGGCCCAGAGTATATCTATCCGTCATATGGATGGACAAATCCCCCTCTTGATCCATGTGCCTCAACACATACTTTCCGAACACTCAATGCCACCTTTATAGCCACCCTGTTACGGTGTGGTGTTTGATGTCATCAAAGCATCCTTCCGGTAATGGTGATTAGCATGATCTCATGGTCGAAGGAATTAGGTTACTATGTATCAGAAAGCATATAGCAAATGAACTATATTAAATGACTTGATCTTTATGCTACGCTTAACTATAGGAGTATGTCCATCATATCATTCATCTATTGATATGACCCTGTTGTTAATAACATCTCTATGTTCATGATCAGGAAACCATGATCATATATTAACCAACAAGCTAGTTTAACAAGAGGCTTTACTAGGGACTCTTTTATGTTTACAAATCACACAAGTATTAATGTTTCCGTTTAATACAATTATAGCATGGTATGTAAACATTTATCATAAGCATGAAGATATGATAATAACCACTTTATTATTGCCTCTTGGGCATATCTCCAACAGATACTGTAGAAAAGTGCAAGACATAAATTGAAGTAGTCTTAATGGTGTAGCCTAAACCTAGAATTCATGTAAGACAGTGGAATCTTATGGTTAGTTAATAACCAAAGACAACCTGATGAATATCATTAGGATAAATGTGGATGTAATGAGTAGTAATCATGTGGGATTCATTTGAGAATTCTACGCGATGAAGTGCAATTATGTTATGACTTAATAACAGTGTAATGAGAAGTAAATTTATCATGGTGAGCTTAACTCCTAAATCATGATGTATAGGTAAAACATAACAAGATCATGGTGAGATTAGCTCTGAAACCATGATGAGAGTATAAATATGACAAGAAATTAGTAAATCATCATGAAGTATAAGTATGAAAATACCATCGTAGAGCTATGATAGAAGTCATAGGTGCTAAAAAGTTCTAATAGTCTTTGGTTTAATTAGAAATAGAATCTAGTTTGTCATTTGGAGAGATCATGTGAGGTGAGCTATTAAATAAGAAAGGTTGGTGATAGTTAATCCTTTCAAAGGTAAGACCAAAGGATAGTCGAAACCAAAATCGAGACCACTTTGCTTAAGATTATCCTTTTGCAATTGAGCAATTAGGGTAAATATTGAGACAAAGTATAGTTTGACCCTAAGTGCTAAGTATCACAACGTAAACCTATATAAGGAGGTGTCATATACTACACAGCTAAGCCTGAATTCTAGAGATATTATACTCAACTACTATATTCCGGGCTTAGATAATTGTGTCTTATATGTACCACATTTGGATTTATTTGTTTTCTTGGATCTTCTTGATTTACTAGATCTGTACATGAAGTTTGACTTGGTGCGCAAATGCATGTTGCAACATCCAGTTATTACTTGATGTTATAGACCTATATCGGAATGGGAATTCGTGTAAGGGAGTGACGAGTTCCAAAGATCAAGATGAAGACCTACATGAAGAATGAAGCCAAGTCTAAGGAGTATCAACTCAATTTGGAGGATGGATAAAGTTCAGGTTATTCTTAGCCAGATATAAGAAGGAAGTTTAGTGTAGAAGATGTATGGAGCAACAAGAAGTAATAAACTTAAAGTTCAATCAAAGTAGGTAATTTTGCTAAGAAGTTAATGGAGTAATTGTACTAGTTCATGGTAGTATCATGAATAAGTACAAAGAAGAAGTTTTGGAACCAAAGTGGTATTCAAGCTCTGACAATTCAGAGAGAATGCTAGAGGTATGTCGGAAACCGTAGGGTAATACCTACAACCTAGGATGATCCGCAGCTGGTATTTGAACCATAGTTGGTATCTTGTCCGCAGCCGGTGATGGTTGACATAGTTAACCGGATCATCTTAATGGTTGCATAAAGAGCATAAAACTTGGCCTAATCTAAGTAAGACTTAAAGGAGTATAAAATATTAAGCGACAGTTTTCTAAAACGCTTCGCAAAGTCAGACCTATCAAAACAAAAATGTCTAAATAGTAAGTAAGACCAATAATGCTGAAAGATTCACTTCGGAGATCCACAATTGTGTGGATACACCGTACAATCTTTCATAAAATCCTAACTAGGCAGAGTATAAGATGGATAGGGACCAATATCAAATAATCTTTCCTAAAATGGTAATTCAAGAAATACTCTATAAGGCAGTTTAGAGACCATTAGTAAACCCTAAGGGGGGAGTAAACAATTATGGAAGTATTGTTATCTGACTTTTCAAATAAAGGTTGTAAAGGAGATATTAACCTATGCCAACATTAAGCCTTATTTTCATAAGGTTAAAAGAAAGTCATTATTATAAAAGTATTTAAGGTAATAACAAAAGATTATCTAAAGCTTAATAAGGTAAAAGCTTGAAGGTGATAAAATATTAATCCTAACCAACTAATTCTAAAAGAAACAATTCTTAAGCGATCCTTAAGAAGTAACATAGCACATCCAATTTGACATGTGTAGAGGAACAAGAAATTCCAATGGGTTTGGACTAAATGTGTTCAAAACCAATATTTGGAAGAATTACCAGTACAACTCATACAATGTTCAAAACCACACTATTTACTAATAAAATTTAAAACCTGTTTTAGTGAGACTTCCTAGGCCTTACATAGTATAATAATGAAGATTGATGATCAAGTTAAGGAGTTGGATTAGAATATCTAATAAGAATAATAAACTAAAAAAATACCCCAATTTAAGAATATCTTAATAAGGACATATCCCTAAGGGAGTAAAGTAAAAGGAACTTTGGAGTATTAAAGACAACAAGTTGAAGATTGTCATGAAGGATGGGAATTGCATATGGAATACTACAATTATTTCCATTAAGGTTACCATGGAGTTGAGACCTATTGTAATCAATGCAAGACAATTCCTTACTCCGAAACGTGAGAGTATACGAACTTCGAAGACGAACTTTATTTTAAGGGGGAGAGTCTGTAACATCTGTAGGGGTTCGTAGCATGGAAAACAAAAAAATTTCTATCGCATACAAACAAACAAGCCAAGATATATCTACTAGATTGTAGCAACGAGTCGATGGAATAACTTACCCTCGAAGATTCCAAAGTGTTTAACGAGAGCGGATTCTCGTGGGTGATGTAGTCGTACTCTCTCCGATCTCAAGATCGCGTAGACGATCCTTCCGGTGCTGCGTTCCGGCAGCGCTCCCGCAGTCGGTCACACGTTCGGTACTCGACGAAGACCTTCCTCTCCCTTGTTCCAGCAGGCAGCGGAGGTTGTAGCACTCTCCTCGCGATTTCGACAGCACAACGGCGTGGTACCGGAAGTAGAGGGGAGATCCCGCAGAGCTTCGCCTTAAGCCGGAGCGAGTATGGTGGAGTATGAGAGGGCTATTAGTGGTCTAGGGATTAGACACACCAATTAGAAGGCTCTAAACCGAAGGCTAGGGCAATTAGAATCTCTAAACCAAAACGGCTCTAAACCGGAGATTAGAGGATAGGAACTTGTGTGTCTAGAGGAGGGGGCCCTGCCCCTCCTTTTATAGATGGGAGGGCCGGCCAAGGGGAGGGGAGTCCCTCCCCAAGTCGGCCTTGGTTGGCGCGCCGGCGTGGAGGGACTCCTCCCCCAAGTCGGCCTCAACCAATCCTCCTTCTCCTCTTTCCGAAAACTAGCCGTTTGACTTTTCAAACTAGCCGTTTGACTTTTCAAACTAGGATTTGAATAAACCCTTTATTTTGGACAGCGAAGACACTTAGTACATGATGCAATCATACCAACTTTGATATAACACATTCATGTACCCTTCCCCCCCCCGGAGTGCCGGACATTCCGGAACCTTCTAGAATGTTCCCGATGAAAACACCGGAATCATTCCGTAACTCCGAAACGGGACTTTCCTTATATGAATCTTATTCTCCGGACCATTCCGGATCACCTCGTGATATCCTGGATCCCATCCGAGACTCCGAACAACATTCGGTCTCTTTCTCATAATACCATAACTACTCAAAACAACGTCGAATCCTTAAGTGTGTCTCCCTACGGTTCGTGAATTATGCGGACATGATCGAGACACTTCTCCGAACAATAACCAATAGAGGAATCTGGAAATTCATATGGCTCCCACATATTTCTACGATTACTTTGCGATCGAATGAACCACTTACATACGATACCAATTTCCCTTTGTCTCACGATAGTTTACTTATCCGAGGTTATGATCGTCGGTATCTCTGCATACCTAGTTCAACCTCGTTACCGATAAGTACTCTTTTCTCGTTCCCGTGATATGTGATCCCTTGTGAGCCAGTCACATGCTTGCAAGCTAATTGGATGACATTCCACCGAGAGGGCCTAGAGTATATCTATCCGTTATATGGATGGACAAATCCCACTCTTGATCCATGTGTCTCAACCAATACTTTCCGAACACTCAATGCCACCTTTATAGCCACCCAGTTACGGTGTGGTGTTTGATGTCATCAAAGCATCCATCCGGTAAAGGTGATATGCATGATCTCATGGTCGAAGGAATTAGGTTACTATGTATCAGAAAGCATATAGCAATTGAACTATTGAAATGACTTGATCTTTATGCTACGCTTATCTATAGGAGTATGTCCACCATATCATTCTCCTAACGATATGATCTTGTTGTTGATAACATCTCAATGTTCATGATAGGGAAACCACAATCATCTATCAACCAACAAGCTAGTGAAGTATAGAGGCTATACTAGGGACTTCAAATTAAGTTTACAAATCACACAAGTATCAATGTTTCCTTGTTAATACTATTATAGCATGAATGTAAAAATTTATCATAAACACAAAGATATAATAATAACTACATTTATTATTGCCTCTAGGGCATATCTCCAACAGTCTCCCACTTGCACTAGAGTCATCTAATCTAGATTACATGGTAATATACCGAACACCCATGGCAGTTTGGTGTTGGTCATGTTTTGCCCTCGGGAGAGGTTTAGTCAACGGATCCGCCACATTCAGATATGTGTGTACTTTGCAAATCTTTATATCCTCATCCTAGATATGTTCTCGAATAGCATGAAAACGTAGCTTGATGTGCTTCAGCTTCTTGTGTGACCTTGGTTCTTGTGCATTGGCTATGGCGCCCATGTTATCACAGTAGATAGACATTGGGTCCAGCGCACTAGGAACCACACCCAGCTCTGTAATGAACTCTTTCATCCATATCGCTTCTTGTGAAGCCTCCGAAGCAGCCATGTATTCCGATTCAGTTGAAGATCTCGCCACAACGCTTTGCTTTGCACTCCTCCAGCTAACTGCTGCACCATTCAAAATAAATACGTATCCGGATTGTGATTTAGAATCATCCGGATCGGTGTTCCAACTAGCATCGGTGTAACCATTAACAACGAGCTGTTCATCACCTCCATAAGAAAGAACCATATCCTTAGTTCTTCTCAAGTACTTAAGGATGTTTTTGACCGCTGTCCAATGATCCACTCCTGGATCACTTTGATATCTGCTAGTTAAACTAACAGCATATGCAATGTCGGGTCTAGTACATAGCATGGCATACATTAGAGATCCTATGGCAGAGGCATAGGGAGTCTTACTCATCCTTTCTCTATCTTCTGCCGATGTCGAACTTTGAGTTTTACTCAAGGTCGTATTGGGCAACATGGGCAAGAACCCTTTCTTGCTTTCTTCCATTCCAAACCTCTTTAGAACTTTGTCCAAATATGTACTCTGTGACAATGATATTTGGCGTTTCGATCTATCTCTATAAATCTTTATGCCTAATATGTAAGCTGCTTCGCCAAGATCCTTCATTGAAAAACTATTATTCAAATATTCCTTGACACTATTAAGAAGGTCTACATCATTCCCAATCAACAATATGTCATCCACATATAGTATTAAGAATGCTACAGAGCTCCCACTCACTTTCTTGTAAATACAAGCTTCTCCATAAGTTTGTATAAAACCAAAACTTTTGATTACCTTGTCAAACGTTGATTCCAACTTCGGGATGCTTGCTTCAATCCATAGATGGATCGTTGAAGTTTGCATACCTTGTTAGCATCTTTAGGATCGACAAAACCTTTGGGTTGCATCATATACAACTCTTCATCAATGTCTCCATTGAGGAATGCTGTTTTGACATCCATCTGCCATATCTCATAATCATAATATGCAGCGATTGCTAACATAATCCTCACAGACTTTAGCTTCGCTACCGGTGAGAAAGTCTCATCGTAGTCAACTCCTTGAATTTGTCGAAACCCTTTTGCGACAAGTCGAGCTTTATAGACAGTAACATTACCATCAGCATCTGTTTTCTTCTTGAAAATCCATTTGTTCTCGACAGCCTTTCGGCCATCCGGTAAGTCCACCAAAGTCCATACTTGGTTTTCGTACATGGATCCAATCTCGGATTTCATGGCTTCTTGCCATTTATTGGAATCTGGGCTCATCATCGCTTCCTCATATGTCTCGGGGTCATCGGTGTTGTCCACCAACATGACATTCATAACGGAATCATACCAATCTGGAGTGGTACGAGTTCTCGTTGACCTCCGAGGCTCTGTAGCAACTTCAACCGAAGTTTCATGATCACCATCATTAGCTTCCTCTCTTATTGGTGCAGGCACCACAGGAACTTCTTCCGGTGCTGCGCTACTCGCAATCTCGAGAGAAGGTTCGACAACCTCGTCGAGTTCTACTTTCCTTCCATTCACTTCTTTCGAGAGAAATTCCTTCTCTAGAAAGGATCCATTCTTGGCAACGAAGATTTTGCCTTCGGATCTATGATAAAAGGTATACCCAATAGTTTCCTTCGGGTATCCTATGAAGACGCATTTTTCCGCTTTGGGTTCAAGCTTGTCCGGCTGTAACTTCTTTACATAGGCTTCGCATCCCCAAACTTTAAGGAACGACAATTTAGGTTTCTTCCCAAACCATAATTCATACGGTGTCGTTTCAACGGATTTAGATGGTGCCCTATTTAAAGTGAATGCAGCTATTTCTAATGCATAACCCCAAAATGATAGCGGTAAATCTGTAAGTGACATCATAGAACGAACCATATCTAAGAGAGTTCGATTACGACGTTCGGACACACCATTACGCTGTGGTGTTCCCGGCGGTGTCAATTGTGAAAGTATTCCGCATTTCTTCAAATGCTCGCCAAACTCGTAACTTAGATATTCACCTCCACGATCTGAACGTAGAAATTTAATCTTCTTGTTACGTTGATTCTCTACCTCACTTTGAAACTCCTTAAACTTCTCGAAAGTTTCGGACTTATGTTTCATGAAATAGATATACCCATATCTACTCAAGTCATCCGTGAAGGTAAGAACATAACGATAACCACCGCGCGATGCTACACTCATTGGACCACACACATCGGTATGTATGATTTCCAATAAGTCTGTAGCTCGCTCCATCATACCAGAAAATGGAGTCTTAGTCATTTTACCCATCAGACATGCTTCGCATCTTTCAAGTGATTCAAAATCAAGTGATTCAAGAAGTCCATCGGAATGGAGTTTCTTCATACGTTTCACTCCAATGTGACCAAGACGATAGTGCCACATATAGGTCGAATTATCGCTTGATTTCAAACGTTTAGCCTCAATGTTGTTGATATGTGTATTTCCACTATCGAGATTCAATAAGAATAGACCATCTTTCAAAGGTGCATGTGCATAAAACATATTACTCATATAAATCGAACAACCATTATTCTCGGATTTAAACAAGTAACCGTCTCGCAATAAACAAGATCCCGATATAATGTTCATGCTCAACGCAGGCACCAAATAACAATTATTTAAGTATAAAACTAATCCCGATGGTAGATGAAGGGGTAGCGTGCCGACCGCGATCACATCAACCTTTGATCCATTTCCCACGCGCATCGTCACCTCGTTCTTCGCTAGCTTCCGTTTATTCTGCAGCACCTGTTTCGAGTTACAAATATGAGCAACCAAACCAGTATCAAATACCCAGGCACTACTACGAGTACTAGTGAGATACACATCAATAACATGTATATCAGATATACCTTTCTTCTTGATGTTGCCGTTCTTCAAATCCGCCAAGTACTTTGGGCAATTCCGCTTCCAGTGACCTTCTCCCTTGTAGTAAAAGCACTCAGTATCAGGCTTAGGTCCAGCCTTGGTCTTCTTCGCCGGCGTGGTAACTTTCTTACCACCCTTCTTGAAGTGTCCCTTTTGCTTAGACTTGCCTTTCTTGAATTTGGTGGTCTTATTGACCAACAACACTTGGTGCTCTTTCTTGATCTCCACTTCTGCAGATTTCAACATGGCAAAGAGTTCTGGCAACGTCTTATTCATGTTCTGCATGTTGTAGTTCATCACAAAGATCTTTTAACTTGGTGGTAGTGATTGGAGGACACGGTAAATCCCCAAAGCATTAGGGATCACTATACCCAAGCTTTGAAGTTTATTTGCGTGCCTTGACATCTTAAGCACATGCTCACTGACAGAGCTGCCTTCTTCCATCTTGCAGTTAAAGAACTTTTCAGAAGCCTCATAGCTTTCAATTGCCGCATGAGTCTCAAAAATCAATTTGAGATCCTCGACAATATCATATGGGTCTGAATCCTCAAACCTTTTCTGAAGCTCCGATTCCAAACCATACAAGATAGCACACTGAACTATGGAGTACTGATTCTTCCGAGCGAGGTAAACATTCTTTACTTCATCGGGAGCATCATCTGCAGGTGGGTCACCCAGCGGTGCATCCAGCACATAGGTCAAATTACCAGCTGTGAGGACAATCCTCAAATTGCGGAACCAATCCGTGAAGTTGCTTCCATTGTTTTTCAACTTTTCTTTCTCTAGGAACGCATTAAAATTGATGGTAGGGGCTGCCATTGATCTACAACATATTTGCAATAGTTTAGACTAAGTTTATGACAAATTGAGTTTAAATTAATTAATAAAGTTAATCTAGGTGAACTCCCACTCAAAACAATATCCCTCACATTGTTTTAGTGATCACACGAACCAAATCCACTATATCAACACCGATCATCACGAGAGTTGATATAGTTTCAATGGCGAACAATCGTCATGTTCATCATATCTACTATATGATTCATGCTTTACCTTTCGGTGATCCGTGTTCCGAGACCATGTCTGTACATGCTAGGCTCGTCAAGATCAAACCTTAGTTTCCGCATGAGCAAATCTGGCTTGCTCACGTTGTATACACTTGCGGAATCTAACACACCCGATCATCACGTGGTGCTTCGAAACAACAAGCTTTAGCAACGGTGCTAACTAAGGGTGAACACTTTATGACTTGAAATTCATGTGCATGAGGGATCATCTTATAATGCTACCGTCGTCTACTAAGAAATACAAGATGCATAAAGGATTAACATCACATGCAATTCAATATATATATGTGATATGATATGGCCTTTCTTCTTTGTGCTTCCGATCTCCATCTTCAAGCATGAACATGATCTCCATCATCACCGGCATTGCATCAAGGTCAATGACGCCTCTCCATGGTTGTCGTCCACCGGCTTCAACTATTACAACTACTTTGAATAGACACGCGGGTCTTAACATAAATTAAAGACAACCATATGGCTCCTGCCGGTTGCCAACTTACAATGAGGAACATTGCATACATCAAATATAATCACAATCATGGCCATATCACATCACTGCACACCCCTGCAAAACAAAGTTAGACGCCTCTACTTTCTTTGCATATTTTACGTGGTTTGGGGCTTTCAATAAGTGTCGTTCTAACTTACGAACAAGAACCACAACATTGATACTAGTATTGTTAATCGCCCGTTGTAAATTGGATCTTAACTATGCTAGGAGAAACAGGCACCCGCAAAGCCACTTATGCAATACAAGTTGCATGTCAAGCGTGGAGCAAGTCTCATGAACGATGTCATGTAAGGTTAGCCCGGGCCGCTTCATCCCAACATACCGCAAGATGCAAAGTACACAAGAAGCAATCGACAATAAAAGCATCAACGCCCACAATGACCATTGTGTTCTACTCGTGCAACAGATCTACATATAGACACGGCTCTGATACCACTGTAGGGGTTCGTAGCATGGAAAACAAAAAAATTTCTATCGCATACAAACAAACAAGCCAAGATCTATCTACTAGATTGTAGCAACGAGTCGATGGAATAACTTACCCTCGAAGATTCCAAAGTGTTTAACGAGAGCGGATTCTCGTGGGTGATGTAGTCGTACTCTCTCCGATCTCAAGATCGCGTAGACAATCCTTCCGGCGCTACGTTCCGGCAGCGCTCCCGCAGTCGGTCACACGTTCGGTACTCTACGAAGACCTTCCTCTCCCTTGTTCCAGCAGGCAGCGGAGGTTGTAGCACTCTCCTCGCGATTCCGGCAGCACAACGGCGTGGTACCGGAAGTAGAGGGGAGATCCCGCAGGGCTTCGCCTTAAGCCGGAGCGAGTATGGTGGAGTATGAGAGGGATATTAGTGGTCTAGGGATTAGACACACCAATTAGAAGGCTCTAAACCGAAGGCTAGGGCAATTAGAAGCTCTAAACCAAAACGGCTCTAAACCGGAGATTAGAGGATAGGAACTTCTGTGTCTAGAGGAGGGGGCCCTGCCCCTCCTTTTATAGATGGGAGGGCCGGCCAAGGGGAGGGGAGTCCCTCCCCAAGTCGGCCTTGGTTGGCGCGCCGGCTTGGAGGGACTCCTCCCCCAAGTCGGCCTCAACCAATCCTCCTTCTCCTCTTTCCGAAAACTAGCCGTTTGACTTTTCAAACTAGCCATTTGACTTTTCAAACTAGGATTTGAATAAACCCTTTATTTCGGACAGCGAAGACACTTAGTACATGATGCAATCATACCAACTTTGATATAACACATTCATGTACCCTTCCTCCCCGGAGTGCCGGACATTCCGGAACCTTCTAGAATGTTCCCGATGAAAACACCGGAATCATTCTGTAACTCCGAAACGGGACTTTCCTTATATGAATCTTATTCTCCGGACCATTCCGGATCACCTCGTGATATCCCGGATCCCATCCGAGACTCCGAACAACATTCGGTCTCTTTCTCATAATACCATAACTACTCAAAACAACGTCGAATCCTTAAGTGTGTCTCCCTACGGTTCGTGAATTATGCGGACATGATCGAGACACTTCTCCGAACAATAACCAATAGAGGAATCTGGAAATTCATATGGCTCCCACATATTTCTACGATTACTTTGCGATCGAATGAACCACTTACATACGATACCAATTTCCCTTTGCCTCACGATAGTTTACTTATCCGAGGTTATGATCGTCGGTATCTCTGCATACCTAGTTCAACCTCGTTACCGATAAGTACTCTTTTCTCGTTCCCGTGATATGTGATCCCTTGTGAGCCAGTCACATGCTTGCAAGCTAATTGGATGACATTCCACCGAGAGGGCCCAGAGTATATCTATCCGCCATATGGATGGACAAATCCCACTCTTGATCCATGTGTCTCAACCAATACTTTCCGAACACTCAATGCCACCTTTATAGCCACCCAGTTACGGTGTGGTGTTTGATGTCATCAAAGCATCCATCCGGTAAAGGTGATATGCATGATCTCATGGTCGAAGGAATTAGGTTACTATGTATCAGAAAGCATATAGCAATTGAACTATTGAAATGACTTGATCTTTATGCTACGCTTATCTATAGGAGTATGTCCACCATATCATTCTCCTAACGATATGATCTTGTTGTTGATAACATCTCAATGTTCATGATAGGGAAACCACAATCATCTATCAACCAACAAGCTAGTGAAGTATAGAGGCTATACTAGGGACTTCAAATTAAGTTTACAAATCACACAAGTATCAATGTTTCCTTGTTAATACTATTATAGCATGAATGTAAACATTTATCATAAACACAAAGATATAATAATAACTACATTTATTATTGCCTCTAGGGCATATCTCCAACAACATCCCAGCATTAGAGCTTAGAAATAAGCTGAATACAGTTGTGTGCATTGCATTCATGCATAGAAAATCTGAATAATTTCCGCGCTAATAAATAAAAACTTGTCAAAGTGATTGAAGCTTCTCTTAACTTGATGGAATTGAAGTATATCATCAAGTTGACTGCGATAAGTTTCAATATGATCTTTGCTAAAACCTTATTTTGGGTAAGGGAGATTTGATCTAAGGGTAGATCAAATGTAATAAAAGTTAAACCCTAATTCATTACATAATGGATTATATTTGATCCTTAGTTGATCATATCCTAGTATTCATTACACACTCATGAATACCAAGTTATAAACATAACTTAAGTAATAGGAATGGAACCACTAAATCTTAATCTCATTTACTTATACCATGAGTATCATGGTAATACCGAACCCTAACTCTTTAGTTATTTGGAGTAAGAGGGGAACCAATTCAAAGATCATTCACCATGTATCTTTTTATCCACATCAATCTTTACCATTCCTATTGGAATCATATTCCAATATCTGTTGATCATCAATGTTGAGTAATCAACTATTGATTCCCAATTCTTAATCTATCAACTCTAAAACTTTTAGAGAAATAAGTAAGAAGAGGTAGGTGGTAATGATAGATTTAGATATCATCTATCGGATGGGAGTGATTGGAGGAAATCATATCAATATGTTAACAAATAGGATTATAAGGATGAATCCTGAAGATAGATACCAAGGAGTTATTCTATTGGATTAAGTAAGCATAGTCCATGAATAACATCTCTTAATCCAATAGAGATACTAAGAAGGTAATTTCAATACAACTATAAGGTTGTATCGATAAAGGCCTTGGTTAGTCAACTGGAAACCTAAGCCATGTATGATTAAAAGATTAGAATGATCATGCCTTACTCGTCAATATTGAATGCTTATACCAAGTATAAGTGACATTGGTGGATAAAACATGATTGAATCATAGTATAGATATATTATCCTAAGATTAGTCATTACAAGTCACATTAATATAATGTGAGGTTGGAATGTTAGATATTGGAGTTAAGTAGATATAAGACAGTATGATTAAGATGATGCTAGAGTAACATTGGATTAGAGAAGTAGTAGTTTCCTCTTGGGAAATACTAACTCTTGAGGTGAAGTAAAGTATATATATACAGCTACTAGAGTAATGTAGTGATGGATGATTAAGGAAGAGTATGAATGAAGATAGAAGTAACTACTTGTTGGATTGGAGGTTATCAGCAGTAGAGTAGTAGGTTTAACCAAGTATGGATATGAGAAAATTATGAAAGATTTAGTGGAAAGCTCATTGGATTTACCAATGGGTTAAAAGAATAAAAGGTGGATAAGAATATTCTGTAAAGCAAAGCACATCCTGTTAACACATGATGATGGATAGGAAGAAGTAGTATATCTAGGAAAGGAATTCTCTAAGTAGAAGTCAAGAATTATGAAATATGGAAGGTAAGACTTCTTGGTAAACATGCAAACCTAATTCTATAACCAAACCTAATATCCATATCAAATGATTGATTTAATCATCTTGTTTACACAATGGTTTATAGGAATAATTCCTATAGCAAATCACTTAAGCACAGTATTATCTCAGGTGCTTAAGAACTATCTTTATCAATTCTTTCTCATAAGTTAGCCTAGAAAACCATCCCATTATTTTATTCTAAATGGTGATATCATTCAACATCTTTAACATAAAGATAATATATCTTAACCATTCACCCTTATTCACAATTATCAAATGTTATAAAAATATTAAAACTCCCATAATTCATGGTAGCCATTTATAATCTCAAATCTTTAACTCTTAAGTTAGTAATAATAAAATATTTATATTGCTATTTCCTAAATTCATAGGAATAATGTTAACCCCATTAGTATTTAGAACTTTATGTACTAAATACTTATGAAGGATCAATAAATATAAATGTTGCCTTAATATTACGTATTAATGAGAATAAAATATCATTAGTTAGTAGTAATGCATTCTATAATAAGTTTATAAATTTTTTCCCAATTAAATTCATATTAAAGGACCTCACAAATAATAATAGAAGAAGTATATATATAAAGGAAATAAAGAAAATATCACAATATATAATGAAAGTTCACAAAATGGTTCTTAATAACTTTATTGTTGCTGCAAGTATTCAGCAAATAAAATTTTATAAAGAAAAGTTCAAACCAAATATAAAAATACAAACCTGAAAATAAAACAGAAAACAAGAAAGAATAAAAAAGAACTCAGACCAGAAACTAGCCCACGACCCACATCCTTGCTACCTTATCCGTCGCTCACACGCAACATCCTACAGCCCCAAACGGCCCAACACCAGCCCACCACAAGCCCGCATATCCCTTTGATCTTTTTCCCTTTCTTCTTCCTCGTGACAGTGGGCATCGCCGGGGAAGCAGCTCGGTGGAGCTCCGGCGACCGCCCGATCGTCCGCCTCCGTCCAGATTCGCGCCGCCGCTGATCAACGCCTATAAAAGCTTCAGCGCCGCCGTCAAGAAAAACCCTAGGCCCCAATTCCCCTTCTCCCTCTCAAAATTCCTCTTTGGTCGAAACCCTAGCTTCGAGTTTCCACCGTTCTACGCTCCACCGTGCTCTGTTGATCAAGCACACGGCTTCGCCGTGCTCCCCTGGGCCTCCTTGCTGAAGGAATTGAAGTAGCACGCCTCGAGTCGACGGGCGACCTCGTCTTCCCGAAGTCCGGCCGCCGTCGTCCACCTTGATTCCGGATACCCCGAGTCTTCTAAATCCCATCAACGACATGTTGGTGAGATCGCGGTGCTCTGTCACCCCTCCATTGCCTTCCTCTCTTCCTCCATCGCGCCTGCGTCGTGCACCTCTGTCCGCGGCCGCAGATGCTCGTCGGAGCAAGTGCTCCGGTGACCAAATACGGGCGGCGCGGCCACCAATCGGATCGCCTTAATCTTCCGCATCCGAATCTCCTAACCCCGCAAGGGCGCTTGCGTCCTGTCGCCGGAATCGAGCATCACCTGTGAGCATTGCCATTGCTGATGTCACGCTAACGTCAGGGTGAGGTCACCCTTGACCTGATTAACCTTTTGGCTGGTCTTTGTTGATGTGGCCTATGACGTGGCCTTGGGCCCAGTAGTCACTGACCGTGGGTAGATTTAGCTTAGGTACAAAATGTCTTTCTGTTTAGGAATTAAATAAAACCATATTAATTCCAATATAGATAAAATAATTAAATCTTGGTTAATTAATAACTTTTGTTTTATAATTCAGAAAAATATGTTTAATATATGAAAAATTTCAGAAAAATAAATTCTACAACATAAAACTATTATAAAATATTATTATGATGATTATTTAAATAAATATAATTAATAAAAGTTTTATAAATAATAAAACTTTGATAATTCATGATTTAATAATGGTAAATGTTAAAATTATAAATAAAATACCAAAAATCTTAGAAAACAAAAAGAATTATAACTTAAAACTATAATCATGCATTATTATTCCTCTTAATTAAATATTTGTTATTTATTAAGTCTTTATAAAGTAATAAGTATTATAAAAATCATATCTTATTATTTCTAAATCACAAAAATAAGTGTAATATACCAAAATGATCACAAAAATAATACCTATATGCTAAAAATCTAATATTCCACTTTTGAGTTAAATAAAAAGTTAAACACTTTCATAACTTGAATCTAAACCTATTTCTTTAGTTAATAATTCATATAAGGGCAAATAAAAATTTCTAATATTAAAAAATTAGCCAATTGAGTCTAATAAATAGTATTGGTCTTCAATATTGATAATATGAAGTAAAAATAGTTCAACACATTTTAAATGCAATTTTATTGAATTATCCTTCAACCATAAGTGCAAATTATTTTATAAAAGGATTCTTATTTAATATAAAATCTCCAAGAATAATTGGTAATGAAATAAAACCTATTCCTTTACTTTAATCACAAGTTTATAAACAAATCAAAACACTATAGTGAGTTCATAAGTAATAAATAATATTGTTTACTTATTCATAAACCTTAACCACACCCTTATAAGGAGATAAATCCGTTTATACATTTATAATGTAAAGAAACCATTACCAACTGAAAATAATGCCATTCTTAAGTAACTTTTTAAAGAAACAATATAAGGTGAACAAGACATAAGTATAACAAGCATTACACCTAAATTCCATCTATGTTTTAAACTTAACTTTAGTCTACCAAACTATTAAATATAATACTAAATACTTTATTATATGTTTTATAGTTAACTTTGGTCTGTTATAATTAAGTTATAAAGTATCTTAATACCAAACCAACCAAGTTAAAAACCAAGATAGATAAGTCTCAAATACTAATGTTGTCATTATTCAAATAGAGTAATTCTTTCTTACTTACAGACTATAACTAGAAAGAACACCTCATAAGATTAACTTAAAAGCTTAAATGCTTCTGCTTAGTTGAGTAAGATTTTCTTCAAATGTTATTCTTTTTGCCACTTCAAACATCAAATGATAATTAATAATAATCACGTTACATTAAGCTTTACTTATATATCTAGGATTGTTAACACTTCAGTTCCTTATAAATGTCATTACTTGCAAGGTAAAACTTGAAGATAAGATAATTCACATATAAGCAGTCCTTGAGTAGCACATCTCGTTAGTATATCTTACTATTGTATGCCATTATGTTTACATGTTGTTTCACACACATTCACAAGCCTTAATAAGAAGCACATGTGTGAAACTTAATCTAAAAGGGCAACACATTCCAAGGAAAGCCTTTCCAGTATCCAAACCCTAGAACAACGTTACCTCGGGATTCGAGTTTATGAAATTGCATTACATTACTTATGCATAATAGCATCTTGCTTCTTTAAACATTAGTCCTTACCGGACCAATGATGTTGATTTCAGATATTGGATCTTTTATATTGTCTAGAAGACCGTGAGTACATAATCTTGCAATCACAAAAGGCAAGTTCACACTTTCTCATGTCCTTTGATTATTTTCTGTAAAGTATTTTACAAATTCAGTGTCGTCATCACCTGCATTTGAAAAAGGTCAGAAAACACTATTTTCATAATAATGTGATTATAGGTTATTTACCATGAGGTAATAACCTACTATAAGAGTTCCGGTGGTAAAGGAACATATTATCTAGGACTTAACAACCAATGTCGCCAGTGATTCTTGCGTCGTATATTACGCGTTGACCATGAGATTTGGAATGGGATGGAGAAATCAGCTGTATATTTTCCCTCTCGCATGGAGCTGGATGTGCGGGTCGTGGCTGTTATCACTTGTAGCATGCATATTATATGGTAATTCATAGAGGATATGCAGCATATGGGTGGGAGCCCTCAACGTCCCATGATAGTTCTAGCATCTGAACAGTCTGTACAAACCATTGCCATAATTCAAAAGGTGGGCATGGTGTACACCAAGGAGACATGCGGGGTCGCGGAGAAGGAAGTGATTGGCTTGGATCTTGGGTTGGGCCTCAAACCAAGGAAGTTTGAACGGGGACATATGATGGGTTTCGCAGCATAGTAAATCAAAGATTTTCTATGGATGCGAACAAGAAAGCCAAGATCTAATCTAGGAGATGCAATCAACGAGAGAGATAGATGAGATCTTCATACCCTTGAAGAAATCGCACAGCAGAAACGTTCAACAGAACGTGGTTGATGTAGTCATACTAGCCGTCTCCTCCTTGCGATCCGATCCGATCCGATCCTACGCCGCAAGTGGCGGTGCCTCCTAAATATGCACACATACGGTGCCGCGACGTCTCCTCCTTCCTTGGTCCAGCAAGTGGGGTGGAGAGATGGATTGGATCTGCAGCACGACGACGTGGTGCTATGGTGGAGAGTTTCTGCGGCAGGGCTTCGCCTACGCGCAGTCAGGAGAGAGAGAGAGGAAGGGCAGCAGCTGGCGGCTAGGGTTGAGGAGTAGGGGAGGGGGAGGGTGCGCCCCTGCCCACCTTATATAGGGGGCTGGACAGCCCCCTTGGCCCCTCCTCCAAGACCTAGGGCGGCGGCCCCAAGGGTGGAGTGGGGGGCAAGTTTTCCCCCTTCCTTCTAGAAGGGTTCCCTAGGGTTTCCTCCAGGGTTTGGCTGGCTGGGCCTATGGGGCCTTGTGCCCCTGGCCCAAAGCGGCTAGGGCACTGCCCCTTAGGCACACGCAGGCCTCCGACAAGTGGGCCCATGTTGGTCCCACTCCGGAAGCTTCTAGAACCTTCCGGTACAATACCGATAAACTCGGAAACAATTACGAAATCCAAAAACTGCTTTCCTTTATATGAATCTTATTTTCCAGACCATTCCGGAACCTCTCGTGATGTCCTGGATCTCATCCGAGACTCCGAACAAAAACTCATAAACCAATTATCCATTCTATCCTAGCGTCGATGCACGTTAAGTGTGTGACCCTACGGGTTCGAGAATATGCAGACATGATCTTCTATCAATAATCAACAACGGGATCTGGAAACCCATATTGACTCCCACATATTTCGATGATCATATCGGATGAACCACGATGCTAGGATTCAATTAATCCCATATATGTATTCCCTTCGTCATGTGATATTTTATTTGCCCGATATTCGATCGTTGGTATCGGCATACCTAGTTCAATCTCGTTCATAGCAAGTACTTTACTCGTTCCGTAATACGATATAACTTTGTGATTAACTCCTTAACCACGTGCTTGTAAGCGATGTTGATATCGATTACCGAGTGGGCCCGAAGTATATCTCTCCGACTCGGGAGGGACAAATTCCATCTCGATACATACAACCCAACAAGTACTTTCCGATCACCTGAGAGACACCTTTATGATCACCCTCGCATAGGATGACGTTTGATGACCTCAAAGCTTTCTTCCGATACCAGGGAGTTGTATTATCTCATGGTCTAAGGAATACAATATTTGACATAAGAAAAGCTTCGCAAAGATGAACACGATGACACGATCTAATTGCTCCGCTTAGTTTGGGTCTGTCCATCATATCATTCTCCCAATGATATGATCTCATTATTAATCAACAACTCATGTCTATGGTTAGGAAACCTTAACCATCATTAATCAATGAGCTAGTCCATAGAGGCGTACTAGGGACACGGTGTTGTTCACAAACCACACAAGTATTAAAGTTTCCGCTTAATACAATTCTAGCATGGAATATAAACTTTATCATAAACAAGAATTATAATAATAACATCTTTATTATTTCCTCTAGGGCATAATTCCAACAGTCTCCAACTTGCACTAGAGTCAATAATCTAGTTTACATCTGGCAACAATCTAACACCCATGGCATTAAGGTGCTGATCATGTTTTACTCGTGGAAGAGGTTTAGTCAACGGATCTGCGACATTCAGATCCGTATGTACTTTGCTAATCTTCAGATCTCCATCTGCTATATAATCTCGAATTATATGAAAACGGCGGTTGATGTGCTTGGTCTTTGGGATATCTTGGTTCCTTAGCCAGTGTTATGGTGTCAGTGTTGTCGCACAATATCTCCAGTGGGTCCAAGGCACTTGGAACCACACCAAGCTCAGTGATGAAGTTCCTGATCCAAACTCCTTCACTTGACGCTTCTGAAGCAGCCATGTATTCCGCTTCTGTTGTAGATCCCGCAATCACGCTTTGCTTGCAGCTTCTCCAGCTCATAGCTCCTCCATTCAAAATATAAACGTATCCTGTCTGAGATTTAGAATCATCCGGGTCGGTGTCGAAACTAGCGCCGACGTAACCTTTTACGACGAGATGCTCATCACATCCATAGACTAAGAACATTTCTTTAGTCCTATTTAAATACTTTAGGATGTTCTTTACGGCTGTCCAGTGTTCCACTCCTGGATCACTTTGGTATCTGCTCGTCAAACTAAGAGCATTGGACACATCCGGTCTAGTACACAACATGACATACATGATAGAACCTATGGCCGAGGCATATGGCACTTTGCTCATAGTGTCTCTATCGTTTACCGTAGCTGGACACTGATCCTTGCACAATATCTTACCTGACAACATGGGCAATGAACCTTTCTTTGCTTTATCCATTCTGAACCTTTTCAGAACTTTGTCTAGGTATGTACTTTGGCTTAAAGCTATTAGGCGTTTTTGTCTATCTCTATAGATTTTGATGCCTAATATATAAGCAGCTTCTCCTAGGTCTTTCATTGAAAAACATTTATTCAAATAACTCTTCACATCGTTAAGCATACCAATGTCATTATCAATAATCAATATGTCATCCACATATAGTACTAAAAATGTCACCGAGCTCCCACTCACTTTCTTGTAGATACAAGCTTCGTAGCAATTTGGAACAAATCCAAAGCTCTTGATCACTTGATCAAAACGAAGGTTCCAACTCCGAGATGCTTGCTTCAGTCCATAAATGGAACGCTGAAGTTTGCACACCTTATTAGCATACTTAGGATCGACAAAACCTTCGGGCTACATCATATACAACTCTTCATCAATGTTGCCATTGAGGAACACAGTCTTGACATCCATCTGCCATATTTCATAATCATGAAATGCAGCAATTGCTAATAAAATCCGAATGGACTTAAACATCTCTACGGGAGAGAAAGTCTCATCGTAGTCAACACCTGGAACTTGTCGAAACCCTTTTGCGACAAGCCAAGCTTTATAGACAGTAACATTACCATCCGCGTCCGTTTTCTTCTTGAAGATCCATTTGCACTCAACGGCCTTACGGTCGCTAGGAGGGTCCACCAAAGTCCATACTTGGTTTTCACTCATGGATCCCAATTCGGATTTCATGGCCTCTAGCCATTTCTCAGTCTGGGCTCATCATTGCTTCCTCATAGTTTGCAGGTTCACTGTTGTCTAACAACAAGACGTTTAAGACAGGGTTGCCGTACCATTCAGGAGTAATACGTGACCTTGTCGACCTGTGAAGTTCAGTAGTAGCATCGTTCGAAGTTTCATGATCCTCATCATTAGCTTCCTCTCTTGTTGGTGCAGACGACACTGGAACAATTTCAGGTGTTGCGCTACTCTCCAACTCGAGAGAAGGTTCAATAACCTCGTCTAGCTCTACCTTCCTCCCACTCACTTCTTTCGAGAGAAACTCCTTCTCAAGAAAGGATCCGTTCTTTGCAACAAACACTTTGCCTTCGGATCTGTGGTAGAAGGTATACCCAATCGTTTCCTTAGGGTATCCTATGAAGACGCATTTCTCCGCTTTGGGTTCGAGCATGTCCGGCATCAACTTCTTGACGTGAGCTTCGCATCCCCAAACTTTAAGAAATGACAACTTAGGTTTAGCACCAAACCACAGTTCATATGGTGTCGTATCAACGGATTTAGATGGCTCCCTATTTAAAGTGAATGCAGCGGTTTCTAATGCATAACCGCAAAATGATAATGGCAAATCTATAAGAGACATCATCGATCGTACCATATCTAATAGAGTTCAATTCCGGCGTTCAGACACACCATTGCGCTGTGGTGTTCCGGGTGGCGTGAGTTGTGAAACGATTCCGCTTGCTTTAAGATGCGTGAGAAAATCATAACTCAAATATTCACCTCCACGATCGGATCGTAGAAATTTAATTTTCCTGTTATGATGGTTTTCCACTTCGTTCTGAAATTCTTTGAACTTTTCAAACATTTCAGATTTATGTTTCATTAAATAGATATACCCATATCTACTTAAGTCATCAGTAAAAGTGAGAAAATAGCGATATCCACCGCGCGTCGAAACACTCATTGATCTACATACATCGGTATGTATGATTTCCAACAAGTCCGTTGCTCGCTCCATTATTCCGGAGAACGGGGTTTTGATCATCTTGCCCATGAGGCACGGCTCGCACGTGTCAAATGATTCAAAATCAAGAGACTCCAAATGTCCATCAGAATGGAGTTTCTTCATGCGTTTTACACCAATATGACCTAGACGGCAGTGCCACAAATAAGTTGGATTATCACTATCTACTTTGCATCTCTTAGCCTCAGTGTTATGGATGTGTGTTTCATTGCTTTCGAGATTCAGAAGAAATAAACCATTCACAACAGGTGCATGACCATAAAAGATGTTATTCATATAAATAGAACAACCATTATTCTACGATTTAAATGAATAACCGTCTTGCAATAAACACGATCCAGATATAATGTTCATGCTCAACGCAGGCACATAATAACACTTATTAAGGTTTAAAACTAATCCCGAAGGTAAAACTAAGGAGAGCGTGCCGACGGCCATCACATCAAATTTTTATCCATTGCCAACGCGCATCGTCACCTCATCCCTTTCTAGCCGCCGTCTATTCCGTAGCTCCTGTATCGAGTTACAAATATTAGCAACTGAACCAGTATCAAATACCCAGGCACTACAACGAGCGCTAGTAAGGTAAACATCAATAACATGTATATCAAATATACCTTTAATGGTGCCAGCCTTCTTGTCCGCTAAGTACTTCGGACAGTTGCGCTTCTAGTGACCCTTGTCCTTGTAATAGAAGCACTCAGTGTCCGGCTTAGGTCCAGACTTGAGCTTCTTCTCAGCAGGGGCAACGCACTTGCCGCTGCCTTTCTTGAAGGATTTCTTTGCACCCTTACCTTTATTAAAGCTAGGGGTCTTGTTGACCATCAACACATGATTATCTTTCTTGATGTCCACCTCCGCAGCTTTCAACTTAGCGAAGAGCTCAGTGATCGTATCAGTGGAACCAATTTGATTGTGAGTAACTACAAAACCTTTGTAGCTAGGAGGGAGTGATTGCAGAACTCTGTCAATTTTGAGCTCTTCTGGAATCTTGCAGTCCAGTTGCTCAAGACGTTGAGTGTAGCCCGACATCTTAATGGCGTGCTCACTAACGGAACTCCCTTCCTCCATCTTGCAGTTAAATAACTTCTCAAAGATCTCATATCTCTCAGAACGGGCCTAAGTCTGAAACATGGTTTTCAGTTCCTCAAGTATCTCAAAGGGCTCGGCGAACTCCTCAAAACGATTGTGAAGGTCTGATTCCATAGCAAACAACATGGTACTCTTAATCACTTCATAATCATCTTTGCGCGACTGATAAACAGCTTTTTCATCAGCCGTCACATCAGTAGCAGGGGAGTCACCCAGCGCTTTCTCTAGTACATAGTGTTGGAGATATGCCCAAGAGGCAATAATAAAGTAGGTTATTATCATATCTTCATGCTTATGATAAATGTTTACATACCATGCTATAATTGTATTAATCGGAAACATTAATACTTGTGTGATTTGTAAATATAAAAGAGTCCATAGTAAAGCCTCTTGTTAAACTAGCTTGTTGGTTAATATATGATCATGATTTCCTGATCATGAACATAGAAGATGTTATTAACAACAGGGTCATATCATTAGGAGAATGATGTGATGGACATAATCCTATAGTTAAGCGTAGCATAAAGATCAAGTCATTTAATATAGTTCATTTGCTAATATGCTTTCTGATACATAGTAACCTAATTCCTTCGACCATGAGATCATGTTAATCACCATCACCGGAAGGATGCTTTGATGACATCAAACACCACACCGTAACTGAGTGGCTATAAAGGTGGCATTGAGTGTTCGGAAAGTATGGGTTGAAGCACATGGATCAAGAGTGGGATTTGTCCATCCATATGACAGATAGATATACTCTGGGCCCTCTCGGTGGAATGTCATCCAATTAGCTTGCAAGCATGTGACTGGCTCACAAGGGATCACATATCATGGGAAAGAGAAAAGAGTACTTATCGGTAACGAGGTTGAACTAGGTATGCAGAGATACCGACGATCAAAACCTCGGATAAGTAAACTATCGTGAGACAAAGGGAAATTGGTATCGTATGTAAGTGGTTCATTCGATCACAAAGTAATCGTAGAAATATGTGGGATCCATATGAATTTCCAGATTCCTCTATTGGTTATTGATCGGAGAAGTGTCTCGGTCATGTCCGCATAATTCACGAACCGTAGGGAGACACACTTAAGGGTTCGATGTTGTTGAGTAGTTATGGAATGATGAGTAAGAGACCGAATGTTGTTCGGAGTCTCGGATCGGATCCGGGATATCACGAGGAGATCCGGAATGGTCCGGAGAATAATATTCATATAAGGAAACTCCTGTTTCGAAGTTTGGAAATAAATTCCGGTGATTTCACTAGGAATGTTCTAGAAGGGTCTGGAAGGTCCAGCACTCCGGAGTGGAAGGTTACATGGATGTGTCATGACAATGTGGAATGGTTGCATCATGTACTAGGTCACTTGGCTGGGCAATATGATGAGAGAAATCAAATCCTAGTTTGAAAGTCAAACGCCAATTTGAAAAGTCAAATCTCAAGTTTGCTTGGTGGAGGGAGAGTAGGAAACCTACTTGGGGAGGAAGTCGCACTCCCTCCACCCGCCGGCCAAGGAGGAGGAGTTGGAGGAGGACTCCCTCCTCCTAGCCGCCTCCCTCCCACCTATAAAATAAGGGGTAGGGCGCCCCCTACCCTCACACAGAAACCCTAGCTCCAGGCGCCTCCACCTCAAGTGCAGCATCCGCCGCCTAGGGATCTCCCAACTCGCCGAGTTAGGGTTTCCCCAAACCCTAGCCGCCAGCCAAGCCCTACCCTTTGTGCCCTCTAAATCCTAGATCACCAAGGCCTCTCTCATACTCCACCATACTCGCTCCGGCTTAAGGCGAAGCCCTGCGAGATCTCCCCTCTACTTCCTACACCATGATGTCGTGCTGCCGGAATCACGAGGAGAGTGCTACAACCTCCACTGCCTGCTGGAACAAGGGAGAGGAAGGTCTTCATCGAGTACCAAACGTGTGACCGACTGCGGAAGCGCTGTCAGAACGCAGCGCCGGAAGGATCGTCTACGCGATCTTGAGATCGACAAGAGTACGACTACATCACCCACGAGAATCTGCTCTCGTTAACCGCTTTGGAATCTTCGAGGGTGAGTTCCTCTATCGACTCATTGCTACAATCTAGTAGATAGATCCTGGCTTGTTTGTTTGCATGGAGTAGAATTTTTTTGTTTTTCCTTGCTACGAACCCTAAAGTGGTATCAGAGCCCTGTCTATATGTAGATCTGTTGCACGAGTAGAACACAATGGTCATTGTGGGCGTTGATGCTTTTGTTGTCGATTGCTTCTTGTGTACTTTGCATCTTGCGGGATGGTGGGATGAAGCGGCCCGGGCTAACCTTACATGACATCGTTCATGAGACTTGCTCCACGCTTGACATGCAACTTGTATTGCATAAGTGGCTTTGCGGGTGCCTGTTTCTCCCAACATAGTTAAGATTCAATTTACAACGGGTGATTGACAATACTAGTATCAATGTTGTGGTTCTTGTTCGTAAGTTAGAACGACACTTATTGAAAGCCCCAAACCACATAAAACATGCAAAGAAAATTAGAGGCGTCTAACTTTGTTTTGCAGGGGTGTGCTGTGATGTGATATGGCCATGATTGTGATTATATTGATGTATGCAATGTTCCTTATTGTAAGTCGGCAACCGGTAGGAGCCATATGGTTGTTTTTTTAATTCCGTTAAGTCCTGCGTGTCTATTATTCAAAGTAGTTGTAATAGTTGATGCTGGTGGAAGACAACCATGAAGCGGCGTCATTGACCTTGATACCATACCGGTGATGATAGAGATCATGTTCGTGCTTGAAGATGGAGATCGGAAGCACAAGAAGAAAGGCCATATCATATCACATATTATGAATTGCATGTGATGTTAATCCTTTTATGCATCTTGTATTGCTTAGTTCATGATGGTAGCATTATAAGATGATCCCTCAAGCACACAATTTCAAGTTTTAAAGTGTTCATCCTTAGTAAGCACCGTTGCTAAAGCTCGTTGTTTTTAAGCACCACGTGATGATCGGGTGTGTTAGATTCTGCGAGTGTATACAACGTGAGCAAGCCAGATTTGCTCATGCATAAGATAAGGTTTGATCTTGACGAGCCTAGCATGTACAGACATGGTCTCGGAACATGGATCACCGAAAGGTAAAGCATGAGTCATATAGTAGATATGATGAACATGTTAATTGTTCGCCATTGAAGCTACATCAACTCTCGTGATGATCGGTTTTGATGTGGTGGATTTGGTTCGTGTGATCACTAAAACAATGTGAGGGATATTGTTTTGAGTGGGAGTTCAACAGCAATATGATTAAAAGTTGAACACTATTTATCATAAATTAAATCGAAGTGAATTTGCATAGTTGTTGTAGTCATTGGCATCCGTTTACCACCTTGCGCTTAGTTATAATTGAGATGATAGAACTATAGAATTCTGGTCAGTTACTTTACGAACTGGTATCGTATTGTTTTTGAAGTGTTAATCTAAAGTTTAAAAGTCCCATTGCAAACTTTCAGTAAGTTTCGATTACTCCGTGAAGTTTAATAGTTGGTATTAAATCAAGAGTAACAATTCCAATGTTAGTATATAAGTATCATGTTTGTCTCCATGATTCTTGATATTAGAAAGATAGTTTCTATATCAAGGTAATCTAGGAGTTGAAAGAGTTGTTTCAGAAACCATCATGTATGGAAGATATTGCGATATCTGAAATGATGTTTTGGTTACAACATGATAGAGTATAATATGGCAAAGTTTATGTTCTCATATTTGATGAGATTTTACAAAAGGTTGGAGACACTAGTTGTCTTAATCCTCCAAAAGGTTTTGGAGAGCAACATTATACTCGCGATTCACTGTTATAAGCTAAAGTAGCTTGATCATGAATAATTCCATGATAAGGGTGAGTATTTGATGTAGGTAAAATGTTTACTACACCAAGAGATTACTAAAGAAAGGAATTTGAAAGAACATCAAACATTTGATGATGGTGATCTACTTCAAAGTGCAAGTCCAAAGACATTGGTATTTAACTATACACGCTTTGGACTATGTGTCATGTGTATGGCTCCACTATTCATGATAGATTATTTCAAACAGAAAAGGAAATACTAAAAGAGAATCTCATAAATATATGGCAGAAAAGAAAAGACTAGAATTGTTCAGTTTAGGTATATATAGGATATACGAGTTATGGCTGTATTCTTTGCTTGTTAAATAATGTGGTTCTTAAGTATTGAATACTGAATTTGTTGGTATGAATCGTCATACAAAACAACAGAATTCATGAACTACAATGGCCTAAGTAACTAGCAAAATAATATGTGATGATATTCATTAAGAACAAATAAAGTGTTATTGTGTTGCTCGTTAAACATCAAAGCTTGCCTTCAAGATTTGTTTTATCAGGTGTTATGAGAACAAAAGGGTTGTTCAAATAATTGCCGTAATCCATAAATGATGGATGATTTACAAATCTCGTTGTAGAAATCACATCCATAAAACTAGTGCTAAAATGACAAATTGATTCAAAGATCACTTAGGAAGTGACATCGCCGTTTAAATTATAATGGAAAGAAAACATGAAGAAACTCCATGTGGATGGAATTTTGGAGTCTTTTGATTTTTGATCAAATGACGCTTGTGAAACTTTCCTAGAGATAATTAAAACTTCGTTCATAGGCCAAAAGGGAACGAATGACTAGCTTATTGGAACTTGTACATATTGTTGTATGAAGTCCATTATGTGTAGTCAAGAGCGATGGATTTCAACTTCATATACTTTCTCCGAAAATTTGAGTGAATATATGAATATTTACTTAATAAGGATGAAGTATGAAACATTTGAAAAGTTCAAAGACTTTCAAGATGAAGTGCAAAATCATTGTAACAAGAATATAAATAGTTTATGATAAGATCACAAAGGAAAATATTTGAGTTACAAGTTTAGCATAATACCTAAGATTTAAGGAATTGTTCCGTGGATTTACATTTCCCGAAACACCATAAGAGTATGGAGCGTTCGAGATATGTAATTAAACCTTGTTTAACATGGTAAGATTAAAGGTGTAATTCATAAAACTGCCATTATATTTTAAAGATTAAAAGCTTTAGAGACTACCATTTTTCCACTAAAAAGAGCTCCATCATAATCCATTGAAATGACACCATACAAAGTTATGGTTTGGGATTAAACCCAAGTTGTCCTTTCTTAAACATTGGTATGCTATGCATAAGAAAGATGTTTGCAACCAAGGTCGGATGAACCTGTCTTTGTATGTTATTTAGAATAACTGTTAAGTATTCCTCCATAACATCGGAGACAAAAGTGTTTGTCACTTAGAATGTAAAGTTTCTTTGAGAAGGAATTTTCGTGAAAAGATAAGTGAGAGGACAATAGAACTTTGATAAGGTTGAAAGAACCTTAGCTACGTGTGCAAAGTTGCGCAGCGCCGAAAAGTGTTTCGGAGGCAGCAACAATGCTCATGGCTCACGTGCATTAAAGGTTGTGGTTATGGAGGTCAAAGTTTCTATTGAACCAAGTAGGTCGAGTAAAAAATCAAATACCAAGATTTGAGGGTTGAATCATTATTTGAGAATAATGAACGGACTACATGCAAAGAAGCGATGATGGGCCCTGACTCCGTAAAATGGCTTGAATCCATAAAATCCATGATAGTTTCATACACGATAAATCAAGCTTCGAACTTGAAAGACCCTCTGGAAAGGTGTGCGACCTTACAGTCGTTTTTGGATCTATAAAGAAATATACATGGATATTTTCACATCTATGAAATAGTCGACATGTTGGGAAAGAGTTCACAACAATGTTCAAAGGTTGATTCTGACAAGATTTGATCTTTCATAGCGATATTTAGTCTAGACGGATTAATGTAGCAACCACTACATATAATTTTGTTATGTGGTAGTTGAATAAACAAAACAAGTTCTTCTAATAGAATTGTTACCTAGGACATGTGCATAACACGGTCCATAGGGTTTTGTTAATTCAAAGGATGCTAAAAGCATATGCAAACTTCAATGGTTGAAGTAAGCATTGCGGAGTTGGAATCTTCACTATGATGAAACTGTTAAAGGAGTTTAAATTCGTCGGAGACGATGAAGATGCTTGCATTTGCAAGAAATTAAGTGGGAGCGCTAAGACATGTTTCTAATAAATTATGTGGAAGACATATTGTTGATTGGAAATGATGTATCTTTTATTAACACATATTAAGCATTTCATCCTGATGAAAGACTTAGGCAAAACCCAAATATTTGGCATCATTAGACGCTAATATGGTTGTGCAGAAAGTACATAGATGATATATGGAATGAGTTCAATGTATAAAATACAAGAAAGGTTCTTGTCGCACAGAAAGGATTGAATGAGTTCAATATTGATGATATATTCAAGTGTATTGACACTTGGTAAGTGGAACAAAGATTCAAGTATATATTGATACTTGATGTATGAAATCACAAAGAGTATTTATATCAATCATACTATGATATGTACAAATCCAGATATGTCCTATGCTCTAAATTTTATGAGCATATACCAGAATGATTCATAAGATGATCATTGGACGATAGTAAGGATATTCTTATGATCTTTTGGAAGAACTAAGAGTATATTATTTTGTAGAAGTGACAAATAGATGGTTAGTTCATTGTAAAAGTGCTACATTGATACTAGTTTCGTCACAAAGTACAAATTAAGTTTATCTCAATCTAATCTAAGGGTGGCACAATATGATGGAAAGTGAGTTCCATAATGAATTTGGATGAGTTCCAAAGTTAAGACATTGTGACAGATACTACAACAAAAGGCTAAGTATATGACTGCTATAATAGCAGCAAAAGAGGGCATCTGTGTCAAGTAGTTTGTTATCAAAATAGGTGTGGTTCACAGCGGGATAATACTATGAAGATATATTGTACGATAATATTATCAACATGTTTTAACCCCAAAGAACTAAAGGTCTCACCAAAGGACCAAATTTATACAAAGCCATCTCATTAGAGAATGAGTGATGCGTAGAGACGCAAAGACATGCAATTACGCACGGACCTGGAAGTGTCAGATCCGGAGATCAGTTGACCACTAGCAATCGTGTACATACAACACCGGAAAGCCATAGGTGTTGAATACACAAAGGTTTGAAACTAGATTATTGACTCTAGTGCAAGTGGGAGACTGTTGGAGATATGCCCAAGAGGCAATAACAAAGTAGGTTATTATCATATCTTCATGCTTATGATAAATGTTTACATACCATGCTATAATTGTATTAATCGGAAACATTAATACTTGTGTGATTTGTAAACATAAAAGATTTCCTAGTAAAGCCTCTTGTTAAACTAGCTTGTTGGTTAATATATGATCATGGTTTCCTGATCATGAACATAGAAGATGTTATTAACAACAGGGTCATATCATTAGGAGAATGATGTGATGGACATACTCCTATAGTTAAGCGTAGCATAAAGATCAAGTCATTTAATATAGTTCATTTGCTAATATGCTTTCTGATACATAGTAACCTAATTCCTTCGACCATGAGATCATGTTAATCACCATCACCGGAAGGATGCTTTGATGACATCAAACACCACACCGTAACTGAGTGGCTATAAAGGTGGCATTGAGTGTTCGGAAAGTATGGGTTGAAGCACATGGATCAAGAGTGGGATTTGTCCATCCATATGACAGATAGATATACTCTGGGCCCTCTCGGTGGAATGTCATCCAATTAGCTTGCAAGCATGTGACTGGCTCACAAGGGATCACATATCACGGGAAAGAGAAAAGAGTACTTATCGGTAACGAGGTTGAACTAGGTATGCAGAGATACCGACGATCAAAACCTCGGATAAGTAAACTATCGTGAGACAAAGGGAAATTGGTATCGTATGTAAGTGTTTCATTCGATCGCAAAGTAATCGTAGAAATATGTGGGAGCCATATGAATTTCCAGATTCCTCTATTGGTTATTGATCGGAGAAGTGTCTCGGTCATGTCCGCATAATTCACGAACCGTAGGGAGACACACTTAAGGATTCGATGTTGTTGAGTAGTTATGGAATGCTGAGTAAGAGACCGAATGTTGTTCGGAGTCTCGGATGGGATCCGGGATATCACGAGGAGATCCGGAATGGTCCGGAGAATAAGATTCATATATGGAAAGTCCTGTTTCGGAGTTCGGAAATAAATTCCGGTGATTTTTTTTGAGGGTAAAACAGTAGGGCAAAAAAAAACCACTGCAATTTTTATATATCAATTAGAGGTACAAAATATTTACAGATATATTCCACCTCATAAAGAGGGATAACATTCTAATTAGCTATCTCCTGTCTAAATTGGCTTCAATCCAATCTTTAAGTCCCTGATAGTACTTCTTCTTAATTCTATATAGGACCCATCTTAATTCCTGAGCTGTAATAGCCTTCCATGTCTCCACCGAAGCATGCTGATTGTTGAAAATTTCATTGTTTCTGCAAATCCAGATGCTCCAAGTTCCAAGTATCAGAATTTCCATTGCAAAAGGGACCTTCAGATCTTTTTTAATACTGGCTAGAACTTCAAAGATGCTTTGATCAGCCATATTAACCTGTGAGATTTCAGCCCAACAGGCTCTTGCAAATGGGCATTCCCAAAACAAATGTAAACTAGTTTCTTCACTATGGCATCCTTGGAAGACACAATCATAAGATGCCAGAGAAAAACATTTCCTTTTCAGAAGATTTCTTGTGTTGAGTCTATCAAGCAGAAGGAGCCAGAAGAAGAATTTGTGCTTTTGTTGACAAGAAGATTTCCAAATCCAAGAGAAATGTGGCTGCATCGGTTGGTAACCAACTAATGAACAGTAAGCCTTTTTGACCGAAAAATTATTGCCCCAGATGTAAGACCAACAATCATATTCCCCTTCCCTGCCAAAATTGAGAATTTGTTCAAGACTTTGATATTCCTGAAACGCTTGTTGGGACAGAGGAAGGTAAAAGAGTTCCTGAGTATTTGTAGTATGCAGGAACTCAGTGACAGAAATGTGAGGGTTTTTTGCATATGAAAGTAGGTGAGGGAGCTTATGTTGAAGACAATTATCATTCCACATATCAGTCCAGAATAGTGTAGATTCCCCATTTCCAACCAAGCACTTTGCTATTCCTTTAAAAATGTCAATCAGTTTAAGATGAGCTTTCCACCAAAAGGATCCCTCAACACTTCTTCCAGGCAGCTTACCATTACAATAGTAAGTATTCCAAACCAAATGAACCCAGAGAATATCCTTAGGGTTATAGAACTTATCCAGATTCTTCAAAAGAAGAGCAGAATTTTGGACATTAAGATCAAGAACTCCCAATCCACCCTGGTTTTTGGGTCTACAAACTTTCTTCCATGCTACCAGAGCAGAACCTCTAGCTTGAACATCAGAAGTTTTCTTTCTCCACAAGCATTGCCTCATATATCTAATCAACTGCTCCTTAATAGTGACAGGAAGATCAAAACAACTCATGTAATATATGGGGAGGGAAGATAACACAGACTTAACTAACTGCAATTTCCCCCCATAGTTCAGAAAGTCCACAATTCCACACAACCTTCTTTCAATTCTCTGAACAATAGGCAAAAAGTGCTCCACAGCAGGTTTATTCAAGCTCAGGGGCAGACCAAGATAGGTAAAAGGCAAAGATCCAGTGAGGCAAGAAAGAGTATTAGCAAAGTGCCCAAGCCTCTCAGATTCCATATTAATAGGCATCATGCTGGACTTGGAATAATTGACTTTGAGTCCAGTGGAGAGAGCAAAAGTATGCAGGATTGCTTTAAGACACAAAAGTTGCTCTGAATCAGCCTTAAGGATTACTAAAGTGTCATCTGCATACTGAACCACAGGAAAGTCAGGACAGAAAACAGTCTCAGTGGGCAAAGAAAGGAGACCCAAGGTCATTGCCTTATTGAGGATACTTTGAAGGAGATCAGCAGCCAGCACAAACAACAGGGGAGACAAAGGATCACCTTGCCTGACACCCCTTCTACAGTAAAACTTTTTCCCAGGCACACCATTTAAAAGCACAGAGGAAGAAGCAGACCCAAAAATCATCTGAATCCAAGAAATCCATTTAGCTCCAAAACCTTTGGCTTTAAGGATATTGATGATTGCAGAATGTTCAATTCTGTCAAAAGCCTTCTCAAAATCCAACTTGAGAATTAAAATTTCCTCCTTTGACTTGTGGCACTGATCAAGAAATTCAAATGCCCAACCTAAACAGTCTTGAATGGATCTTTGCTTGAGGAAACCATATTGATTCTTGTGGACTAGTTTAAGAATGACTTTTTGCAGTCTATTTGCCAGAATCTTGGTGATAATCTTAAGGACACTATTTAGCAAGGAAATAGGTCTAAAATCAGCAGGAGTCAAAGGAGCAGCAATTTTTGGAATGAGGGTGATGAAAGAAGCATTAATGCTCTCCAAAGAGACCTTCCCATCATAGAACTCAAGAAGTAAATGCTTCACATCATCTTTGATAATAGGCCAACAAAGCTTCATGAATTCATTATTAAAACCATCAGGGCCAGGAGACTTATCATTAGGCAAATTTGTGATGACTTCATCAATCTCCTCATCAGAGAAAGGCTTTTCCAAAGCTTCCATTTCTTCCTGACTTAAGCAATCACCAGCCAAATCATTAAGATTGAAATGCATTTCAGGCTTATCAGAAGTGCCCAATCTATCTCTAAAGGAATTCCAAAGAAGATTTGCTTTTCCATCATGATCATAGATCTCAATATCAGAGTCATCTTTGAGCATTGAAATGTAGTTATGTCTAAAACTTATGGTAGCTCTGGAGTGAAAGAATTTTGTGTTCTCATCCCCCAGTTTAACCCATTTAATTTTCCCTCTCTGCTTCCAATAAGTATTCTGGTTTTTTAGAAGAGAAATAATAAGATCTTTCAGGATATCCCTAAGATTCCACTCATGAACAGTGAGAGTTCTCAATTCCTCCATGACATCAAGCAGTTCAATGGTGGCATTAACATTATAGATTTGTGTCTTTAGACAAGGTAGCTGCTTGGCCCAAAGCTTTAACCCTCTTCTCACATTTTTGAATTTAGCATTTATATTTTTTGCAGAATCCAGGAAGCCCACAGGGATGTTCCAGGCATTCTGAACAATAGCTTTAAACTCCTTATGATGTAACCAATGGTTTTCAAATCTGAACACCTGAGCTTTTGGAATCATTGTGCCAATGGTAATGACACAGGGGAGGTGATCAGAATTAGGCTTAGCAAGAGGAGTAACAAAAGTGGAGGGAAAACTCTGAGTCCAGACAGCAGAAGTAAAAAACCAATCCAATCTTTCCAAAAGAGGATCCTTCTGCATGTTACTCCAAGTGAACTTTCTACCCTTAAGTGGTAATGAGACCCAAATTATTAATAGCTTCATTAAAGAGAAGCATACCATTCACATCCCCTCCCAATCTGTTTCTATCAGAAGGCTGCCTACAGAAGTTAAAATCCCCCACTATAAGCCAGTCCACATCATCAGGCATATCAATGCTGCCAAACCATTCTAAAAATTCAGACTTTTTTTCAGGCAAACATGGCCCATAAATGTTGGAGAGAATCCAGGATTTATTGGACAAGAGAGATGTCAAGGTAATGGACATAGAGAACTCATTGAGGAAAGAAAGTTGCCCAGAAAACAGGGAGCCATTCCAAATGATGATCAAACCTCCAGATGCCCCTCTGGAAGGAAGAAATTCAAAGTTGGTAAATTTGGAGGGGCAGAATTTTTTAATGAAAGAGCTGTCAAAACCCTCTCTCTTGGTTTCTTGGAGACAGATAATGTCACAGTCAGACTCCTCAATTTTGCTTCTAAGAGCAAACCATTTTTTATCAGAATTAATTCCCCTGATATTCCAATTCAGGATCTTCCAAGTTCTGTTGTTATTCATTAAGAAACCAGTGGCAAGTATGGATGCGGGGTGATGTAAATAATGTAAATCACCCAGAAGAGAAGACAGCAATAACAGAGACAAAAGCTTAACCAATTCAGAGTACCACATAGATGATCCACAATAAGTACTCTCCA
This sequence comes from Avena atlantica, assembly GCA_910589765.1. Lineage (NCBI taxonomy): Eukaryota > Viridiplantae > Streptophyta > Magnoliopsida > Poales > Poaceae > Avena > Avena atlantica. The sequence continues at coordinate 354,749,907 of OU342736.1, forward strand.
CATAGCAATCTCACAAGCACAGAACACATAACAGGGAGTCAACAAGACTCCAGCAAAAGATTTAGCTTGATACATTTAAAACACTTAAGAAGAGGACTTCTTCTTGGCTTGCTGTCCACAGGTACCAGCAGCCCCAGGCTTCTTCTTGCCACCAATCCCCAAGCTAGAAGAGTGACCTCCTTTAATGCTGCCTTTAGTAGGAGACTTAATAGCCACATCATTGATCTTCCCTTTCTTGAGTAACCTCTTCTCCAGGTCCCCATCTTGCACCTTGCAGAATGAAGCAGCAAGATTTTTAACCACTTTGGCATTCAAGCAAGGAGGAGCAGCATTACAAACCAGGCAATCAACAATTTGACAATGTAAATGACTTTTGAAACCCCCATTTAATTCAACAATCCTAGGACTTCTTCTCACCTCAGATTCCACAAGTGGTTCCTTGCCCTTTCTCTTTCTAGCAGGGGTAGAGGGAGAACCTGAAGGTTTATTGTCTTCAATGCCCAGGCAAGAAGGGGCCATCTGGGAAAGATTCTCATTAGGAATGATAAAAGATATTGAACTTTCCTCAGCAATAGGTTCTTTAATAATATCCCATAAAGGGGAAGTAAGAAATCCCTTGACCCAATTAAACTTCTCAGGAGTAGCAAGCATGAGAGTAATGAAGTTAAACCAACTTACAGGAATATCACATTGAAGAGAGACCTTTGAAGAAGATTTTTTCTGAATATGGGGAGCAAAATAATTTTCCCAGAGCTCCAAGCCTTGTTGGGAAAATCCCTGCTGAGCAACATGCACATCAGGAATGGTAATAAAGGTTCTCACCATCCCAACCTGAAGGTGAGCCTCATTAGGGGAAAGAAGGTGCTGATCCTCCAGCATCCAATCATCATTCTCAGGGGCCACAGCACTTGAATCCATAGGACTTCCAGTCTCTTCTTCAGCATCAGCATTAGGCTCCTCCTCATCCTCCAGATAATTTTGAAAGATATTTTGCAGACCTTCCCCAATGCCAACCCCTTGAGGTGCAGCTGCAACACCAAGCTCCTCCACAACCTCAGGCTCATTAACAGATTCATCATCATCAGACTCCCAATCTTGAACAATGACACCTGTAACTCCACTGTTCACATCCTGAGGTGGCAAATGTTGATTATCAATAGGCATGTCTTCTCCAGGAGCAATGACAGGTCCTTGAATAGGAGCAGCAGCAGCCTCCCAGGGGCCCCATCCTTCAGCATTCCCACCATCAGGAGTAGGATTCTGCACAGGAGCCATCCACTGACCCCAATCACCCCCAGGAGCAGGGGGAGGAGGGGGAGGTGGCACCTGAGGCCCAAAGACTGGCCCATGTGCAGGAACAGGGTGAGGGTCCACATTATCATCTGGCAGTGGGTCCTCCTCAGGTGGGCCCCCACCAAGCAAGTGACTTTGAAGAATTTCAACAGAAAAAGTCCAAGACTCTGTCTCCACCAGGTCACCTATGGTAAACCGCACACTCTTGGGGATGTCAGCCAAATCAGTCACCTTCCGGTGATTTCACTAGGAATGTTCTAGAAGGGTCTAGAAGGTCCGGCACTCCGGAGGGGAAGGTTACATGGATGTGTCATGACAATGTGGAATGGTTGCATCATGTACTAGGTCACTTGGCTGGGCAATATGATGAGAGAAATCAAATCCTAGTTTGAAAGTCAAACGCCAATTTGAAAAGTCAAATCTCAAGTTTGCTTGGTGGAGGGAGAGTAGGAAACCTACTTGGGCAGGAAGTCCCACTCCCTCCACCCGCCGGCCAAGGAGGAGGAGTTGGAGGAGGACTCCCTCCTCCTAGCCGCCTCCCTCCCACCTATAAAAGAAGGGGTAGGGCGCCCCCCTATGTGGCATCCCGCAAACCACTACTAGAAAATCGCGTTGTTTTTGTGCATTGCATCGTCATCATCATGCATTGTTTGTCTAAAACTATTTTCGCAAAGCCTGTTTTTGTTTTCTAAAACGCCCCGTCTTGTTTTCAAATTCAAACCCGGGACACCGGATTATTTTGTTTTGTTTGCTATCGGTTTGCAAAAGCCCGGTTGGAAATAAATAAAATAGTTAAATATTTTTAGTGGGGGCAGTCGGACGGGCCGACCCGACCCGGTCGACCACCCCCATTACAAAAACGGTCCACCTAAACCAGCCCACCAAAATCCTAAGGCTACCCAACCTAATCTACCCACCCCTCCAGCCACCTCACCCCGGCCAATCCCCACCCGACACGTCACCCTCACCCACACTCCTAGCCACTCCTAATCTGCCACATCACCCCCAACCCCACACACTCAACACCACCTGTCCCACCCCAACCCACGCAGCACTCACACCACACAACACCCTCGCTGCCACCCCGGCCCCACCGGTCCCTGGCCCCACCCACAGACCCACGCGCCCCCTATCCCGGTCCCGCACCCCGCTAGCGGCCCGTCCCCCACCTGGAACCTTCCCCGCGTGGCCCCTTCCTCCCTTCCCCAACCTCCCCCACCGACAACCACCTCTCTCCTCTCCCCCCACCCGCGTCTTCATCCTCTCCTCTCTCGCCAGCGGGCCCGCGTGCTCCGGCCGCCCCGCTCATCCTCGGCCCACCCGCGGACCTCCTCGCTCGTCCTCGACCCCGCCTCCAACCGCGTTGCGCCGCTCCCGCCTCCCCTGCCTCCCTCCGGCGAGCGCCCTCGCCTTGCGCCTCTCCCCCAACCTCGAGCTCCCTCGCCGCCGCGCCGCCTCCCTGGGGCCGACCCCTCCAGGCTCCTCCTCGCAGGGTGCCGCCTCGCCGGACCCCACGTCGCCACCTGCTCCGCCGGTCGCCCCTCCCTCTGCCGACCGCGACCCCTTCCCCCCGTCGGCCTATGCTTCCGCGCCTCCGCCTCGTCGCCGGGGGCCGTCGCCCCCTCTCCGGCCGCCCGCCGGAGCGCCGTCGCCGCCGCCCAGGCCGCCTCCACCTCGCATCCCCCTCCGCACCGTGTCCCCGCCAGAGCTCGCCCCGCCGGCCGCCGCCTCGTCCCCGTCGCCTTCCGTCGGCCCCGCTCGCCTCCTCCGGCCGCGACGCCTCGTCCTCCTCCCAACCATCCTCGCATAGCCGCCGGCGGGCCCGCCTCGCCGCTCTCCCCTCCAGCACCCTTGTTCCAGCCAAGTTGCGTCTTGTTCTAGGCTTCCTGCGGTCGCAAGCCCCTGTTGAAGTCTGGTCGAAGTGCCCTGCCGCTGTCCTGATGTCTCTGGTTTGGAGCATCCTTTGGTGTTGATGCGAGAAGCTTCACCCCAAGTCCTTTGTCTTAGAACCAAGGGCAGTACCGAAACAAAGGTGTCAAAGAATTATCGACAAGATCGTCATCACGGGTCGAAGGCCGATCCCGTACCCGGTGCCGCGCCAAGATCTCCGAAAAACCCCGGTACCGGACAAGTTCGCCATCGACCTCGAGAACGCCTACACAGGACGACAAGATCGCCACCCGGACGCGAACCCCAAGACCCTGAGGCCCCGAACCGAAGATCGACCCGAAGCGCCAAGGCCTTCGACAGGGAATCGACAAGGTCATCGCGGAACTCCAAGGTCTACTTCGAAGTTGCCGAACGCCGAGATCTTCAACCGGATCCGAGAACGCCAAGATCGCCGACGCGGATACGCCAAGTACCTTGCCCAAATGCCAAGACCGAATCGATGGCACGGACCCGAAGACCACGGCGACGACAAGATCGGCACCGACCCGGAAGAATCCGATGCGCCCCGACACCGACCCAAGTCCTGCTTCCCGGATGCGACAAGATCGACCTCTGTTATCCGAGAACGATCCCGCCGAGACCGAACCCCAGATCCGGACCCTGAGACCAAACCCCGAACCCCGGAACCCCAAGATCGCCGAACCCTAATGTGTGAACCCCTTCCCGAAACCCTATTTTATAATATAATAAACTTGTCGCATATTAAATTGTCATTCTCGCATGCATATCATTGGTTTGGGGGCCTTATGCCGATTCACCATATAATTAAATATGGGGCCCATATGCGGGCAAATCTAGTCTCATATTGGCCTCATTTAAATTTGTGTAGCGAACCCGGTGCTATCTTTTGCCATGTTAAAGCAACATTTAAATTGCGGGGTAGTTAAATAACTTGAACCGTTTAATTAATTGTCGGGACCCCGGTTCCGCTTAATATGACCTAATTGCGTCGTATAATTACCACGCCATACATCATACATGCATCATGCCCGATCTTTTGCCGTAGTATTAAATATTGCATCCGGTGTTTCTTCTAGTGTTTGCTTCTTCGCGGATAAGGCCGTTGAGTTGATGTGAGCTTCGCCCCGATCTTCGGTTGAACCTTCGACAATGTTTTCAGGCGAGCATCTTCCCCTTTCTACCTATCTTACTTTATAGTATTTACTCCCTCCTGTTGATCTACTGCTATCGGTGTTGCGATGCTCTAGTTTCCGTACCCGTGATATCCCTTGCAGCCCTATATTGCCTTGGACACATCCTATTACATGTTGTTTGGTAGATAGTTGGACTTGCGCGCCGTAGTCGCTTGCTCAAGTGCTGTCGCGTGTCGTCAGGTACCGCAGTTGTTGGAGTATTGCCGCATGTTAATGTTGGAGATGATCATGGCTTTAATTATTGTTCACATTAATTACTGTTTAACAACTAAAATTGAGGTAGGTAAGCAGAGGCACCGGTGGGTGATAGATAATATCTGGTTTCCGACCGCCCACTTGTGTCCTGTAGGACCCCGAGTTCTTGACACCTGTTCCGAGATCGAGCGCGCTAACCACGGGTGGGGAGATATGGGCCCCCCATTGATTAGTACCTGATTTCAAAGTATTGTACTGGGGGCCACAACTAGTTTGAGGTTTTATTTACTATCATGTACCTATGCCATGCTTTACTGCTTTATTTACGATTGTGTGAGGAGCACGCTGTACTGTTTTGGAAGCGGAGTGTTTTCGCGGTATCGACAGTCCCAGTTTTGGGATTTCCTGTCGTTTACAGCCACTGTCGCAAACCCTGAGTCCGTCTCGGAGACGGGCCGACTTTGTTGCGGGTGTACTTAGTGGGGTGGCCCCCCGTGCTTGCTTTGGGTCTGGGAACGTCGTGACTTAGGCCCCGCCGACATACCGATGGGTGTATGTTAACTGATCTGGCAAAAATGGTCGAAGTGCTTGTGGATACTTTGGTGCACCCCTGCAGGGTTTAATCTTTTCGAGAAGCCGTGTCCGCGGTTATGGACGACTTGGAGCACAGGTCTCGATCATAGACAACTATAACTAAAGTTTACTGTCCTAAATTGACTTGTATCCGATATGACTAGTAATCAGCTTCACCACAACGGAATGGCTAAATAAAAGTACCAACAACTGCTGGGTTTTGGGGTTATCTCATGCTATTTGTATCTGATTAGTAAGTGTTGCAACTATAACGGAATGGTTAACTAAAACGGCCCACTGCTTATTTTATCAGGATGATTATCTATACTTGACTAGTAATGGCTGCAACGATAACTGAATAACTAAAACTGCCAACTGTGTGAGTTCCTCGGCTGACTTCCTCGTTTGGACTCGAGGGGGAAACGCCAGGATGGGTTGTTTGGTGTTAGTATCAGGTTGGCTCCGAATAGGTCTTTCTTACCCCTCTCTGATTGCCGCCAGTTGTATCGAGTCTCTATAGGTTGTTTAGTGCATGCTGCCGCTGCCGCTTCAGTCCACCATACCTATGTAGGCGAGGACCGCCGAATTCTAGCCTCGCCGTGTACTGGCCTCAGTACTGACCGCTCTCTCTTTTTCCTTTGCCCTTTGTCGGCACCCCTTTTGTTTTAAGCAGGTTTTGAGATCGACGTCGTTAGCAGGGTTACCCTTCCGGCTTGGCCTGGGCAGGGTTATGGACGCCATTGGTTATTCTTCAGGGCTCTTAGCCCCATTTGCATCTTGTCCGTAGCTGGACGCTCCCTCGTTTTCAAGGTGATTTGGATCTTTGTATACTATATCTGTATTCTTGACTCATGGAGTCGTGTTGTATATATATCTGTTCTGTGGGTCCCATCGAGGACTGTTGTGTAATGTTATTACTTCGTTTTCCACCCGCACGAAAGTGCCTGGTGGGCACCTTTGAATCGTTTCTATGCGGGTTTGGCGGGTTTCGCTAAAACTTGCACAGGGCCGATTCTGAGGGTGTTACACCCTACCCTCACACAGAAAACCTAGCTCCAGGCGCCTCCACCTCAAGTGCAGCAGCCGCCGCCTAGGGATCTCCCAACTCGCCGAGTTAGGGTTTCCCCAAACCCTAGCCGCCGGCCAAGCCCTAACCTTGGTGCCCTCTAAACCCTAGATCACCAAGGCCTCTCTCATACTCCACCATACTCGCTCCGGCTTAAGGCGAAGCCCTGCGAGATCTCCCCTCTACTTCCGACACCATGCCGTCGTGCTGCCGGAATCACGAGGAGAGTGCTACAACCTCCGTTGCCTGCTGGAACAAGGGAGAGGAAGGTCTCCATCGAGTACCGAATGTGTGACCGACTGCGGAAGCGCTATCCGAACGCAGCGCCGGAAGGATCGTCTATGCGATCTTGAGATCGGCAAGAGTACGACTACATCACCCACGAGAATCTGCTCTCGTTAACCGCTTTGGAATCTTCGAGGGTGAGTTCCTCTATCGACTCGTTGCTACAATCTAGTAGATAGATCCTGGCTTGTTTGTTTGCATGCGGTAGAATTTTTTTGTTTTTCCATGCTACGAACCCCTACACATAGTCCTTTTGTCCGCCATCGAGAATGATTCTCAGATTGTGGAACCAGTTGGTGAAGTTAGACCCATTGTTCTTAAGCTTTTCTTTCTCAGCAAAAACGTTGAAGTTGAAGTTGGACTTAGCCATTTGATCTACAAAATTTGCAAAAACCATTTAGACTATGTTCATGATAACTAGTTCAACTTAATCAAATTACTAGATGAACTCCCACTAAATTCAACATCCCTCAAGTTGTTTAGTGAACACGATCCAAATTCACCACACCTAATCCGATCTTCACGAGAAGAGATGTGGTTTCAATGGTGGACAACAAAGTGTCGATCATATCATTCATATGACTCATGTTTACCCTTTCGTTCGTGTGTTCCGAGGCCATGTCTGTACATGCTAGGCTCGTCAAGTCCAACCCAAGTATTTCTGCGTGTGCAAAACTGGCTTACACCCGTTGTATGTAAACGTAGAGTTTATAGCACCCGATCATCACGAGGTGCTTGAACACGACGAACTTTCGCAACGGTGCATACATGGGGAGAACACAATTTTATCTTGATCTTTAAGTGAGGAATCATCTTATAATGCTACCGTCGCGATCTAAGCATAATAAGATACATAAAAGGATAAACATCACATGCATATAATTTTATGTGACATGGTATAGCCAATCTCCGCGCAATGATCTCCATCTTGTGCGCGCCAGCATGATCTCCATCACTCCACCATGATTGCCTCCACCACGAATAGCAACTACAACTATTGCTAACTACTTAGCGAAAAAGTAAAGCTATTACATGGCGTATAAGAAGTTGACACACAGGTCATACACAATTATAAAGACAACCATATGGCTCCTGCCGGTTGTGAACTTATCGACATGCAAGTCGTGAAATATTACAAAACATGATCATTGCATACATCTCATACACATCATGTCTTGGGCCATACCATATCACAAAACACTCCCTGCAAGAACAATTTAGACGCCTCTACTTTGTTGTTGCATGTTTTACGTGGCTTATGGGAGTAATAAGATAAGAACGATTCTTGCCTACGGAAAGCCACAACGGTGATATTATGGTTGCTAAAATTCGGTGTAAATCCCATGACTACTATAGTGAGAGAAACTGGCATCCACCAGCCGCATGTGTGGAACAAGCCACACGTCAAGTGCGGAGCCGGTCTCGCGAACGAGGTCGCGTAAAGTTGGCTTGGACCGCTTCGATCTCACTATGCCGCGCCATAAGAAATACACAAAAAGGGGCTTGCAAAAGAAAACATCAACGCCCGCAACAAGCATGTTGCGTTCTACTCGTGAAACACATCTACGCATAGATCTAGCTCTGATACCACTGATGGGTTTCGCAGCATAGTAAATCAAAGATTTTCTACGGATGCGAACAAGAAAGCCAAGATCTAATCTAGGAGATGCAATCAACGAGATAGATAGATGAGATCTTCATACCCTTGAAGAAATCGCATAGCGGAAACGTTCAGCAGAACGTGGTTGATGTAGTCGTACTAGTCGTCTCCTCCTCACGATCCAATCCGATCCTACGCCGCAAGTGGCGACGCCTCCGAGAGATGCACACGTACGGTGCCGCGACGTCTCCTCCTTCCTTGGTCTAGCAAGTGTGGTGGAGAGATGAATTGGATCTGCAGCACGACGACGTGGTGCTATGGTGGAGAGTTTCTGCGGCAGGGCTTCGCCTACGCGCAGTCGGGAGAGAGAGAGAGAGAGAGAGAGAGAGAGAGAGAGAGAGAGGAAGGGAAGCAACTGGCGGCTAGGGTTGAGGAGTAGGGGAGGGGAGGGTGCGCCCCTTCCCACCTTATATAGGGGGCTGGCCGGCCCCCTTGTCCCCTCCTCCAAGCCCTAGGGCGGCGGCCCGAAGGGTGGAGTGGGGGGCAAGTTTTCCCCCTTCCTTCTAGAAGGGTTCCCTAGGGTCTCCCCTAGGGTTTGGCCGGATGGGCCTATGGGGCCTTGTGACCCTAGCCCAAAGCGGCCAGGGCACTCCCCCTTAGGCCCACGCAGGCCTCCGACAAGTGGGCCCACGTTGGTCCCACTCCAGAAGCTTCTAGAACCTTTCGGTACAATACCGATAAACTCCGAAACGATTTTGAAATCCAAAAACTGCTTTCCGTTATATGAATATTATTCTCCGGACCATTCCGGAACCTCTCGTGATGTCCTGGATCTCATCCGAGACTCCGAACAAAAACTCATAAACCAATTATCCATTCTATCCTAGCGTCGATGCACGTTAAGTGTGTGATCCTACGGGTTCGAGAATATGCAAACATGATCTTCTATCAATAATCTACAGCGGGATCTGGAAACCCATATTGACTCTCACATATTCATCGATGATCATATCGGATGAACCACGATGCCATGATTCAATTAATCCCATATATGTATTCCCTTCGTCACGCGATATTTTACTTGCCCGAGAATCGATTATTGGTATCGGCATACCTAGTTCAATCTCGTTCACAGCAAGTACTTTACTCGTTCTGTAATACGATATCAGTTTGTGATTAACTCCTTAACCACGTGCTTGCAAGCGGTGTTGGTATCGATTACCGGGCCCGAAGTATATCTCTCCGACTCGGGAGGGACAAATTCCATATCGATACATACAACCCAACAAGTACTTTCTGATCACCCGAGAGACACCTTTATGATCACCCTCACATAGGATGACGTTTGATGACCTCAAAGCTTTCTTCCGATACCAGGGAGTTGTATTATCTCATGGTCTAAGGAATACAATACTTGACATAGGAAAAAGCTTCGCAAAGATGAACACGATGGCACGATCTAGTTGCTCTGCTTAATTTGGGTCTATCCATCATATCATTCTCCTAATGACATGATCTCATTATTAATCGACAACTCATGTCAATGGTTAGGAAACCTTAACCATCATTAATCAATGAGCTAGTCCATAGAGGCGTACTAGGGACACGGTGTTGTTCATAAACCACACAAGTATCAAAGTTTTCGCTTAATACAATTCTAGCATGGAATATAAACTTTATCATGAACAAGAATTATAATAATAACATCTTTATTATTTCCTTTAGGGCATAATTCCAACAACATACTCCCGACCGCGCAACAAAACCTAAGGTCTCTCATGGGTAAAGTGACGCACCTCTGCAGAGTGTAAGAACTGTAACTTGTTATTCCCTGTTTCGGGAAGGAGCTGCGAACGCGGCGGGAAAGGAATTCCATAAAAGTTCTGGTAAACCCGTGAAGGCTGACGGACATAGCTTTTCAGAATAAAAACAACCTTTGAAGAAATATTTACGAAAACTTGCATTGCCTACGACCTATGGTATGTGGCTGTAGATATAGTGCATCGAACACTCCTTTTCTAGTGAACTTGCTGAGTACGCTCGTACTCAAAGTACCTTCTTAACCCTTGCTAGGTTCTAAATCCAGTACAAACAACGTCTACATCAAGTTATGCTCTAGGAATCCTCACCAGAAGTGAAAGCTCTTCCATTAAGTCCAGAAAGTCAACATATACATCAACTCAAGTAAAGACGAAGTTACTAAATAGATAGGAACATAATCTCTAGCCATAGAACCTATTTCTATAGCGTATTGCAATAGCAGCAATGCCAGACCATTAGTTAAAATACTAGTCTTAATAGTATAATAGTTTTTGAGTTGTTTATTTCTGATTCTTCTTTGTAAGAAGTTTCTTTCTCTCTCTTTAACCTAGAGTGTTCTCTGGATCTTGTGTAAAGAGTTGAGTTGTAACCTATAGTCATGTCTTGGACCTGCTGTGTTTCTGTTATACCACTCTGAGAGATGTAATACTAATGAACGGTGTTTCATTGGTGTTATGTCAACGACTATAGTGTACTACATCATGCAGTGGTATGCTGGGTCACCGCAGAGAGCCGTCGTCCCCCAGACCCGACCTTTTCGGTCCCCCTGCTCCCCTTCGTGCAGAGACCACGTCAGCGGATAGAGGGGTGGGGACTCATCCTCTTAAACCTTTGCTTTTTGTAGATTTGTTTTTCTTGATTTTGTATCCCTAGCGTCATCGATGAGGTGGAGGCGATGATGGCGTGTTGGAATAGGTCTCTCCAGCCTCTATCTACCTCGTGCACGTCCGATTCGGAGTCAACAATAGGCCCACGAGGGTTAACGTCGCCGGATCTATTGACTCTCTTCGGATCTTGGTAATTGTTGTGTCTATCAAGTGGACTTCTTCTAGCTGTGGGGATTTGCGCATCGTCAGGAGCTTCATCGGCGGCTACTGAGCAGCAGCGTGTGCGTCGTTGACACAGTTTGGAGGTTGAAGACGAATGGTATCTCGAGGATTTTGTTATAATTTTCGTTTTCCTTGAAGTACTCTGTACTGTTGTTGTCAGAATCCTTTCTTTCTGGGAAAAAAAACTTATGTGGTTCAACGCAACGCAAGCCCAGCCAACATCGTACTATTACTTACTAATTAATTTGTGTGGGAACAAGAAAACAAAAGATAACAATGCTGGCTTGTAGAGTATTAGAGATATATTAAGCAGTGACGAGAAGGACGTGAACCAAAAGATTGCATCAGTTATTTGTTTGGTGCGAGGAAGATAACATGTGTTGTTTGGTTCTCTTGGATTAGGACCTACGGACCTATCATACATCTGTCATGCATGTCGAGTGGCAAAGATAACCAACCCCCTCTGGATTCGCCATGGAGAGACCTTAGAAAACTGGCATACAGTCACTTTCAGCTGGACCTAATTGTGCCGCTGACGGTCGAGACCTGGCCTACCTCCGACACTTGGAAACAAACATGTAAACTGTTGTTTACATTCAGACACCGCCACATTGGGTCATTTTATTTTATTTTTGGATTGCCCCTGGACCATGTTTTTATAATTTGTATAATTATTAGTATTTTTAGTTTTCTGCTACTTTTCTACAATGTTTTTCTTGCAATCTTTTTTTGAGGGGGTGGACGGCGGGGGCATAGGTCACCGCAAACGGGATCATCCTAGGCAGCCTGTCCTCTACCCCGCAAACGAACCGAATCGGACAGATTCGGTGTCCGAAATGTGGTGGCCGTTGGAGATTCCCTAAGGGCACATTTGGAAGAGATAGAAGAGGAGTATTGGTGGGTAATATTTCGATATTTACTTTAATTTTCACTGATGAAAATATTATTCTTCTAAGCAACCTCTCATGGAAGAGTAATAATGAAAGCCCTATTTATCTCTTTCTTTGAAACGAGGCAAAAGTTTTGCCTTATATTGATATAGAAGAAGCAAACAGATGGGCCTAAGCCCTAATAAAAAGAAAAGGGAAACAACCCCAAAACAACAACTCAACCCATGAGCTCCGCTAGGTTTTTAGCACCCTCTAGGACCGAAGCCTTCCCTTCTTCTTTGATCATGCGCATGATTTTTGAAGGCATGGACGACTTGTTGTTAAAGACTCTTTCATTTCTTTCCTTCCAGATCTCCCAAGTGATAAGCCCTATTTATCTTCTATAAGTGGATACTGATGATCAATGAAAAAATGACGGAGGACTAATTTTTTTATAAACTATTAATTCCTAGAGGCCTGGCTAGGCGTGTGTGCCATGTGTTACATTGGCCTTTTGGATCTTCTAGCCTAGATGATTACAGTAGCGTTCTTTGGGTTGAATCTGAGAGAGTAGAGAGAGACCAGAGAGGTACTACCTGCGCCTTGGCTCGAGGAACACGAGCCAGAGGGGATGCCAGAGGTGGTGTCCATGACGGAGAGGGGCGATGGCGTGGGCGTGGGTGGTTGAGAGTGGCGGCGGCGGCGCTTCCCGTCGGCCTAGCGCTAAACCCTAATCGGTGGGTATGTGGGTGGGGGGCTGCGGCGCACGGTGAACCTCGTACCGTGTGCGTCCGGCCCCCCCACCTCTTTATATGCGCACTGGCGACAGGGGCCCACCAACCATGATAAGGTTGGGCGCCCCCGATTAGGGCGCGTTGAGGGACTCCGTTCGGGCCGTTGGGCCCGAACGTGGGAGAGATCTATCTAACATTCTCCCCCTAAATCTCGACTTTACTTTTAACCTTGTTCTTTACTTATTCCATCATAGAATGATACATAGAGCATGTTTCATCGTCTCAGCTCAATTGCCGATAGAATCAGACAGCCACTATATACCTTCATGTTCTGAAACAAATTCTGTTACTTTTGGGCCTCTATAGTCCAGGAATCATAGGCTTCCCGTTAAACCCATGCCGGCTATGTGCTCCTTGAACACATTGGGTGGTAAGCCTTTCGTTAGCGGATCCGCAAGCATATCCTTTGTCCTTATATGCTCGAGACTTATAGTTTGATCCTGGACTTTGTCCTTCACAACATAATACTTTATATCTATAGACTTTGAAGCATTACTCGACTTGTTGTTGTGAGCATAGAATACTGCGGGCTCGTTGTCAAAGTACATCTTTAGTGGCCTGCTGATGCAGTCAACCACTTTCAAGTCGGGTAAGAATTTCTTTAACCATAACGCCTGTCCCATGGCCTCATAACATGCTATAAATTCTGCATACATCGTAGATGATGCTACTATCGACTGTTTGGCGCTTCTCCACGAAATAGCACCTCCTGCGAGAGTAAAGACATACCTTGTCGTGGACTTTCGGTCGTCTTTATCTCCCGCAAAATCTGCATCTGAATACCCTTTTATCTCTAGGGAATCAGATCTTCTATATGTAAGCATGAGGCCTTTTGTGCCTTGCACATAATGCAGAGCTTTCTTTACCATCTTCCAGTGCTCTATGCCTGGATTCTCTTGATATCTACCGAGTACCCCGGTGGTAAATGCTAAGTCAGGGCGAGTGCACACTTGTGCATACTGCAAGCTTCCAACAGCCGAAGCATATGGTACTGACTTCATTTGATCGATCTCATACTGATTCTTTGGACATTGGGATTTCCCAAAACTATCGCCCTTGACTATGGGAGCAGGTGTTGAATTACTCGCATGCATATTGTATTTCTTTAAAATCTTTTCACAATACGCTTTCTGCGACAGTCCTAACACTCCATTCTTTTTGTCTCGGTGAATTTCTATTGCCCAAAACATAAGAGGCTTCACCAAGGTCTTTCATGTCAAAGTTAGATGACAAGAACTTCTTTGTTTCTAGTAGTAGACTAACATCACTACTAAGAAGCAGAATGTCATCCACATATAGAATTAGGAAAATATATTTCCCACTTTTGAACTTTGCATAAATGCAGTTGTCCTCAACATTTTCTTTGAATCCAAATCTTTTAATGGTATCATTAAACTTTAAATACCACTGCCTAGAGGATTGCTTTAACCCATAAATGGATTTCTTAGGCGGCATCCCATATGTTCCTTCCCCTCCATGAAAAAACCCTTGGGTTGTTTCATGTAAACATTTTCTTCTAAATCTCCATTTAGAAATACCGTCTTGACATCCATTTGATGTAACTCTAAATCAAAATGTGCAACTAGTGCCATGATGATTCTGAAGGAGTCCTTACATGAGACCGGAGAAAAAGTCTCATTGTAATCTACACCTTCTCTTTGCGTAAAGCCTTTTGCCACGAGTCTAGCTTTGTACTTTTCTACATTCCCATTGGAGTCATACTTTGTTTTGTAGACCCACTTGCATCCTACTGTTTTGGCTCCTTTGGGAATTTCCTCTAAGTCTCAAACATTGTTGGAACTCATCGATTTCATTTCATCTTCCATTGCCTCCACCCACTTGGCTGAGTGAGGGATACTCATGGCTTCTTCATATGAGGTAGGATCGCCCTTCATATGAACTACATTGTAAACTTTGTAGATTTCTTTGGAAATGGCTAGTCTTCGTTCTCTTTTAGACCGTCTGAGTTCATCAGATTCTTGCTCTTGCCTCAGGTTCAGGCACATTTACACTAGGTGGCTGTTCTGGATCCCTTTCGTGCTCAACAGTGGGTTCAGGTGGCTCCTGATGGACAGGTTCCGAACTTTAGCCCATTGTTGTCACGTGTGGAGTCACAACAGGTGCCGGCACCACAACCTCAGGGGTTGTAGATGGTGGCACAACAAGTAGCGAGAAAAATGGCTCCTGAGTCATCGGATTAGGTGCATGCACCCTCTTCTCCTCAAGATCAATTTTCCTAGCTACCGTGCTCCCCCTCATCAATTCGTCCTCCAAGAAGACTGCATGTCTCGTTTCTACAAACTTTGTGTATCTGTCAGGACAGTAGAAACGATAACCTTTGGACTTATCTGGATAGCCAATAAAATGGCAAGATACTGTTTTGGGGTCTAACTTTGCAATGTTTGGATTGAAAACTTTTGCCTCAGCTGGGCTCCCCCAGACCCTCAAGTGGTGCAGAGAGGGGACTCTGCCTGTCCACAATTCATACGGTGTTTTGGGCACCGACTTGCTTGGTACTCTGTTGAGAATGTGAATGGCGGTTTTAAGGGCCTCCATCCACAATCCCAATGGGAGGGTGGAATAGCTCATCATGTTGCGCACCATACCCATAAGGGTACGGTTGCGCCTTTCAGCTACTTCGTTTTGCTGAGGTTCGCCCGGCATAGAATACTGGGCGACTATTCCATTTTCTTGCAGGAACCTTGCAAAGGGTCCTGGTACTTGACCATATGGAGTATGCCGACTGTAGTACTCCCCCCCCCCCCCCCCCACGATCGGACCGAACTATTTTGATTCTTTTATCGTGCTGATTTTCTACTTAAACTTTGAAAATTTTAAATTTATCCAATGCTTCAGATCTTTCTTTAATTGGATAAATATAACCATACCGGGAGTGATCATCCGTGAATGTTATGAATGGATCATAGCCATCCACACTTTTCACCGGAAACGGTCCACAAATATCCGTGTGGATTATTTCTAGTGTAGCTATGCTTCGGTTTGCACCCTTTTTAATTTGTTTGACATACTTTCCTTTAATGCAATCTATGCATTGTTCTATGTTGGAGAACTCTAATGGAGGAAGAATGTCATTTTTAACGAGGCTCTCTATTCTTCCCCTCGAAATATGGACTAGTCTACAGTGCCATAGTTTCGATGAGTCAAGAGTTCGCTTTGTTTTCTTTTGTTCTTTGTTCGACAAGGAAACTTTTTCATTCACATCACACACAGAAAGAACTTTCTCATGCAGGGATAACAAATATAACTTATCATATAATGTAGCAACACCCACACATTTGTCTTTCAACCAAATGGCACACTTGCCATTTCCGAAATAACATTCATAAGAATCTTTGTCCAAACAGGAAACACTTATTAAATTTCTATGTAATGAGGGAACGAAAATCACATCTTTGAGCAAAAGGAAAGAGCCATCAGCCAGCTCCAGAGGGACGTCACCAATGGCCTCCACTTCTGCTTCTATTCCATTCGCCACTTCAATGTGTCTTTCTCTTCTTTGCGTGGTCCTTGTCGAATGGAATCCCTGTAAAGAGTTGGCAACATGAACAGTTGCACCAGAATCAATCCACCAAGTAGATCTAGTAAACTTTTCATACAGAGATTCATTAACAAAAGAAACAATATCTTTACCATTTTTGGCCATGATGTACTTAGCCAAATTGGGCAGTCTTTCTTGTAGTGGCCCGGCTTTTTACAGTGATGGCACTGATCTTTCTCCCCAGGGGTGGACTGGTGATGCTGGTACTGGTGCTACATTGGACCCTTGCCATGTGGCTTGGAGGGTGAGCCACCGTGGTTGCCGCCTGTGAAGCCTCTCTTCCTATTGTCCTTCACGAAGTTCAGGGAACCGTCGTGAAGGGCTTTCAGCCTTTCCTCTTCTTGGGAGCACATCCCAATGGTCTTTTCTATGTTCCACTTTTCAGGGGACATATTATAGTTTATTACAAAGTTTTCAAAAGGCTGTGGAAGTGAGGCCATCACAAGGTGCACCAAGAGTGCTGGCTTTATCTCGAGGTCCTCATCCATGGGCTTGAGCTTTGCTACCATGTTTGACATCCTCAAGATGTGCTCTCTTATTCCGTGGGGTCCTCCCGTATAATTTTCAGTCACCAGCTGCTTTAACAGCTAGGTCGCATACATCTTTGAAGAGCCAGTTTACTGGCTCTTTATCTTGGCGAGATACTCGCCCACGGTAGCACACTCTCCAATTGAGCCCACTATTGCGTTCTCAATTGTGTTCTTTACGAATGCCAGACACTTCTTGTTGGCGTTCACCCATTTCTGGTTATCAATCGAGTAGGCCAGCTCCAATGGAGCATGGTCCCTCTTCCTTTTCTCAAACTCAGCACTTTCCTCAGCAGCTCCCCTGACCGGGTCAGCGGGCTTGACTGGTTGCTTGGTGTCAACCACCCAATCCACTTCGGCGCATACGAACGTCAAATCAACTTTCTTCCTCCATTCGGAGTAGTTGTCCCCCCTTAGGAGCGGGATGTCCTTCAAACAGGCCATGAGGTTGAGACCTCCTGAAAATCACAAAAGATGTGAGATCACCAAGGAAAACAACTGTATGCGTTAATTCAATGTTGGTATAAATTAAGCATGCAATCGTTTTGTGCTATTTAAAATTACATCACCGTTGGGCAGAAATAAAGTTAAATGCACCTTTAATACTCAATGGAAAAAAATTATGGTCATGTTTATTAATAACGTTGGTCAATTAATAACATGAGACATAATTATTTTTAGTCACTTTATCACATCTTTATGTCAAAATTTAAACAACTTTTATTGCATTGTTGCAATTTAAACCATACATTTGCAATTTAAAATAACTATTTGCAGCGGAAACTTTAATAATGACTTTCATGAAACTCATACTTTACAGAAAATTTTTTGCCTTTATGTCGTTCTCTAGTCAAAATATACAAAAAATAAAATGACTAGAGAAAACTATGCAAAAAAAATGCTTAAAACTCTAAGCAAAATAATTAAAAACAACTCTGTAAAATTAAAATTAGAAAAAGCTGAACTGTGATGTGTGGCCCATGTTAGCCCAGCAGCCTGGCAGTTATCTGCCACGCGGGGCGCTGGCTAGAGCGGCCTGGGCCTGCCAAAAGCCTGCCCGCGGCCTGCCCTGCCCGCGCGCTGGCTAGTCTGCGCGCCGCCCACGCGCGCTCGCGGGCGGCCCAGCCGCAGCCCGCCAACCGCCTCCTTGGCCTGCTCTGGCCCGTCAGCGCCCGCCGCCTCCCGCGCCCGCTCAATCGCAGCCGTTGACGTGCGTACCCTAGATCGTGCGGCCAGGAGCGCCAACGCGCGGCGCGATCCAGGCCATCCGTTGCATCCAACGGCTGCCCGCTCTCCTCGCGCGGGTCAAAACCCTCCTCCGCCGCAGCCCTCCTAACCCTAGCCCCCATTTCCCCCTTGTCCACTCCGCGTCCTGCCCGCGTGGGCTCAGCGGCGGCGCCGCGGGGACCCCGCGTGCTCACCGGCGGAGGAGCCGCGTGAGGCCGAGGCAAGGCGGCCGCGTGACGCGCGCCCCTCCCTCTCCCTCTCTGGCGGTGCTGTGGGGTTCGGCGAGGCGGCTGCGCCGCCCGACAGTGTCGCCGGCGGCGAGCCCCTACCTCCCACGCCCGAGCTCTCCTTCTCCCCTTTCTGTTTCCTCTCTCCCATCCACCTCCCCACCAACCAAAAACAAACGGTGCTAGAGGAAGACGAGGAGGTTGGCGGCCGGAGCCACGACGCCCCCCTGGCCCCCTTGCCGGCGGTGCGTCCACCCGAGGGTGGGCGCACGACCGTCAAGAGGACTAGCGGCGGTGCCCCTCGCCGGCGCGCGGAGGCGGCCAGTGGGTTCCCCCACTTCCCTTTTTTTTCTTGAATCGGGCTTTGGGGAAAACGAGAACCAGGGGATTTTTGGGATTTGTTTGGCTTTTCCTTGCGGGATCTGGGAGGGAAAAAGGGACTTTGATCTGTGGTTTTCTTTGCCCCAGAGGGGTGTGTTTTTTGTCTAGATGCCTCCAATAGGATGCGCATCTAGATCGAGCGGAACGGCGCAGCCGTAAGGGCAGGCGCACTATAGATCTAGGTTTCCTTTTCTATCGAAAAAAATAGGACTAGAATCGCGCTCTGATACCAATGTTACATTGGCCTTTTGGATCTTCTAGCCTAGATGATTACAGTAGCGTTCTTTGGGTTGAATCTGAGAGAGTAGAGAGAGACCGGAGAGGTACTACCTGCGCCTTGGCTCGAGGAACACGAGCCAGAGGGGATTCCAGAGGTGGTGTCCATGACGGAGAGGGGCGACGGCGTGGGCGTGGGTGGTTGAGAGTGGCGGCGGCGGCGCTTCCCGTCGGTCTAGCGCTAAACCCTAATCGGTGGGTATGTGGGTGGGGGGCTGCGGCGCACGGTGAACCGTACCGTGTGCGTCCGGCCCCCCACCTCTTTATATGCGTCTGGCGACAGGGGCCCACCAACCATGATAAGGTTGGGCGCCCCCGATTAGGGCGCGTTGAAGGACTCCGTTCGGGCCGGTGGGCCCGAACGTGGGAGAGATCTATCTAACACCATGTTGCTGGCTTTCCCTTCTTCAACGCTAGACTCTGCTCGGAACTGAACAGATTGGACGGTGGCTTTGGGCCTGGCTAGACTTGTGTGTTGTGTGTTGTTGGTTTTTCCTTCTTCCTCCTAGATCCCAATCGTCTTCTTCAATTGTTCTTCTGAAATCCCTGCTTGTAATCTGAATCAGATGTTGGCTGAGCTGTAGTAGTACTGGTCTCTTACATTCATAGTCTCCGAGTTGCCTTTACATTCTTCTTCCTTCATTTTGTTTGCAGCAAAGTTTTTATTTTCTTTGAAATTTTCTAGAGAATTATTAGGAAAAAAACGTATAATTTCAATCATCCAAATGCAACAACCTACATAAGAAAAATCCTAAGAATCCAAATACTCTAAAATCTACAGAGAAACAAATACATTGAATCAAAGAAACCCTTATGTGGTTCAACGCAAGCCCAGCCAAAAGCTGTACTACAGGCATACTAATAACCTGCGACGAGAAGGACGTGAACCAAAAGATTGCATCGGTTATTTGTTTGGCCCGAGGAAGATAACATGTGTTCTCTCTCTTGGATTAGGACCGACGGACCTATCATGCATCTGCCATGCATGTGGAGGCAAAGGATAACCAACCCCCCTCTGAATTCGCCATGGTGAGACCTTAGAAAACTGGCATACAGTCACTCTCAGCTGAGCCTAATTGCGCCGCTGACGGTCGAGACCTGGCCTACCTCCGAGACTTGGAAACAAACATGTAAACTGTTGTTTACACACTGAGACACCGCCACATTTTTATCAAAACCCAGTTGGAGAATTTCTGCAGTGATGATCCCGTGAGCAAATTGGCATCTCGTTCTCCACTCGGTCCAAAATTAAAACGGGATATACAGTGTTTCCTGAATAATTTCGCCGTCACATGCGCGCGGACGAATCGCGGATTGTGACCATTGATTCGAACACCGTATAACATGTGTTGTCTTTCGTTTTCAGGTCCCGAAAATTTCCACATGCACGTATGGAAGTCGTGCTCGATCTGTGCCACGACTCCTGCCTTGTAAGCTAGCGTCAAGGTCGCTATGATCGGTCACCGAAACCACGACGATCGAGATGTGCCTACGTGCTGTTAAGTGTTGACTAGTGCAGGACATACATTTCTCTGCAGATAAAGATGTCCAGGAAACCTGGACTGCTGTTGCTGGCTGACAGACCAAAGCTGCAACCGTATTGCCGGTACACGGTTAGCAGCCGTGCGTGCGTGCGTATAGTTCTGTTTGAGCTCTCTACCCTGCCATCGATCGTCCCACATGCCGAAAGGCGAAACCGAACACCAGAACAGGACATGGCCGGTCGCCGTCAGGTTACCACCTCCCCTCCGACGTCCCGATCCAACCCCGGCCCGGCCGTCACATCAGAGAACCGATCAGCCCTCTTGCCGAACTGTGCCCTGGCGCTACAAAAGCTCCAAGGGAACCCGTCTCGTCTCTCGCCGGCCTATATGTAGCGTAGAGCTACCACGCACGCACGTAGTACCTGCACCGCATACCAGATACCACCAGACCCTTGGACCCTCGCATCCCCCGTGAGCGTAGCATGCGTATCGCATGCACGGCACCACGCCGCCGAGACCTCCTATAGCCATTCCTCCTTCTCGGCACCGCGCCATCTAACTCTTCCTACTCCCGGATTCTAGCTAGGAGCAGCTAGCCAACGGGCTTGATCTGTAGAGGGAGAAGGATAGAGAAATGGAGGCTGGACCTGTTGCGGCGGCGACGTGCGGGACGCCGAGGGCTGTGGCCTTCTCGTGGGAGCACGAGCCGGGGGTGTCCAAGCTGCAGCAGAGCCCGGTCGGGGCGAAAAAGCCCTCAAGCCGCAGGACGCCGGCGCCGAACAGCACAAAAAAGGCGGAGGCGCACCGGCTGCGCGTGCCACCGCCGCCCGGGGGTCCGGCCGTGTCGCCGTCGGCCAGCAGACGGGGGGTCCGGCCGGACGAGGACCCGTTCCTCGCGGCCTACCTGGCCTGCACCGCCAACGGCAGGAAGGCGGCAGGGCGCGCCGGGACCGGGAGAGGCCACAAGCTGCTTGGGTGGGCCGGGCTTAGGCTTGGGCTTGGGCTCGGCCTCTCGTGCAAGACCTCCTCCTCTGCGGTCGCGGAAGAGAGCCTTGTCATCAGGCTAGCCAAAAATCCCTCAAGCGGATGATCACTATTCACTAGAGCTACGAACGACTACTGCTTCTGCCTTTTGATGTTTTCCCATAGTACACACGTCGTGTTTATTAGCTGGTGAGAAGCACCAAACAAATCAGATCTAGAGTTCTGGAGTCTGAAGAATTTCACATAATCTTAAACTAGTACCATGCGCCGAGAGCCGACAGTTAGTGTAAATATGCCGCCCCTACCAATAAGACAGGCGGCTCTCTCTCGTTGTACTACAATATTGCTTGATTTTTATACTACTGTATGTCCATCCTGTAAAGCTAGATCCTGTACAACTTTGCGGCTGCATGAGCGATGGATTTCAGTCGTTATCATCCGGTACTTAACCGCAAATTGTGTGGCATGTTGGTAGTAGTATTAAGCTTCTCATGTTTAGTCCCTTTGTGCTTGTGAACTTGTTTGACCGTACCACGATGAATCAACTTTATGGCAGCCTACTTCGCAAAGGGCTACTATGTGTGCCGGTTAGGGCATCACCTATATATAAGTTGGACCTTTGCTATAAGATATGACCCATACAGCTTATGGAAATAGCTATAATGTATAAGGTCAAGTTTATCATAAGCTGGGACCCATATATCGGTTAAAAGTACACACAATCAAGAGAGAGAGGAGAAAGTAAAATAATTGTTTATTGCTTTTGGACAACCCATAAACTTGTAGGTCACCCTTAATAAAAAAATTCTAAAGTAAACCTTCACTATGTATATAAATATACTACTATAATGCAACAGTTTTGAAAGTTCGAATCTTAAGCCTTATAAGCAATTTCAACCGTTGATGAGAGTCAATCCTAAGGTCCAGAATGACAGGATTCGCTCCTACAGTAACTAACGAACGCTCTAGCTTATTCTAGAGAAGTCCAGTGCCGTTCAGATTATTTTTGCCGAGGGCAAAACTGCACACCGTGTAGACCGGGCTGCAGACCAAGTCATGGCCCATGAAATATAATATATGTAGCAACGCCAGCTATTCCATAGAATATTAAAACTCAAATAGCCCAGCCCAATGCTTCTGTCCAGGATGACAAGTGCTGGTACCACGTAGACATAGGCATGATAGCCCACCAAATTCCATGCGAAAATACACATTCTGCTATTCACATCCCGCCTGCGTGCGAGATTTTTCCTGATTATTCTCGACTTGTTTGTCCTTGGCTCCATAAGATGAAGCTTTACCGTTGCAGGTTGTAAAAAAATGAAAAGCTTTACCATGAGGGACTCTTGACTTCATGTCGTCCCGCCGCCATTCCAAAGCCACTCTGCCGTCCTAGCACACTGGCGCTTTGTGTATATTAGATTTAGGGGTGCGTCTTGGCGCACGATCCCGTAAAATTTGCACTAATTTATATTTTGCATAACGGTGAGAGAGTTCAAACATATTATGCAACCATAAATAAGCAGTAGTAAACAAAGAACACATGTATATTACCCCCTCCGTTCCAAGATGTAAGGTGTATATTTTTTGGGTGGAAATTAAAGAACACACATGTAACGAAAATCACATATGTTTTAGGCAGTATTAACCTTTGGATAATTGATGTGATAAAATAAAGGAGTTTACATAAGACAATATAAAGTAATCAAATACTGAAAAGAATTCCATTTGAGTGGTGCAATGAAATACACCCCATGTTATGGACTTCTCCTAAAAAACAAATACACCATATATTTAGGAATGGATGGAGTACTAAATACTCTTCTATCACAAAGTACAGAAGCAAGGGAAGGATCAACAAAAACAATATCAACGTAAGGGCATTGTCACAGAAAGGCCTTTAGAGGAAACAACAAATGGAGACTTCATAACTACTTGCATCACCAAAAGCCAATGCCGCTGCAAATGAAAATATAAATGAACCAACTGTTAAATGTGAGGCAAATCAAAGAAATGGTAAATAATAGAAGGCTAACTCATGTTAGGGGGCGCCAAGATGGGTGTTCCCAAATTTGTAAACTGCTATATCAACCATGCATGAAAACAATAAAATTCTCTTATGAGTAATCAAGCGGTAAGTGTAGACAACATAGGACTCCGTCGTTCCAAAAGGACAGATACAATATTTTTCATAACACTAATCACCCTAGCATATTTATAGTCCTTTGATATCTTTTTCAGAAATATTACATGTACTTGATTGCTTGGAACACCGCTGGGTTCTGAGCAACCGGTTAACTGGTCTGTGGATAGCTAATGAAATATTTATGTACAAAACTCTGTTGCCTTCTGTTTTGTTGTCATCGTCATGAAAACAATTTTGTAATGTCAAGCTGAAGCTGCCGCTCATCCAGCGGCCTGGAGCATGACGCATGTTCCTGGTGTACACCTGGTAGAAAGTAAAGTAAATGTCGATTGTCCAAGGGAAAATGACACCAAGCATGAGGTCCATAATATGAAATAACTGCCATAACTTCCTTGCCCGTAGCAAAGGAAGTGAGTCTAACCGATGGCTTATTTTATCTAGGTGGTCAAGGTAATATAGGTTTGGTTTGGAAAACATGAGAGGTAGGCCCTGTCTATAATTTATTGTCTTACTATGTTAGTTGATTGACCTGATTACAAAAATTCATATAAGAAAGAAAAGTTCTATTATTGGTGCAGCTACAATATTAAGGGCCAACACTAAATTATACTGCATTTTATCCATTCAGACTTAGTTATGGCGATAAGAATTGAGTGGTATCACAGGAGACATGTGCTGTCAGGTTCAGCTTAGAAAAAGGGTATGCATAAGACCTATGTTTGAGATAGAAAATGAAATTCCTATCTATTAATGTTGTGGCTTCTTAGAGCTACGAAGATAGTAGGGATGAATCACAGGAGAATGAGTTCGTCCTATGCGTTTTGGTGCCGTAGCCGGCGATTAGAGCATAGAAACTTATCAAGTTCTTAATAGCACTTCAGAGCATAGAAACTTATCAAGTTCTTAACCATGGGTCAACAATATGGTATGATACCCAATTAACTGTCAAGTTCTTAATAGCACTTCAGAGCATAGAAACTTATCACGCATGCTAGGTCCTAAAAAATTCATTAATTTGTCTGCGGGGAACTATTTAATTTTCTTCAGCAAACATCCATTTACAAAAAATTCTTACTTTCTTCAGCAAACATTTATTTACTCAAAATATTGTATAGTCTAGAGCATGGCATTGCCAAAACAGGAATTAAGGTGAATTTTGCTATGTCTATAACCTGGAAACATGTTATTCTTATGTCCATGTTGACCCATGGTCCTGAAAAATGGCATGAAAATCGAATAGCTCAATATAAAATAGCAGTACCATGCATTTCGTCCACCGGCAGATAGATCATGATTGTTGTGAGATTTATCACATAACCAAAATATATATTACTTGACCAGTTCAGTAATTAGAAAAAACAGAAGAACAAATAAGAATGCATATAATATTGTTTACCAGTACAAAAAGGTGCCAGTCACACGAAGATAAAACACATGTCCTCAACGGAGAAGTGCATCTCGGAAACAATATACTCCCTCCATATAGAAATAACTGACTTAGATTCGTGTAGATTCGAATGTATCTATATACTAAAATGCGTCTAGATACATTCAAATCTAGACAAACTCAAGTCAGTTATTCCTGGACAGAGGGAGTATGAAATATGAACTGCAATAGTAAAAACAAATCTGAATTTATATATGAAATGAGCCATTTGTGGCAGCTTCAAGATTTCAACTTAGTCTTACCCTCAAAATATTTATTTTGTAGGGATAATTATTAAGGTTATCACAAGAATAACGCACGCAGAAAGAGAACAGATAACCACAACAAATAATAAATGGAGATCACACATATATCTTGTAAATACTCCCATAGTTACCTTGTAACTCACCCCACATGTCTTCCTTCGCCCTATTTCTGCTCAACTCGCCCCTCAAGAGTGCCCGGAGAAACTAAGATAATTTTGAGTATAACCACTAAATAAAACCTAATCTAAAGTGGTCTATTTCACATCGTCACCATGGTAGAACCACAAGCATGTTGCACACATCTAAGCTACACACGAATCAGTTTCAACTTTGTATTTGGGATTTCAATCCTTTTATAAACCAGTAATTATAGTCTATCTGAGATTGTACCTAGACATGGTAAATTATATTCTGAATTCTAGTACTGCCAAAGAAAGCAAACAAAGATATTTATTCCAATTGTTCATTCATTTCTTGGATCATTGGAGAAAACATAGTCGATATAAAATATAAATATATTACTTTGTACATACTTACATTTTATTCTATTCTTATGGGAATTTCCTCAAACACGAAGAGCATCACATGTAAAAGGCAGGTTCCTCAGCAGCAGGCCCACCGGCCGGTTCAGCGCACGCACGCACGCACACACACATTCTTCTTTCCTTGCATCAGTGTCACAACACAGGTAAAATCAGGTACGCACAGTATACAACTGGGTTTCAAAGCAAATCAAACAGAGGAATTATGTTTTTTAGCAAATGGTGGTGAAGATTATGCGCTACTAAAGGGGGTGATGTTTTTGGCCAGAATGTGAGCGATGTTCGCTATTACAATCTATTCTTGGACCTCTAGGATAGCACATTGCTCTTATTTACCTTGTCAACAAAGTTTAGATAATGCTCAATTTATGAAGAAAATGGCTAGCAAATAGCATGCATTTTGGTGCACTTCTGCCGCTGCCATGCACATGTAGCATTTGAATATGAAAAGAACCGAAAATTACCTTTAGATGATTATTAGGAACATCATGAGTTATTTTTTCTCCTTCTCTAAGTATGCTAGAAACCAATAATAACATAACTCTGAATAATTATATGCATCCTGAAGCACAACATAGGAGGATTGAGGCTTGAAGTTTCTTAAATGCCTGAAGAATATACAACTTCCATTTTGTTCCAGGACCTGACACTTGAACTTGACTTTCTTTTTTGCGTATGGAACTGTCCATCTTTCCAACGAAAGGGAAAATTCAAATAAGTCATCATGGCATGTTTAGTTCAAAGTAAGTGTTGCATTCATAAATATAACACCCCCTCATGCTACAAGTGAATGTGAAACACCCAGAATGGAACAGGGTTACTTATAGTACCAATTAATCATCTACTCGCAGAAGCGCGAAAATTACATGAAACAAATAGTTGTATCAGATTACCTACTTCCAAGCAGCCCTTCATGTCGCCATCATAGAGCGGAGAGAAGCTCCGGTTGTGTGCATGTAGCCAATGGAGCTACTCCTTTTGGAGCCAATAAACAAACTGAACACATTAATTCGTTCTAACCTGAAAAAAACACTAGCAGCTCAGATAAGCTAGTGTTTCTCAGTAAAGAATTTATAGTATGAACCAATAATTAAATTAATTTGTTAGGTGTCATAATATGCAAATAACCCTACAGAGTTCAAACAGAAAAGCGTACATGGGTTTCATGCATAGTAATTATATCCCTGAATCTATTTTCTGGCCAATAATTAAAATGCGATGAAATAAATCGGAGCAGCAAAGCAGTGTCAAACAACCTCTGTAAATGGAAAAGATGCACATACATCGCCATGCTCCTCGAGAAGACTTTGCCCTTAGGCATTTACAAAAACAACCTCTGTCCACACTTCTCAAGACCAAAGAAATAGATCCTTTCAAAATAGAAGGAGGCAGCATTAATCAATCATTCCTTGACTAAGACAGTCAACTTTTCAATCACCCAACCTACAAAAAGGATACAAAAACTTCTAAAAACTATATCAAGAAGATTCTGCTGAATTAGCCATGGTAATGATAAATTATAGATGAACCTCAGCCCACTACAAGCATTTTATTCTACACATAGAAACTGTACTGTTATGATTTATACTTAGAAGGAACATAGAAAAAAGATTGGTAGTAGTATGGTATTGGGACACATAAAAAAGACACCAAACTGCACGGTCGTATCTCAAAAGACACTGCTATGATTTGTACTCCATGCTATATGTGCTAGCATTCAATTCAAATGCTAGAAAAACATTGTACCATCATGCTAAGATAAAAGGAAAAGAAACTTATATTGACAATTTTATGAAAGATACAAGGAATTACATGATGTATGTTGCATGAAGGAGCAAATTTGGTGAGCGGGAGATCTGAACCTCGCACTAACCTACATTATCGATGGAAGCATGAGCACAACAAGAAATATCAACACACAACATTATAATGAAAATTTGCTGCCATTAGTCATTTAAATCAAGATACATGCTTTCAAGACCTATGACACACAAAAGAAGATTGCGCCATGACTCATACAAAAATGCTAGATAGGAGCGATGGACAATAGGGGAATCGAGTCTCTCAACTTGACCAGCATCTTATTGAATGATTCCAGATTTTGCGGCTCCTACAACTCCGATGGGTATTGACAGCTCACCGCCAACACCATCCAATCCGACCTAGGATTCAAGAGGGAAACATAAGCAGCAATTTGGAATGACCATTTACTGAACAAACACACCAAAAAATAGACCTCTGTAATATACCAGGGAGCAGCAAAAACAACGTTTTGCTTGGGCGAGCGAGCCACCTTACTACTTTTCCTTCCCGGGCCGCTGCAATAAAGAGAGACTTTTACATTATGTGTCATCGAGCTCTAACAGACAAGTAATATAGAGAAAATACATTTTGCCTTGGTGTCTCTCTCCACACAAATTTACCTTCCCGGGTCTAGAACAACGTGATGCACTTAATCTACAAATTAAAGAACCAAGAATCCAGGTGAGAGAACAAACAACTTACGAATACAAGTTGAGCTATAGCCCTTGGGCATTTGCACAAACAGCTACCATACACATCTGCAATCTCACAATAGGAAGATTTGACAGCCACAAATCCAAACGCCTGAGGAATACTGCTCACCGTGTTGATAGATTGCAGGCAAGGGAGCTCATGTAACAGACGATGACACTTGACAGCAACCACTGGTCATCGTCATTCAGTAAAGGGAATGGGGTACTACATACTTCTTTTGACACTACAAACTGCAGATACATAGCAGATATATTAGCCTAGCCACAATTCAAGTTCTTTTCTTTTTGCGCTGTTTCAGGGCCAGTTTACTGAGATGAGGTATAGTATAGAGCATAGAACAACAATTGTAGTTGCATATAATATTTTGGATCAGCAAGGTTCCTGAGTTTCGAATTCTATATAAATCGAGAAATAGATGTACGCACCTATTGCCACTTATGACATTATTTTAGTTAAGTACCATGGATATGAAGTGGAGACATATGAAGTGGAGACACTTACAACTATATTTTACAATAGAAGTAACGAAGTCCCCACCCACAGCACCAACAGAGGAACTATCGACAAACATTTAGTTACCAACGTTGTTATTTTCTTCAGCAAACATTCATTTAATCAAAATATTATATACTCCAGACTCCAGAGCATGTAAGTGCCAAAATAATAATTAAGGTGGATTTTCTTATGTCTATAACCTGGAAATATGACAAACTCATATGTGTCTATATTGACCCATGGTTCTGGAAACGGCATGAAAATCAAATAGCCCAATACAACATAGCTATACATGCATATCATGCATTTCGTCCACTGATCGACATATCATGATTGCTCTAAGATTTACCACATAAATCCAAAGTATATTTTACCGCTCAGTTCATTGGTTAGAAAAAATAAGAAGTAAAAAAATAAGAATGCAGATAATATTGTTTACCTTTCCAAGTAAATAACCGGTGGGAAAGTTTTGTTTAGGTCGCTTCATATAGGCAATTGAACCTGCAAAGGGGAAAACAAATGAAGAGAAGAGAGGAAAGAGATGCAGCAGATAAAGATCAGGCCATGACCTCGTCATGTCCAGAAACCTGACATACCTCAAGCTGCTATCCCTGGCCTTGGCCAATGGGGGAGAGGGCATCACAGAGCAGTCCTCACGGCGCTTGGGTCAGGGCCAATATTGGGAAACTGTGGCCGCTGATTATCCCTACACAATTCATCAAACACCTTGTAGCATATACTGAAACCAAAACCTACACAAACAAAGATGAGAACATGTGGGGATCGGAGAGAAAATCTGCAAAGAATCTATGGGATTTTAGAGAGATGGAAGAGAGAGAGGAAGGGAAGAACCTGCATATGGACAACGCTGAGGACCGCGGAGGTGGCGCCATGGCTGCCGACGGAGGCGCACTAGACAAACGGCGACGTTGGCTCGACCTTATGAACGAGGAGGAGGCTAGGAGGAGCAGCGAGAGGAGGTGCTCGTCTCCATGGCACCATGGCGCAACGGAGCGAGCTTCAGGAGAGGGAGGGGCAGGCAGATGCGGCGAAGATCTGACGGTCGATTCCCGCATCGGTCCGCCGCTTCCCCATGCTCGGAGGTGGAGTGTCGGACGAGGATGGAGACAGAGCTCGGGAAGGGCGGGGTCGTTCTATCGGGCCCTCTAGCGGCGGCGCGAGCGGGGAGGAAGAGGAGCGGACGTCGGGCGAGCTGTGCGAGAAAGGGAGAAGACGAGTTGTGCGGGGATTGCGGGCTAGGTTTCCACCGGGCTTGGATTGGGTGAGAATTTTACCCCACGGGTTTCTCCCCGGCTCCCTCAGATTCTCAAGTACCCTGCAAACACTCAGGGAAATGAAGACAAACGAGGCTAACACACGGACTCAGAACTTTCTCGTTGGTTGTCAAAACAAGGCACTTGACAGAGTGGGGCGCACGTGTGGGAAGAAGGAGTGCACGGTGCAATTTATCAATTTACTGTTGACTTGGGTAAAACCGTCTTACCACAAACCAATGGCTTGGATTTCATTTTAAAAGTCGATCCGATGGTCTAGAATGATTAATCCTTGTGAGGGCCTAATGAGGGTGCACCAATTATACCTTTAGATAGCAGCCCTTGCATATTGGCCGACCATACAAACAGAAGTTTCGGATTAGGAAGGGTTGTTTTGTTTAATTTTTCAAGCTACTGTGTTACTTACGTTTTATCAAAATTTATGCCCCAAACTTTTTATCAAAAAACTTTAGACGTGTTGTGCACGTACCGGTGTACTAGTATGAATAGCCTTATGGATTACTTTTTGGCTTGTGGACAGCCTTATGAAACTACATAGTGGATGCCCTTAACACGTTCGACGATATGAGATTCTCACCAGTTACGAGTGTGACTCCAATAATTTTTAGATGAAACATTTGAGGTTAATTAGTAAGATCTTACTCCCTTCCTTCCGGAATATAAGACACTAGTTTCTTTTTTCGAGAAGGTGAAAAGGTACAAGTTTGCCCTTTATTATTAAATTTGATAGGGATCGGTGCTTCTCAGTCGTGACCTTCTTCCCCGCGTCGCCGCCCGGACCTGCTCGCCTACTTCTCCTTGCATCGTCGCCCGGACCTGCTTCCCTACTTCTTCACTGCGTCTCCGCCCAAGATCTGCCGGGCCAGCAGCGCGCCTCCCTTCTACCCCGCGCCAGCCCCCAGGACCAGCCTCGCCCAGCACGTCGGATCTCTTCCATGCGTCGCCCATGGCCTCCTCGCCCAGCACGTCGTGATCTCTTCCCTGTGTCGCCCATGGCCTCCTCGCCCAAGATCGCTTGACTTGGACCGATGTCGCCAGGGGAGAAGGGAGAAGGCCAGGGAGAGCATATCCAGGCTCAGTGCTCCTCGCCAGCTCTTCTCCTCGGGTTCCCAACAGCATCAGATCACCAACATGGTTCTTCCCGACCTAAATTCAGTCCACCTAAAGAAGGCATCATACCTGAAGATCAAATTGCAGTACTCGTGGTGAGTTGATTTGTATTGTTGGTTGCTTATCTATAATAAGATATGCAAATAACAGAAGTATAGCATGCGCCTAAAACCTGATACATACTCCTGGTGCTGATGCACTATCAGCTCTCGCCTCCCGTTGCTGCTATTCTTGCACTCCCTCCACATGTACTCACTGCAGTTCTAGTTTGGTCAGTGGCATCTTCCCTATATATACATTGAGTACATCTGATCCTTCAAGTTGCTTTCCCTTCCCATACATGTAAACTGTCAGGGAGAGAATGACTTTTATTTTGGTAAATCGACATGCTCGCTGTTGGGTTCACACTAACAACCTGAAAATTAATTAGAATACACTATCTATAGAAGTTGGGTCAGTAGGAACACTAGTGTATATTAAGGGAAAAGCTAGCGATATGCAATTAACCATGTTGGATTTTAGATAACCATGCAAACTTCTGAGTAGCACTATTTAGAGCAGCCTCACAGATCTTATCAATTACAACATCTAGAATTAGTATCATTATTCAACATATAGAAATGGTATCATTATTCAACATAGATTTCAGAGTAGCACTATTCAGAGCAGCCTCATAGATCTTATCAATTTCACTCAAGAAAAGCATGAAGGAAATTTTGTGTACAAAAATTGTAATCTGTGATCAGTCGACTTGACATCAAGAATAGTCTCAGTATGTTGCCAGTATAACAAAAGAATGATTATAATTTGAAAATTTCCATTGTGAGAGCAAAAGAGTAGTCCCGGTATGTTGCTAGTATTTTCATGCATCACACATGTACAGAGTTCTAGTCATGCTATTATTTTCTCACGGGCAACAAATTAGAGAACAACCAAAAATATAATCCACTTGTTGATCTATGAATTAACCATGTTGCTACATAATGTTGTTAGTTTCATGTTGACAGTAATATACTCTTGCATGATAATCAACTCCAACACACTGTATTTACCTTTTGTCTCCTTTGTTATTAGTCCCTGCATCAGCTCAATTTAGTTGTACTCCATGATATTGTACCAATAAATTTAGTTGTACTCTACTTTGATGCGGGAGGGCATGTACAAAAAGAACAATATGTACAAATGGATGTCCAAGAAGAACAAGGTGGTCAGTGAGCAGTTAGGCGTAGAAAATCGCTAAGTGACAAGGACAGATTTGCTGCTTATGTAGCAATGCATTTCCAGTGCATGAAGAATTGTGACAAGTTTGACAAAAATGACAAGAAGGATATAACATCATTTTTCAATGTAGATATACAAGTCATACAAAGGATTTGGGAAGTTGCTATGAGACAGATTGCCGACGGTTTGGAGGTGGATGTTTATAGCAAGAGGAAAGGAAGATGTATATCAATGATAGATGAAAAATGTCCTACGTGACTTGAAGGGAATATGCCCTGAGAGGCAATAATAAAGTGTTTATTATGTGTATTCCAAGTATATGATAGGTGTTTATTTTCCATGCTATAATTGTATTGATACGGAAACATTAATAATATGTGTTTAATAAGCAAACAGAAAGTTCCTAGTTATGCCTCTCTCATAAACTAGCTCGTTGATTAACAAGATGATCAAGGTTTCCTGATCATGGATATTGGATGTTGTTAATAACGAGATCACAACATTAGTGTAATGGTGTGATGAACATTTATTTCGATTATGATATATGGCAGATGGATGTCAAAACCGCGTTTCTCAATGGTAATATTGAAGAAGAGTTGTATATGATACAACCAAAGGGTTTTGTCGATCCTAAGGATGCTAACAAGGTGTGCAAACTTCAGCGATCCATCTATGGACTGAAGCAAGCATCACGAAGTTGGAATCTCCACTTTGATGAGGTGATCAAAGAGTTCGGATTTGTCCAAAATTATGGAGAAGCTTGTATTTACAAGAAAGTGAGTGGGAGCAATGTGGCATTTCTGATATTATATGTGGATGACATATTATTGATCGGAAATGATATAGATCTTTTAAACAGTGTTAAAAGTTATCTAAACAACAAATTTTTAATGAAGGACCTAGGTGAAGCGTCATACATATTAGGCATAAAGCTCTATAGAGATAGATCTAGGCGCCTAATAGGGCTATCGCAAAGTACATACCTTGATAAGATTTTAAAGAAGATTAAAATGGAAGATAGTAAGAAGGGGTTCTTACCTATGACAAAAGGCACGACATTGAGTAAGACTCAAAGTCCGGCTACGGCGGAAGAAAGAGAGAAAATGGACAAAGTCCCCTATGCTTCAGCTATAGGCTCTATAATGTACGTCATGCTATGTACAAGACCGGATGTGACACATGCTATTAGTTTGACTAGTAGGTACCAATCGGATCCAGGTTCGGAACACTGGAAAGCGGTCAAGAATATCCTTAAGTACTTTTGAAGAACTAAGGATATGTTTCTTGTATACAGAGGTGAAGAAGAGCTCGTCGCTAAGTGTTATGTCGACGCTAGCTTTGAAACCGATACGGATGACTCTAAGTCTCAATCCGGATACGTATTTCTCATGAATGGTGGAGCGGTTAGTTGGAGTAGTTCCAAACAACCTGTGGTGGCGGGATCAACAACATAGGCCGAATATGTTGCTGCTTCAGAAGCGGCTCAGAAAGCGTTTTGGATGAAGGAGTTTATATCCGAACTAGGTGTGGTTGCGAGCGTGTTGGACCCAATGGTGATCTATTGTGACAACAATGGTGCCATTGCCAATGCCAAAGAATCAAGGTCTCACAAGAATTCCAAGCATATTAAGCGCCGGTTTCACTCCATACGCGAGCATGTCAAGGATGGAGATATAAAGATTTTTAAAGTACAACGGATCTCAATGTAGCAGATCCGTTGACTAAAACTCTCCCTATAGCAAAACATGATCAACACCAGACTCCATGGGTGTTAGATTCATCACTATGTAACTAGATTATTGTCTCTAGTGCAAGTGGGAGACTGAAGGGAATATGCCGTGAGAGGCAATAATGAAGGGTTTATTATGTGTATTCCAAGTATATGATAAATGTTTATTTTGCATGCTATAATTGTATTGATACGGAAACATTAATGCATGTGTGTTTAATAAACAAACAAAAAGTTCCTAATTATGCCTCTCTCATAAACTAGCTCGTTGATTAATAAGATGATCAAGGTTTCCTGATCATGGACATTGGATGTTGTTAATAACGAGATCACAACATTAGTGTAAATGGTGTGATGAACATTCATCCGAAGTATAACATTACGATCAAAGTCATTGATTTTATATTGCTATAACAACTTACGAAGTGATCCTAATCCTTAGACCATGAGATCATGTCAATCACTAACAACGGAAGAGTTTCTTGATAACATCAAACGTCACACCATAACAGGGTGATTATAAAGATGGGTTCAAAACTAATAAAGTGTTATGTTGAGTCCCATGGATTGAGAGTGGAATTTGTTCATCCCGATGACGGATAGATATACTCCGGGCCCTCTCGATGATATCACATTGGTTAGCTTGCAAGCAAGCGATTTGATCACTAGAATGTTATATCACCGGAACGAGAAAAGAGTGCATGTCAGTAACGAGATCAAACTAGGTATGGAGATACCGATGATCGAATCTCGGACATATAATATATCGCGAAACAAAAGGATTAAGATACTAGCGTAGAAGGTTCCGACGATCACAATAAAGTCATCGTTGAATGTGTGGGAGTCAGTATGGGTCTCCAGATCCCGCTTCTGATCATTGATCCGAGAGGGGTCTCGATCATGTCCACATTATTCGCAAACCGTAGGGTGACACACTTAAGAGACACTGACATCCAATTGGAGCAAAAGTTTCATGCCGGAAAGAATAACAAGCGCAGGAATTTATTTCACTAGATACCGAAACAGGTTTTCGGGTGAAATTGCAGAAAGTGTTTTTGCATGTGAAATGGAATACTAGCAAGGGGTTATATGTGAATGTTTGTCATTAAAGTAATTGAGAAAATTCTGAATAAATAAAAGAAGTTTTATTTAATGAGAGTTTGCATTAAATTTGGTGGAAATTTGATAGCAATTTTGAGTGGAGGGAATTGAAAGGAATTTTGTGAGTGGAGTGTCCACCCACATGAATGAGGGGAGGGCAAGGGGGAAGCCCCCATGCTCCGGCCACCCCCTTGGGGTCCCCCCTCCTATAAAAGGCACCCCCTCCTCACTTATCACTCACACCTCCTCGTGAAGGATCTCTCTCCCCCTCTAAAATTCCATGGTCTCGGACTAGCCAGATACATGTTTCCGGTGGCTATTCAGAAGAAAGAGTTGTGCTTCCGCTGCATCGCTGGAGCGAGGAGGCGGAGGTTGCTCGAGGCAAAGGTTGCTCGGTGCCTCGGATGTGTGTGCGAGCACGGATGGGCCGCTAAGTTGGGATGCTAAGGACTTCCTCTCGATCTTGAGATCGACAAGAGATCGTTTACATCAACCACGAGTTCGGACTCGTTAAGCTTTGTCGATCTTCAATGGTATGTTCTCTACGGATATACATCCGCTCGTTGTTTGTATCTAGTAGATAGATCTTGGTACATAGTTGTTCCCATCGTAGGAAATTTTTTGTTTTCTATGTTGCGAACCCTACATGACTAAGAAAGACAGAAATTACTACCTGCTCTCACAGGAAGATGTACCTACAAGATCTATTCACAAAAAAACTGCATCTAAAAAGTAATGTTTCTAACTACCGTTAGTAGACCAAGGTTCGGCAACGCCATATTTTCAGGGGAAATAGGTATATGGCCATTCATGAAGGAAATACCAACAGCAAGAAGAAGTGACAATAGGCCAAAAGGGACATTGGAGATAAAGTCAATCAAAGTGAATAGGGATGTCATGAGAGAGTTCATCATTGACAAGGTATTGCATGCTATAGTTGCTGCTTGGCCTGCGGATGATGTTGGATAGACAATTCTAATACAACAAAACAATGCAATGCCTCATATTCTCCCAAATGATCAGGCATTCAAAGAGGTAGCGATAGAAGTTGCGGCCAAAACTGGACTGGCCATGAAGCTGATTTAACAACCAGCAAACAACCGAGATTTGATGTTTGTAGAAGATGTAAGGTTTACTGCTACAACTCCCTACCTGACTCCAATTCTTTTGATGAAATTGGGTGTTGTGTGTTCCTTTTACTCAAGAACAGTTGTATTTTTCTTACATATATAACAATGAATTACTTATATTTTTTAGTAAGTTAAAATATAACATTCCTTGCGTCAGAAAACCTGGAAAATAATAAAATGTAAGTTCCCATTCTCTAAGTGTACATATAAAATAATGGACAAAGAATAAGATTTGTGTCTTGTGAGAAGAACAAATTGCTTCTCCATATATACTCTATTATGCAAGTGGTTTTGTTTTTTGTGCCATGGATAGAATATATCTCTTGTATGCATGGAACTTTGCAGGCAAATGCTATACATTTTAACGTGTACTCCCTTTGTTTGGGATTATAAATCTTCCGTGGATAACTAGGTTGCCAATTTAAATAACAAAATATAAATAATATAGCATAAAAATTATATCATTAGAAACTTTAGAGGTTATATTTTCTAATGATATAACTTTTGTGATATATAAGTTATATTTTGTTGGTCAAATTAACAACCTAGGTATGCGCGTATGACCTATAATTCCAAACATAGGGAATATCTTGTAAAAAAACTACTGCGATGTGAGTGGCTTTGTGGATGCATGCTTGTCATTAAAAAAATGACGTTTGACTAATTTCAAAAAAAAATGACGTTTAACTTTTTTAAACTAACGGTCATTTGATGAAGTTTTTTTTAAAAAAAAACTAACGGTCATCTGTAGACAATAAGATCGGCGGTGAAATAACAGACTTGGGCCGCTGGGCTCCCTGATGTAGCCTTCGAGCTTCCTCTGCTACAAGGCGGCCAACTTATGTGACTTGTTTGCAACATTCGAAGTAGATGGTCCAACCCAGTTATGTGACAATCAGTCCAATAGGCTAGGCCAGTGTGACTTCAGAAAAAAAAAGCAGTAGATCAGTACTCCATTTGATGACGGAATCACTGAATTTAGGACAGAGGTTACACATTTCAAAATACATAACCCACCCCTTCAATAAAAGTGAACATAGTAGTACTATGAAAACCTAGAGGCATGGTAATTCTATATTCTAGTATTTCCAAGGGAATTTTGTTCATGTAAGGTACTCGTGCAAGTAGGGGTGTCTGGAATCGGGTTGGACTAGTAGCTCAACCGCATATTTGGTTCATTGGCTCCAACTTGACCTGCAGATTTTTTTTTCCAAAATGCGGAGCGAAGCCCCGGCCTCTGCATCAAGTGATGCACGGAGCCATTCAAACCATATTGTTTGGCAAAGGTCGTCACAAAGATCATACAAACCGAAATCGTCAAAACAAAAAACCAAGAAAAACGATAACCGTATCGCCAGCTTTTCAACGAGATCTATTAAACATCTAACTACCTCTTTCGACCCCACTCCATGGTCACTCTCACTGCTGCTACTCGCCAAGAGAAGCTGGAGTGCCTGGACGTGGCGGCTCAAACTCGAGCAAAATAAGCCCTAGAACCGCACAGCCTATCGACGGAGCGGCGCCCACGCACATACTCCGGATGTCTCCGTCTTTATTATCTTTCGCCAACCCGTCGTCAGCATGTAGATCGATGCGCAGACTCTCACCACACCAGCCACCGACACCACCGCGGTGCCAAGTAGCACCACCTCCCTACGCGCTAGCCGCTCCACCTCTCCCGCCTCTTTCATACAGAGCTGCTCCATAAGCAATGCTCACAAGAGAGAATGAGACGCCGATGCGCCGCCATCGCCCGACCTAGAGGTCTTAGGGTTTCCCCTGGAGTAGCTTGAGGGGGGTCACGAGAGTTGCGTTGACGATGCCTTCAACAAGGAAGCAACGCAGACGTGCCGCCATCGCCCGCCATGACCTGAGTCGAGCTTAGTTTTCATCGGCATCACCGCCACCCCAACTCGTCGTTGGGACTAGATGTGGAAAAAAACACCACAACCAGTCTCGGTCGACCATCTCCGGCGAAGAAGGAGGACGCCGCCACGCAGTGACGTCCCTGGCCGCTATTACTCCGCCACATCACCGTTGATCAACCGGGACAGGATCGCTGTCGCCTCAATTTGACTTCAGCCGAGGATATCCGCCGCCGCCACTGCGCCACCAGGGCTTTGCCCGGCGATGCCCTCGGTGGCAGCGGCGGGAGGGAGGGAGAGTCCCCGTGAGGGTCGGTTGACAGCAGTCGGCGGCGTCTCGGTGTGGCCCGGCACGGCCACACGTGAGCAGGTTGTCCGGTCTAAATGTTTTTTTAACTCGAAGATTGAGTCCCTTGACCTACAAATTTAGTCGTAATAAAAATAAACTTGTTGTTTTGGCCGAACTCAACCGTACTTAATAGAAAAACAAGAACACGTTTCCCTCGAAAAGAATAGAGAAAACAAATCCAGAGATTAACTATAGGTAGAAGTTGCAGCTAGCCATGCACACCCATTTATGCTCGCTGAACCTTCCCCCTCCTCCTCGTTCTTCTCGTGTTGAGACACCAGTAGCAGAAGTTTAATTAGAGGCATAATAAAAACACGTTGGTGTGAAGACAAGGAGAATTGGCCAAAAATAAACATGAGACACATAATTTTTGTCAGGCAGCAGCAGATATAGGGAGTTTTTTTTTAAGGGAACAGAAACAGATATAAGGAGTTATTGTACTGCGTAGCGGCAGCACGTAGGATCAGCAGCAGTTTTGTTTTGCTTATTATAGCGCAGGCAGCGCTCGGGGTGATTTGTCGCTCTTGTGTCTGCACGTGCCGGTACAAAGGTGTCACGCGATATAATTGTTAGATGGTGTTGTTATGTTTATATAAAAATTATTAGAAAGTGGTAAATTTTTTGTTGGCTTACTATATAGAGCATTGTTTCAACCAGATATCCCGCTCGATGATAATAGTAAAATTTGGAAAATAAAAATACCCCTTAAGATGAAGATATTTACATGGTATCTACGTAAATGTGTAACTCTAATAAAAGATAATCTTGCAAAAAGGAATTGGCATGGAAGTACACAATATATTTTTTGTCATCACGATGAGACAATGCGTCATTTATTCTTCCATTGCAAATTTGCTTGCTTTATATGGTCATTCATCCAAATAGCTTCTTATTTATCTCCTCCACGCGTTCCGTAACCAATGTTTTTGGTAATTGGTTGCATGAAATTGCTGATAAGTACAGAACTCTGTTTATGGTGGGAGCGCTCGGTATTATATGGTCTCTATGGCTTTGTAGAAATGACAAGATTTTTAAAAATATTGTGTTTTCTTCTCTGCAGGTTAATTATCGAGCCACGACTATCCTCCGATCATGAGATATTCTTCAACGCATGGAGTTTCGCGACTTATTTATGGAGGAATACACGCGCGATTGGAGGACACAATGAGGGATATTTTCTGTTGACATAAATACCGCGTGATTTAAGTATTGATCTATCTTAGATTGAAGATAATTATTTGGATAGTGCTTTTTTTAATGCTTATCTACCTTTTGTATTCTTTAGTTGTGTCTTTTGTGTGGCTGTGTGCATCTTAGTTATACAGAAATCGGGTATAAACATTTTATACTAATAAATGCACACATTTCCAAAAAAAAAATGTGGTTCACTAGCTGCAACTTGACCGTCATATCAAGCCAAGTAGTATTTCCTTCTACCCATATTAGTTAACTCAAGTTTATCTAAATTCACATATATCTAGTGTAGATGTATCTGTATTTAGGCAAATTAAGTCGACTAATATAAGTTAGAGAGAGTAGTAAAAAAAAAAGCTATAGCGATCTTGGACGAACTCAGCCATACTTGAATAGAAAAACAAGAACACGTTTCCCTCGAAACGAATAGAAAAACAATAAACAATACTAGCAAGGTGCAGCCACGCACAGGCACACCTATTTCTGCTCGCTGAACCTTCCTCCTCCTCCTCTCGGGACACCGGAAGCTAGCAGCACAAAAACACGTTCATGTGTAGACGACGAGGAGAACTGGCCAAACTAGACATAAGACACGTAATTTTTGTCAGGCACGAGCAGATGTAGGGAGTTATTGTACTGCGTAGCGGCAGCACGTAGGAGGATCACAGGCAGTTTTGTTTTGCTTATTAGTATGGAGCAGGCAGCGCTCGGGGTGATTTGTCGCTCCCGTGTCTGCACGTGCCGGTACAAAGGGAAGGAGGGAGAGAGGCGAGGGGCAGGCCGGAGCACAGGACAAAGGGCGTGGCGACAGAGCATCCAAGGCAAGCTAGGCTAGCTGCTGCGTGAGCAAACAAACTGCTGGCGGAGAAAAAGGACTAGTACGTACTCCGGTACTGGACGGGCATGGGCGCATGCAGCGGGTCGCTCGCTCGCCACGGATGACAGCAGGTCGTAGCGCTACGGAACGGTGTAGTAGTAAGATGCAACAGTGGGATTTCAGGGCAGAAAAGGCAAAAATTAAGGCCGCGTCATGAACAGTCCTGTGCTTCCGGCTCACCTGCACCGGCATCAATCACCACAGCGCTCACCTGCACCGGCATCAATCGCCGCGCCGTAATCTACACCAGGGTTGGCACTGTTGCTCACCTGAGGAGGCTTGGACCAAGACTCATGCATGCATGCACGCACGATCCGGTTGCGGTTGCGGTTGCTGTTGCTGTTGCGCGCTCTATCTTTTCTTCCTGGACAGCATTCGATCGGGACGCACGGTACGCAACGACGAGTCAAACTCTAGCGAGTGGTGACAATGGTACGCTCGAGAAGCAGTAAACTGGTCGAGACGGATTCGTATGATTGTGCCCATGATTGTACCCGTCGCGCGCCGAGGACGGACGGACGAGACGGGGAACGCACGTACCGGCGCGTACCGCACCCACAGGTGGGATTGCAGGTCGGGTCGGGTCGGGTCGGGTCCGGTGGGGCGTCGCCGTCGCCTTCGTTCGTGCAGCCGTGCGATCGAACTGCACCGCCGCGCCATTAATGGCGCACATGGCGTGACGCCGGCCGCGCTGGAGCCTGGACCGTGACCACCCGAGCCCGGCCGCTCCATCGTCCTACGGCCATGGCCGTCGAGACATTACAGGCGAAAAGCAACCGCTTCCGCCTCCATCCTCGTCAGGACCGTACGGTGCACAGCAGCAGCCATCGCGATGAATGTCCCATGTCGTTTGGTCGATCCTGCGTATTAATTCTGCCTGTATGGCAAATTGCCAACGGATGGCGAATACACTGACATTTATACGAAAGTACTCCGTAGTAAATTATCTCTGGTACGTACAGTACGTAGTGGAGCATGTGACGAAATTGCAACTGACGATTTCAGAGCACATTTCCATGCCTCCATCCCATCACACAGAAGACAAACATGCATGGAGATATCGCGCTATTAAATATTCAGCCCCTCTTTGCGGCCGTGAACAATGCCCATGCACGCCCACGCATGTGCACGCTTGATGGCGAAATGCCAATTAATGGCTTTTGTCCCCTTCTAACTGCCCTTTCATACTTACTCCCTCCGTCCGCAAATAAGTGTACATCTAGCTTTTTCCTAAGTCAAACATAACTAAATTTGACCAATTTTATAGAGTAATATAAAAACATATATTACATCAAATTGACATATTATAAAACTAGATTTAAAAATAAATCTAATGGTAATAATTTAGTGTCATAAATGTTGATATGTTGTTCTAAAAAGTTAGTCAAATATAGTAAAGTTTGACTTAGGACAAAGCTAGAAGTACACTTATTTGCGGACAGAGGGAGTAGTACTCTGAACAGTATTAAGGATGATGAGATCGATCGATCC
Organism: Avena atlantica; assembly: GCA_910589765.1. Classification (NCBI taxonomy): domain Eukaryota; kingdom Viridiplantae; phylum Streptophyta; class Magnoliopsida; order Poales; family Poaceae; genus Avena; species Avena atlantica. Next base: position 354,791,975 of record OU342736.1, read on the forward strand.
AAGTAGAGTAGTATCAAGCCAAGACAAGATCATCAACTTCTGCATCAGTTTTTCCCTAACAAAAATATTCTCTCAAAAGAAATCCTACGTCCGGTTTGCTTAAACTCTGTACAACTTTTTTTTATTTTTGCGAAATAAACTCTATACAATTTATAAGGACAGTTTGCTAATTTCACTTGACGTACCCCCTCCAATTCATATTAAGTGTCGGTGATTTAGTACAGTAGGAAGTAGTAAACCCACTCTCAATCCTTCAATATTGTCACCACTACACAAAAAAATGGCTAAAAAACTGCCTCTAATGCCATATTCAAAACAACTCCCGATCCCTAAATATCTTTGGGAGGGAGCAAAAAGACCTACCCAGCTCCCTAGAAATACCCTTCCGTTTTCTCCCTCCCAAAAGTTTGAACCCCTCATTATGATAGCGGGGGAACAAGCACCGCCAAGTCGCAACCCTATACCCCGCTGACATTCATCTAGCCCTAATTTGGCAGTCATGCAGGATTGGTCGCCACAATTAGTGTCGAGCAGAGCATAGTTGTACCTCCCCGCCCCCATCGCCGTCCTTGTCCACGGTCGCCGTCGTCCCTATCCTTCCTATCCTCGCCATCGTGTTGTGATCTACGGATGAGGACAACACCCCCTGCTTCGCCTTTGCATCAACTATGATAGCGATGCACTTCGGTTTCTAGTCTTTGTTGATTGGAACTTTTTCCTAAATTTTAGGTCAATTCAAATATACTTTCACAATATGTATGATTTTCGTGTGTGGATGTCGTGTTGAGGGGTAGGATGACCGAGTTGGAGCATTCTCTCAAAGGCAATGTGGACTTCACAATCGCTGAAATGAAGAAGGTAACAAGAGAAAAAGAGAAGATGCATTTGAGTTGCATATAGCCAACATTGTTGATCACCACAAGAAAGAAGCACAAGCAACTTGGTTGAAGATGAGGAAAACAAGAATATGCGGCGTGGAAAAAGAAATTTGCCTTCATTTGCATTCGATACAATTGTGACCTTACTGGCAATTTTAATCGCAATGCTAGGTGTTTTCCGAGCCTTGAAGTAGTTATATATGTAAACCCAAACCAAATTTGGGTAAGCGAAATACTCCTTGTGCTTGAGACTACCAAATTTAACTTTCTATAATTTTCTCTCTGCTCTCCCAGTAAGTGTTTATTCGAGTCATATTTTTCTCCTTTTGCCGCCTGCTCCAGCAACCGTATTTCTACTGGCATTAAGCTCTAACAAAATACTTATACTCTTGGTGGTCTTTTTTTTCCTTGTGCACGTTAGAGGATCTGACATTTTCAGGAGCACTTTCCTGACTTTGCGGCGCAACATGTCCTTAGACAATGGGGGCGCATAAGCTCGGTTTGATTAGTTTCCTGTGGAGAATCATTTCACCAGCTGTTCAAACTTTCCAGTGGCTACTATTACTCTGGTCAGTCTGTTGCTACTAGTACTACTAGTCTCCTTAATCAAGAAATTAATTAATCTACGGCCCCTCTTAATCTACTACTACTCTATTGGACTATTGGAGTACTAGTACTACATAGCATGGGGTGATTCAAAGAAGGTACTACTAGCACTGCCAGTGCCGGCCATGGGCTGCCTCTTTGACCCCCCTAATTAAAGATCAAGTGGTCATAAGATGCAAGCACATGATCAGAGTGTGCATTCTAATCCTACCCACGACGACCAGCTCTGTTCTTTTTACCCTAGGGTTTGCTTTGCTTTGCTTTTCCCCAATCCGGAGGCCCACGCCCCACTTCTCTACGCGATGATGCTCAGGCTCTAAACCTGTCGTGTCGTGTCATGTTAAGCTCTCCAAAATGGGTAGTAGGTTAAACTCCTCCGAGAAGTAGTGATTGCCTTTTCTTTATTTGGCCACGCAGCTTTGATCTTCTGACCTTTTTCAGGCCACAGTTTTGTCCTCTAAGGGCATCCACTATGTTGGCAATAAAGCTATCCATAAATAAAAAGTAGTCAACAAAAAGTTCCACATACATAGTGGAGGCTATCAATAAGCTATCCATAAGCTTAAAACCTTAAGGGTGACCTACAAGCTTATGGGTTGTCTATAAGCAATAGAATATTATTTTAGCTTCTTTCTTCTCTCTTGCATGTGTGCAACTTTATCTGACACGTGGGGCCAGCTTGTAGACAAGTTCAACTAGATACATTGTGATGTAATCAATAAGCTTGTGGTGTGGTATGTGGGTCCTAGCTTATGGACAAGTTTTTCCATATACATAGGTGATGCCCTAATAATGGTTTGTCTGATGGAGAATTTAGAATGAGGGCAATGAACAACCAAGTCCCCACTCTGGCCAAACACTCGGCTGCATGCAAGCTTTGAGTGTTTTTCATGGATGCAAGTCGACTAGACACACCCTACACATTGATTTATTTATTAGCTCATGTAGTTAGGCCTCTAGCTCCTGCTTGCTCCGGTGATTAAGAAAGAACAGAGCCTGTCCTTTTGCCACCCACTATACACTACTCCCTCCGTCCGCAAATAAGTGTACATCTAGCTTTTTCCTAAGTCAAACATAACTAAATTTGACCAATTTTATAGAGTAATATAAAAACATATATTACATCAAATTGACATATTATAAAACTAGATTTAAAAATAAATCTAATGGTAATAATTTAGTGTCATAAATGTTGATATGTTGTTCTAAAAAGTTAGTCAAATATAGTAAAATTTGACTTAGGACAAAGCTAGAAGTACACTTATTTGCGGACAGAGGGAGTATAGTATGCTGGCAGAATTAAACAACATGGAACCCAAGACAGAGCAGAACACAACAGAGCAGACCAAGACTTTGGATTCGGGCAAAAAAGAAATCATTTCCACATCATCATCAGGACTCAAATTACACAAAACCTCTAGTACTAGCAGTATTTTTTTTTTATAACCACAGCCTCACTCACTGACTCCTCTCCCCTCCCTGTGTGTCTGCTGGTCAACAAGATGTTGGTGCCAATGCACAGCGCGAGGCGAGCATGTCGCAGACGGTCTCCCTCCGGATGTCCTCGAAGATAAGGGTCTCTATCCGGGCGCCGATCTCCCTCACCTCAGGCTTCAGCCCCCTCCACTGCTGCATGTACTGCGACAGGTCCGCCTCCACCATGCTGGGGATCCTGGAGATGTCCCCGGCGATCCTCTCCCACGCCGAGATCTGCGCTTCGATGGATTTGTCGTCATGGTTTCTGACCGTGTCGTCTTCGTCCTCCTCTTCGGTCTCCATCGCGCGGGCCTTGGTGTTGTCGTCGTGGATGTTGTAGGTGAAGCAGGGGGAGGTCGGGCCATGGAAACCTTCCGATGGGGGCGAGGGTGAGCTGCCGGAGGTTGATGGCTTCTCGTCCTCCTCCCCTGTCACAAGAACAGAGCAAAAGAAAAGAAAATTGTTAAGCTGAGATCTTTACAATCTATTCAGTGGCCACCGGTGGACAGGACACTCGGAGGTGAATAGCTCAAGTGAGTGATAATGTGGTAAACTGGTAAATGATACTGAGAGCTTACGAAGCGGTAGTGGTCAGAGAGAGCTTACATCGGGAATGCGCCGGAGACTCGTCGTCGGAGTGCAGCTCCAGGACGGAGACGGGGCTGAGCTGCCGCGAACAGTCCACCTCCATGTCCGCCTCCCACCTCGCCGGCGCGTACTCAGCGTCGTCGCCGAACTCCATGGCGCGGGCGTCGCATTCGCCGCTGTCGCCCGCGGATCGCCGCCGCAGCCGCTGGAACTCGCGGTCGCCGCCAAAGCACCCGCCGCCAAGATTCTCCCACCGCAGCACGCTCCTCACGGCATTGCCGCAGAGGACCTTGCCCAGCGCGGACCTGAGGCCGCCAATGCCGCTGCCGCCGGCTGCGGCACCCCTCCGTTTCTTGAACCCGTGGTTGCAGAGCCTGAGCAGGCGCCGGCACGCGGCCACAGGGCAGCAAGCTCCTCCTCCTCCACCACCGCCGCCGCCACCGCCGCTTCCGCGGCCGCGCCGAAGCCTTATGATGTTGGCGGCCTCGACGAGGAACGGCTCCTGCTGCTCCTGGAGCAGCTCCGAGAGCCTCCTCCCGGCGGCCATTGTAGAAGTACCCTAACACTGAGAGTCTGAGACACACGCGCGCGCTCCCGGGCGCAGGCAAACCGCGCGCGGCTCAGTGGTTAAGAACGCGAGGAGGAGGCAGCACGCACTGCCGTTCCGCTCAGGCTCAATGCGTTGGAAGGGACACGGCTCGGTCCATTGAAGCGGAGGCGGTGGCTGGCGGTGCGTGGTTCCCTTGTACGCATGGGTGCCAAGTGAGGCCGAGATGGGGTGGAGTGGAAGGGAGGGAAGGGATCATAGTATTCTCATATGCTGGCTGGGATGGGAGAAGGAAGGGGGTGTCTGTGCTGTGTTGTGTTGTGCGGTGCAGTGTGTCTGCGCGATCGGGGTCCCCGGGAACGGTTGTTGGGTAGTGGAAAGGGGGAAGAAGTGACCAGGAGGGTTGAGCAAGAGAGAAAACGGTGGCAGAGAGCTCGGTTGATTGTTCTATGTCGCGAGTGTCTGAGCTATTGGCTGCCCAGTAGTAAGAACAATTAATTTTCCACTTCCCGAAATTCTTGCCAATAAATTAATAGAGTTTTTTAAGTTTTGGAGGTCGCGAAACTCTAAATTATTTTTAACCAATTTTCTAGGGGCACCTCTAGCCCGAGAAAGTATTTCTCAATCGCCTCACGTCGTGTAAAAGACCCGGTTACAACCGAAAATAAACTCAGTCACAACTCACAACCCATTTGCAACTGAAAGTTTTTAGTTACAACCTATTTATAACTTAAAAAACATTTGAAACCCACTTGCTATTAGAAAATCTAATTGTAACATTGCAATTCTCACAATAGTACGAACCACAACGCAAACCCACGATGAGAGAGGTGACCGCACGAGAATTAGCAAAACTGATTTTCTAAATTGTAGTCTATTCTTCTTTGTTCCTTCCGTGAGACCCCTCTCTTTTGCGTGTACAAGGGACCTCTGACTTCGTCTCTCTCTCTCTCTCTCTCTCTCTCTCTCTCTCTCTCTCTCTCTCTCTCTCTCTCTCTCTCTCTCGGGAATCATCATCCCTCAAAAGCACCACCCTCTCAACCCCTCTTCCTCCCTCGGGAAGGTCTGTCCCCATGCCCTAGTTTGGCGGCTGCCATGGATGAGTGACGGAGCGCGATTTGGCGCCACCAAGCTCTTGGAGACACCAAGACCGTGAATTATGGGTTGTACGTTGCATATGTTTTTTACACAAGAGGGTTATGATGCAAAGATGAGATGCATCCTGATCACGGCGTAAGATAGATCGGATGAATGATTTCCACCCGTTTTGAGGCGGCTAATGCCTAGTGCAAGCCAAAAAAGAAAGAAAGAAGCATTTCGATGTTAGACCTAACGTAATGATTTCTTCAGAATTTGCGTGCAAAGGGACCAATGGCAATGAATATCTTTCAAATCAAACGACCTCTGTAGCAATATTCCATAAGAACTAAAAAAATCTATAAAATCCAATCAGAATCAAAGAGGATTTGAAGTTTCAAACTTTCCAAATTAATTTTGTAGAAACAACCGAAAATCTGAATTTTTATGTAAAAATTCCAATTTGAGAGATAAATTTTGTTTAATGATCTAGTTGTTTTATAATTAGATGAGTCTTTTGGATCTCTTTGCTCAAACTAATGGAGGACACTTAGTTGATGGCATGGGTGTCGTGGAGGAATGTCCATGTGTCACTTCATGGATGTGGAAGTGATTTTCCCCATTATTGTAAGGTCGTGAGGACCTCTTTGATTCACAGGAATATCGTGGGGATTGCAATTTACACCTAATACTAAGAATGAACCGACAGTGACACTCTAGTATGTAATGATCTAGGGTTGTCGATACTTCGGTATCTTCGTGGTGGCATCCCTGCTACATAAGGCTACATCAATAATGTTACATCTACGGGTTCTACTTACGAAATCAGGTCTACGGGATTGCGTGGGGTTAGGGGAGAGGCTCATGTCCCTTGATGACCCACAAGTATAGGGGGTGCATCGTAGTACTTTCGATAAATAGGAGCGTCGATCCCAACGAGGAGCAGAAGGTGTTGACTAGTGGTATGGAGCAGGAACTCTCTGTAAATACTTAGCAAACGGATTTTTAGGGGTTTTCTGATAAAGCAACAAAACAAAGTGTAATTAATAAAGACAACGAATAACTGCAGCAAGTGGCCCAATCCTTTTTTAGCAAAGGACAAGCCGGTGGAAATACTTATAAGGATCAAACATTCTCGAAGACACATGGGAATTCTGTCAACTGCTTCCGTTTCAAATAGCTGAGTACCCTTATTTGGTGTTGTAAGTGTTGTGTGGATGAATCTGTGCTAATATATCGACTTTACTTGGACTAATACATACTTATGATTAAACGCCCTGCAACCATCCGCAACTACAGGAAAGCAATTAAGATGTAAACCTAACCACAGCCTTAAACTCTGAGATCCTACACTCCCTTGTGCAAATGTGTCATAACGGGGGTTTAGGTTTCTGTCACTCCGGCAATCCCACAATTAGTAGCCAAATACACAATGCATTCCCCTAGGCCCATAAATGGTGAAGTATCATGTAGTCGATGTTCACATGACACCACTAGAAGAATAACACCACAACTTAAATACTAAACCATTGAATAATAACTCAACACAAATCCACTACTAACAACATGACTTCTCCCATGTCCTCAAGAACTAAACGAACTACTCACAAGACATCATATGGATCAAGATCAAAGATGATATGATGATGGATAACAATCTGAACATAAACAATAATTCAATGGTTCCACTCACAAGCATCAACTACAATAGTAATCAACACTGGTAAAGTTTCCCCTAAGAACTAATGCAAGAGCCAACACAATTCTTACAGCGGGATGGAGTGGTGATGATGGTGCTGGTGCAGATGAAGATGATGATGATCCCGATGAAGGCTAGCTTGATGACGGTGTTGATGGCGACGATCTCCCCTCTTCGGGAAGGAATTTCGTCGGCAGAAATCTGTCTGCCAGAGAGCTCTTTCTCTCTCGGTGTTTTTCGCCCCGCAGAGGCGGCGGAAAACTTTCTATGGTCGCCCCCTGGTATTAGGGTTCCAAGAGGAAGATATAGGCGAGAGGGCGGAGTCGGTAGTCGGCCAGGTGGGCCACACCTACCCTAGGCGTGATCCAGGGGGACCCGCGCCTAGGGAGGGTGTTTGCCCCTATGGCCCAGCTACGCCTCCCCTTCTGGCTTCCTTCGTCTTCTAGGAAAATATAATTTTCCAATATTTTTCCTGTATTTTTCTGATCTTCGCGAAATTGCATCAAAACACATCTTTTTTCCATCAGAAACCGGTCTCCGGCAGTCCATCCTCCAAGAATCATCCAACATGCAAAAACAGAGGAAAAGATATAAGTAACACCTCATAATAATACATATATCAACGAATAGAGGTAAATTATGATATAGAATGGTGATGCAAATTGGACGTATCAGCCCTATAATCACGACACTTGAAAAAACAAGGACCAACCCCGTGCCTCCAATTCAGCCTGTATCTTCTCCCCGTAAGAAAACTCCCCGTAGGTCTAGCATTATTGGGGCTACATAGGGCATATTTTCTGGTGTCTTCTGCGTGTTGTGGCTTGCTAAGGCTCGACAATCTCTCTCTATTGCCTTAGAGTATCTCTAACCGATCCCTAATAAATGGTTGGAGGAGTAAAATTCCAGCTTTTCTTCTCTAAACCGCACCTAGCCGAACTCTTAAAACATATAGAGGAGAAAAAATAAATATATAAGAGTGACTCTTAAAATCCATAGGAGTTTTGAGACCACACCAAAGAGGTCATGGTTGAGCACAACCATTGATATCGATGATAATGAGGATGAGGACCCTCACAAGAGTCCATAAGAGCAAGAGATAACAAAAGAGAGGAAGAAAACAGGAGGTGTCGGTGTATACAAGGAGAAGTTCATGAAGGGTTTCGCAGCATAGTAAATCAAAAAATTTCTACGGATGCGAACGGGAAAGCCAAGATCTAATCTAGGAGATGCAAACAATGAGGGGGAATAGATGAGATCTTCATACCCTTGAAGATTCGCACAGCGGAACGTTCGACGGAACGTGGGTGATGTAGTCGTACTCGCTTCTCCTCCTCGCAAGCCGATCCGATCTAACACCGCAAGTGGCGATGCCTCCGAGAGATGCACACGTGCGGCACCTCGACATCTCCTCCTTCCTCGGTGCAAAAAGTATGGTGGAGAGATGGATTGGATCTACAACGCGACATCACGGTGCAAGTGGTGGAGAGTTTCTGCGGCAGGGCTTCGTCTACGCGCAGTCGGGAGGGAGAGAGAGAGAGGAGGCAGCAGGGCAGCTAGGGATTGAGGAGGAGGTGTAGGAGGGGTGCGCCCCCAGCCCTATTTATATAGAGGGGTGGGCGGCCAGCCCTTGCCCCTCCCCCAAGCCCTAGGGCCTACGGCCAAGGAGGAAGGAGTGGGGGGCAAGTCCCCCCCCTTCTAGAAGCTCCCCTAGGGTTTGGCTGGCTGGGCCCTATGGGGCTTGTGCCCCTGGACCAATGCGGCCAGGGCACTCCCTCATAGGCCCATGCCCCCTCCCGGCAGGTGGGGCCACGTTGGTCCCCCTCCGGAAGGTTCTAGAAGCTTCCCGTACAATACCGATTAACCCGAAACAATTCCGAACTCCAAAAACTGCATTGCCTTACATGAATCTTATTCTCTGGACCATTCCGGAACCTCTGGTGACGTCCTTGTAGGGGTTCGTAGCATGGAAAACAAAAAATTTCTACCGCATGAACACACAATCAAGATCTAATCTATGATCAAGCCAAGATCTATCTACTAGATTGTAGCAACGAGTCAATAGAATACTAACCCTCGAAGATCCAAAGCGGTTAACGAGAGCAGATTCTCGTGGGTGATGTAGTCGTACACTTCTGATCTTAAGATCGCGTAGACGATCCTTCCGGCGATGTGTTCCGGCAGCGCTTCCGCAGTCGGTCACACGTTCGATACTCAATGAAGACCTTCCTCTCCCTTGTTCCAGCATGCAGCGGAGGTTGTAGCACTCTCCTCGTGATTCCGGCAGCACGACGGTGTGGTGTCGGAAGTAGAGGAGAGATATCGCAGGGCTTCGCCTTAAGCCGGAGCGAGTATGGTGGAGTAAGAGAGGGCCTTGGTGATCTACGAAATAGAGGGCACCAAGGGGTGGTGTAGCCGGCGGCTAGTGCTTGAGGAAGCCCTAACTCGGCGACTTGGAGGAGCCCTAGGCGGCGGCTGCACTTGGGTGGAGGCGCCAGGAGCTAGGGTTTTTGGGTGTAGGGAGAGGGGGCGCCCTACCCCTTATTTTATAGGTGGGAGGGAGGCGGCTAGGAGGAGGGAGTCCTCCTCCAACTCCTCCTCCTTGGCCGGCGGGTGGAGGGAGTGGGACTTCCTCCCCAAGTAGGTTTCGTACTCTCCCTCCACCAAGCAAACTTGCCGTTTGACTTTTTAAAATTGGCGTTTGACTTTCAAACTAGGATTTGATTTCTTCCTTTTTTTTGCCTAGCCAGGTGACCTAGTATATGATGCAACCATTCCACATTGTCATGACACATTCATGTACCCTTCCCCTCCGGAGTGCCAGACCTTCCGGACCCTTTTAGAACATTCCTGATGAAAACACCGGAATCATTCCCCAACTCCGAAACAGGACTTTCCTTATATGAATCTTAATCTCCGGACCATTTCGGATATCCTCGTGATATCCCGGATCCCATCCGAGACTCCGAACAACATTCGGTCTCTTACTCATCATTCCATAACTACTCAACAACATCGAATCCTTAAGTGTGTCTCCCTACGGTTCGTGAATTATGCGGACATGATCGAGACACTTCTCCGATCAATAACCAATAGAGGAATCTGGAAATTCATATGGCTCCCACATATTTCTACGATTACTTTGCGATCGAATGAACCACTTACATACTATACCAATTTCCCTTTGTCTCACGATAGTTTACTTATCCGAGGTTTTGATCGTCGTTATCTCTGCATACCTAGTTCAACCTCGTTACTGATAAGTACTCTTTTCTCGTTCCCGTGGTATGTGATCCCTTGTGAGCCAGTCACATGCTTGCAAGCTAATTGGATGACATTCCACCGAGAGGGCCCAGAGTATATCTATACGTCATATGGATGGACAAATCCCACTCTTGATCCATGTGCCTCAACACATACTTTCCGAACACTCAATGCCACCTTTATAGCCACCCAGTTATGGTGTGGTGTTTGATGTCATCAAAGCATCCTTCCGGTGATGGTGATTAGCATGATCTCATGGTCGAAGGAATTAGGTTACTATGTATCAGAAAGCTTATAGCAAATGAACTATATTAAATGACTTGATCTTTATGCTATGCTTAACTATAGGAGTATGTCCACCATATCATTCATCTATTGATATGACCCTGTTGTTAATAACATCTCTATGTTCATGATCAGGAAACAATGATCATATATTAACCAACAAGCTAGTTTAATAAGAGGCTTTACTAGGGACTCTTTCATGTTTACAAATCATACAAGTATTAATGTTTCCGGTTAATACAATTATAGCATGGTATGTAAACATTTATCATAAACATGAAGATATGATAATAACCACTTTATTATTGCATCTTGGGCATATCTCCAACAGTCTCCCACTTGCACTAGAGTCAATAATCTAGTTCCAAACATTTGTGTATTCAACACCTATGGCTTTCTGGTGTTGTATGTACACGATCGCTAGTGGTCAACTGATCTCCGGATCTGACACTTCCAGGTCCGTGTGTAATTGCATGTCTTTGCGTCTCTACGCATCACTCATTCTCTAATGAGATGGCTTTGTATAAATTTGGTCCTTTGGTGAGACCTTTAGTTCTTTGGGGTTAAAACATGTTGATAATATTGTCGTACAATATATCTTCATAGTACTATCCCGTTGTGAACCACACCTAGTTTGATAACAAACTACTTGACACAAATGCCCTCTTTTGCTGCTATAACAGCAGTCATATACTTAGCCTTTTGTTGTAGTATCTGTCACAATGTCTTAACTTTGGAACTCATCCAAATTCATTATGGAACTCACTTTCCATCATATTGTGCCACCCTTAGTTTAGATTGAGATAAACTTAATTTGTACTTTGTGACAAAACTAGTATCAATGTAGCACTTCTACAATGAACTAACCATCTATTTGTCATTTCTACAAAATAATATACTCTTAGTTCTTCCAAAAGATCATAAGAATATCCTTACTATCGTCCAATGATCATCTTATGAATCATTCTGGTATATTCTCATAACATTTAGAGCATAGGACATATCTGGATTTGTACATATCACAGTATGATTGATATAAATACTCTTTGTGATTTCATACATCAAGTATCAATCTATACTTGAATCTTTGTTTCACTTACCAAGTGTCAATACACTTGAATATATCATCAATATTGAACTCATTCAATCCTTTCTGTGTAACAAGAACCTTTCTTGTAGTTTCTATATTGAACTTATTCAATACATTATCTATGTACTTTCGGCATAACCATATTAGCGTCTATTTATGCCAAATATTTGGGTTTTGCCTAAGTCTTTCATCGGGATGAAATTCTTAACATGTGTTAATAAAAGATACATTATTTCCAATCAACAATATGTCTTCCACATAATGTATTAGAAACATGTCTTAGCGCTCCCACTTAATTTCTTGCAAATGCAAGCATCTTCATCGTCTCCGACGAATTTAAACTCCTTCAACAGTTTCATCATAGTGAAGATTCCAACTCCGTAATGCTTACTTCAACAATTGAAGTTTGCATATGCTTTTAGCATCCTTTGAATTAACAAAACCCTATGGACCGTGTTATGCACATGTCCTAGGTAACAATTCTATTAGAAGAACTTGTTTTGCTTATTCAACTACCACATAACAAAATTATATGTAGTGGTTGCTACATTAATCCGTCTAGACTAAATATCGCTATGAAAGATCAAATCTTGTCATAGTCAACCTTTGAACATTGTTGTAAACTCTTTCCCAACATGTCGACTATTTCATAGATGTGCAACTTCCATGTCTATTTCTTTATAGATCCAAACACAATTGTAAGGTCTTACACCTTTCTCGAGGGTCCTTCAAGTTCAAAACTTGATTTCTCGTGTATGGAACTATCACGGATTTTATGGCTTCAAGCCATTTTACGGAGTCAGGGCCCATCATCGCTTCTTTGCATGTAGTCTGTTTATTATTCTCAAATAATGATTCAACCCTCAAATCTTGGTATTTGATTGTTTACTCGACCTACTTGATTCAATAGAAACTTTGACCTCCGTAACCACAACCTTTGAGGTACGTGAGCCATGAGCATTGTTGCTACCTCCGGAACACTTTTCGGCGCTGTGCAACTTTGCACATATAGCTAAGGTTCTTTTTACCTTATCAAAGTTCTATTGTCCTCCCACTTATCTTTTCACGAAAAATTCCTTCTCAAAGAAACTTGACGTTCTAAGTGACAAATACTTTTGTGTCCGATGTTATGGAGGAATAATTAACAGTTATTCGAAATAACATACAAAGACAGGTTCATCCGACTTTGGTTGCAAACATCTTTCTTATGCATAGCATACCAATGTTTAAGAAAGGACAACTTGGGTTTTATCCCAAACCATAACTTTATATGGTGGCATTTCAATGGATTATGATGAAGCTCTTTTCAGTGAAAAAACGGTAGTCTCTAAAGCTTTTAATCTTTAAAATATAATGGCTGTTTTATGAATTACACCTTCGATCTTACCATGTCAAACAAGGTTTAATTACATATCTCGAACGCTCCATACTCTTATGGTGTTTCGGGAAATGCAAATCCACGGAACGATTCCTTAAATCTTAGGTATTATGCTAAACTTGTAACTCAAATATCTTCCTTTATGATCTTATCATAAACTATTTATATTCGTGTTACAATGATTTTGCACTTCATCTTGAAAGTCTTTGAACTTTTCAAATGTTTCATACTTCATCCTTATTAAGTAAATATTCATATATTCACTCAAATTTTCGGAGAAAGCATATGAAGTTGAAATCCATCGCTCTTTACTACACATAATGGACTTCATACAACAATATGTACAAGTTCCAATAAGCTAGTCATTCGTTCCCTTTTGGCCTATGAACGAAGTTTTAATTATCTCTAGGAAAGTTTCACAAGCGTCATTTGATCAAAAATCAAAAGACTCCAAAATTCCATCCACATGGAGTTTCTTCATGTTTTCTTTCCAATATAATTTAAACGACGATGTCACTTCCTAAGTGATCTTTCAATCAATTTGTCTTTCAACATTTTTAGCACTAGTTTTATGGATGTGATTTCTCCAACGAGATTTGTGAATCATCCATCTTTTATGGATTACGGAAATTATTTGAACAACCCTTTTGTTCTCATAATACCTAATAAAACAAATCTTGAAGGCAAGCTTTGATGTTTAACAAGCAGCATAATAACCCTTTATTTGTTCTCGATGAACATCATCACATATTCTTTTGCTAGTTACTTAGGTCATTGTATCAAATACTTAAGAACTACATTGTTTACCAAGCAAAGAATACAACCATAACATGTATATCCTCTATATACCTAAGCTGGACAATTCTAGTCTTTTCTTTTCTGCCATATATTTATGAGATTCTCTTTCAGTATTTCTTTTTCTGTTATAAAAGAATCTATCAACATCAATAGTGGATCCATAGACATGACACATAGTCCAAAGCATGTATAGTTAAATACCAATGTATTTGGACTTGCACTTTGAAGTAGATCACCATCATCAAATGTTTGGTGTTCTTTCAAATTCCTTTCTTTAGTAATCTCTTGGTGTAGTAAATATTTTACCTACATCAAATATTCACCCTTATCATGGAATTATCCATGATCAAGCTACTTTTAGCTTATAACGGTGAATCGCGAGTATAATGTTGCTCTCCAAAACCTTTTGGTGGATTAGGACAACTAGTGTCTCCAACCTTTTGCAAATTCTCATCAAATATGAGAACATGACCTTTGCCATATTATACTCTATCATGTTGCAACCAAAACTTCGTTTCAGATATCACAATATCTTCCACACATCATGGTTTCTGAAACAACTCTTTCAGATCCTTGATAACCTTGATATTAAGACAATCCTTTGAATATCAAGAATCATGGAGACAAACATGATACTCATACACTAACACTTGGAATCGTCACTCTTGATTTAATACCAATTATTAAACTTCATGGAGTAACCAGAACTTACTGAAAGTTTGCAATAGGACTTTTAAACTTTAGATTAACACTTCAAAACAATACGATACCAGTTCGTAAAGTAACTAACCAGAATTCTATAGTTGTATCATCTCAATTATAACTAAGCGCAAGGTGGTAAACGGATGCCAATGACTACAACAATTATGCAAATTCACTTTGATTTAATTCATGATAAATAGTGTTCAACTTTTAATCATATTGCCGTTGAACTCCCACTCAAAACAATATCCCTCACATTGTTTTAGTGATCACACGAACCAAATCCACCACATCAAAACCGATCATCACGAGAGTTGATGTAGCTTCAATGGCGAACAATCAACATGTTCATCACATCTACTATATGACTCATGCTTTACCTTTCGGTGATCCGTGTTCCGAGACCATGTTTGTACATGCTAGGCTCGTCAAGATCAACCTTAGCTTCCGCATGAGCAAATCTGGCTTGCTCACATTGTGTACACTCGCAGAATCTGACACACCCGATCATCACGTGGTGCTTCGAAACAACGAGCTTTAGCAACGGTGCTTACTAAGGATGAATACTTTAAACTTGAAATTGTGTGCTTGAGGGATCATCTTATAATGCTACCGTCGTGAACTAAGCAATACAAGATGCATAAAAGGATTAACATCACATGCAATTCATAATATGTGATATGATATGGCCTTTCTTCTTGTGCTTCCGATCTCCATCTTCAAGCACGAACATGATCTCCATCATCACCAGTGTGGCGTCAAGGTCAATGGCACCGCTTCATGGTTGTCTTCCACCAGCATCAACTATTACAACTATCTTGAATAATAGCCACGCAGGACTTAACGGATTTAAAAGACGACCATATGGCTCCTGCCGATTGCCGACTTACAATAAGGAACATTGCATACATCATATATAATCACAATCATGGCCATATCACATCACAGCACACCCCTGCAAAACAAAGTTAGACGCCTCTAATTTCTTTGCATGTTTTACGTGGTTTGGGGCTTTCTATAAGTGCCGTTCTAACTTACGAACAAGAACCACAACATTGATACTAGTATTGTCAATCACCCGTTGTAAATTGAATCTTAACTATGTTGGGAGAAACAGGCACCCGCAAAGCCACTTATGCAATACAAGTTGCATGTCAAGCGTGGAGCAAGTCTCATGAACGATGTCATGTAAGGTTAGCCCGGGCCGCTTCATCCCACCATCCCGCAAGATGCAAAGTACATAAGAAGCAATCGACAACAAAAGAATCAACGCCCATAATGACCATTGTGTTCTACTCGCGCAACAGATCTACATATAGATACGGCTCTGATACCACTGTAGGGGTTCGTAGCATGGAAAATAAAAAAATTCTACCGCATGAACACACAATCAAGATCTAATCTATGATCAGGCCAAGATCTATCTACTAGATTGTAGCAACGAGTCAATAGAATACTAACCCTCAAAGATCCAAAGCGGTTAACGAGAGCAGATTCTCGTGGGTGATGTAGTCGTACACTTCCGATCTCAAGATCGCATAGACGATCCTTCCGGCGCTGCGTTCCGGCAGCGCTTCCGCAGTCGGTCACACGTTCGGTACTCGATGAAGACCTTCCTCTCCCTTGTTCCAGCAGGCAGCGGAGGTTGTAGCACTCTCCTCGTGATTCCGGCAGCACGACGGCATCGTGTCGGAAGTAGAGGGGAGATATCGCAGGGCTTCGCCTTAAGCCGGAGCGAGTATGGTGGAGTAAGAGAGGGCCTTGGCGATCTACGGAATAGAGGGCACCAAGGGGTGGTGTAGCCGACGGCTATGGCTTGAGGAAGCCCTAACTCGGCGACTTGGAGGATGTTGGAATTATGCCCTAGAGGCAATAATAAAGATGTTATTATTATAATTCTTGTTCGTGATAAAGTTTATATTCCATGCTAGAATTGTATTAAGCGGAAACTTTAATACTTGTGTGGTTTGTGAACAACACCGTGTCCCTAGTACGCCTCTATGGACTAGCTCATTGATCAATGATGGTTAAGGTTTCCTAACCATAGACATGAGTTGTCAATTGATAATGAGATCATATCATTGGGAGAATGATATGGTGGATAGACCCAAACAAAGCAGAGCAATTAGATCGTGTCATCGTGTTCGTCTTTGCGAAGCTTTTCCTATGTCAAATATTGTATTCCTTAGACCATGAGATAATGCAACTCCCTGGTATCGGAAGAAAGCTTTGAGGTCATCAAACGTCATCCTATGAGAGGGTGATCATAAAGGTGTCTCTCAGGTGATCGGAAAGTATCTGTTGGGTTGTATGTATCGAGATGGAATTTGTCCCTCCCAAGTCGGAGAGATATACTTCGGGCCCACTCGGTAATCGATATCAACACCGCTTGCAAGCATGTGGTTAAGGAGTTAATCACAAAGTGATATCGGATTACGGAACGAGTAAAGTACTTCCTGTGAACGAGATTGAACTAGGTATGACGGTACCGGCGATCGAATCTCGGGCAAGTAAAATATCGCGAGACGAAGGGAATATATATGGGATTGATTGAATCCTGGCATCGTGGTTCATCCGATATGATCATCGATGAATGTGTGGGAGTCAATATGGGTGCCCAGACCCCGCTGTTGATTATTGATAGAAGATCATGTCTACATATTCTCGAACCCGCAGGGTCACACACTTAACGTATCTCGACGCTAGGATAGATTGGATAATTGGTTTATGAATTTTTGTTCGGAGTCTCGGATGGGATCCGGGATATCACGAGAGGTTCCGGAATGGTCCGGAGAATAAGATTCATATGAGGCAGTGCAGTTTTTGGAGTTCGGAATTGTTTCGGGTTAATCGGTATTGTACCGGAAGCTTCTAGAACCTTCCGGAAGGGGACCAACGTGGACCCACCTTCCGGGAGGGGGCATGGGCCTATGAGGGAGTGTCCTGGCCGCATTGGGCCAGGGGCACAAGGCCCCATAGGGCCCAGCCGATTCTAGAGAGATTTGACTCGCTTAAATCTCGGGATAGAATTTCTAGATAAGGGAGAGTTTAAATTGTTTAAACTACAGATAGGATTTCTAGATAAGGGAGAGTTTAAATTGTTTAAACTAGAGATAGGCTTGGAGGAGGGGCAAGGGCTGGCCGCCCCCCCTCTATATATAGAGGGGTGGTGCGCCCCCTCCCCCACACACCTTCCTCCAAGCCCTAGCAGCCTTGCTACCTTCCTCTCTCCCTCCCGACTGTTTATAGGCGAAGCCCTGCAGCAGAAATTCTCCACCATATACACCATGCCGTCGTGCTGTAGATCCAATCTATCTCTCCACCATACTCGCTGGTCCGAGGAAGGAGGAGACGTCGAGGTGCTGCACGTGTGCATCTCACGGAGGCACCGCCACTTGTGGTGCTAGATCGGATCGGATCGCGAGGAGGAGAAGCGAGTACGACTACATCACCCACGTTCTGACGAACGTTCCGCTGTGCGAATCTTCAAGGGTATGAAGATCTAATCTAATCTCTCTCGTTGTTTGCATCTCCTAGATTAGATCTTGGCTTTCCCTCTGTTCGCTCCGTAGAAAATTTTGATTTACTATGCCGCGAAACCCTTCAGTGGTATCAGAGCTAGATCTATGCATAGATGTGTTTCACGAGTAGAACGCAACATGGTTGTTGCGGGCGTTGATGTTTTCTGTTGCAAGCCTCTTGTTTGTGTTCTTCTTATGACGCGGGATAGTGAGATTGAAGCGGTCCAGGCCAACCTTACGCGACGTCGTTCGCGAGACCGGCTCCGCACTTGACGTGTGGCTTGTTCCACACATGCTGCTGGTGGATGTCAGTTTCTCTCACTATAGTTGTCATGGGATTAACACCGGAGTTTGGCAACCATAATATCACCGTTGTGGCTTTCCGTAGGTAAGAATCGTTCTTAGCATCTACTCCCATAAAGCCGCGTAAAACATGCAACAACAAAGTAGAGGCGTCTAACTTGTTTTTGCAGGGGGTGTTTTCTGTGATATGGTATGGCCCAAGATGTGATGTGTATATTGTATGCGATGATCATGTTTTGTAATGTTTCACGACTTGCATGTCGATGAGTACACAACCGGCAGGAGCCATATGGTTGTCTTTATAATTGTGTATGACCTGCGAGTCAACTTCTTATACGCCATGTAATAGCTTTACTTTATCGCTAAGTAGTTAGCAATAGTTGTAGTTGCTATTCGTGGTGGAGGCAATCATGGTGGAGTGATGGAGATCATGCCGGAACGCACAAGATGGAGATCATTGCGCGAAGATTGGCTATACCATGTCACATAAAGTTATATGCATGTGATGTTTATCCTTTTATGTATCTTATCATGCTTAGATCGCGACGGTAGCATTATAAGATGATTCCTCACTTAAACATCAAGATAAAAACTGTGTTCTCCCCAAGTATGCACCATTGCGAAAGTTCGTCGTGTCCAAGCATCACGTGATGATCGGGTGCTATAGACTCTACGCTCACATACAACGGGTGCAAGCCAGTTTTTGCACACGCGGAAATACTTGGGTCTAACTTGACGAGCCTAGCATGTACAGACATGGCCTTGGAACACAAGAACCGAAAGGTTAAGCATGAGTCATATGAATGATATGATCGACACTTCGTTGTCCACCATTGAAACCACATCTCTTCTCGTGATGATCGGATTAGGTGTGGTGAATTTGGATCGTGTTCACTAAACAACTTGAGGGATGTTGAATTTAGTGGGAGTTCATCTAGTAATTTGATTAAGTTGAACTATTTATCATGAACATAGTCTAAATTGTACTTGCAAATACTGTAGATCCAATGGCCAAGTCCAACTTCAACTTCAACGTTTTTGCTGAGAAAGAAAAGCTTAGAAACAATGGGTCTAACTTCACCAACTGGTTCCGCAATCTAAGAATCATTCTGTCTGGCGGACAAAAGGACTATGTCCTTGAGAAAGCGTTAGGTACCCCCTGCTGCAACTGCGCCGGCTGATGAGAAAGCTGTCTATCAGTCGCGCAAAGATGATTATGGTGTGATTAAGAGCACCATGTTGTTTGCTATGGAACCGGAGCTTCAAAATCGTTTTGAAACCTATCCCGGGCCCTTTGAGATTCTCGAGGAGCTGAAAACCATGTTTCAGACTCAAGCCCGTTCTGAGAGATATGAGATCTCTGAGAAGTTCTTTAACTGCAAGATGGAGGAAGGTAGTTCCGTTAGTGAGCACGCCATAAAGATGTCAGGCTACACTCAACGCCTTGAGCAACTGGAATGCACGATTCCAGAGGAGCTCAAGATTGACAGGGTTCTGCAATCACTCCCTCCCAGCTACAAAAGTTTTGTAGTGACTCATAATCAGATTGGTTCCACTGATACGATCACCGAGCTCTTCGCAAAGCTGAAGGCTGCGGAAGTGGACATCAAGAAGGATAATCATGTGTTGATGGTCAACAAGCCCTCCTTTAAGAAAGGTAAGGGAGCAAAGAAGCCCTTCAAGAAGGGCGGCGGCAAGCACAATGCCCCTGCTGAGAAGAAGCTTAGGTCTGGTCCCAAGCCGGACACTGAGTGCTTCTATTGCAAGGACAAGGGTCACTGGAAGCGCAACTGTCCGAAGTACTTAGCGGACAACAAGGCTGGCACCATCAAAGGTATATTTGATATACATGTTATTGATGTTTTCCTTACTAGCCCTCGTTGTAGTGCCTGGGTATTTGATACCGGTTCAGTTGCTAATATTTGTAACTCGAAACAGGAGCTACGGAATAGACGGCGGCTTGCGAGGGATGAGGTGACGATGCGCGTTGGCAACGGATCAAGAGTTGATGTGATGGCCGTCGGCACGCTCTCCTTAGTTTTACCTTCGGGATTAGTTTTAAACCTTAATAAATGTTATTATGTGCCTGCGTTGAGCATGAACATCATTTCCGGATCGTGTTTATTGCAAGACGGTTATTCATTTAAATCGGAGAATAATGGTTGTTCTATTTATATGAGTAACATCTTTTATGGTCATGCACCTCTTGTGAATGGTTTATTTCTTCTAAATCTCGAAAGGGATGAAACACACATCCATAACATTGAGGCTAAGAGATGCAAAGTAGATAGTGATAATACTACTTATTTGTGGCACTGTCGTCTAGGTCATATTGGAGTAAAGCGCATGAAGAAACTCCATTCTGATGGACTTTTGGAGTCTCTTGATTTTGAATCATTTGACACATGCGAACCATGCCTCATGGGCAAGATGATCAAAACCCCGTTCTCCGGTATGATGGAGCGAGCAACGGACTTGTTGGAAATCATACATACCGATGTATGCGGACCGATGAGTGTTTCGACGCGCGGTGGATATCGCTATTTCCTCACTTTTACCGATGACTTAAGTAGATATGGGTATATCTATTTAATGAAACATAAATCTGAAACGTTTGAAAAGTTCAAAGAATTTCAGAATGAAGTGGAGAACCATCGTAACAGAAAGATTAAGTTTCTACGATCCGATCGTGGGGGCGAATATTTGAGTTATGATTTTCTCACGCATCTTAAAGCAAGCGGAATTGTTTCGCAACTCACGCCACCCGGAACACCACAGCGCAATGGTGTGTCTGAACGCCGGAATCGAACCCTATTAGATATGGTCCGATCGATGATGTCTCTTACTGATTTGCTGTTATCATTTTGGGGTTATGCATTAGAAACCGCTGCATTCACTTTAAATAGGGCTCCATCTAAATCCGTTGAGACGACACCGTATGAACTGTGGTTTGGTGCTAAACCTAAGTTGTCGTTTCTTAAAGTTTGGGGATGCGAAGCTTACGTCAAGAAGTTGATGCCGGACAAGCTCGAACCCAAAGCGGAGAAATGCGTCTTCATAGGATACCCTAAGGAAACTATTGGGTATACCTTCTATCACAGAACCGAAGGCAAAGTGTTTGTCGCAAATAACGGTTCCTTTCTTAAGAAGGAGTTTCTCTCGAAAGAAGTGAGTGGGAGGAAAGTAGAGCTAGACGAGGTTATTGAACCTTCTCTTGAATTGGAGAGTAGCGCAGCACCTGAAATTGTTCCAGTGCCGCCTGCACCAACAATAGAGGAAGATAATGACAAGGATCATGAAGCTTCGGACGATGCTGCTACTGAACTTCGCAGGTCGACAAGGTCGCGTGCCCCTCCTGAGTGGTACGGCAACCCTGTCTTGACTGTCTTGTTGGTAGAAGACAGTGAACCTACGAACTATGAGGAAGCGATGATGAGCCCAGACTCTGAGAAATGGCTGGAAGCCATGAAATCCGAATTGGGATCCATGGGCGAAAACCAAGTATGGACTTTGGTGGATCCTCCTAGCGACCGAAAGGCCGTTGAGTGCAAATGGATTTTCAAAAAGAAAACGGACGCGGATGGTAATGTTACCGTCTATAAAGCACGGCTTGTCGCAAAAGGTTTTCGACAAGTTCAAGGTGTTGACTACGATGAGACTTTCTCTCCCGTAGCGATGTTTAAGTCTATTCGGATTTTATTAGCAATTGCTGCGTTTCATGATTATGAAATATGGCAGATGGATGTCAAGACTGCTTTCCGCAATGGCAACATTGATGAAGAGTTGTATATGATGCAACCCGAAGGTTTTGTCGATCCTAAGGATGCTAGTAAAGTATGCAAACTTCAGCGTTCCATTTATGGGCTGAAGCAAGCATCTCGGAGTTGGAACCTTCGTTTTGATCAAGTGATCAAGAGCTTTGGATTTGTTCCAAATTGCTACGAAGCTTGCATCTACAAGAAAGTGAGTGGGAGCTCGGTGACGTTTCTGGTACTGTATGTGGATGACATATTGATTATCGGAAATGACATCAACATGCTTAACGATGTGAAGAGTTATTTGAACAAGTGTTTTTCAATGAAAGACCTAGGTGAAGCTGCTTATATATTGGGCATCAAGATCTATAGAGATAGACAAAGACGCCTGATAGCTTTAAGCCAGAGTACATACCTAGACAAAGTTCTGAAAAGGTTCAGAATGGATAAGGCAAAGAAAGGTTCAGTGCCTATGTTGTCAGGTAAGATATTGAGCAAGGCTCAGTGTCCAGCTACGGTAAATGATAAGGAAGCTATGAGCAAAGTGCCTTATGCCTCGGCCATAGGTTCCATCATGTATGCCATGCTATGTACTAGACCCGATGTGTCCAATGCTCTTAGTTTGACGAGCAGATATCAAAGTGATCCAGGAGTGGAACACAGGACAGCCGTGAAGAACATCCTAAAGTACCTAAATAGAACTAAAGAAATGTTCTTAGTCTATGGGGGTGATGAACAGCTTATCGTAAAAGGTTACGTCGATGCTAGTTTCGACACCGACAAGGATGATTCTAAATCTCAGACAGGATACGTTTATATTTTGAATGGAGGAGCTGTGAGCTGGAGAAGCTGCAAGCGAAGCGTGATCGCGGGATCTACAGTAGAAGCGGAATACATGGCTGCTGCAGAAGCGTCAAGTGAAGGAGTTTGGATCAGAAACTTCATCACTGAGCTTGGCATGGTTCCAAGTGCATTGGACCCACTGGAGATATTGTGTGACAACACTGGCGCCATAGCACTCGCTAAGGAACCAAGATATCATCCAAAGACCAAGCATATCAACCGCAAGTTTCATATAATCCGAGATTATATAGCAGATGGAGATCTGAAGATTAGCAAAGTACATACGGATCTGAATGTCGCAGATCCATTGACTAAACCTCTTCCACGTGTAAAACATGATCAACACCTCAGTGCCATGGGTGTGAGATTGTTGCCAGATGTAAACTAGATTATTGACTCTAGTGCAAGTGGGAGACTGTTGGAATTATGCCCTAGAGGCAATAATAAAGATGTTATTATTATAATTCTTGTTCGTGATAAAGTTTATATTCCATGCTAGAATTGTATTAAGCGGAAACTTTAATACTTGTGTGGTTTGTGAACAACACCGTGTCCCTAGTACGCCTCTATGGACTAGCTCATTGATCAATGATGGTTAAGGTTTCCTAACCATAGACATGAGTTGTCAATTGATAATGAGATCATATCATTGGGAGAATGATATGTTGGATAGACCCAAACAAAGCAGAGCAATTAGATCGTGTCATCGTGTTCGTCTTTGCGAAGCTTTTCCTATGTCAAATATTGTATTCCTTAGACCATGAGATAATGCAACTCCCTGGTATCGGAAGAAAGCTTTGAGGTCATCAAACGTCATCCTATGAGAGGGTGATCATAAAGGTGTCTCTCAGGTGATCGGAAAGTATCTGTTGGGTTGTATGTATCGAGATGGAATTTGTCCCTCCCAAGTCGGAGAGATATACTTCGGGCCCACTCGGTAATCGATATCAACACCGCTTGCAAGCATGTGGTTAAGGAGTTTATCACAAAGTGATATCGGATTACGGAACGAGTAAAGTACTTCCTGTGAACGAGATTGAACTAGGTATGACGGTACCGACGATCGAATCTCGGGCAAGTAAAATATCGCGAGACGAAGGGAATATATATATGGGATTGATTGAATCCTGGCATCGTGGTTCATCCGATATGATCATCGATGAATGTGTGGGAGTCAATATGGGTGCCCAGACCCCGCTGTTGATTATTGATAGAAGATCATGTCTACATATTCTCGAACCCGCAGGGTCACACACTTAACGTATCTCGACGCTAGGATAGATTGGATAATTGGTTTATGAATTTTTGTTCGGAGTCTCGGATGGGATCCGGGATATCACGAGAGGTTCCGGAATGGTCCGGAGAATAAGATTCATATAAGGCAGTGCAGTTTTTGGAGTTCGGAATTGTTTCGGGTTAATCGGTATTGTACCGGAAGCTTCTAGAACCTTCCGGAAGGGGACCAACGTGGCCCCACCTTCCGGGAGGGGGCATGGGCCTATGAGGGAGTGTCCTGGCCGTATTGGGCCAGGGGCACAAGGCCCCATAGGGCCCAGCCGATTCTAGAGAGGTTTGACTCGTTTAAATCTCGGGATAGAATTTCTAGATAAGGGAGAGTTTAAATCGTTTAAACTAGAGATAGGATTTCTAGATAAGGGAGAGTTTAAATTGTTTAAACTAGAGATAGGCTTGGAGGAGGGGCAAGGGCTGGCCTCCCCCCCTCTATATATAGAGGGGTGGTGCGCCCCGTCCCCCACACACCTTCCTCTAAGCCCTAGCAGCCTTGCTACCTTCCTCTCTCCCTCCCGACTGTTTGTAGGCGAAGCCCTGCAGCAGAAATTCTCCACCATATACACCACGCCCTGCTGTAGATCCAATCTATCTCTCCACCATACTCGCTGGTCCGAGGAAGGAGGAGACGTCGAGGTGCTGCACGTGTGCATCTCACGGAGGCACCGCCACTTGTGGTGCTAGATCGGATCGGATCGCGAGGAGGAGAAGCGAGTACGACTACATCACCCACGTTCCAACGAACGTTCCGCTGTGCGAATCTTCAAGTGTATGAAGATCTAATCCAATCTCTCTCGTTGTTTGCATCTCCTAGATTAGATCTTGGCTTTCCCTCTGTTCGCTCCGTAGAAAATTTTGATTTACTATGCCGCGAAACCCTTCAGAGGAGCCCTAGGCGGCGGCTGCACTTGGGTGGAGGCGCCAGGAGCTAGGGTTTTTGGGTGTAGGGAGAGGGGGCGCCCTACCCCTTCTTTTATAGATGGGAAGGAGGCGGCTAGGAGGATGGAGTCCTCCTCCAACTCCTCCTCCTTGGCCGGCGGGTGGAGGGAGTGGGACTTCCTCCCCAAGTAGGTTTCCTACTCTCCCTCCACCAAGCAAACTTGCCGTTTGACTTCAAACTAGGATTTGATTTCTCCCTTTATTTTGCCCAGCCAGGTGACCTAGTACATGATGCAACCATTCCACATTGTCATGACACATTCATGTACCCTTCCCCTCCGGAGTGCCAGACCTTCCGGACCCTTCTAGAACATTCCTGATGAAAACACCGGAATCATTCCCCAACTCCGAAACAGGACTTTCCTTATATGAATCTCATTATACGGACCATTCCGGATCTCCTCATGGTATCCCGGATCCCATCCGAGACTCCGAACAACATTCGGTCTCTTACTCATCATTCCACAACTACTCAACAACATCGAATCCTTAAGTGTGTCTCCCTACGGTTCGTGAATTATGCGGACATGATCGAGACACTTCTCCGATCAATAACCAATAGAGGAATCTGGAAATTCATATGGCTCCCACATATTTCTACGATTACTTTGCAATCGAATGAACCACTTACATACGATACCAATTTCCCTTTGTCTCACGATAGTTTAACTTATACGAGGTTTTGATCGTCGGTATCTCTGCATATCATTCATATATTGATATGACCCTGTTGTTAATAACATCTCTATGTTCATGATCAGGAAATAATGATCATATATTAACCAACAAGCTAGTTTAACAAGAGACTTTACTAGGGACTCTTTCATGTTTACAAATCACACAAGTATTAATGTTTCCGGTTAATACAATTATAGCATGGTATGTAAACATTTATCATAAGCATGAAGATATGATAATAACCACTTTATTATTGCCTCTTGGGCATATCTCCAATAGTCCTGGATCTCATCCGAGACTCCGAACAAAAACTCATAAACCAATTATCCAATCTATCCTTGCGTCGAGACACGTTAAGTGTGTGACCCTTCGGGTTCGAGAATATGCAGACATGATCTTATATCAATAATCAACAACGGGGTCTGGAAACCCATATTGGCTCCCACACATTCATCGATGATCATATCGGATGAACCACGATGCCAGGATTCAATCAATCCCTTATATATATTCCCTTCGTCTCGCGATATTTTACTTGCCCGAGTTTTGATCAATCTCGTTCACAGCAAGTACTTTACAACAAGTACTTTACTCGTTCCGTAATCCGATATCACTTTGTGATTAACTCCTTAACCACATGCTTGCAAGCGGTGTTGATATCGATTACCGAGTGGGCCCGAAGTATATCTCTCCGACTTGGGAGGGACAAATCCCATCTCGATACATACAACCCAACAGGTACTTTCCGATCACCTGAGAGACACCTTTATGATCACCCTCTCATAGGATGACGTTTGATGACCTCAAAGCTTTCTTCCGATACCAGGGAGTTGTATTATCTCATGGTCTAAGGAATACAATATTTGACATAAGAAAAGCTTCGCAAAGATGAACACGATGACACGATCTAATTGCTCCGCTTAGTTTGGGTCTGTCCATCATATCATTCTCCCAATGATATGATCTCATTATTAATCAACAACTCATGTCTATGGTTAGGAAACCTTAACCATCATTAATCAATGAGCTAGTCCATAGAGGCGTACTAGGGACACGGTGTTGTTCACAAACCACACAAGTATTAAAGTTTCCGCTTAATACAATTCTAGCATGGAATATAAACTTTATCATAAACAAGAATTATAATAATAACATCTTTATTATTGCCTCTAGGGCATAATTCCAACAGTTCAATGCTATCATTGAAACAAAAAATCATTGGCAATCGAGCGCAAGGAAGATAATGCAACTAGGTGGAATAAGCTCAGGATCTTGGAAGAAGAGAAGTGGAGGTCCAAGTTGGGGACCGAGAAACGAAAGCTTGCAGTTGGAGAAAAGGTTGGCAAATGGGAAGAAGATCGAAGAGCGCGGGCTTGCAGTCGAGGTGAAAAGGTTGGCAACAGAGAGGAAGGACGAAGCCGTGCCATCATGTTCAATGACTCAAATATGTTGGTTGCCACGACAAGGAAATATTGGAAGGTTACTCGTGCAAATGTGTCTAAGACCCAAAAGTTTTTGAAAGCCTGTACAAATATATCTAAGACACTATTTTTCGAATAACATCACTATAGAAAGGCACAAAATACAAGGGATGGTAGGTCTATTCCTGGATAGATCGATTGCCGAACTTGAGTGTGAGGTGGTGGCCGTGGTGACGATTGTGGTGTCATAGGAGGTGGAAGATATGGAGATGATGATGATTATAAACGTGTTTGAGTCGGTGATTTGGTAAAAGGCTTGGTCCATGACATAAAACAAGCTATCTTGTGGTTATTTTGGAGCAAACTTGATATATGTTGTTACTTTTTGGATGAACTCAGTCGATGTGGTCTTTTTAATGAACCTTATGCACGTATAATTTAGATATGTTCGAGTGGCCAAATTATATGTATGTCTATTGTGAATTTTTTTCCGTAGATTGAATTTGAATCATATGTATAATTGATGAATAACCATGCAATATTTTGAAATACATTTGAGAATTGTTTCGTAAATTGAACAAAAAGAATTTACTCCTGTAAGTATATAAGATAAGAGTCGGCTTATTCCTCGGGTTTAGAGATAGTTAGAGAGGTTCTTACCATCTATTAAATCATCAAATGAAGATAAGAGTCGGCTTAGGCTGGTCATAGTAGGGGTAACTACATTAGTAACTAAGGCCTTTCACAATGGGTTGTATCTTAGCACGTTTTCATATGAGCAAATTAAACTTAAGAAACAACCAGTAATCCCTCCGTTAGAGATTATAAGGTGCGAGAGTTTTTTAAAAATATTAGAAATTGTAAGTCCTCTCATATTTATTAGTCTCTCTCATAAAATGCATCTTCTTCTTCTTTCTCTATCTTCTCTCATGCATGTGTAACTATTGGTGCATGTAGTAATCAAAAGGGTGATTTATTGATTTTCTTAATCCTATCAAAGTGGTCTATAGGCCTTAGAGCAAGGGCAATAGTAGAGCCAATTGTTGGCTATAAGCTATGTCCATGTCATCTAGAGTCAATCCAATAGCTAACATGTACAATAGTTAGAGATAAAAATGTACTAGTTTTATCAATGTATGACTCACTTTATACTCTCATATTGTGCCTAGGAGCACGTGCTGCAGTTGGCTCTTAACTAAGATCCCACTCCACTTCTCTCTCCTCTTCTCTTTCATCCAACTAAGCACAAATATAATATTTTAAGTCCTATAGCCTGCTGACTGGGACTTATTGTACTTGCTCTTATAATCCCTAACAGAGATGCATTGTTTCTTAAGTGGAGTACAATGCATTGTTTCTTAAGTGGAGTCTCTACATTTAATGATTTAGAGGACATGTATGTATTTGATTGGCCTAACCATGTATTTTGCCTATGATTTCGTGCAAGAGGTGTTCCTTAGCTAAGATACAACCCGACTCTCTTTCCTCATTAACTATAGTGCCACATAGGCAAAGTGACTATGATACACCGCTAAGAAACACCCATTGTGAAAGGTCTAAGACTCCAACTCAGCACTTTTGCTTACGTGACAATGAGTTAATAAGAAAATAGATAGATAGAGTAACTAGCTATGTTACTCTAACATCACATATATCAAGATAAAGTGAGTCTATAACCTGATTAATGTGACATTTCATGTTACTATCATACTTAAATCATTTTCTACTATAAAGACAGTAATATATACAAGTAACATATGCATGTTACTAGTCTAAATTACTATGTACTATGACCAGCCTTACTTCTCTGAGGTCTAGAGATGGTTAGAGCATGTATAATGGGAGGTGCTTAGCGAAGTGCTTACAAAAATAAATCAACCATTTTACTAAGTATTGGTGCTTATTTCTATAGAAGAGGTGCTTAGTTAGGCATCTAAATAATATAAATAAGCACCGATGGTAAAAAAAAAACGGTTTATTTTTGTAAGCGCAGTCCTAAACACCTTGCATTGTAGAGGTTCTTATCATCGATGAAACCCTGAAACGAAAGTGAGTAGTACTAGTACGTGTGACTATGAGAGACCGGTGCAACTTCATAACAGTATGGCAGTGCGCATCGCTGCCACCGCTAGCAAGGCATCATGTCAGCACTGAATACGATCATCAGGTCAGGGGCGAGTCAACTTTGTTACTAGATTGGATGCACCTGAAGAGACGCGGCAGACGTGCGCAGAGCTTGCATCGGTAAACGGCACCTACAAAATTCCAGGGAAACACCCTCAGACTAGTCACAATGGAGAGTATCATATATCAGTATCATGCATATGATACTAGTGTATGATACTATATCTACAATGCATGGTATCATGTATTAGTATCATAGACTCACAATATTCATTGTTTTGTAGAATCTCAATGCAAATTTATGTACAAGATTTTTTTGACACTAAGTTTTCTATTTTTACGTGTTATGATACCGTATCTACCTATGATACTACTAGCATCTCTCTCATCATTAATTATAGTGACACATAAGCATTTTGCATGCATGTAGTGCATGATACCACCTATGATACCCCCATTGGGGCTAGTCTCAGGTTGGGCAGGCAGGCAGCGCAGGCCCGTGCGATGTATGGCTGCAACTCTGGCAGCCTGATGCTTCCCAAAGGCATTCAAACCTGAGGTAGCGCGCGCGTGCACTGCTGCCGCGGTGAAACCTTTCTCTCTCGCAGCCTTGCTCGGCTTACCAGCGATCCACTCCTCACCTTGGAAACCATTCTCCAGAGGTGTTTGGCTGACACGCATATTTATTCTTAGTACCTTATTAAAGTAGCAGGAGTACTTGTTTGGAACAGGGAGTCAGAGAGATTATGCAGACCTTTTTGTGAAACCCTCACTGTTGCAGACACTGTAGCCATGTTATGATAACCTTGCGAGAGAGGACGTGATTACTGCCAAATCTAGATTTTAATTTGTCAACCTAGACTTGAGAAAACCTCAGTAGCAGCAGCAGTAGAATTCAGGGTGTCGCACTGTACTATCATTCAACTTGGATTTAGTATTATTACAGCTTACGCTCACTCTGCATTTGTCCTGAGCAGTGCAGAGCGTGGAGGTGGAGGTGGAGGTGGAGGCCCCCAAAATCTCCCATCACAGTGCTCCTCCTCTCAACGCAGCGCAAGAGCTGCTAGTACCCCCGCGACGTTTCCATGTCCCGCTGGTTGCACAGGAGAGGAGGGGCTCTCCTCCATTTTAGCCTGCAAATGATGGCACTGCTGCATGCCCCTACCATGAAGCCTGTGAGTCGTGCCAGCCTCCTCCTCCTGCCATTGGGGGCGCCGGGGTCCCTTTCTGTTGCTACTACGAATTTATTACTACTAGCAGCAGCGGGTAGGCAGGTGAAAGTTCCGAGGGAGTCATGGTCATGGACGCACAGCTCGACGCGCGACAGGATCAAACACAGCCACACAGGAGCGGCTGCTGCTCGCCCCAGCCGGCGCGGCGCGTCTGACATCGTTTTTTTTTTTAAAAAACCTTGCATCTTTTCGGCAGAGCCCGGCTGTCTGACATTCCATTTACTAGTATGTGATGAAGTTTTTGAAAAAAGGGATGCATGTTTTGAACAGATTGCTGTTGCCACCGGTCAAAGTGCTGAGTAGCATTAAGTGTCAAAGGCTGCCTTGAACAGACTTTGGTTTGCTACTACAGTAACTGTTTTACTAGCACTGATCTGATGGTTCTCAACGGGAACGGGCACCGAACTGACCGGGGCTGGGCTACGATCGATGCTCGCGGCCGTACCGGCCTGCTCGGTGAGACGGTGCGTGGCCGTCCCGGCCGGACTCAGCAGACTGAACTAGCTACTAGGCGGCTACTAGGAGTACTACTCCGTAGTTGTTTCCTTCTCCCCGGTGCGTTTCGACCACCCCACCGTCCCACGCCCTGCCCGCACCGCACGCACGTTCCTGCGCTGCACCGAAATCAAGGAAGGAGCCAGATCGATCGGTGCCGCTCCCTTTGCACCAGTTTGTGATTGTCTGCACGTCTCAGGTAGAGCCACCCTTTTGCCTTTGCCTGCCACGGTCACTGCCCGCATGGCCACAGGGCGTGGCTCGCTACCTCCCAACTCCCAAGGCGCTGCTAGCGCGACAGCAGCAGCAGCAGCGGCTTGCGACACCACAGTACCACCCGCGCACCAGAAGAGTGTAGGAATTGAATTCTTTGGACCACAAGTGTTGCTGGCGATCGAATCGATCGGTGCATGAACGAACAAGTACTCCTCCATGGCATCTGCTTGCAGATTGCAGTGAGATCATTCATGACAAGTTGTGCTGTGCCGCTCTAAATGGATCCCAAATGGGCTCGTGAGACAGAGGTACGGCACCTTGGGCCAAGAGCCCATGGGATCAATAAGGCTGGTCAGCTGGGCAAACCCCATTCCCCTAAAATAATAATACTTAGCTGGGCCGGGCCAATCCCGCTGACGATTGTAAACCCACCTACCTTACTACAAAAACCCTGACGACTGTCAACCCACCGTGCCAATTAGCTGTCAGCCTAAAGCGACCCGCACGGCAGCAGCGAAGGCCGAGGATTTAAGTTCAGCTATACTAATGCAAAGCACAATTAGAAGGAGATCACCATCTCGAAAAGGATCGTTACCGAATCTAAGCCACGATCCAGAGACGTGCAGGTAATCGCAAAGCATATAAATTCCGACGTGGCGAGGGCGACGGGGCACCCGCAGGATACAGCAGGCTAATGCCCACCCGAAAACGATATTAACGCCCCAAAGCAGACAGCTTTAGTTAGGGACGCATTTACTTCTGTGCTGAAGTAACCTGGAAAGCTAAACATGCTGGTGCCCACGCTTTGGTCAGCAATGCGGATTAAACAAGGACGTGCGTACGTGCACGACCAATCATATGGCCCAGACTGAATTGGTCGATAGCTCGGAGTAGTACGTTGCACGTCCACCGGCTAATAACTCTACCAGATGGCCAAGAGATCCATCTAACATTAGCACTTAGATGTAGAGCGCCGTATCGACCTAATAGAGCACAGAATGTTGCATTATGATCGGGCTTAGAGCCTCTCCACCGGTGTCTCAAAGGATGTCCGGTAAATACCTTGACACTGGTTTTGGAGAAACCTGCCCAAATGATGGCGGTTTGAAGAGGCCTGTCCAACGGCGACCCCAAGAATCCACGCCCCACAACCAACAATTAAAACTAACATTCAACTTAAAAAAACTAAATTTGTTCCAAAATATACTAGATAAACTTATTAGAACTACTACTCGCAGTGCCGATGATGAAGTTAGGGTTAGTGCCGCCATGCCCTACTCAGTCGTTAGAGCTGAGGTCGATCCACTCCGACCACGGCCACGGGTATGTCCAGGCCCCCTCCAGCTGCACCGCCGACAGCGGATGAGGATGGCCCTGGGCCAGCACGGACCCGTGCAGGAGGCATTAGACGTGTCCGCCCAGAGCGCCTCCTCCTCATCGATGACGGTGGCATGAGTGGCACCTCCTCCTCCTCGTGCTTGACCTCCTCCATGTGGGCGTGGAGGGGCACCTTTTCCTTTTGCTTGACCTCCGAGATGTGGGCGAGGAGGCCTTGTAGTCCATGATGTTGTCCCTTGTCGCCACATAGTTCCCGCACCGATGGCAGCGAGCTCGACTGGTGTGACAGTGAAACGGAAGGCGATGCCTCACACCTGGCATGGCGGCGAGCAGATGACGGTGCCTCCCGCCAGGCGTGGGGGCTAGGGGCAATGCGACATCGACGTCTATCTACTGAACCTAAGGATCTCCGTGCGCGGCACAAGTCCACGGCAGGATCTGGACGGGTAGCCACACAGGGCGAGTACAATGTCGACGTCGAGGTCGAGGTAGTCCTAGTACTGGTGCTGACATCGCGATTCTAGGCACCGACGAACGGGATGGATGGCGCCGCCATGGCCTCCCTACGCTCCCCTAGAGGAGCGCCGGCCATAGGCCCTTGTCGACCCAGAGCCAGCCAGCCTGCTACTCTGGCTAAAGGGATGTGATGGGTTGCTGGATCACTTCCTTCGGATCCTCACCATGAGGAAGCGACAGGATGGTGTACCCATTGTTGCCGATATTCTAGCCGGTAGGGAGGCGCCAGTCTGGCAGTATGTGAAGGTCGTTCTCGACTAGGACTGCCTCCTTGTCCATGTTGAGGTTGCACGACCGTGACTTGCGTCTGTTGTTGTCTCTACTGTCCGCCTCGCTGTCGGTGCGGCCCATTCTTCGCCGGATAGGAAGTCGGGAAGAAAACTATAGGAGGAGAGACAAGGAGGTGGGGTTGGTGTGCTGGTGAGGGAGGTTTGATGCCCTTTTTTATGTGAGTTGTGGGAGGTAGAGCGTCTCCACCAACACACCATTACTCCGGTTCATCAGGAGTTGTGCCATCATGCGTTGTCGACTGTGTGTTTGGCATCTGAAATCGGCGAAGGGGTGTAGCGCTAGGTGGTCAACACGGAACCCGCGCATGTCTGAAACTTCATTGACCTGCTTGGAAAGTGGCTACCAAGGGGCTGCCACGCGACCAATTCGACGTGGCGCGCGTTGTCAGCACCCCTGGCGGGCCTTTATGTGCGAGGGGCGACACAGGAGTGCTGGACAGATTCCTGTACGACCACGTTGCCAGCACGGGTTAGGGGTTGCCCATCGGGCCGGCACCCTAAAATCCCGTTAGAGGCCGTGTTGGGGGCGCCGATGGAGATGCCAATTATTCTTTTGCATTTGGTTATAGCTGATGTGGTCAGTGCTTGAAATACCCACTTCTCACCCGCGAAAGCATAACAAAGGATCCAGAGAAGAAAATTTGGGCCAGCCCCGCGCGAATCCTCGACGAATACAAGGTTTGCTTTTTTGGTTTATTGACACTCCAATGGTTTCTTTTACGTGTCCATCTTCACAAAGTAACCATCATGCCATTATGCCCATTCTCTTGATGATTGGTAGGGCATCGACACGATCGCCAGACTTCAAGAATGAATCTAGCTAGCCCACGGTAGTGCCTTCTCTATACCGTTGGCGGATCCCAACCACAGAATTAACGCACGTACGCACGCAGACGCTGCTCGTGCGCCGGCCGGCTCATGCATGCATGGCGGCCGGCCATCCGCGCTATACCATGAGCGAGAAAATCGTCTGGTCGAAAGTCCCGAGACCGGCAGCTGCCGCGTTGTACAGCTGGCTGAGCGCGAGCGCGCGGCCAGCGGCCACCTGGAGACGGCGGTTCAGGGCGTCGGCCTCGGCGCGGAGCTCGGCGTTGGCGAGCTGGACGAGCGCGACCTGGCCCCGCGCGGCGCGCGCACGCTCGGCGAGCTCGGCACGGTCACCGCGCAGGCGCGCGGCGAGGGCGCGGACGTCGTCGAGGTGGCTCTGCTTGCGCGCGCGCGAGCGGCGCGCCGACTCCCGGTTCGAGATCTTCCGCCTGAGCCTCCGCTCGCCGATGTCGTCGTCCACGCCGGCATCCGTGGCCGGCGAGGCCGTCGTCGCTGCCCGATCTTGGTTTGGAATCGGCTGGTGTACTGCTTCGTTGTTCATTCCGAAGCCATTATCATTATGTTGTGGCGCCAAGGCTTCGAAGGCGCTAGTACAGGCGGCGAACGACATTTTGAGTGGCAGGATTGCGAACGAGTGATTAGGAAGGAGAACGGGGAAAAGGGAGGGAAGAAATGAAGAGCAGGGGTATTTATAGAAGGTTTAGGAGGTTTTTTTGCGTCTGATTAATTTAATTTTCGGGGGTCCGCGCGCTTGTAGTGATTGGTGACCTGTTGTATACTTTTAGTGTTGCATATTTTAGTTGTGTGTTTTCTTGTCAATAATGGCCAGGCATATGCTACAAGCCTACAAACCGTCCAAATACATTAGTGCTACGACATCGTATTAGAAAATCTGGAGATGATCTTTTGAATTACTCCTACGCGGATGGAGTACTATAGTACCAAATGTGCAGGGCAGTGCAGATGATTGTATGTTCTTATACTCCCTCCGATCCATATTAATTGACTTTGATTTATCAAAATTTGGATGAACCTATATGCTAAATAGTGTCTAGATTTATATAAATTTAAACAAATTTAAGTCAATTAATATGGGCCGGAGGGAGTAGCATTTCTTTTCTAGAAACACCTCCTGACGCGTCTCTTGCTGAGAAAACGTCGCATAATTTGCCACCGTATGCAGCCATGCATAGTTGATCAGAGCGTGTGCATATCTTTATAAATGGTAAACCAAACTGTACATGTGGTCACAGACTTAAAGTGAAAGGAGAAGGGGATGGTTAGGCTCCTTTTTATGTCGACAAGTGAGCTTAGCTATGAAAAGCAGGAAAATGTCACTAAGGAGCGAAGCAAAAAAAAAAAAAAAACCCTGCCCCCTCTCTCCAAAGGGCGACCGGGCGATTCACGACATCCGTCAACCTTCTCCCTTCGCCCCTCCATCCGTTGTAAATGCCGACAGGAGTCACCGGGCGACGCCGGCGGCGGCCTACCTTTCCCCACGCCCTAAGAGCGGGTCAGGGCCCTCACTTTCTCCGACGGCAGTGCACATAGGGAGTCGATCGTCTAATGTGGGCGAGTGGTGCTGGTTCGGTGGCATTGGTTCAGCAGGGAGCCATAGGTACCGAGGAGATCGTCGACTAGCTTCCCAGCCTAGATCTGGACCCCTCGGGCCCAAGATTGGCCTAGGCGAGCAGGGGCGCATGCGCCTACGGGGCTCCCTGGAGGTGGTGGCGGTGACTAGACTAGTTCTCCCTTCATTTGGAATTATAGGTCCTACGCGCATATCTAGGTTGTTAATTTGACCAACAAAATATAACTTATATATCACAAAAGTTATATCAAGAAAATATAACCTCTAAAGTTTCTAATGGTACAATTTTTATGCTATAATATTTATATTTTTTGTTGTTCAAATTAGTAACCTAGTTATTCGCGCGAGACTTATAATCCCAAACGGAGGGAGTACTAGGGATGGTGGCGTTGCGGTCTGCCTATTGCAGCAGTGCAATCGAGGCTTTATGGACCTAGTGGGCCCCTGCTGCTCTGCCCTGTCCACAGTTGCCTCTTGGCGAGGGTGGTGGGTCCCTTCGCGTGGCTGTTGTCTCGTTTCGGTTTTATCGCGTGACTCCATCTTACATGTCACGCGCCAGTGGTTACGGAGAGACCGTGATGATGACTACGAGATCATGGTGACGTGTGTAGGTGGGCCGCGAAGCTTGGTGGTGATGCTTCATTGCGCCACGGTTTCGAGTGGCACCATTCCTTCCTAGAGGACATCGCAGGAATTCTATGTTCACTTTACTCTAAGCGCCGAGGGAAACCCTAGGACCAGTCTGCTCCAGGCAGCAACGCCGTGTCGATGGTGCTTCCCCTTCTTGAAAGTGATGCTTGGTACTGGGCACTTCGAGGTGCTTGGAGAGTGATGTGACAGAGCCGAAAGGCGCAACGGTTACGGGCCATCATGATTCATCTTTGTCTATATTTCTTTTATTTTTGTAATGTTTGTGGTGCTACCCTGGGACGAAATGCTGTTACGAGGAATTGAGCTTGAGCTTAGCTAGCATGCAGACACTGACACTGTTATAGCCGTCGACAAGGTTCAAACAACACCGAGGAAGGTACATCCCTTGGTGGCATTGGCACCACATCGCTGGATTTTCTGGGTGATTTTGACGGAATATGGCCCTTCAGGGCGCCGTAAAGAAGGAGCTTAATCACGAAGGAACGACAGAGATATTTATGCCCCGCCTCCAGATCTAATGATTTCGATCCATATGCCAAAGCAGATTCGGTCCTGGCCAGTTAAAAGAGCAATTCAAAACTGTAGCTTAGTGCTTGGATGTAGGGCTTTGGGCGTTAATTACCCGTGCGGTTGATCAAAGATTTCAATCCGGCCCCAGCAGCAGATCACCCCGCCGCAGCAACGGATGTGACCGGTAGTCGGCAGGTCATGCCGCTTTTGCTGCTGCCGACGGCACTGTCGTCCATGGCTTCATGCTGCGGAGGAAACAGAGCAGCGGTCGACAAGGCGGGGTGCAGGTCGTGGACCGGACGTCGTCGGCCATGCATTGGGACGGTTGGCCCAACGGCCAACTGGTGCCCCAAAATCTGACAGGCCTGCGAGCCAAATCACGTGTGGTGCGCGCGCACGAAGTAAACTGCACGAAAACTATCACAATTTGGGGATACCAACGTTCCTAATTTTTGCTAGTCAGTATCAATTTTAAGTCACAGCGTTGCAAATTAATTAGTTTTCATCCGACAGTAGTTTAATATAATTTCTGACAAGTGGGACCCATCTAACAAAGCGGACTAGTCAACAAAAATTGCCACCGTGGTTGGGCCCACTTGTCAGACCGCGTCCTCTTTGTCTCATCCCCTCTCTCTGCCTGCTCCGGCCGCCAGCCACCATGACCGCCCGCCTTTCCTCCTCGTCTCGCCGGTCTCACGAGCGCCATCGCTTCTCGGACCTCCCTCTCTCCGGCCATGCTCTGCAGCGAGCCGTCCTCGGCAACCGCTCGCCCTCGCTACCCCGCGCCTGTCGTGGTGGTATCACGGCATATGCCATGGGTAGGCTAAAGTTGGGGCCGATGGACGTGGAGGAATCCGGGGAGGGATGATGCAGTGAAGACCGCACTCGTATGAACAAAGAGAAATACAATGTATATTGGATTGAAGCTCTCTCGTGGAGATAACTCCTCCTTCTATACATCTAATCTCTTATAATCTTGCCATACTTGTGGCTACAATCATGCTCCTGGAGCTGTATCTCCTATCCTTCTATCTAGATCTCTCTATGAGAGTGGAGGAAGAGGAAGAAGGAGAGCTCCTAGTGAGCAGAGAGGGGAGAAGCCCTTCGGGCCTCTCCTGTGAACGATTCCTCTGGTGCTCCTTATAAAGGGGAGCCCAGGGGACAATGCTTGTTCATCACGATTGGCATCTCCCAGGCATATTCTCAGCATCTTATGGAGATGCTCGGCATATTCCCTAGCATCTCTGAAGATACATTGTATTTCTCTTTGTTCATACGAGTGCGGTCTTCACTGCATCATCCCTCCCCGGATTCCTCCACGTCCATCGGCCCCAACTTTAGCCTACCCATGGCATATGCCGTGATACCACCACGACAGCGCCCGCCTCCCTCTTCGATCTACCGAAGCCGGTCACCATCTCCCTGTCGCTATCGCACGCGGCCCTGTGTCGTCCACCTCCGCCGAGCCCTATTCCGCTCCCGTCTCCCCGCCCTGCCACCGCCGTCAAGACGCCCAGAGCGCCTGCCCCGTAGCGCCCACTCGGACGACCTCCTCGACCCGCCTCCGTCGCGGCCCGAAGCTCCGTCTAGTGCCACTCGCGCACGGCCTGGACCCCGACGCCCTCCAAAGCCGGCGACGAGTACGTGGCTTCTAGGGGATGACCTCGCCCGCGTGTGCTGTTGGTGATGCCCCGAGTCTACATCCCCCGTCGACCGAAGCATGTCCCCTGCCAGCGGACGATGTCCCTCCCCTTCCAGCAGCCGGCACCGACGAGGTCGGGTTGGAGGTTGAGGATGACGCGGTGGCATTTGCCTTTATTTATTTATTTATTTTTAGTTTTAGTTTTAGAAAGAGGAGGGGAATTAAGATGTGTGGATGACAGGCGGCCCCTACCTCCACCTCAGCTCGTCCTCCATGTGGTTTGCCAAGTCGCCTCTTACAAATGGGCCCAAACTGTCAGTTCTGCTGTAAAAATGCTTTTAGCCATAAATTAGTAGGATTTGCAACACTATGACTCAAAATTGGTACTAACTAGCAAAAATTAGAAATATTAGTATTGGATCATTCTAACAGTCCGAATTTTGATAGCTTCATGCAATTTACTCGCGCACGGAATTGTGGCCGCGCACGCGAGAGTGAGTTCTGATGCACGCGACATGTCGCGCAGTAGTGCTAAATCACACATGTGGATAATGGAATCTGTTGGTGTGAACAGTGATCACAACATTGAAACAAAATTCACTGAAATTCGTGGGCGCAATTCGGATAAGGCTCGAAATTGATAAAATCAGAGTACAGATACATAGGTTTGAGGAGGAAGAAAAAAAATACATTCGCGCCAGGTAGGGGTCGAACCTACGGCCTTCCGCTTAGGAAACGGACGCTCTATCCACTGAGCTACAGGCGCTTGCTTGTGGTATCATTCGGACAGAAACTTACTTAACTTCAAGTCTATGTTTTAGAGGAAGCTCTTCATTCATCCTAGAGCAATAATTTGTTTTGCGGGTTAATCAATAGCGTTAATTAGTACGATTATTCCTTCAAAAAATATTACTAATTGGTAGGATTACCTGCCTTTAGCACTAACAAACGAGCTTCCAGTGATGGATATATATATGGTGCAAAACTGTCGACCAGACAGCACGACCCCTCACGCACACTCAACCGTCTAACAGCCTCACAGCCACATGATAAACCCATGATAAACTTTGATGTACGTATGTACGCATCCAGTGCTAGCTAGTCGCCGCAGTGTCACCAAGACACCAATCATTCACAGCCTGCAATATATAGGAAATAAAGCATTCAGCTGGCATCGATCGACGGCATCCACACGTTCGTCGTCCATCCATCTTCAGGCAACTGTTTACATGTATCGACCTCTGGTCTCAGTCCCACTAAAGCCCTCCCTCCTTTTGGCTAAAGCGTGTTCTGCGCCAATGTGCATGCCCATTCCATTCCGACGATCGCAGCTTAGTGTTAGTGGGCGGCACGAGAGATCATGCATGCACCGAGAAACAAAAGATCGGTCAGGTGCATGCACCGCCGTTCGTTTTCTAATGTCTATGTTTTTGGAGAACTACAGATGGGTCATAAGTGTCGCTAGGTTGGTGGAACGTATCACTTCTTCGGAAATCCAGTTCGGCTCGCGGGTGCGTATAAACCCGTTATTTCAAAACATATTTTAAAATGTTAAAAATTTCAGAAAAAACATTCGCACAAGATTCTCTATTTGTACACTAGTGTTCGGGAAAAAAATCGTGTCCAATCTAAAAAGACAAATTTAGATGCTCAAACACGATTATTCTTAGACATTTTTTGTTTTTTTATACAAGCCACGTAAAATGTTCTTTTTTTTCAAAAAACTTGTGTGCGAACACAAACTGTCCGGATGTACAGGCAACATTTTATTTCAGAATTTTTTGACATAGTAAGATTTATTTTTTATACTCCATCCATCCAAGAATAGATGCCTTAGGTTTTTAAAATTTTGGATGAATCTATATACTAAATAGTATCTAGATTCATCCAAATTTTAACAAATTTGAGACATATATTTTGGGACGGAGGGAGTATGTTTTTGGAGAACTTGGGAGATGTGTGTGTCGCTAGGTTGGTGAAACGTATCTCTTCTTTCTTTCTGATCTGAAGCCCCCCTAAAACTGGTGGTCGCAAAGGAGGTGTGCCTGTAATGGAGAGCCCACAGAAATCATCGCTCAAAGATTGTTGCCAAGCTTGCAGTGGACAGATGGCATGCTTTGGCTAAGTACAGTTAGTGTTAGTTGCACCAATCTTGCATGTATGATTGATTGGTGCTGGCTCCATATATGGCTTTGCATAGTTTTAGGTGCAAAAGGTGCGCGCAATGCAGCCAAACACATGGGGTGCATCAAGGTTTGGGGATAAAAGCTGCGTGTTTGTACTTTTGAATCCAGATTGTTGTGCTCGAGCTTTGCAGGTCTGCATGTGAGCGGTCTTTTGGTCCATGTCTGTCTGCCAGACATGGGGTTTGCGCTTAGATTTGAACAGGTGTCCAATTGAGGGGCAGACCATGGGCCTCTCTTTTAGATTCTCTTTTATACCTTTTTTTTCTATATAAACACAGGACAAAAGTTTTACCTTATTACAATAATTATGAAGTGTTTAAACAATGAAATACAAATGGTTAAAATCAGAGTTACTCTGTTGGCATGATATTGCCCGAGTGTTTAGCACACGGCGATTTCTAAAGTGCCATTTCTGTTTTGATCTTCCCTAAGACAACCGTTGGTGGCACAATTTGTTAAGGAAGAACCTTGCATTTTCTTTCTCATTCCAAACCTCACATCTAACAAACATTGCTAGCGATGCTTTTCTACGAGTCATCAAATCACATGACATACCCAGCCACCATTGCTTTATGTCGTGGGGCGCCTCTCATTGCAAGCTAGGTGTCGAGATGGACATGGCCAAGCCAGTCCTTGATCATACCCTAAAGCCGCTAGGTAAATCTACATCGAGAGGACAATATCAACATCCCGTTTCTTAGACATGCTTGCAAAGAGGACAAAGTCCACAATTTGGCCAACCTATCTATTAAAGGTGATCGGCAATAACTTTGATGAGGAAAGCGAATAACTCACCTTTGGACGGTGTTTCATGGAGTAAGACAAGAGTGGACAGTTTCCTTTTTGTTTTACCTGCTAATATTTTTGGTTAATATAAGCATAAAATAAAATGTAATTAAATAGACTGTTTTCTATGTCTACTAATGTATATACATTACCTATAGATACAATGAAAAGTTTGACGGGAAGGACGCAAACTTGTTCACTTCATCACTTATGCCATAGTCACTAGCCACTCACTAGTCACTACTATGATGCGTGATAACATTTTCCTTTAGCGTAGCATACATGATAACAGGTACGACAAGTGCTTCACAAATTTTCCCGAAAAACAAAAGGCTGCACAAATTTTCCAATAGATTTTTGTAGCGGATTTATTTTTGCATTAGATGCACGGAAGAGAAAGCCTGTTTGGGCCTCGATTTTAATGGATTTGTACTTCCAGCGTATGGGCTTTGTTCCCCCTTCCGCATCAATAGTAGGAGTACATATCTTTGACCAGCCCAATTCTTTATTGAGGCGAGGATTGTCAGGTTCTGGCCTGGATTCTTCAGCTACTCCCGCCGGTTCAAATTAATTGACATGAATTTATTTAAATTCGAATATATCAAGACTTGTTTTAATACTAGATACATCCAAATATAAATAAATATAAGTCAATTAATTTGGATCGGAGAAAATACAAAAATGCTTCCAAATACAGCAACAATCTATATTGATTTTTTATCCCCAAATTTTGCATGCCATGTGGGATCCGGCCGTTTCTTTTCGCCCGTTTTTTCCCATTTTTCTTCCCTCCCCAATGCCACTCTCTCTCCCGTGGTGTAGTTTTTCTTTCTTTCCTGCTGTGTGATTCTATATTATAATAGAGAAAAAAAAGAGTAAATTCTAGTATTTACCCACTAGTTTGATATTTTTGATACTAATTACCCCATTTGACAATTTTTCATCAATATTATCCTATTTGGTGAAAAAATTGTCAGTTTTTACCCTTTTTAAAACACCGAGAGTAACTTGCTACATAGATCTTGAGTGTCAGGTACATGCAGGGTAGATTTTCTTCTCCTGGCACTTTTCCACCCCTAAATCTATCTAATAGCTGAGCCGAGTCTGTTTTTGGCCCCCTTCTTTTCAGCTTCTTGGCCAGCTTCTCCCAGAAGCTACCCTCGACCAGCTTCTCCCAGAATCTCATCTGCCAAAATCGTTTATACTTTCAAATTGACATTGAAACTACTAGTTAAGAAGTTTGAACGAATTTTGAAGATGAGATTCTGGGAGAAGCTGATCGAGGGTAGCTTCTGGGAGAAGCTGGCCAAGAAGCTGAAAAGAAGGAGGCCTTTAACTCATGATGTTGGTGTACTTACGCACTATTTTTACCCTGCAATCGACGACGGTAAGGGGTTGTCGAGGTAATGACCAACGATCTTAGAGCCAGAGGAAGCAATCCCAAACTAAGTGATTTCATATTTTAATGTCTGGCGGTTGATGGAAACAGCAAGTATTGCGGAGCTGCTGGCTCATTACCATGAGAGCCGTGAAAATTGATTAGCCTTCTTGTCACATAATTCATGGGCACCTCTTACTTTGTATATCTTGCAACGTGACATGTGCACGTGATACGTACACGGCTATGTAGAGACGTAAATCGTGATGGAATCAAACACAACTCGGACAACACACGTGTGTAACGGAAGTTGTGGTTATTTCCCACAGCACACTGGTTATAAACATATTATTTTTAGGCTTAAAGTTTATTCAGGTGCAAAGCAGCAGGGAAGGTGCCAACGAACTGAGAACCATACGAACAGATCAGGTGCACAGTTTTAATACAGGTAATAATTGGCTAATTTTTTACTAAATTAGGTAATATGGATGAAAAGTTGTTAAATGGGGTAATTGATGTCAAAAATATCAAACTAGAAGATAAAATCTGGAATTTACTCAGAAAAAAGAGTTACAAGTAAATCGTGTAGAAAAGGAAGGGAAAAAAAGACCTAATAATACGTCAAAAGAGACTAAGAGAAGCTACAAATAAAGGTTATTACTAGACCGCTGGTGTAAATTCCAAGAGGTAACTTGTCATCTCTTTATTCACTAACTTGCTTGCAGAAGGAATAGGTAGCGTCCCTTTCTTCATTTCCTAAGTTCACGGTTCTCCTCTACACTACGACGGTTCTTGCACGTCGCCGAAGTGCAGTCGTCGTAAGTTCACGAGAACTACAATGATATGATGCCAATCACCACGTTTCCGGACGTACCAACCAATACGGTCTATGAATAGGAAACTGTGACGGTCCACACCAACTTAGTTTATCTAGACTTTCAGAGAGCCCGTGCATTTCTTCGAGCCCATGTTAAGACCTAGTTTGACAACAAAGTTTTTCTAAAACTAAAGTATATTAATATCATAGTATTTTAGTGCCAAACAAAGCAATACTTTAGTTTTTCTTTTTCTCAGTTTTAGAAAAAAGAGGATCTAACCTCTTTCTCAAATACTTAAAAAACCATAGTTTTAGAGAATAATTCAGTTTTAATATTTGTTGGATCCAAACACCTCAAAGTATTTAATACTTCAGTTTTTTTAGAAACCAAAGTATTTTCTCAATATTTTAAAA
Source organism: Avena atlantica (assembly GCA_910589765.1). Lineage (NCBI taxonomy): Eukaryota > Viridiplantae > Streptophyta > Magnoliopsida > Poales > Poaceae > Avena > Avena atlantica. The sequence goes on from OU342736.1 coordinate 354,836,127, forward strand.
TACTTTGGGTGCCAAACAGGGCCTAAATCACTGATTGCATACTCCATTTTCTTCCTATGCCCAGTAATAGAACAAATTACATATTACATCACATGGTAAGCTAACTTAATGTTGGTGTCTTTATAGTTTCTTATAATAATATATAATTCGCCTTTTGCTTCTTTTTTCTGTTGCTCGACTATGGATTTGAATCGGTTGTGAAAAATTATAGCTATACAGATGTGGGGTGTAAGACTTAAAACTCTTAAGTAGTACTAGTTAAATATCTGTGCGTTGCTACGGGCTCACAAGTTTATTTTACCATCACACGTGTAAGTATTTAACTTGTTTAAGTATTTGACGGCAAAACAATCCAGCCAAGGGGGAAATCATGCACACGTGTAAGTATTTAACAGCAAAACAATCCAGCCAAGGCGGAAATCATGCAAATTGTGTTAATCAAACTAACGATCATGCTCTTTGTTCTCTCTCTCCCTCTTGGAACAACAAATATGTATATGATCTTATCATCTCCATAACATTTCAAATAGATCGTTGATCCTACCAAATATTAATGCCATATAATTATATATATGACATTTTAACATAAAAGAGTCAAATAGTGCAACAAGATACAACATAACACTATTTTATTTTATTTTCCATCAGCATGATATCCCTACCATCTAAATGTAAATTTCTCCACAAATGGAACAACAAAACATTTGTGCATTGTAAATTCTTATAATAGAAAAAAACAGCAGCCGTGGTTTCCACAAGCTAGCTGAATAAACATTCATAAAACGTTCATTCTTCAGTGCCAAGAGAACATATATTGAGCTATAATTAATGAAATCACATAGAACTGTAGAAGTTTTAGCCAATATCACTCAACGATACTTACCTGTAGGAGATCGATCTCAACAATCTCAAACTTGTGCCCCTTCAGCGGTTCAGATCTGTAACATCACAGAATGCAGAAAATACACAGAAATTCTATTTATATATATTTCGACAAATATATTACGAACTAAATAAATACCCTTTAAATCTCTTTAGTCAAAATTTTATGTTTCAATATGATTGATGTTAGTAATTTCTCATGTAACAATTCTTAAAGATAACATTAGCGTCCAATACATCTTTTCTTTTACTCCCTCCGATCCATATTAGTTGACTCAATTTGTCTAAATTTGAATAAATCTAGACACGGTTTAATATATAGGTTCATCCAAATTTTGATAAATCAAAATCAACTAATATGGGTCGGAGGGAGTATTAAAAAGAAGCATCCAAAAGAACAGATGTTCCAACAGCAATAAAGTACACGTTCATATCACCTTAATTTCATATGTCGTGTCACGAGAGGAAAATAAATACACACGTACATGTGTAAATCACTTGATTTTACACTATCTGAACTGAAATAATAGGAGTTCCCATTTTCTCTTTAAAAGCATCAAAGCAGAAATGCAGAACAGACTGTACCAGGTTCTTTTAGCATCATCAAGCGGTCATCAGCTGTGTTAACAGAAATTCAAGTAATTCAGCAACATTGTAAATGACCAAAAATAAGTATGTAGTATCGCCCAGGCAACATGGTGAAGCAACTCTCGAGCAGCTCCTAGTAAACGGGGCACTCGTGCCAATCAACCTTAATGGCAATCTTCCTTCGCTTTGTGGGCCGCTCCCCTCCATTTCTCTGCCATTGATGGCGGCTCCGCGTTCCGCACATACCGCATCTGAAGAAAATCATAGAAGCAAAATTAATAAGGGAGACACTTCTGAACTTGTACTATACACCGCATAGACGTCACTTTAAGAGCTCTCGCATAAGATGCACCATAAATAAAAAAGGTTAATTGATAGATTCTATATGGTAAGTTTCTATTTGTTCCGCACATACCGGATGGACTGGCTGGGCACTCGCTAGTCTTGCCACCAAGCCAGCACTTGATTCTCATAGTTGATGTCGCCTAATGTCTTGACAAACCATACAACTCCGCATTCTTTCTCATAGTTGATCTCGCCCAATCCCTTTACAAGCCATACAATTGTTCACTAATGTCTTAACAAATGCACAAAAGACAAGCATAAAAGGTCCACTTACATCAGGGATCTGAGTCCATCGGACTCCCTTGATCTAAAACTCTGGCCGACACTGCAGCAGAGGGAGCGGACACTCGAGCGAGCATGATAGAGGCACAGCCAATGTGAACCTCAGGGGGTGCCCGCCTTGGAAAATATTCGACCCTTCCACTCTGAAGACGACGCCGTGCGCGATGTGGACGAAATCGAGACAGGATGGCCACATCGGGTATTGGCCTGGCATGACCAAGGAGACCACATGCCTAGCGGAGGTGTCCTCTGGCCAATACCGTACTACGTCGATATGGGCAGCAGCAGCCTCCCATCGGCGATCGGAGATGACCTCCTCGGCGTATGTGTTGAAGGTAGACGCTCAATCATGGCCATCCTCATCCCTCCACGGTTGACTCGCCAAGGAGGCGGGCTAGTCCCCTTTTGGATCGCGGCAGCAGTGCGAGCAGATTTTGCGGCGGCGAAACTGTGAGAGGAAGGAGACTAGATGAGAGCAGCGCTAATTGCGTCGTTGAGATAAAGGCCACGCACTCGGAGGCCCACATGCTGGTGGAACCGTTCGCGGGAGGTAAGCGACGAAAGAAAGTAAATTGCAGAAAGCTACGATAACTAGGGCTAGGGCCTTAAAAAACTACGACAATCGAGGATCGCTGCAAAAACTATAAATTTTGGAGCTACCAATTATAAAGAACTACCATATTTGTATAATGACTGAGTTAGACTCGTTTAACACCGTTTCTGACGAGGATGGCCCATTGCCAGGCTCAAGAGGCACGAAGTAACAAGCTGAGATATACACGTTAGACAGCTTACATATTTTTAGGTGTTTTTGCAAAAATGTGTGGGACCCACTTGTCATAACCCTCCCTTCCTCCTCTCTCTGCCAAGTGGACCATGGCAGTGAGGTTATCCCCAACCTCCAGCCACCGGCCATGGAGAGGGGAGAGGCAGGCTGTCGCCGTCTCCGTCGTCGTAGGCCTGGAGAGGCGCAGGGCGCCGCGTGAGGGAAGGAGCGTGAGGGGCGGGGCGTCGTCGTCTTGGCGAAAGGGGATCGAGGCCCTGGGCGCCACCGTCGTGGCGGAGGGGGCTCAAGGCGCAGGGCGCAGTCCCCGTCGTCCTCAACCTGCAGCCTGTAGGGCGCTGCCGTCCCCACCGTCTTCAACCTGTAGGGCGCCGCCGTCCCGTCGTCCTCAACCTGCAGCCTGCTGGGCGCCGCCATCCCCGTCGTCCTCAACCTGCAGGGCGTGTCGTGACGGAAGGGCTCGAGGGCGCCACCGTCCCTATCATCGTCAACCTGCAGGGCGCCATCGTCGCATGTGGCATGGAGGGGAGGGTCAGCGAGCGGAGGCCGGCGGGGCAGGGCGGGGCGGCGAGCAGCGGTGACGATCCGTGAGGGGCGGGCGCTTGGAGGCAAGCTGTAGAGGCGGGGCGGCGAGCGGAGGCCGGAGCTTGCTGGAGTGGTGAGCAGCTGCCAGCGGGGCGACGAGCGGTGCTCGCCAAGAATCGCGGCCAGCGAGGTACGGGTCACGCACGAGACCGGCGAGCTGCGGGAAACACGCAGGGCCGGCGAGCGGCGGCAAGCTACGGGTCGGCGATCACACGGAACGCACGCACGCGCAGCTATCTAGCTGAGCTAGCACACACACAGGCGGCAGCGCGCGCACGCAAGCGCAACTAGATAGCTGGGCGGCACGAGTGCGCGGCACGGCGAGCGGCTGCTCATGTGCGTGAAAAATAAAAATAGAAGGACTATTACGCAAAATGTATATGCCACGTCAGCCAGATCATGCGATTAGAACGGCTAATTGACCGATTACAAGAAGTTGGTAGTTCTTTGTAGTTGGTAACCCGAAAATTGTCGTAGTTTTTTGAATCCCTAGCTCTAATTGTCGTAGATTTCTGTAATTTACTCGACGAAAATGAAACAGTCATTTTCTTTTTAATAGTAAACGGGCTTCTCTTCCCATTCGTGGGCACTAGCTCCTTTCTTGGTTCTTGGCTTTCTCTCTCTCCTCCATTATTGACTTTGAAGAGCTTTCTCTCTCCCCTTTCCCTTCTTTGTGAAGGAATCATTGGGATCTAGATCTTGGAGAGTTTTGTGTTCTCCTCTTATGTTCTTCCTCCCTTATTCCCCCAATAGCTTTTGTAGCTTTGTTGGAATTTGGGAGAGAAGGACTTGCCCTTGCATTTGTTGCATAGACTTGAGTTCTCCTCGGAGATTCGGCGAGTTCAAGATTGTGGGCTTGTTTCTCTTGGGTTATTGGAACCCTAGATGGTTGTGTGGTTGGGTTGTTGACTTCTTGTGACCTTTTGTGGTCTTGTAGCCTTTTGGGGTTTTGTTGGCCTTTTGTGGCGTTGTAGCCTTTTGTGGCTTTGTTTTTGGGAGACTCCAATTGAGTTGTGGTGATAGCCCCAATCTTGTACGGGTTTTGGTGACCGCCCTCAAGTGTCCCTTAGTGGATCGTGAGTAGGCCTTTGTGGCGAGCTCACGGGAGAATAGGGTGAGCCTTTTGTGGCGTCAGTGCGTTGTGTGCTTACGCATCCAGGGTGAGGCCTTGTGTGAGGTTGGGTGAGCATCGAGCCACTAATACGCCGTAAACATGTCTATAATTTTTTATGTCCCATGCTTGTTTAGTATCAACTTTGTTATGCTTTGTCTAAACTTTGAGGTATTTTTATACATTTTCTGGGACTAATCTATTCACAAGATGTCGCGGTGCCAGTTGCATGTTTTCTGCTATTTTTGGTTTCAGAAAAGCTAGTAAAGAAATATTTTTGGAATTGGACGGGACAAAAGCCAAAGTTAATATTTTACCGAAACAAACACAGAGACCAAAGGGCAGCCGAAGGGGGGCCACAGGGTGGCCACACCCTACGGCCACGCGGGCCCACTCTAGGGCGCGCCGCCCTATGGTGTGTGCCCCCTGGACGCCCTCCTGCCTTGCCTCTTCGCCTATAAAAGCCCCCCAATGCAGAAACCCTAAGTACCCGATCAGATCTCCACGAAATAGTCCGTAGCTGCCGCCACCATCATCCCTAGATCGAGGGATCTGAAGCTCTTCCCGGCACCTTGCCGGAGGGGAGAGATCATCCCGGAGGCCTTCTTCATCACCATGCCAGCCTCCGGTATGATGTGTGCATCGTTCACCCTTGGACTATGGGTCCATACAGTAGCTAGATGGTTGTTTCTCCTCCTTTGTGCTATCATGTTTATATCTTGTGACCTCCGTTCATGATCAAGATCATCTATTTGTAATCATACATTGTGTTTGTGGGGATCCGATGGATATTGAGATACTATGTCATATTGATTATTGATTCTATCATGTCTTATCGATTATTGATTCTATCATGTCTGTGTTGTTTGTGATCTTGCATGCTCTCCGTTGCTAGTAGCTATCTTGGCCAAGTAGATTCTAGTGATTCCAAGAGGGAGTATTTATGCTCGATAGTAGGTTCATGCCTCTAGTAATCTGGGGAAGTGACGGGAATCTCTAAGGTTGTAGATGTGCTGTTTCTACTAGGGAGAAAACAACAATATTTTGTTCATGGAACAATTGTATTGTTTACTTTACACACATTGCTTAATACAATTATCCATTGCTTGCAACTTAATACTGGAGGGGGTTCGAATGATTATCTGAAGGTGGATTATTAGTCATAGATGCAATTGGATGACGGTCTATGTATATTGTTGTAATGCCAATCAAATCTCATAGGAATCATGATGTCTAGTATTTGCATTGTTATGCGTTGCTCAGTCCTATCAATTGCCCCGCTATAATTTGTTTACCCAACATGTTATCTATCTCAAGGGGAACACCTCTAGTGAACTGTGGACCCCAGTCCAATCTTTACCATTGTTACATCATGCATTGTTACCGTTTACTTTCTGCAAGAAACTATTACCTTCACACTATACGTTTAATCCTTTGTTTTCAGCTTACTAGTGAGATTGACAACCTCACTGTAAGTTGGGGCAAAGTCTTGAGTTTGTGTTGTGCAGGATTCCAAGTTGTTAGCAACACCTTGAAATTGTTTCCTTGCTCCTACTGGTTTGATAAGCTTGGTTTTATAACTGAGGGAAGACTTGTTGTTGTGCTCATCACACCTTGCTCTTGGGGTCTTCCAACGAAGCTCTGCAATTGACTGAGCCACGTCAAGATTTTCTGGCGCTATTGCCAGGGATTTTAAGGACAAATTTACAAGGGGAATCTTTCACAACCACTCACTTTACTTTGTTTTTGTTTTGCTTTGTTTTGCTTGTTTATTTTTATCAAAAATTCCAAAAAATTAGTTTCGTTTGGTTTGCTTTTTCTTATCAAAAACACAAAAAATAGTTTTCCTATAGTTGTCACCTTGTTCTAGCTCACCATGTTGATCCCTAAGTTCACCCTAAAAGACCTTTCAATAGGTAGTGGCTCTATAATTGAGAAAGAAAATATTGAAGAATTCTTTACTCATATTAGCAAACATGAGGATATTGAGGATAAATCCTTAGCAGAACTTGCTCCTAATTATGAAATTGCTGCAGCTTCTTTAGTTCACATGTTGGAGGCTAGGTTTGTTAACCTTAACCCCATGATGCAAATAATGTTTCTTAAACTTAAAGAAACTGATGATACCGAAAAGAGAGATTTTATTCTGAAAACTTTGCTACAGGAGTTCAATGATGTTGCTAAAGAAGCTAAAAAAAGTCTTTGATCATTTTAATATGCTAGGATCATGTGTAGATGTTATGTGTACATTAGAAAAGTTGGATAAAACTAAACCCAATGGAGAGGAAATTAAAATACCCATACCTTTTAAACTTGTAGGAATGCATGAAGCCTTAGAAAAGAATTTTGATTGGATTGTTCCTAAAAACCCGTTTGATGAAAGCAGTGAACCCAAGAGTGCTGAGAGAGGATCATCTACAACTCATTTGGATGATATACCTTTCCTAGTTGAAGAAATTTTGAGTATTGATCTTAATGCTTCTTCATTTGAAAATACTTGATTCTTGCTTCTTGTGCCTAACTTAAAAGCGTTAAAGAAAATTACTTCTTGGGAGATAACCCAATAGTTTTATTGAGTATTGGAAGTTATTACTTGTGTAATAACCTCTCATTATCCTTTTTGTGTGATTTTTGTGCCAAGAATAACCTCTAATGAGAGAGAAGTAAGATTTGGGGAAGTTGCTGTCCCGAAATAGATTTTGGTCCTTCACTGTAAAAATTAGTGAAAAATCTCTGTATGTCGGATTGAGCTGTAATTTTATGAGTAAATGCCCCAGGTTGTTATATAACTTTAATTAGTTCAACACTTTTTTGATTTGAGCAACAGAAGGTCTTTGAAAAAAATCGGTTTTTACCTGCTGGTCTGTTTTGACAGATTTCTGCCATTATTCGCATTTTCCTCTTTATCGGTTTCTTTTTGAGTTCTTCTTGATCACTTGAGATTTTTAAAGGAATTGCTACAGTAGCTTGTGTTTTTAATGAAAGTTTTGCTGTGTTGAAACTAAACCCAAAGGTTATTCTCTTGAATGCACTAATGTTGCTAATGAAGATTGTGTGAAGTTTTGTATGAAGGAAATTTTCAAGTGTAGGGGAAGAATGATGTGATGAGATGAAGAATGGACAAAAGCTCAATCTTGGGGATGCCACACCGTGTCACCCCAATAAATATTCAAGGGTTACAAGCGTCAAAGATTGGGGATTCCCAAGGCACCCCCTTCTTCATCAATAAAAATCTCAGGTCTCTTTCTAGAAAATTCGTTTTTATTGTTTTACACACTGTTGTGTTGTTCTTGGAGCATCTTAGTTTCAGTTTTTAGTTTTAGTTTGTTTAGTTTGCTTGAATAAAGTATTTGGACCCTTACTTTCGCTGTATTGTTTCAAATAAGTTGATTGGTGTTGGAAGTAGAAAGTTTCATGCTTAAGTGGTACAAAAGGCAACTTGTTTTGACTGTGACTTAGACTTTATCATGTCTTGCTAGATGTTATTTTGAACTTATGCTTAGTGAATATTGTTGTAGCATGACTTGTTCCAAACAATTGAGATTGCTTAATGTGCCTTGAAAGAATCATGTGTTGTTTTAGCATACAAAAGCATAATATTGTGGTATTATCCTTTGATGCTTTGTTTGGGTTGACTTGGCACATGCTCACACCATGTTATGACTATGAACCAGTGATATGTTGGAAACATATCTATAATTTTTGATGCTCCATGCTTGTTTAGTATCTACTTTGCTTTACTTGTCTAAACTTTGAGGTGCTTTTTACATGTTTCTGGTACTAACCTACTAACAAGTTGCAACAGTGCCAGATGCCTGTTTTATGCTATTTTTTGTTTCAGAAAAGTTAGTAAAGAAATATCTCGGAATTGGACGGGACAAACGTCAAAGTCAATTACTTTCCATGGGGAAAAAGAAATCCAGAGGAGAGCCGGAGGGGCCGGCCAGGGTGGCCAGACCCACCCTAGGAGCGGGTGGGCCCCACCCAGCGCCTGGCTAGGGTTTGACCCCCCTGGTCGGCGCCTCGGCCTCCCCCTTCGCCTATAAGAATCCCCCGATGCAGAAACCCTAAGCAGCCAATCAAATCTCCACGAAACCGTCTGTAGCCGCTGCCACCATCATCCCTAGATCGCGGGGGAGGGGGGATCTAAAGTTCTTCCCGACACCCTGCCGGAGGGGAGATCATCCCGGAGGCCTTCTCTCCGGTATGATGCGTGAGTAGTTCCACCTTGGACTATGGGTCCATGTAGTATCTAGATGGTTGTATCTCCTCCTTTGTGCTTTCATGTATAGATCTTGTGAGCTCCGTTCATGATCAAGATCTAATCTATTTGTAATCATGCATGTTGTGTTTGCGGGGATCCGATGGATATTGAGATTATTATGTTGGTTTGATTAATTGTTTTGTCTTTATGATTCTATCATGTCTGTGTTGTTTGTGATCTTGCATGCTCTCCGTTGTTAGTAGCTATCTTGGCCAAGTAGTTGCTAGTGACTCTAAGAGGGGGTATTTATGCTCGATAGTGGGTTCATGCCTCTAGTTTCCAAGGGAAGTGACAATAATCTCTTCGGTTGTAGATGTGTTGTTGCTACTAGGGAGAAAACAACGGTCTCTTGTTCATAGAACATGTAGACTATTTACCTTACACACTTTGCTTAAAGTAGTTGTCTGTTGCTTGCAACTTAATACTGGAGGGGGTTTGGATGATAACCTGAAGGTGGACTTCTAGTCATAGATGCAGTTGGATGACGGTCTATGTATCTTGTTGTATTTCCCTATCGAATCTCATAGGATATTTCTGACTAGTAATTGCATTGTTATGCCTTGCTCAGTTCCTGTCAATTGCCCTGCTGTAATTTTTTTATCCTTCATGCCATGTTGTTTATCTAAGGAGAGCACCTCTAGTGAACTATGGACCCCGGTCCAATCTTTACCATTGATACATCTTCCTCTGTTACTTGTTTACTTGCTACAAACCACCATTACCTTCCACACGGTACGTTTAATCCTTTGTTACAGCAAACCAGTGATCTTGATAACCTCACTGATTCGTTGGGGCAAAGTCTTGAGTTTGTGTTGTGCAGGTCTCCGCGTTGCTTGCAACACCTGTGTGACGTTTCCTTCCTCCTACTGGTTTGATAACCTCGATCTTACTGAGGCAAAACTTGCTGCTGTGTTGCTTCACACCTTGCTCTTGGGGTTCCCAACAAAGCGCTCCTACATCAACTCAACGCTGCATCAAGCTTTTCTGGCGCCGTTGTCGGGGAGTCTAAGGACGTATTCACAAGGGGATTCCTTCTCTTTACTTTGTTTTTAGTTTGATTTGTTTCTTTTACTTGGTTTTGTTTGCATCTTTTCAAAAAACCCAAAAAAATTAGTCTAGTTTGGTTTGCTTGCTTTATTAAAAAACACACAAAAAATTAGTTCCTGCTCTATTTGCTACCATGTTTGGTTTTGGACCAACCTTTGTTTCCCCTATGGTAGAAATCTCCACTTTTAAGCAAAAAAGTGAAGAATGTTTTAAAAAAGCTTGGTCTAGAATCTTTGCTTTCCAGAGGGAAACTGAGCATGAGGTGAGCCTTACCTTGGTTATTGATAGTTTCTACCGCGGTATTGCTCTTCGTTATAGATATGCTTTGGATGTTGTGGCTGAGAAAGATTTCTTGCGTTGTACTGAGGATGAAGCTTTTGATGCCATACATAAATTAATCATGATTTATCGTACACCTGGCAAGTCTGATTCCTCTGTCACAAATATTTTTGCCAGGTTGAACACTCTTGAGACTAGTATTGCTGCTATGAATAGTTGCTATCACACGCTTAGGGCTTACCATGATTATGTTACCATAAATTCTGAGCCTTCAAAGTGGTTTCCCACAATCAAAGTCTCAATAAACACTACACTTTTTTATGGTCGCTGTGATATCATGTCTGAATTTTGCCTCATGCCTAAAGATATTTATGATTCCTTGAGTCTTTGGGGGCTTACTGAAGGAGGAGAGGAAATCTCTCTTACCAACAATGCCACTATATTGCCCATTGGAATAGCTGAAGGTGTGTTTATAAAAATCTCAGGGAAAATGGTGTCTACTGATTATCTTGTTATTGAATGTGTAGGCAAGGGACATATTACACTTGGAAGATCCCTACTGAAACACTTTGGAGCAGTAATAGATGTGGGAAAAGGCATTATGCACTTTGATCTTGCGATAAGCAATCATATCTTCCCTAAAGTGAAGAAGAAAGGTAAGAAAGGAAAGAACAAGAGGAGCAATTCTTCATTTGAAAATACTTGATTCTTCTTGCTTCTTGTGCCTAACTTAAAGGCGTTAAAGAAAAGTACTTGTTGGGAGATAACCCAAGAGTTTCCTTGAGTTTTATAAGTTATTACTTCAGTAATGACCTCTCCTTATCCTTTTTGTTTGCTTTTTGTGCCAAGAATGACCTCTAATGAGAGGGAAGTAAGATTTAGGGAGTTGCTGTCCCGAAACAGATTTCTGTCCTCCACCAAAAAAAATAGTGAGGAGTCTATATAACTCGTATTGAGCTCAAAATTTACGAATAAATCCCCTAGTATGTTGTCTAACTTTTGTTACTTCAACAATTTTTTATTTGAGCAATAGAAGATGTTCGAAAAAATCAGTTTCTACCTGCTGGTCTGTTTTGACAAATTTCTGCCATTATTTCCATTTGCTTCTTGTTGATTCCTTTTTGAGTTTTATTTAGGTGAATTGAGCTTTTTGAAGGAGTTACTACAGTATCCTGTGTTTTTAGTGAAAAGCCTTGCTGTTCCAAAGCTTTTTGAGAGGTCTAATATCTTTTGAATAAGATAATGTTGCTAATGAAGATTGTGTGAAGTTTTGTGTGAAGGAAAAGTTTCAGGTGTAGAGAGAGAATGATGTAATGAGATGAAGAATGGACAAAATCTCAAGCTTGGGGATGCCACCATGGTTTCACCCCAAGAAATATCCAAGAGGTACAAGCGTCAATGCTTGGGGATGCCCAATGCATCCCCTTCTTCATCAATAAAAAGCTCAAGTCTGTTTAGGCACTTCGTTTTTATTGTTTCATGCACAATTGTGTTGTTCTTGGAGCGTCTTAGTTTTTGTTTGCTTTGCTTATTTTGTTTAGTTTTCTTGAGTATTTTGGACCCTCGTTCTCGCTGTGTTGTTTTGCAAATAAGTTTGCTTGGTGTTGGAAAGGAGTAGTAAGTTCTTGCTTGAAGTGCAAGAGGAGCTTGCATTGACTATGACTTAGACTTTAGCATGACACGCTAGGTGTTGTTTTGACATTATGCTTAGTGATTATTGATGTAACATGTCTTGTTCCAAAATAATTGGGATTGCTTAGTGTTCCTTGAAGAAATTATGCATTGTTTTAGCATGCAAAAGCATAGTATTGCGGTATTATCCTTTGATGCTTTTCTTGGGTTGACTTGGAACATGCTTACACCATGTTATGACTATGACAAGTCACCATTAGCCTCTATGATAATTTAGTCCTTGACTTGTAGTACCACTCTTTGTTTTGATTAGTATGCTTTGTTGCACTGCATGATTATGGCCATTATTGCTCTCTTAGTTGGTTGCTCCCAGTCTTTTGCTAGCCTGCACTTATATGAGTAAGTCCTACTCATGCTTCCAACTCCCAAGAAACCAAGTTTTTCCAAAATGTACACTATAAACTCCTATAAATGGTGTGTTACACCATTCCAAGTATATTCTTGTTTTCAACTATCTTTCAATTAAAAACTATTTTGTTAAGTGAAAACTTAGTGATTAAAGCCCTCACGAACTTGATGGCACATTTTATATTCTTTGCCCCTAATAAACTTGAACCATTGTGACAACTTTGTTGTATATGCTTGCACTTATAAGTTGGAATTAGCAGAACCGTGCTGTCACGGGGAACGTTTTCAACATTGCACTTGTACTTTGTACTCAGTTGATATCATGTTTTTTTTGTATATGGATGTCATCGGTGTGAAATAAAGAGAGAACTTGTAAGTCCATGGAGTTTGTATCCTGTGTTAGAGAAACACCTGGGCCACTAGCCTAAGCCATGCCTAATCATGGTGGAAACTTGCAGCATCACCATAATGAGCTATCTATGAAGCATCCTCAATAAAAAGCTATGCATATGGTAAATAAAAAGATTGTTGAGATGCTCATTGTCTGCTTGCCTTGTCATTTTGGTTATGGGAAAGCTCCTGTACCATGTGCAAGGGGTACCCCGTTAGAGGTTCTCAATGATATGCAAATACTTACAGTGACAAGAACTTACCTGGACCCAAAGTTGAGTATGCATGAGGTGTGGCCCTATTATTCAAGGGACTTGAGATTCTCAACTTATACTTCGTCAAGCATATACTCCATCTTTGCCACTTTAACCTTAACCACTTCAAGATGCTTATGATAGGGGCAATGAGGCCTGAAAGCTAACAAGTATCATAATTTTTGGAAGCTCTTTTTGAAACTTGTAATCACTGCTTCCTTTACAAAAGGCCTTTCTTCCACCATTATTGAGTCTCCATATTCTACCTTTAGGCACCATTAAGAGATCATAGTTGTCATTCTGTGTGCAGTGTTCCAAAGCTTATTAATTGATGCATATTGTGATATTACTTGTTCTTGTGCTATTTGTTTCTAGTCACCCTTGTGAACTTTGAAGGTGTCCTATGCATCTATATTGCTACTCTATGAGGGACAAGCTGATTGCCACTATGCTATGTTTTCTGTATGTGAAACAAATAGACGTTTTTGAATGCATGGTATTCATGATCTTTGTTTGTAGCTTGCCATGTTGCATGCATAGTTACTATGTCCTATTATTCTAACTCCATCTTTCATGCACATGTTTAGATTTCTTTGATCCCAGCTTTCAATGCTTGCAAATGGTTGGATCATTATTGTGAGGGTGCATGTCACCTCAAAATTATTCTTTTATCACTTACCTACTCGAGGACGAGCAGGAGTTAAGCTTGGAGATGTTGATACGTTGGAAAAGTATCTATAATTTTTTATGCTCCATGCTTGTTTAGTATCTAATTTGCTTTACTTGTCTACACTTTGAGGTGTTTTTTACATGTTTTCTGGTACTAACCTACTAACAAGTTGCAACAGTGCCAGATGTCTGTTTTCTGCTGTTTTTGGTTTCGGAAAAGTTAGTAAATAAATATTCTCGGAATTGGACGGGACAAACGTCAAAGTAAATTACTTTCCAACAAGAACTCCAGAGGAGAGCCGGAGGGGCCGGTCAGGGTGGCCAGACCCACACCAGGCGCGGGTGGGCCCCACCCCGTGCCTGGCTAGGGTTTGACCCCCTGATACGTTGGAAATGTATCTATAATTTTTTATTCTCCATGCTTGTTTTGTATCTACTTTGCTTTGCTTTGGTTGTCTACACTTTGAGGTGCTTTTTACATGTTTTCTGGTACTAACCTATTAACAAGTTGCAACACTGCCAGCTGCTTGTTTTCTGTTGTTTTTTGTTTTAGAAAAGTTAGTAAAAAAATATTCTCGGAATTGGACGGGACAAAGGACAAAGTCAATTACTTTACGTGGGGAATAAGAAGTCCAGAGGAGAGACGAGGAGGCGTGTCAGGGCGGCTAAACCCCCCTAGGCTCGGGTGGGCCCTACCCCGCACCTGGGTAGGGTTTGCCCCCTGGCATCCGCCTCGGTCTCCCCCTTCGCCTATAAGAAGCCCCCGATGCAGAAACCCTGGGCACCCAATCAAATATCTATGAAATCGTCTGTAGCCACCACCACCATCGTCCCTAGATCGGGGGGATCTGAAGTTCTTCCCGGCACCCTACCGGAGGGGAGATCATCGCGGAGGCCTTCTCTCCGGTATGATGTGTGAGTAGTTCCACCTTGGACTATGGGTCCATGTAGTAGCTTGATGGTTGTATCTCCTCCTTTGTGCTTTCATGTATAGATCTTGTGAGCTCCGTTCATGATCAAGATCTAATCTATTTGTAATCATGCATGTTGTGTTTGCGGGGATCCGATGGATATTGAGATTATTATGTTGGTTTGATTAATGGTTTTGTCTTATGATTCTATCATGTCTGTGTTGTTTGTGATCTTGCATGCTCTCCGTTGTTAGTAGCTATCTTGTCCAAGTAGTTGCTAGTGACTCCAAGAGGGGGTATTTATGCTCGATAGTGGGTTCATGCCTCTAGTTTCCAAGGGAAGTGACAAAATCTCTTCGGTTGTAGATGTGTTGTTTCTACTAGGGAGAAAACAACGGTCTCTTGTTCATGGAACATGTGGACTATTTACCTTACACACTTTGCTTAAAGCAGTTGTCTGTTGCTTGCAACTCAATACTGGAGGGGGTTCAGATGATAACCTGAAGGTGGATTTCTAGTCATAGACGCAGTTGGATGGCGGTATATGTATCGTGTTGTATTGCCCAATCGAACCACAAACACAACATGCATGATTACAAATAGATTAGATCTTGATCATGAACGGAGCTCACAAGATCTAGACATGAAAGCACAAAGGAGGAGATACAACCATCTAGCTACTACATGGACCCGTAGTCCAAGGTGGAACTACTTACGCTTCATACCGGAGGCTGGCATGATGAAGAAGGCCTCCAGGATGATCTCCCCTCTGGCAGGGTGCCGAGAAGAGCTTCAGATCCCCCCGATCTAGGGACGATGGTGGCGGCTACAGACTGTTTCGTGGAATATTGATCGGGTACTTAGGGTTTTGGCATCAGGGGCTTCTTATAGGCGAAGAGGGAGGCCGAGGGGGTGCCCGAGGCGGCTGCACACCCCCAGGCACGGGGTGGGCCCACCCGCATGGCCAGGGGTTGTGGCCCCCTTGAGGCCCTCCTTCGTATCGTCTTCTGGCTCCGTGTTCACCACGATAAAATATTTACTTTGGCTTTTGTCCCGTCCAATTCCGAGAATATTGATTTTCTGTCTTTCTGGAACCAAACTAGCACCGTGGCATCTTGTTAACAGGTTAGTACTAGAAAACATATAAAACATCTCAAAGTGTTAATAGGATATTTCTTGGGGTGACACCGGGGTGGCATCCCCAAGCTTGAGCTTTTGTCCATTCTTCATCTCATTACATCATTCTCTCTATGCACCTGAAATTTTTCCTCCATACAAAGCTTCACACAATCTTCATTAGCAACATTAGTGTATTCAAAAGATAATAGACCTTTGGGTTTAGCTTTAGAATAGCAAAACTTTCACCAAAAACACAAGATACTATAGTAACGCCCTCAAAAATCTCAATTTCCAAAAAAGAACCCAAAAAGGAATCAAAAAGAAGAAAATGCAAATAATGACAGAAATCTGTCAAAACAGACCAGCAGGTAGAAACCGATTCTGTCAAAACGCCCTCAAAAAGTTCATGCCTCTAGTAATCTGGGGAAGTGACATGAATCTCTAAGGTTGTAGATGTGTTGTTGCTACTAGGGAGAAAACAACAATTTTTTGTTCATGGAACAATTGTATTAATACAATTATCCATTGCTTGCAACTTAATACTGGAGGGGGTTCGAATGATTATCTGAAGGTGGATTATTAGTCATAGATGCAATTGGATGACGGTCTATGTATATTGTTGTAATGCCAATCAAATCTCATAGGAATCATGATGTCTAGTATTTGCATTGTTATGCGTTGCTCAGTCCTATCAATTGCCCCGCTATAATTTGTTTACCCAACATGTTATGTATCTCAAGGAGAACACCTCTAGTGAACTGTGGACCCCAGTCCAATCTTTACCATTGTTACATCATGTATTGTTACCGTTTACTTTCTGCAAGAAACTATTACCTTCCACACTATACGTTTAATCCTTTGTTTTCAACTTACTAGTGAGATTGACAACCTCACTGTAAGTTGGGGCAAAGTCTTGAGTTTGTGTTGTGCAGGATTCCAAGTTGTTAGAAACACCTTGGAGTTGTTTCCTTGCTCATATTGGTTCGATAACCTTGGTTTCATAATTGAGGGAAGACTTGCTGTTGTGCTCATCACACCTTGCTCTTGGGGTCTCCAATGAAGCTATGCAATTGACTGAGCCACGTCAGCCACCACACCCCGAGGTGAGCCATTTGTGGCGTTCGGAGAGCATTGCACCATCGCACCTCTCCAACGGAGACGTAGCTTCTTTGGAAGTGAACTTCGGGATAAAAATCTTCGTCTCTGCGTCCATCGATTATCTCTCAATCGAGCCCTTTACCAATGCACTTTACTTTGTGATAGCCATCATGCTTGAAGTATTTATATCTTGCTATCACCTTGTTGCTTGTATTGCTTAGCATAGGTTGTTGGTGCACTTAGGTGAACCTAGTGGTTAAGTTTTGTGCTCAATAAATTAAACGTTAGTTTTATTCCGCATTTATTTGAGCCTAAACCATAATAATTTTAAAAGCCTATTCACCCCCCTCTAGGCAACGTCAATTGCACTTTCAGCGAGGATGCACTTGGGAAGAGAAACGCTCAAATGAGACCAAGGAAATCTGAGCTACAAGGATTGGTGATGAAGAGGCTCGAAAATCTGAACTTACCTCGAGGAAGGAGGAAGAAGAATAGGCTCGGGATCTTGCTAGGTCGCATATCTGCCGCCGCTTCACAGCATGCAAACTCCATGTGGCTGCCTCCAACTCGCACCCTTCACGAGCAGTTGAGCAATGAAAGTAGCATGGCCACCAACAGGATCTATCACTTGTCTCCATCTTCTTTAGTCTCTAAAAAACCCTAGGTCGAGGGGCCTTACTGAGCGCTGCACGTCGCTGAGCTGGCCGCTGAAACGAGACCATGGAATGAGGGCGGCCAAAGATGGCCGGTGGTGAGGTGGGAGGACGACCAGAGAGGTAGCAGCCTTACAAGAGGAGCGGGGGGAGGAGGTAAAAGGGGAAGATGGTGGCGCGGGGGTCTTGGACCGATGGACGGGAGGGGATTGTTAATTAGGTTACCACATGCCTCGTCTGCAAACCTAGTCTCAACGACACACACATGGAGGAGTTGGTGCCTGATTTGCTGTCCCCACACACATTTCGGTTCAGAGTCATTGAACCATTTAGACAAGCAGAAGGTGAATCAGGAATTCAGCGCATCTAACAATGGTGAAAGAAACATTGTATCAAAAACTATTGTCGCTCGGTGGGCGCGGAGTGTGTCTTGGTTGGCTGGGTAGCCTACCGGCTATTATAGGTGTAATATGCTGATCAGCCTGTTCAGGATCTATATATACAGTCTATGAATAGGAAGTTGGGATGGTCCACCGGCTTTCCTAGGAGTTTATTTTGAGCCGTTTTTCCACTTTTTCAAGAAAATACCAATCCAATATATTCCTTCAAGTAGATGTATTTTGCATGCGCATGCCAACGATGGCACTGTCATCATGGTAAGCCTAACCAGGAGAGGGACGATGGCGGCGAGGTGTCACACGTGACCACCTGCGTCATGGGGACGTACCGCAAAACTGAAACATGTTACGATTATACTTAATCTTATTTGACAACTCAACAAACAAAAACTTATACATATCGCATTCAGCATTCAGTAAGTGCTTTTTTGGCTGCATGTTTAGGTGGTTTGAGTGCTTTTTCGACGGCATGTTTACGAGGTTTTAGTGGGTGGGGGCAGTTGCCCCCCCCCCCCGCCACCCCAACGCTACCCTAGAAACAATTTGCAAAAGAATCTATTGGTTCACGTTAATATTATACATGTTCAGTTTAGTCTATCCTAACTTTTAAGCAACTAAAGTCATCCACAATGGGGACACATAGAGCGGATGTTGTGCTTTGTCTGTCCGTTTCCGCTAATTAGTTAGTGTGCACAAACAACACACATATACTCGATGGATTAATACAACTTAGTGTGCACGTGCAACACACATTTTTTAATTGTTTTTCCAAGTGTACATATGAATCCTTAATACAAAAAGAGCCTCGTACAAAGTTTACGGGTTCAATAAAGCTTCCATAAGCTGTAATAAGTGGACTTCATTGAGTGCTTCCCATCAGTGATAGGGTTAACCTCGAGGGGTGGCCTGATTTCATAGATTTCAAGAGGATATCGTGGGGAGGGTGATGAACACGATGAACTCGAAGAACGAAAAGTAAGATATAAACTCACACACAACACATCCGTTTTTAGGGGCAAAAGGTGCATAGTTTTAGGGACAAAAGGTGCGTGCAATGTAGCCAAAGACATGGGGTGTTTCAAGTTTGGGGATAAAATTTGCGTGTTCGTACTTTTAAATCCAGATTGTTGTGGTCGAGCTTCTTCAGGTCCGCATGTGGGTATTTTTTTTAAATAATACATTTTTTTATTGAATTTCACAAATAATACACAAAACGAACAAATTGCAAATCTGTTGGTCGGTCGGTCGTTCGACATACGACAGACTCGTTTCGTCTTTTCAACAGACGACACACTGTTTCGTCTTTTGGGAGGACGACGGGCCAGATGTTCGGCTGTTCAACAGACGAAAGTATTGTTCGTCTATTGGTAGGACGACGGCCCAGATGTTCGGCTGTTCAACAGACGAACGTACTGTTCGTCTATTGGAAGAACGAAGGGTGCATTGCTCATGCAAGGTTGCATTGATCGGCAGTACTGCCGCTAAATAATCTCCCGCCGCTGTTTTCCTCGCCAATCCTTCTCGCCGAATTTTCCCGCCGGTACTCCCCGCCGATTTTCCCGCCAGTACTCCCCGCCGATTTTTCCCTCCACTACTTCCCGCCCTTTTTCCCGCCACTACTTCCCGCCCTTTTTTTCCCGCCACTACTTCCCGCCCTTTTTTTCCGCCTATTCGGTTCGGTGCCTCTATAAATCCGGGCAACGAGATGTATCCTTTAACCCAGTTCATCTCTTCCTCCTCTTACTCTCTCATTTCCCTCCTCTCCTCTTGCTCTCACATTTCCCTCCACTCCTCTCCACTATGACCGACGCGTCTCCCTGGCCTCTAGATATGTCCATTGGGCTTCTCCAAATAGCCAGAACTGTTGTGATAGGCGATGAACCAGGCACCTGGGATACATTGGTAATGAACCATGATGCTCTCATTCTGCTTGGTAAGTCACTTCATCGAAGAGGGTGGAAACTGAAGACCCCAAATCAGGTACGAGCAGAGCTTCTCAGGATCCAGGCAAGGTGGGACAAGCTCACCTTCAAGAGTGAAGCTTACATGAAGGAGCGGTTTGATGCACCTTAGTCCTGGAAAGAAGAGAGCGAAGATGAGGATGATATCTTCATGCCGCCACCCGTTGGAAGTAAGGCAAGAGCTGAGTGGGACAAGAGGCAGGAGAATAAGAAAGCGCAGGCCAAGAAGAGTCAAGCTGACATGACGGAGCAGGTTGTGGCACCTAGGGCCTGGATAGAAGAGAGCGAAGATGAGGATGATATCTTCATGCCGCCACCGGTTGGAAGCAAGGCGAGAGCTGAGTGGGACAAGAGGCAGGAGAAGAAGAAAGCGCATGCCAAGAAGAGCAAGTGCGAGGGATCGTCCAAGGGAAATGGCGAGGCATCATCGAAGGGAAAGGGAAAGGCATCTTGCTAGGGATAGATAGGACTCTTATTTATGTACCGCAAGTTATGTTGAACTATGTTGCAAGTTATGTTGAGTAGTTTGTCGAATAAAATCATGAAATAATAGAATGATGTCTCATACATAGATAAATAAATGCCTGATACATAAGTAGATATCACTGGTGTCGACGACGAGGTGGCGGAGGCCTCGGTGTACTCCATCCATATCTGTGGGGTGGCATTACATCACGACGAGGTGCAGTTGACCCTTCACCTTGATCCAGTGTATCCTGTGTGGGGATAGGTGGTGGAGTACCTGGCTGATACTGGCCAAACCAGTCTACCTGCTCGTGTTGTGTCTGCTGATCACGGTCGTCAGTACTGTCCCATGTAACGGAGTCTCCTGCTAGTGTACAAGAAATTAAGTACTGAACAATGTCATACTGCATCTAACAATAGTAGGAAGGGACACGCTTACCATGAGGATGAGATTGTGGTCGATAAGCGAAGTCCATGTAGGGGATCAGCTGCTGATGCTGTCATTGTTCGAAAGTAATCTGGTTCTGCTGCAACTGGTCGATATTAAACTGCGATTGCTGCCACGGGTCAGAAATAAACTGTGATTGCTGCCACCCCGAGCCTCCAGCCTGGTCTGGAGGTGGTGCTCTCGGCGACGCCTGCTGTGAGAGTCGTGGACGAGGCCCGTGGCGGAGTGGTGGATAAATATGCTCCTCGTGCCATCCTGAGCCTCCAGCATGGTCTGGAGAAGGTGGCTGCTCCATGGATCGACGTGGGGCGCGCTCCTCCATCGAGTGATGCGGTGGGCGCTGCTGCGTGGATCGACGGGGCGCGCTCCTCCACCGAGTGACGCGGTGGGCGTTGTGCTTCTCGGTGTTGAACGACGTCTGAGACGCTGGTGCACGTGATGGCCGCGTAGATACGCCGCAACTTCTCCTCGACCCGCCGGGCAAAGGACTGAGCCTGCTGATAGGGCACAATAGGAACGTGTTGGAATTATGCCCTAGAGGCAATAATAAAGATGTTATTATTATAATTCTTGTTCATGATAATGTTTATATTCCATGCTAGAATTGTATTAAGCGGAAACTTTAATACTTGTGTGGTTTGTGAACAACACCGTGTCCCTAGTACGCCTCTATGGACTAGCTCATTGATTAATGATGGTTAAGGTTTCCTAACCATGGACATGAGTTGTCAATTAATAATGAGATCATATCATTGGGGAATGATATGGTGGACAAACCCAAACTAAGCGAAGCAATTAGATTGTGTCATCGTGTTCGTCTTTGCGAAGCTTTTCTTATGTCATATTGTATTCCTTAGACCATGAGATAATACAACTCCCTGGTATCGGAAGAAAGCTTTGAGGTCATCAAACGTCATCCTATGAGAGGGTGATCATAAAGGTGTCTCTCGGGTGATCGGAAAGTATCTGTTGGGTTGTATGTATCGAGATGGGATTTGTCCCTCCCAAGTCGGAGAGATATACTTCGGTCCCACTCGGTAATCGATATCAACACCGCTTGCAAGAATGTGGTTAAGGAGTTAATCACAAAGTGATATCGGATTACAGAACGAGTAAAGTACTTGCTGTGAACGAGATTGAACTAGGTATGACGGTACCGACGATCAAATCTCGGGCAAGTAAAATATCGCGAGACGAAGGGAATATATATATGGGATTGATTGAATCCTGGCATCGTGGTTCATCCGATATGATCATCGATGAATGTGTGGGAGTCAATATGGGTTTCCAGACCCTGCTGTTGATTATTGATAGAAGATCATGTCTGCATATTCTCGAACCCGCAGGGTCACACACTTAACGTGTCTCGATGCTAGGATAGATTGGATAATTGGTTTATGAGTTTTTGTTCGGAGTCTCGGATGGGATCCGGGACATCACGAGAGGTTCCGGGGTGGTCTGGAGAATAAGATTCATATAAGGCAGTGCAATTTTTGGAGTTCGGAATTGTTCCGGGTTAATCGGTATTGTACCGGAAGCTTCTAGAACCTTCCGGAAGGGGACCAACGTGGCCCCACCTTCCGGGAGGGGGCATGGGCCTATGAGGGAGTGCCCTGGCCGCATTGGGCCAGGGGCACAAGGCCCCATAGGGCCCAGCCGGCCAAAGAGGGTTTAAACTCGAGATAGAGCTTCTAGAAGGGGGGGTTTCCTTGCCCCCCACTCTTTCTCCTTGGGGCCGCCGGTTTGGGCTTGGGGGAGGGGCTAGGGCTGCGCCCCCCTCTATATAAATAGGGGTGGGGGCGCACCAACCCCTTACACCTTCCCCTCCAACCCTAGCCGCCCTGCTGCCCTCCTCTCTCCCTCCCGACTGTTTGTAGGCGAAGCCCTGCTGCAGAAATTCTCCACCATATACATCACGCCGTCGTGTTGTAGATCTAATCCGTCTCTCCACCATACTTGCTGGTCCGAGGAAGGAGGAGACGTCGAGGTGCTGCACGTGTGCATCTCACAGAGGCACCGCCACTTGTGGTGCTAGATCGGATCGGACCGCGAGGAGGAGAAGCGAGTACGACTACATCACCCACGTTCCGACGAACGTTCCGCTGTGCGAATCTTCAAGGGTATGAAGATCTAATCCAATCTCTCTTGTTGTTTGCATCTCATAGATTAGATCTTGGCTTTCCCTCTGTTTGCATCCGTAGAAAATTTTGATTTACTATGCCGCGAAACCCTTCAGTGGTATCAGAGCTAGATCTATGCGTAGATGTGTTTCACGAGTAGAACGCAACATGGTTGTTGCGGGCGTTGATGTTTTCTGTTGCAAGCCTCTTGTTTGTGTTCTTCTTATGACGCGGGATAGTGAGATTGAAGCGGTCCAGGCCAACCTTACGCGACGTCGTTCGCGAGACCGGCTCCGCACTTGACGTGTGGCTTGTTCCACACATGCGGCTGGTGGATGTCAGTTTCTCTCACTATAGTTGTCATGGGATTAACACTGGAGTTAGGCAACCATAATATCACCGTTGTGGCTTTCCGTAGGTAAGAATCGTTCTTAGCATCTACTCCCATAAGCCACGTAAAACATGCAACAGCAAAGTAGAGGCGTCTAACTTGTTTTTGCAGGGAGTGTTTTTTGTGATATGGTATGGCCCAAGATGTGATGTGTATAATGTATGCGATGATCATGTTTTGTAATTTTTCACGACTTGCATGTCGATGAGTACACAACCGGCAGGAGCCATATGGTTGTCTTTATAATTATGTATGACCTGTGTGTCAACTTCTTATGCGCCATGTAATAGTTTCACTGTATCGCTAAGTAGTTAGCAATAGTTGTAGTTGCTATTCATGGTGGAGGCAATCATGGTGGAGTGATGGAGATCATGCCGGAACGCACAAGATGGAGATCATTGCGCGAAGATTGGCTATACCATGTCACATAAAGTTATATGCATGTGATGTTTATCCTTTTATATATCTTATCATGCTTAGATCGCGACGGTAGCATTATAAGATGATTCCTCACTTAAAGATCAAGATAAAAACTGTGTTCTCCCCGAGTATGCACCGTTGCGAAAGTTCGTCGTGTCCAAGCATCACGTGATGATCGGGTGCTATAGACTCTACGCTCACATACAACGGGTGCAAGCCAGTTTTGCACACGCGGAAATACTTGGGTCTAACTTGACGAGCCTAGCATGTACAGACATGGCCTCGGAACACAAGAACCGAAAGGTTAAGCATGAGTCATATGAATGATATGATCGACACTTCGTTGTCCACCATTGAAGCCACATCTCTTCTCGTGATAATCGGATTAGGTGTGGTGAATTTGGGTCGTGTTCACTAAACAACTTGAGGGATGTTGAATTTAGTGGGAGTTCATCTAGTAATTTGATTAAGTTGAACTAGTTATCATGAACATAGTCTAATTTGTACTTGCAAATACTGTAGATCAAATGGCTAAGTCCAACTTCAACTTCAACGTTTTTGCTGAGAAGGAAAAGCTTAGAAACAATGGGTCTAACTTCACCAATTGGTTCCATAATATAAGAATCATTCTCTCTGGCGGTCAAAAGGACTATGTCCTTGGGAAAGCATTAGGTGACCCCCCTGCTGCAACTGCGCCGGCTGATGATAAAGCTGTCTATCAGTCGCGCAAAGATGATTATGGTGTGATTAAGAGCACCATGTTGTTTGCTATGGAACCGGAACTTCAAAATCGTTTTGAAGACTATCCCGGGCCATTTGAGATTCTCGAAGAGCTGAAAACCATGTTTCAGACTCAGGCCCGTTCTGAGAGATATGAGATCTCTGAGAAGTTCTTTAACTGCAAGATGGAGGAAGGGAGTTCCGTTAGTGAGCACGCCATTAAGATGACAGGCTACACTCAACGCCTTGAGCAACTGGAATGCACGATTCCAGAGGAGCTCAAGATTGACAGGGTTCTGCAATCACTCCCTCCCAGCTACAAAAGTTTTGTAGTGGCTCATAATCAGATTGGTTCCACTGATACGATCACCGAGCTCTTCGCAAAGCTGAAGGCCGCGGAAGTGGACATCAAAAAGGATAATCATGTGTTGATGGTCAATAAGCCCACCTTTAAGAAAGGTAAGGGTGCAAAGAAGCCCTTCAAGAAGGGCGGCGGCAAGCATACTACCCCTGCTGAGAAGAAGCTCAGGTCTGGTCCTAAGCCGGACACTGAGTGCTTCTATTGCAAGGACAAGGGTCACTGGAAGCGCAATTGTCCGAAGTACTTAGCGGACAAGAAGGCTGGCACCATCAAAGGTATATTTGATATACATGTTATTGATGTTTTCCTTACTAGCCCTCGTTGTAGTGCCTGGGTATTTGATACCGGTTCAGTTACTAATATTTGTAACTCGAAACAGGAGCTACGGAATAGACGGCGGCGGCTTGCAAGGGATGAGGTGACGATGCGCGTTGGCAACGGATCAAGAGTTGATGTGATGGCCGTCGGCACGCTCTCCTTAGTTTTACCGTCGGGATTAGTTTTAAACCTTAATAAGTGTTATTATGTGCCTACGTTGAGCATGAACATCATTTCTGGATCGTGTTTATTGCAAGACGGTTGTTCATTTAAATCGGAGAATAATGGTTGTTCTATTTATATGGGTAACATCTTTTATGGTCATGCACCTATTGTGAATGGTTTATTTCTTCTAAATCTCGAAAGGGATGAAACACACATCCATAACATTGAGGCTAAGAGATGCAAAGTAGATAGTGATAATACTACTTATTTGTGGCACTGTCGTCTAGGTCATATTGGAGTAAAGCGCATGAAGAAACTCCATTCTGATGGACTTTTGGAGTCTCTTGATTTTGAATCATTTGACACATGCGAACCATGCCTCATGGGCAAGATGATCAAAACCCCGTTCTCCGGTATGATGGAGCGAGCAACGGACTTGTTGGAAATCATACATACCGATGTATGCGGACCGATGAGTGTTTCGACGCGCGGTGGATATCGCTATTTTCTCACTTTTACCGATGACTTGAGAAGATATGGGTATATCTATTTAATGAAACATAAATCTGAAACGTTTGAAAAGTTCAAAGAATTTCAGAATGAAGTGGAGAACCATCGTAACAGAAAGATTAAGTTTCTACGATCCGATTGTGGAGGTGAATATTTGAGTTATGATTTTCTCACGCATCTTAAAGCAATTGGAATCGTTTCACAACTCACGCCACCCGGAACACCACAGCGCAATGGTGTGTCTGAACGCCGGAATCGAACCCTATTAGATATGGTCCGATCAATGATGTCTCTTACTGATTTGCCGTTGTCATTTTGGGGTTATGCATTAGAAACCGCTGCATTCACTTTAAATAGGGCTCCATCTAAATCCGTTGAGACGACACCGTATGAACTGTGGTTTGGTGCTAAACCTAAGTTGTCGTTTCTTAAAGTTTGGAGATGCGAAGCTTACGTCAAGAAGTTGATGCCGGACAAGCTCGAACCCAAAGTGGAGAAATGCGTCTTCATAGGATACCGTAAGGAAACTATTGGGTATACCTTCTATCACAGAACCGAAGGCAAAGTGTTTGTCGCAAAGAACGGTTCCTTTCTTGAGAAGGAGTTTCTCTCGAAAGAAGTGAGTGGGAGGAAAGTAGAGCTAGACGAGGTTATTGAACCTTCTCTTGAATTGGAGAGTAGCGCGGCACCTGAAATTGTTCCAGTGCCGCCTGCACCAACAATAGAGGAAGCTAATGACAAGGATCATGAAGCTTCGGACGATGCTGCTACTGAACGTCGCAGGTCGACAAGGTCGCGTGCCCCTCCTGAGTGGTACGGCAACCCTGTCTTGACTGTCTTGTTGTGGAAGACAGTGAACCTATGAACTATGAGGAAGCGATGATGAGCCTAGACTCTGAGAAATGGCTAGAAGCCATGAAATCCGAATTGGGATCCATGAGCGAAAACCAAGTATGGACTTTGGTGGACCCTCCTAGCGTCCGAAAGGCCGTTGAGTGCAAATGGATCTTCAAGAAGAAAACGGACGCGGATGGTAATGTTACCGTCTATAAAGCACGACTTGTTGCGTAAGGTTTTCGACAAGTTCAAGGTGTTGACTACGATGAGACTTTCTCTCCCGTAGCGATGTTTAAGTCCATTCGGATTTTATTAGCAATTGCTGCGTTTCATGATTATGAAATATGGCAGATGGATGTCAAGACTGCGTTCCTCAATGGAAACATTGATGAAGAGTTGTATATGATGCAACCCGAAGGTTCTGTCGATCCTAAGGATGCTGGTAAAGTATGCAAACTTCAGCGTTCCATTTATGGACTGAAGCAAGCATCTCGGAGTTGGAACCTTCATTTTGATCAAGTGATCAAGAGCTTTGGATTTGTTCCAAATTGCTACGAAGCTTGCATCTACAAGAAAGTGTGTGGGAGCTCGGTGACGTTTCTGGTACTATATGTGGATGACATATTGATTATTGGAAATGACATCAACATGCTTAACGATGTGAAGAGTTATTTGAACAAGTGTTTTTCAATGAAAGACCTAGGTGAAGCTGCTTATATATTGGGCATCAAAATCTATAGAGATAGACAAAGACGCCTGATAGCTTTAAGCCAGAGTACATACCTAGACAAAGTTCTGAAAAGGTTCAGAATGGATAAGGCAAAAAAAGGTTCAGTGCCTATGTTGTCAGGTAAGATATTGAGCAAGGCTCAGTGTCCAGCTACGGTAAATGATAGGGAAGCTATGAGCAAAGTGCCTTATGCCTCGGCCATAGGTTCTATCATGTATGCCATGTTGTGTACTAGACCGGATGTGTCCAATGCTCTTAGTTTGACGAGCAGATATCAAAGTGATCCAGGAGTGGAACACTGGACATCCATGAAGAACATCCTAAAGTACCTAAATAGGACTAAAGAAATGTTCTTAGTCTATGGGGGTGATGAACAACTCGTCGTAAAAGGTTACGTCAACGCTAGTTTTGACACCGACAAGGATGATTCTAAATCTCAGACAGGATACGTTTATATTTTGAATGGAGGAGCTGTGAGCTGGAGAAGCTGCAAGCAAAGCGTGATCGCGGGATCTACAGTAGAAGCGGAATACATGGCTGCTGCAGAAGCATCAAGTGAAGGAGTTTGGATCAGAAACTTCATCACTGAGCTTGGAGTGGTTCCAAGTGCATTGGACCCACTGGAGATATTGTGTGACAACACTGGCGCCATAGCACTCGCTAAGGAACCAAGATATCATCCAAAGACCAAGCATATCAACCGCAAGTTTCATATAATCCGAGATTATATAGCAGATGGAGATCTGGAGATTAGCAAAGTACATACAGATCTGAATGTCGCAGATCCATTGACTAAACCTCTTCCACGTGTAAAACATGATCGACACCTCAGTGCCATGGGTGTGAGATTGTTGCCAAATGTAAACTAGATTATTGACTCTAGTGCAAGTGGGAGACTGTTGGAATTATGCCCTAGAGGCAATAATAAAGATGTTATTATTATAATTCTTGTTCATGATAATGTTTATATTCCATGCTAGAATTGTATTAAGCGGAAACTTTAATACTTGTGTGGTTTGTGAACAACACCGTGTCCCTAGTACACCTCTATGGACTAGCTCATTGATTAATGATGGTTAAGGTTTCCTAACCATGGACATGAGTTGTCAATTAATAATGAGATCATATCATTGGGGAATGATATGGTGGACAAACCCAAACTAAGCGAAGCAATTAGATCGTGTCATCGTGTTCGTCTTTGCGAAGCTTTTATTATGTCAAATATTGTATTCCTTAGACCATGAGATAATACAACTCCCTGGTATCGGAAGAAAGCTTTGAGGTCATAAAACGTCATCCTATGAGAGGGTGATCATAAAGGTGTCTCTCAGGTGATCGGAAAGTATCTGTTGGGTTGTATGTATCGAGATGGGATTTGTCCCTCCCAAGTTGGAGAGATATACTTCGGTCCCACTCGGTAATCGATATCAACACCGCTTGCAAGCATGTGGTTAAGGAGTTAATCACAAAGTGATATAGGATTACAGAACGAGTAAAGTACTTGCTGTGAACGATATTGAACTAGGTATGACGGTACCGACGATCAAATCTCGGGCAAGTAAAATATCGCGAGACGAAGGGAATATATATGGGATTGATTGAATCCTGGCATCATGGTTCATCCGATATGATCATCGATGAATGTGTGGGAGTCAATATGGGTTTCCAGACCCCGCTGTTGATTATTGATAGAAGATCATGTCTGCATATTCTCGAACCCGCAGGGTCACACACTTAACGTGTCTCGACGCTAGGATAGATTGGATAATTGGTTTATGAGTTTTTGTCCGGAGTCTCGGATGGGATCCAGGACATCACGAGAGGTTCCGGAGTGGTCCGGAGAATAAGATTCATATAAGGCAGTGCAGTTTTTGGAGTTCGGAATTGTTCCGGGTTAATCGGTATTGTACCGGAAGCTTCTAGAACCTTCCGGAAGGGGACAAACGTGGCCCCACCTTCCGGGAGGGGGCATGGTCCTATGAGGGAGTGCCCTGGCCGCATTGGGCCAGGGGCACAAGGCCCCATAGGGCCCAGCCGGCCAAAGAGGGTTTAAACTCGAGATAGAGCTTCTAGAAGGGGGGTTTCCTTGCCCACCACTCTTCCTCCTTGGGGCCGCCGGTTTGGGCTTGGGGGAGGGGCTAGGGCTGCGCCCCCCTCTATATAAAGAGGGGTGGGGGCGCACCAACCCCTTACACCTTCCCCTCCAACCCTAGCCGCCCTGCTGCCCTCCTCTCTCCCTCCCGACTGTTTGTAGGCGAAGCCCTGCTGCAGAAATTCTCCACCATATACACCACGCCGTCGTGTTGTAGATCCAATCCGTCTCTCCACCATACTTGCTGGTCCGAGGAAGGAGGATACGTCGAGGTGCTGCACGTGTGCATCTCACGGAGGCACCGCCACTTGTGGTGCTAGATCGGATCGGATCGCGAGGAGGAGAAGCGAGTACGACTGCATCACCCACGTTCCGACGAACGTTCCGCTGTGCGAATCTTCAAGGGTATGAAGATCTAATCCAATCTCTCTCGTTGTTTGCATCTCCTAGATTAGATCTTGGCTTTCCCTCTATTCGCATCCGTAGAAAATTTTGATTTACTATGCCGTGAAACCCTTCAGAACGGTCGAAAGCGATCGTCCGTACTGAGCCACCTCAGTCTGTAGCTCCCACGTCATATCGGCCTGCATTTGTCTCATAGTTAGGTATGCACTATATAGGCACTCATGTTGATTATGCTCTAAATAAAGTACTTACCGCTGATTGTCTGGACTCCAGTGTTGACTGCAGACACGACATCTGGAAGGGGAACATCCGGACGCGGGGGATCTACCATCTGGCAAAGACCGAACTGCCGCATGACCCTCTGTTGAGACATCTCCTCAACTTGGCAATCAAAGATGATCTTCGATGTAGTCAGCCAATACTCTTGATCTCTAGTGCACATAATAGATAACGCGACGGGATATCTGTGGCATCCCGCAAAACCACTACTAGAAAATCGCGTTGAATTTGTGCATTGCATCGTCATCATCATGCATAGTTTGCATAAAACTATTTTGCAAACCCCGATTTGTTTTCCAAACGCCCCGTCTTTTATTCAAACGCCAAAACCGGGTCCCCGGAATATTTTGTTTTGGCCGCTATCGGTTTGCAGACGGCCCGTTTAAATCAAATAAAGTATTTATTTATTTTAGTAGGGGCAGTCGAACGGGCCAACCCGACCCGAACGACCGCCCCAGATTTTTCTAAACGGTCCACCTACCCCTGCCCTTCTAATCCTAAACCCACCTAAAACTCTACCCAACCTCTCCCTCCACCTCACCCCCCTCCTATCATGAGCCGCCACCTCATCTTCTCCCTATCCCTCACCCAACCAGACCACGCCACGTCACCCCTCACCCCTCACCCTCCCTCTCTCTCTCCTTCCCTGCCCCACACACCAAACACACACACGCGCGCCCAGCTGGCCCCTCACCCACTCCACGCGCAGCCCCTGCCCCCTGGGCCCCGCCACGTCCCCGCCTGGCACCCCTGTCCCCCCCGTCCTCTTCCTCCCCCGTCTCTCCTTCTTTTCCCCCAAGCTCCCCGCGTGCGCCCCCTCGTCTCCGGTGCCCGCGCGCCGCCGCGCGTCGACCCTCCGCCCTCGCCGCATCTCCCCGCCCCTTCTCTTCCTCAGCCCCGACGAGACCCCCCCTCACCTCGCCTCTCCCCATCCCCGCGCCCCTGCCGTCCCTCACCTCGCCTCCACTCCGGCCCCCGACCGCCGCTCCGGTGAGCGCCGCCGCCGCTCGCCGCTCCACCTCCCAGGCTCCACTGCCGCTGCCGCCTCCCGCGCCTCCGCCTCCACGCGAGCCTCGCCGCCCTCCGCGCAGCACCCGCGCAGCCCGCCGGCCTCCGCAGCTCCTGCGGCCACCTCGCGTCCCCACCTCGCCTGCGCGCCGCCCTTCCGCGCCCCGTCGCCGGCGCGGCGCTCCGCCTCCGCTACCCCGCCGCCCAGGCTCCACGTCCCCGCCAGCGCTTCCCTGGCCCGCGCTCGTCCGGCACGAGCCCTCCCCGCCGCCGCGTCTTCCGCCGCCACCCTCGCCGGCCCCGCGCGCCGTCTCCCCGCGGCCCCAGCACCCTCGCCGGCGCGCGCCCCGCGCGTCCGTAGCCGGTCGCCCGAGCCCGACCCGCCGGCGGCGCCCAGACCCCGCCTCTGCCGGTCACCGCCGACGGCGTCCCCCACCGCCTTCGCGTCGCGTCGCCCTAACCTCCGTCGCGCCTCTGCCCCTCCGCCCGACGTGTCCCCGGCGGCCCTCGCCCTCGCCTGCGTCGTTTGTGCCCTCCGCCTCGCCAAGCTTTGTCCTTGTGTTGTAGCAGAGGGTGTTCGATGGGACATGGCTCCTTGCAGAGATGCTATGTACATGCTTGCCTGGTGACTTGCCGCCTGTGCCTGGTGCATTTGCTGCTGCACAAGGTGTACAAGCCCGGGTGTTGTAGTGATCGTGGCAAACCGAAGGTGCAGGGAACCCTTGCCGCAAGTTCGCCATGGACCCTCGAGGACCCCGTCACGGAACCGAAGACCGCGGAACCCCAAGGTCATCAACGACACCGAGTTCGACACCGGCAAAACCAAGATGGAAGCATAAGACCGTCGATACGGATACGATCTGGAGGCCCGGTCGTCAAGAACGCCCACACGGAGACTCACCCGATCACGGATACGACAAGTACCTCCCTCGAACGCCAAACCCGAACCGGAAGGACGCCAAGATCGCCACCTGTACCACAAGTACCGCACCCCGGACGCCAAGTACTTTCCTCCGAAGCCAAGACCGACTCGATTGCGCGGGCCCGACAAGACCCTCGCAACGGCAAGATCGACCCTGTGGGACCCGACAAGATCTGCGCGACGACAAGAACGGCACCGACCCAAGTTCTGCTTCCCGGACATCGAGACCCCGATACGACAAGAACTACCCCGGAGGCCGAGAACGATCCCGTCGAACCCCAGATCCGAATCTCGCCGATCCGTCGAACCCTGAGACCGACCCTGGACCCCGAGACCAACCCCGAACCCCAGAACCCCCAAGACCGTCGAGACCCCTATGTGTGACCCCTTTTCCTCGAACCCTATTTTATAACATAACAACTTGATTGCATATTGATTTGTCATTCATCTCGCATGCATATCTGTGGTTTGGGGGCCTTATGCCAATTCACCTAATAATTAAATATGGGGCCCATATGCGGGCAAATCTAGTCTCATATTGACCTCATTTAAATTGGTGTAGCGAACCCGGTACTATCTTCTACCATGTTAAACAACATTTAAAATGCGGGGTTTCCAAATAACATGAACCAACTAATTGTCGGGACCCCGGTTCCACTTAATATGGCCTAATTGCATCGCACCTTGCCATGTCATGCATCATACATGCATCATGCCGATCTTCTGCCGTTGTATTAAATATTGCATCCGGTGTTTATTCTAGTGTTTGCTTCTTCGCGGATAAGGCCGTTGAGTTGATGTGAGCTTCGCCCCGATCTTCGGTTGAACCCTTCGACAATGTTTTCAGGCGAGCATCTCCCCCTTTCTACCTATCTTTCTTTTATAGTCTTTATTCCTTCCTGTTGATCTATTGCTATCTGTGTTGCGATGCTTTAGTTTCCGTACCTGTGATATTTCCCTGCAGCCCTATTTTGCCTTGGACACATCCTATTACCTGTTGTTTGGTAGATAGTTGGACTTGCGCGTCGTAGTCGCTTGCTCAAGTGCTGTTGCGTGTCGTCATATGCCACAGTTGCTGATGTATTGCCGCATGTTGATGTTGGAGATGGTCCTAGTTTTACTTATCGTCACTTTAATTTCTGTTTAACAACTAAAATTG
Organism: Avena atlantica; assembly: GCA_910589765.1. Lineage (NCBI taxonomy): Eukaryota > Viridiplantae > Streptophyta > Magnoliopsida > Poales > Poaceae > Avena > Avena atlantica. Next base: position 354,869,137 of record OU342736.1, read on the forward strand.
AATAAGCAGAGGCATCGGTGGGTGATAGATAATATTCGGTTTCCGAACGCCCACTTGTGTCCCGTAAGACCCCGAGTACTTGATTCCTGTTCCTTGATTTATCGCGCTATCCACATCCGGGAGGTATATGGGACCCCCCTGAACCAGAGCTTGATTCCGTCTTATTTCTTGGGGCCACAAACTAGTTTGGGGGCTTTATTACTATCCTGTACTTATGCCATGTTTTACTGCTTTATTTACGATTGTGCGAGGTACTGCACACTGTACTGTTTAGGACTTGTGACCCGTTTACGTGGTATCGACAGTCCCCGTTTGGGGATCTGCTGTCGTTTACCGCCGGCCCCACAAACTTTGGGGTCCGTCTCGGAGCTAGCTTACTTCGTTGCGGGTATACTCCAAGGGGTGGCCCCCTGAAATATTTCTGAATCCTGTGATTGTTCAGTCGTGAAAGCCTCGTTGGGTTTTGATTTGGTTTTTCCGAGGTTGATCGAGTGTGTGTTGCTATTGGTGCACCCCGGCCGGGTAAAACTTTCTGAAAGCCGTGTCCGCGGATATGGACGACTTGGAGCACAGTTTCTCGATCATAGACAAGCATAACTAAAGTTTACTGCTATAAAATTTGACTTATAATGACTAGTAATCAGCTTCACTATAATGGAATGGCTAATTAATACTGCCCACAATTGCTTGTTTGGTTGTCGCTTGCGACAATTGTATCTGACTAGTAAGTATTGCAACTACAACGGAATGGCTGAATAAAAGTACCAACAACTGCTGGGTTTTTGGGTTCATCTCATGCTATCGGTATCTGATTAGTAATTGCTGCAACTACAACGGAATGGTCAACTAAAAGTGCCCACTGCTTACTTTATCAGGATGATTATCTACATCTGACTAGTAATCGCTGCAACGATAACTGAATAAATAAAACTGCCAACTGTGTGAGTTCCTCGGTTGACTTCCTCGTTTGGTTTCGAGGGGGAAACACCAGGATGGGTTTGTTTGGTGATAGCTTCAGGTTGGACCCGGATAGGTCACTCTTACCCCTCTCTGATAACCGCCAGTTGTATCGAGTCTCTATAGGTTGTTCAGTGCATGCTGCCGCTGCCGCTTCAGTCCACCATACCTATGTAGGCGAGGACCGCCGAATTCTAGCCTCGCCGTGTACTAGCCTCAGTACTGACGCTCCTTCTTTGTTTTCTGCTTTGCCCTTTATCGGCACCCCTTTTGTTTAGCAGGTTTGAGATCGACGCCGTTAGCAGGGTTACCCTTCCGGCTTGGCCTGGGCAGGGTTATGGACGCCATTGGTTATTCTTCAGGGCTCTTAGCCCCATTTGCATCTTGTCCGTAGTCGGACGCCCCCTCTTTTCAAGGTGATTTGGATCTTTGTACCGTATATTTGTATTCTTGACTCGTTGAGTCGCAGTTGTATATATCTGTTCTGTGGGTCCCATCGAGGACTGTTGTGTAATGTTATTACTTCGTTTTCCACCCGCACGAAAGTGCCTGGTGGGCACCTTTGAATCGTTTCTATGCGGGTTTGGCGAACTTTGCTCAAACTTGCATAGGTCCGATTCTGAGGGTGTTATAGAGTGGTATCAGAGCTCAGCAGTTGCGATACCCCACAAGTCCAGCCTGTAGGATAACCTAGCTAACGGCCGAAGTAGAGTGTCAAAACTATTTTTGAAAATCGGTTGGATAGTTCTGATTAGGTCTGATTTTACTCCTTACCCCTCTGCTATTCCCCTCTCATCTCGACGTGTTTTGAATCTGCTCTCTCCTTCTTCTTCGAGTCCAGGATTTCTCGTGGTTGGGTTCCGTCGTACCTTTAGGGTTTCGCTTCCTCCTTTGTCAACGGTGTTCTATCATCCGGTCTTCCTGCTGCCTGAGTGATCCTTGTCTGTGGTACCATTCTTTGTTCCTTGGTTGTGCCTTCCGGTGTTTTCTGACGCGACGGCATCCTCTACGCCAGATCCGATGCAGAGTCCGCATCGCTCCTTTATTTCCGAACCTCGCTTGTCGAGATCTTCAGTCTGAATCCGAGGGTTGGTTGCATAATCTGTCTGTTCGTGTACATAGTAATGCTTTGAGTGCGGGATGGAGTCGCGACCATACCACTACTCTTATCATTTGCTCTGTACATTGAATGGTGGATCGATGCAATTACTCCTTCCATGGAAGTTAGAGGTGACCTTACCTTTAACTTCGTCCGTTGTTTATCCGGAGTGTTCTCTTGACGAACAGGAGCAACGACCCATTGTTGGTGGTGTCGTGAGGATCTACACGAAACGAGAAGCCGCAGATCGCCGACTTTCCTTCCGGTACCATGAGGCGGATCTCGAGGGCGAGATCCCTTGTTAGTAGTGTCGAATTGTGGCATCCCGCAAAACCACTACTAGAAAATCGCGTTGAATTTGTGCATTGCATCGTCATCATCATGCATAGTTTGCATAAAACTATTTTGCAAACCCCGATTTGTTTTCCAAACGCCCCGTCTTTTATTCAAACGCCAAAACCGGGTCCCCGGAATATTTTGTTTTGGCCGCTATCGGTTTGCAGACGGCCCGTTTAAATCAAATAAAGTATTTATTTATTTTAGTAGGGGCAGTCGAACGGGCCAACCCGACCCGAACGACCGCCCCAGATTTTTCTAAACGGTCCACCTACCCCTGCCCTTCTAATCCTAAACCCACCTAAAACTCTACCCAACCTCTCCCTCCACCTCACCCCCCTCCTATCATGAGCCGCCACCTCATCTTCTCCCTATCCCTCACCCAACCAGACCACGCCACGTCACCCCTCACCCCTCACCCTCCCTCTCTCTCTCCTTCCCTGCCCCACACACCAAACACACACACGCGCGCCCAGCTGGCCCCTCACCCACTCCACGCGCAGCCCCTGCCCCCTGGGCCCCGCCTGGCACCCCTGTCCCCCCGTCCTCTTCCTCCCCCGTCTCTCCTTCTTTTCCCCCAAGCTCCCCGCGTGCGCCCCCTCGTCTCCGGTGCCCGCGCGCCGCCGCGCGTCGACCCTCCGCCCTCGCCGCATCTCCCCGCCCCTTCTCTTCCTCAGCCCCGACGAGACCCCCCTCACCTCGCCTCTCCCCATCCCCGCGCCCCTGCCGTCCCTCACCTCGCCTCCACTCCGGCCCGCGACCGCCGCTCCGGTGAGCGCCGCCGCCGCTCGCCGCTCCACCTCCCAGGCTCCACCGCCGCTGCCGCCTCCCGCGCCTCCGCCTCCACGCGAGCCTCGCCGCCCTCCGCGCCGCGCAGCCCGCCGGCCTCCGCAGCTCCTGCGGCCACCTCGCGTCCCCACCTCGCCTGCGCGCCGCCCTTCCGCGCCCCGTCGCCGGCGCGGCGCTCCGCCTCCGCTACCCCGCCGCCCAGGCTCCACGTCCCCGCCAGCGCTTCCCTGGCCCGCGCTCGTCTGGCACGAGCCCTCCCCGCCGCCTCGTCTTCCGCCGCCACCCTCGCCGGCCCCGCGCGCCGTCTCCCCGCGGCCCCAGCACCCTCGCCGGCGCGCGCCCCGCGCGTCCGTAGCCGGTCGCCCGAGCCCGACCCGCCGGCGGCGCCCAGACCCCGCCTCTGCGGTCACCGCCGACGGCGTCCCCCACCGCCTTCGCGTCGCGTCGCCCTAACCTCCGTCGCGCCTCTGCCCCTCCGCCCGACGTGTCCCCGGCGGCCCTCGCCCTCGCCTGCGTCGTTTGTGCCCTCCGCCTCGCCAAGCTTTGTCCTTGTGTTGTAGCAGAGGGTGTTCGATGGGACATGGCTCCTTGCAGAGATGCTATGTACATGCTTGCCTGGTGACTTGCCGCCTGTGCCTGGTGCATTTGCTGCTGCACAAGGTGTACAAGCCCGGGTGTTGTAGTGATCGTGGCAAACCGAAGGTGCAGGGAACCCTTGCCGCAAGTTCGCCATGGACCCTCGAGGACCCCGTCACGGAACCGAAGACCGCGGAACCCCAAGGTCATCAACGACACCAAGTTCGACACCGGCAAAACCAAGATGGAAGCATAAGACCGTCGATACGGATACGATCTGGAGGCCCGGTCGTCAAGAACGCCCACACGGAGACTCACCCGATCACGGATACGACAAGTACCTCCCTCGAACGCCAAACCCGAACCGGAAGGACGCCAAGATCGCCACCTGTACCACAAGTACCGCACCCCGGACGCCAAGTACTTTCCTCCGAAGCCAAGACCGACTCGATTGCGCGGGCCCGACAAGACCCTCGCAACGGCAAGATCGACCCTGTGGGACCCGACAAGATCTGCGCGACGACAAGAACGGCACCGACCCAAGTTCTGCTTCCCGGACATCGAGACCCCGATACGACAAGAACTACCCCGGAGGCCGAGAACGATCCCGTCGAACCCCAGATCCGAATCTCGCCGATCCGTCGAACCCTGAGACCGACCCTGGACCCCGAGACCAACCCCGAACCCCGGAACCCCCAAGACCGTCGAGACCCCTATGTGTGACCCCTTTTCCTCGAACCCTATTTTATAACATAACAACTTGATTGCATATTGATTTGTCATTCATCTCGCATGCATATCTGTGGTTTGGGGGCCTTATGCCAATTCACCTAATAATTAAATATGGGGCCCATATGCGGGCAATTCTAGTCTCATATTGACCTCATTTAAATTGGTGTAGCGAACCCGGTACTATCTTCTACCATGTTAAACAACATTTAAAATGCGGGGTTTCCAAATAACATGAACCAACTAATTGTCGGGACCCCGGTTCCACTTAATATGGCCTAATTGCATCGCACCTTGCCATGTCATGCATCATACATGCATCATGCCGATCTTCTGCCGTTGTATTAAATATTGCATCCGGTGTTTATTCTAGTGTTTGCTTCTTCGCGGATAAGGCCGTTGAGTTGATGTGAGCTTCGCCCCGATCTTCGGTTGAACCCTTCGACAATGTTTTCAGGCGAGCATCTCCCCCTTTCTACCTATCTTTCTTTTATAGTCTTTATTCCTTCCTGTTGATCTATTGCTATCTGTGTTGCGATGCTTTAGTTTCCGTACCTGTGATATTTCCCTGCAGCCCTATTTTGCCTTGGACACATCCTATTACCTGTTGTTTGGTAGATAGTTGGACTTGCGCGTCGTAGTCGCTTGCTCAAGTGCTGTTGCGTGTCGTCATATGCCACAGTTGCTGATGTATTGCCGCATGTTGATGTTGGAGATGGTCCTAGTTTTACTTATCGTCACTTTAATTTCTGTTTAACAACTAAAATTGAATAAGCAGAGGCATCGGTGGGTGATAGATAATATTCGGTTTCCGAACGCCCACTTGTGTCCCGTAAGACCCCGAGTACTTGATTCCTGTTCCTTGATTTATCGCGCTATCCACATCCGGGAGGTATATGGGACCCCCCTGAACCAGAGCTTGATTCCGTCTTATTTCTTGGGGCCACAAACTAGTTTGGGGGCTTTATTACTATCCTGTACTTATGCCATGTTTTACTGCTTTATTTACGATTGTGCGAGGTACTGCACACTGTACTGTTTAGGACTTGTGACCCGTTTACGTGGTATCGACAGTCCCCGTTTGGGGATCTGCTGTCGTTTACCGCCGGCCCCACAAACTTTGGGGTCCGTCTCGGAGCTAGCTTACTTCGTTGCGGGTATACTCCAAGGGGTGGCCCCCTGAAATATTTCTGAATCCTGTGATTGTTCAGTCGTGAAAGCCTCGTTGGGTTTTGATTTGGTTTTTCCGAGGTTGATCGAGTGTGTGTTGCTATTGGTGCACCCCGGCCGGGTAAAACTTTCTGAAAGCCGTGTCCGCGGATATGGACGACTTGGAGCACAGTTTCTCGATCATAGACAAGCATAACTAAAGTTTACTGCTATAAAATTTGACTTATAATGACTAGTAATCAGCTTCACTATAATGGAATGGCTAATTAATACTGCCCACAATTGCTTGTTTGGTTGTCGCTTGCGACAATTGTATCTGACTAGTAAGTATTGCAACTACAACGGAATGGCTGAATAAAAGTACCAACAACTGCTGGGTTTTTGGGTTCATCTCATGCTATCGGTATCTGATTAGTAATTGCTGCAACTACAACGGAATGGTCAATAAAAGTGCCCACTGCTTACTTTATCAGGATGATTATCTACATCTGACTAGTAATCGCTGCAACGATAACTGAATAAATAAAACTGCCAACTGTGTGAGTTCCTCGGTTGACTTCCTCGTTTGGTTTCGAGGGGGAAACACCAGGATGGGTTTGTTTGGTGATAGCTTCAGGTTGGACCCGGATAGGTCACTCTTACCCCTCTCTGATAACCGCCAGTTGTATCGAGTCTCTATAGGTTGTTCAGTGCATGCTGCCGCTGCCGCTTCAGTCCACCATACCTATGTAGGCGAGGACCGCCGAATTCTAGCCTCGCCGTGTACTGGCCTCAGTACTGACGCTCCTTCTTTGTTTTCTGCTTTGCCCTTTGTCGGCACCCCTTTTGTTTAGCAGGTTTGAGATCGACGCCGTTAGCAGGGTTACCCTTCCGGCTTGGCCTGGGCAGGGTTATGGACGCCATTGGTTATTCTTCAGGGCTCTTAGCCCCATTTGCATCTTGTCCGTAGTCGGACGCCCCCTCTTTTCAAGGTGATTTGGATCTTTGTACCGTATATTTGTATTCTTGACTCGTTGAGTCGCAGTTGTATATATCTGTTCTGTGGGTCCCATCGAGGACTGTTGTGTAATGTTATTACTTCGTTTTCCACCCGCACGAAAGTGCCTGGTGGGCACCTTTGAATCGTTTCTATGCGGGTTTGGCGAACTTTGCTCAAACTTGCATAGGTCCGATTCTGAGGGTGTTACAGAGTGGTATCAGAGCTCAGCAGTTGCGATACCCCACAAGTCCAGCCTGTAGGATAACCTAGCTAACGGCCGAAGTAGAGTGTCAAAACTATTTTTGAAAATCGGTTGGATAGTTCTGATTAGGTCTGATTTTACTCCTTACCCCTCTGTTATTCCCCTCTCATCTCGACGTGTTTTGAATCTGCTCTCTCCTTCTTCTTCGAGTCCAGGATTTCTCGTGGTTGGGTTCCGTCGTACCTTTAGGGTTTCGCCAGTCCCGAAGATGTGGCAACTGGTGTCTATATGACCAAATTGATTACACAGAAAACATTGCCTAGTAGGGCCTCCGGCTTCAGATTCATCCATATCATTACGGATGCGGACACATTGTCGCCTTCCTCTTCATGTCCGCATCAGTTCAGGATCTGGGATGTAAACCCTTTCACCTGGATTTACTTTGTTGAAATTTCCCCATGCCCTATATCCCATCATCTCGCCTGTCCACGTATTGACCACCGCGTCCTTAAGGAAATAAGGTGACACAAACGAGATCGCATCCATACCCATCAGCCCGCATGCAGCTAGTACATGAGAGCAAGGAAGATGCAACAGCTTGGGTTTATTGCACGTGCACTCACACGTTGGCCAGGCTTCGTTGCCTATCCTCACCTTCTGTGTCTTTACCTCTTCTCCTGTTCCAATCCGGTTGGAAGGGAGGCGTACCTCGAACCTTCTTTCCTGATTACCGATGGCGATGACATGCATGGACCGAGCCTTCTCCATCTTGGCATCCATGTAATGCATGATCTTTGAACAATACCTCGTGTTTGGGTTGTTCATGATATGCATCTGAGCCATCTGGAGTCTGTCTCTGAAATACTTCAGAGTTCCGGTGAAAATACACTCCACAATGGCTGTTAATGGTAGAGCCCTACTTCCTTTGAAGACAAAGTTGTAAGTTTCAGCCAGATTTGTAGTCATGACGCCAAACCTAGCACCATGAGTGTCATGCAGCAGACACCACCTCTCTACAGGCTCGTGTTGTATCCATTCCTGGAAATTTTTAATCCTTCTGCCAGGCCTTCTCCTAGTACCGGGTTGGTCAAATCCTGGCAAGTCACAAAGGGCAATGGGTTCTTCCTCCGGTGGTGCTGCTCCTGTTGTTGCCTGTGCAGCTAACGCCGCTCCATGAGCCGCGATCGCTGCTGCTCTAGCTGCTCTCCTCTGAGTCACATGTTTTTTAGTGAAGTCATCAAGATAGCCACGACACTTGATATACTTCCACTCTTGGTTCTGCTTGCAAAGCTTCTTGAATAGGTTCATAAGAGCCTTGTTCCTGAACTATGAGAAAAAATTGGCCCCTAGGTGCCGCATGCACCAACGACTCTGCATGTCCAGCCATGGAGTTACTTCATCGGGAGTGGGCTGTGTGAGCTTCTTTATCGCGCTTAGTATACCTGGATGCCTATCATGAAGCACGCATACATTCGGTGTATCTCTCACAATTGCTATCTTCAGCTGCCTAAAAAACCATACCCAACTCTCGGTGTTCTCGCTCTCCACGAAAGCAAAAGCAAGTGGAACAACTTGATTGTTTCCATCTTGACCTATGGCAGTCAATATCTGACCCCTATACTTGCCAGTGAGAAATGTACCATCCACACAGATGACTGGTCGACAGTGAGTGAAAGCTTCTATGCATATAGAAAATGAGAAGAACACTCGATGAAGTACCCTGAAATTAGGTTCCTGTGGCAATGTAAAGTGTTGGATGTCCACGTAGGTGCCTGGATTCCTAGCCTGCAGTGTCTGGAGCATCCTAACAACACAGTCATACCCGTCTCGAAACGAACCAAACCTTGCCTCCAGTGCCCTTTTCTTAGTCCTCCAAGCCTTCCCGTATGAAATATTGTAGCGGAATTTGACAGAAACTTTGTGAATGATAGCATTCACCCCCATGGCTTTGCCCTCCACTATCTCTGTGTACAACAGAATAGCCAGGAGGGTCGACGTGAGGTTACGATGGTCCTGAAGGACACTTTCAAGTGTGCATGTGTGCATCACAACATCGGTGACCTTCCAGTTTGTGTCATACCTAGGGACATGGGCATGCACCCTTGCAGGACATCCAGCTTCCTCGCAAACCAATGTCAAATATTCTTGTGATGACACCTTCGTTTTCAAAACCCATTGCATGGACATTGACCACTCAACAATTGCTTCCTGCAGATGTCTCTTGCTAGGATATAATGCACCCAGAGAGATGTTGTTCGCGTGATAATGCCACGCCGAATCATGCCCATCGTTCATAGTCATTGCTGCTGTGTTGTCATTATTCCATGATGCCGGAATAGGTTGGCCGATCTCTTCTTGATCAGACTCGCCAGAATCATCAGTCGTATCACTGTTGCCTTCTGAGTCTTCAGCTTCCATTTGATGTTGCAACAAACCATCATATATCTCGTCCTCATCAGCTTCGCCACTGAATATGTCTTCCCCTAATCCTTCACCATCGTCCACTGATACATAACCATCACCCCCGGTGTGTGCATAGCTGCTGTGACCTGATTCATAACCGCTGCCACCCTCTTGGCCCTGACTACTCTGGCCATGATCATAACTACCTCCAGCATGACCGGTCTGACTACTCTGGCCATGATCATACCCAGCCTCTTTCGCCACAGGTAACACTAAGAGACTGGGGTTAACTTCTCTTTTCTGGCAAGCTTGCACAAATTTGACTCATTTCTGTTGCGCTTCTATTGGCCTTAAATAAAAATTAGGGGTTTGCCTTGACTTAGTCCATAAAGCATGCACACCGACAGTATGGGTAGGAGGGAGCCCTAAACGAACACATAACCAATCCTTCAACTGAGTAACGGGCACTGTTTCAGGATTCTGAAGCACTTCATCCATAAAACTAAACTCGCTCAAATCAACTTCGTGCTGGTTTATTCTGACGGAACCAGGACCATACAAGAACCTAAACACTACATTATTTGACATGATTTTCGACCTAAAAAATACCGAAAATAGTCAAAAACAGGTACATTAACACATAATACTCTACAAATATCTTGCATCTAACAGACCCCATCAAAGGCTACCTATAAACATACACACATGACTGCAATTAGCAAGAAATTAGGGTTTACCCTTGAAGCGTGCAAAGTCATGACGTGCAGCTGCCTCAGGTCAACGGATCAGCACCTCCACCATGCACCTTCCTCAAGTCCCAGCACCAGCCTCCACCATGGCCATTGCTCAACAAGAACACCACAAGATCCCTCCACCAAAACGACTCAAATCACTACACCAGGCTATTCCATTAGTAGATCGGGACTCTACTAGCTTGCTAATGTGTTAGAGCAGCGAGTTTGGGTCGAAATCTGGGCTAAAAATCGGTGCAGCAGCTGGCGAAAACGAGAGCGAGCTAGTGAGAAAGAGGAAGAACCGAGAGAGAGGAGGGATAGCGAGAGGAGGGGAGGACGATGACGACGGGTCGGCGAGTTATATGCTGGGTGGCGTCGTCCCGTCAACGGACGAACCCTGCCTTCGTCCATTCAACGGACGAATCACCCTGCAAACCCCTGTCGGCCAACAGCGTGATGTTGTGTCGTCTTTTCGGAAAAAGAAGGCAACGTTGTCGGCTGTTTGATAAAAGTCGACCGGTCTGTCGTCTGTTCAAAAGACGAACCATGTCTGTCGTCTGTCAAACGGTCGACCGACCAACAGATTTACAATTTGCCCGTTTTGTGTATTATTTGTGAAATTCAATAAAAAAAGTATTATTAACCCGCATGTGAGCGGTCTTTGGTACATACATGTTGGTTTTGCTTAAATTTAAACAGGTGTCCAAATGAGGGGGAAAATAGTAGACCATTGGGCTCTCTTTTAGATTCTCATTTGTACTTATTTGTACTTCTTTATCGGAACACCGGCAAGAACTTTTACCTTATTCCACTGATTAAGGCTCTATTTGGAATGCAGGAACTCAAAAGATAGGAATAGGAAAAATACAGGAATTGAGATGTCATGTATCCTAGATTTATACAAAAACCAGAACAACAGGAAAACTTCGAAAATATCGTTTGGATGTGACAGCAGGAAAGATACATTAATTATAGACATAGGAAGATGAAAACATAAGGTGAGCCATCATGTTAGTTTTCCACCAAAATTCCTATGAAATAGCCTTTTCCATAGGAATTTCAAAGGAATCCAAGATTCCCATTCCTTTGTTCCAAACGGCACCATAGAAAATTTTCTTATAGGATTCAAATCCTCCAAGGTTCCTATGATTTTCCTTTGTTCCAAATGGGGCCTAAGTAGTGTTTGAACAAAGAAAAACAAATGGTTAAAATCGAATTATTTTTGTGGCAAGATATAGACGGTGATTTCTAAAGAGCCATTTCTGTTTTGATCTTGCCTACTGAACCTTGCATTTTCCTTTTCATTCCAAACCTCCCATGTAACAAACATTGTTAGCGAAGTCATTGCTTTTTATTAGTCATCAAATCACATGACATACCCAGCCTACGTTGCTTTATGTCGTGGGACGCCTCTCATTGCAAGCTAGGTGTCGAGATGAACATGGCCAAGGTAGTCCTTGATCATACCCTAAAGCCCCTAGGTAAATCTACATCGAGAGGACAATATCAACATCCTGTTTCTTAGGCGTCGCTTGCAAAGAGGACAAAGTCTACAATTTGGCCGACCTATCTATTGAAGGTGGTCACGGATATTCACTTCGGCTCGCAGGTGCAAATGCATCCATTGTGACAAAACATATTTTGAAATGTCAAAGAATTAAAAAAAATCTACATATACATTCAAACATTTTATGTTGGTTCACAAGTTTTCGGGATAAAAAAACATAACATATGTCGTGTATAAAAAAGATAAAAAAATGTCACGCGAATACGACTATTTTGCGTACTCTACTTTCTTCCTATGCCCAGTAATAGAACAAATTACATATTACGCCACATGGTAAGCTAACTTAATGTTGGCGCCTTTACAATTTCTTATAATAATATATAATTCGCCTTTTACTTTTTTCTGTTGCTCGGCTCTGGGTTTGAATCGGTTGTGTGCACTATAGCTATGCGGAGGCCGGGTGTAGGCTTACAACTTTTAAGTATTAAAATCATTCCTTATTGAAAAAATATATATATGGTTGACTATAGGACATGACATGGTTCACTTTAGCCTAACGAATGACGTACGATTTTTTACAAATATGCCCCCCTGCAACAATGCATCGCCAGAACTGCCCCCCTCTCACTGCAAATGGCAAAAGTGCCCTGGCGGGAGGCTAGAAATGTGACGCGTGTCACATCCCGCCAGGGCCGGTGGCGGGACAGGCTTCCAGCCTTAGGCGGTGGCGGGAGGCGCTTTCCGCCGTAGGGACTGGCGGGACGCGGCGGGCCCCACCATATACAGGCACACGAGATGACAACGTGTCCACCAAAGCTCCTGGTCTCGGTAGCAATCAATTGCTAAACCCCTATCCCCGGCCACGTGCTTTACATAATCGTCATGCCACGCATTCCATGTGATAGAAGAATGATGTATGGTCTCGAAATCTTCATGGTAAAGAGGATAACACTTCGAAGCCAAATCACGGGCCCAACGTAATACGCCATATGTCCACCGGGTACCCATGGTCGCGCAATTAAACTGGACGTCGTGACCACTATATGGGTGCACTGGATCTTCTATCATTGGTCGTCCGACGGATATGTGCTCCCAAGACCACAACTGGAGGAAAATATAGCATACACATAGAATTGGGGCTACACTACTGACCTTCTTTCTCCTATATGAGGCGTCACATAACCCCCTGTAAGTCTGACATAGCATCGCCGAACCGATGCTGTACTGGGTGATCTCTACATTGTCCAGAGGAAGGGCTATGTGTTCTGCTAGTCTAATAAAAATTGGGTTGACTACTTCACCATTTCCCGATGGGAACAACATGCCAAATAGGTAGAGTAAGTATGCAATCAGGTGTCGACGTACTACTTCCTCAGAAACTCCGGTTGGGAAGCCAATAAAATTTACTAGCCAACTGATGGGGACACCTCGAGCTAACTTATCAGTACGAGTTCTCAGGATAAGTTGACCCATCAGTTGTTCAAAATCTTCCTTCTAGGATGCCCGTGCTGGTGGCAATACGAGAGGAATACCACAAAGTGGCAACCCAGTGATCATGGATACATCCTGAAGTGTCGGTGTCATCTCTCCCCACCGAAAGTGGAAGGTGTGTGTCTCCGGTCTCCACCGGTCAACAAGTGATGTCAGAAGACAAGGGTCCAGTTTAAATAACTGAGGCGAGGATGTCATCCTAGCGAACGGAAGTAGTCCGCTACGAGAAAGATAAGGCACAAACCGCTCATCAAGAATCCATCGGTTCGATGGACCTCGACACCTGAAAGTACTTGGCCCTCCTAGTGGACCTTCGGGGTTAATCCATTGTTGGCACCGGTGGGTAGAATCGTACTGCCCATCCAAGAGAGGAGGTAAATCCGCCATAGTCTGTACAAATGAGATAAATACAAAGTTAAAACATAGTATATTACAACATCGAAATACAAATTTAAAACATAGTACATTACAACATTGAAATACATAGTACATTACAATATTGAAATACATAGTACATTACAACATTGAAATACAAATTCAAAATATAGTACGTTACAACACTGAAATACAAATACAACATTATAGCTTGTGTGGGCAATTTCTCGCCGTGTGCCCAGGAATTTTACAAGTCTTACACCTCCGTCCTTCTCCGGCCTGGCTATGGTCCATGTCATTTCTAAATCGCCTAGTTTGACGACGTCCCTTAACGGTTCGCTTGAGCGCAGGGTTGGGCCACCATGTTGGTCCACCATACCAAATAGTGTTGTGATGCTCCTTAACACCCCATGCCCAGAACTCGCCATCCCAGGTCTTCATAAGATTATGCATGCTGAAGTATGGGGAGATATATCCGTCAACGGCAATCCTCTGGCCTGCTGCCGCTGTAAGGACATGGCTACATGGGTAATGATAAAGCAAAGGCTTTTTGCAGGTGCATTCGCATGTCGTTGGATTGAATGTGACAACTTGCTTTGTATCCCCTCTCAAGTAGCCACGCACGTATTTTTGCCTTGTTCTGATCTCCCACCTCTTCCTAAGTGAGTCCACCACTCTGCTACCATGAGTCTTTGCTTTTTCTATTTTTATGGCCAAGTGATCTTGCATAGATTCAGACCATTGTTTGTTCATCTGCACTCGTGCATGCGCTAGTTGAACTCTATCTGCAAAGTACGCCACTGTGCGGGACCATGTTTCAGCAACCAGTGCAGTAATAGGGAGGGCTCGGACACCTTTAAGCACTGCATTGTATACCTCTGACATGTTGGTGGTCATTATGCCATAGCGAGCACCATTGTCATGAGCCAGTGCCCACTTCCAAACATCCGGCCAATTAACATTCACCCACTCAGCCATATTCCTGGCCCTCCTGTGATTTCCTGCACCCGCTGGCTCAGCTGGTGCATCGCCAGAAGTTGCGGTCGTTGCAGCATTCAATGCCATCCAGTGGGCATCAAATTTCCGCGGTTGGTTCTGCATACACATCACTTTGAAGGCCTTGAAACATTCCTTGTTCCGGAAGCGAGAGTAAAAGTTTGCTGCTAGATGTCTCATGCACCACCTAGTTTCAAGATCAGGCCAAAGGAACTCCATCGGTACATCGTGCTTCATTTTTTCTAGTGCACTGAGAAGCCCTTGGTTGCGATCAGAAATAATGCATACATCAGGTCTATCTTTCACAACACCATCCTTCAAGCATTGCAGAAACCACAACCAACTTAACGTGCTCTCGGACTCAACGAGTGCGTATGCAATAGGAAGAAGCTGGTTATTTGCATCTGATGCCACAGCTACCAAGAGAGTACCCTTATATTGTCCGGTGAGGAAGGTACCATCAATTGATATCACCGGCCGGCAGTGGTGGAATGCTTGGATAGTTTGGCTGAACGCCCAGAAGATACGGTCCAGGATGAAATGATCAGGAGTGCCACTCGGGTGGTTCCTTTCCATCCTATAGGTGACCGTTCCAGGGTTGGCTTCAGTAATCTGATGTAGCATTCTCGGAACCATGTTGTAAGCCTCCGTATATGTGCCATACATCCCCTCTAAAACAGACTCCTTAGCACGCCTGGCCTTGCCATAGCTCACCGGGAAGCCTATCGCATCTGCCGCACCGTCTCGTAACGCCTTCACCGATACACTGATCTTATCTTTTACCATGGGTGCAATGACCTGTGCCACATATGCGGCACTGACATTGCAGTGTTCAGGAAGAGTGCCAGTTAGATCACAACTGTGGGGAACCATGCGAGTTATCGTCCAAGGCTTGCATATTCCCACTGGTTGACGAGCGACGACTCTTCCAGGACAACCAGACTCTATGCAGAGAACCTTCAACAAATGTTTGTCAGATTTCTTCACTTTATGTTCTCGGGAAATGGAGAACGCATATCTTCTGATCGCCATGTCCACAACCTCCTTGCTCGGGAACTGCTGGTTTTCTTCTAGGATGGTAGCTCCGACTCCACGGACAGAGGTATCATCGTGACCGATGACAAGAGCCTCTATGTCCCCAGGTGCCATTGCTGGCGCCACTACTCTCACTTGACTCGGACCGCCTCCTTCATCATCATCTGACGATTCACGATCATCGTCACCAGAATCAAGCTCGTCTGACTGTCCCTCAATCCGTTCATTGAGGTCGACAATTGCCATGGAATAAGGTCCATTATTCTGGCTGGGAAAAAATGCATCTTCCACATGTCTCCTCTCCACCGTCTCCGAATCTATAGCCATTGCGGAGATGGATAGTTGGATCTCATCGGCTGCAGTGCTGCTACCAGGTATGTCGCTGTCATCAACAAACTGCACATACACCATCGGTTGCCCATACATGGCCGCACTAGGTGTGCTTGCAAATTTCATGTATGAACCCCACGAATTTTCGCCTTTAACCTAGCGAAGTGCCCACCGGTAATCTTCTCCCACTCTCTTGCAAACGACCGCTTCAACGGTCATCTTTTTTCGGGCCATCTCTGGCCCAAATTCTGCGCGGATGCGCCTTCTAATATCCGTGAAACTAGCATTCACCAATTCTTCCACTATGACATTTTTTGTCTCACAACGCGACAGATCAAGCCCCGACGGCCCATCGCGGGTTATGTCCTCACCATAAAAAATATACAAAGTGTTCATCGCACCTACGCGCATCAAATTAATATAACCATATTAATTATATATAATCTTAATGATAGTTCATTAATATAATTATTTATATTGACAAAATACATTAATTGTCTAACCTAACGTGTAAGAAATATTATTACACGAGTTCAAATATTTGGAAACGACATATTTAAGTGGTATACCTAATATATTGCTACAAGAGTCTAAAATATTTCTACACGATCTAATTACTTTGCATAGCTAAAATATTACTACACTTTTTAAAATATTTCTGTATTACCTAATTACGTTGCATAGCTAAAATATTACTACATGAGCTAAAATATTTCTACACGTTCTACTTAAGTTGCATACCTAAATATTGCTACAAGAGCACAAATATTTCTATATTACCTAATTACGTTGCTTAGCTAAAATATTACTATAAGAGGACAAATATTTCTACACGACCTAATTACGTTACATATCTAAAATATTATTACATAAGCTAAAATATTTCTACATGTTCTAGTTAAGTTGCATACCTAAATATTGCTACAGAGCACAAATATTTCTGCATTACCTAATTACGTTGCATAGCTAAAATATTACTACATGAGCTAAAATATTTCTACACCTTCTAGTTAAGTTGCATACCTAAAATATTACTACACGAACACAAATATTTCTACACGATGTAATTATGTTGCTTAGCTAAAATATTACTACATGAGCTAAAATATTTCTACATGACCTAATTAAATTGCATAGCTAAAATATTACTACACGATCTAATTAGGTTACTTTGCTGAAATATTACGACAAGAGCTCAAATATTTCTACACGAGCTAACTAAGTTGCAAAGCTAATTAATAGTTCAAGCATTGCATGGCAAATTATGTCCTAATTAGCTGACTAATATATACAACATGCAAAGCTTTCAACCGAAACAACTCACCTTGATCAATGGCTACCCGTTCTCAGCCTCCGAATATTGGTGCAGGCTTGTTTCAGCAGCGTCAGACGATTACAGAGTGTGTGACTGTATAAGCAAAGAGATAGAGAGAAGAGGCAGCAAATGGATCGATAGAAGTCGCAGTGGTTCTGAGGATGCCTGCCGCCGTATTTAAAGAAACGGAGCTGCACTATCTGCCAACAATCAAGTTTCGATAAACGGTCACAAGTTTCAACGAATGCGGCTTTCGGTGGTTATCGGACTGTTTAGCAATAGGAAACGTCACTCGTGGTGTTGGGAATATTGGAACAGGCAGAACAGGCAGACGTGTCAGGGGCATCCCGCCGTGTCCCGAGGCGGTAAGGGCAGGAGCATCCCGCCGTGGCCCGAGGCGGCAGGCTCATCCCGCCGAGTCCCGAGGCGGAAAGGACGGCCCTGTTTCCCGCCAGCGTGAAGTGGACATCCCGCTGGCCCGCGTGGTGGGGCCCGCCGCGTACCGCCAGTCCCTACGGCGGAAAGCGCCTCCCGCCACCGCCTAAGGCTGGAAGCCTGTCCCGCCACCGGCCCTGGCGGGATGTGACACGCGTCACATTTCTAGCCTCCCGCCAGGGCACTTTTGCCATTTGCAGTGAGAGGGGGGCAGTTCTGGCGATGCATTGTTGCAGGGGGGCATATTTATAAAAAAATCAGAAAAGAACAAACTTCTCGAATATTTTCTACAGATAAAACGAATTAACTCTAGGAGTACCCAAAGTGACTGATTGATTAAAGGGGGTATTGATTGAGACCAATATCAGGCTAGTACTACGGCATCGAAACCATACTGAGGACAAAACAAATGAGTGCAAGTATGAAAGAGTCATTCATGTTGCTCGGTCAAAATGAATCAATCATTACCCTGAACCATTGAACTGAAATGATGTGAACTGGTAGAGAGCTTTGGTTGTAGTGCCAAGTTTTTTTTTTTGCGGGTCGTTGTAGTGCCAAGTTAGCAACACATGATGATTTAGCTAATGGACGAGCGTCCAGTTATCGGCTGCAGCCAGGGCAGCAATACTCTTTCCACTGGGCCTGAACCCTGAATTGCTTTAGCAGAACAACGGAAACAAACAGACCACGAACTTCAAGCAAGAAACAATGGCCAAGTGATATCTGAAGTTCTGAACACACATTATGCAGAAACTTTCAAGCCTCCATCAGCTGCACAAGATAACACATGTCGTTTTAGCAGAAGTGGAAAATACATACATGCTTGGTAGCCCATGTAACCAGCTCTAAAGCGTAACATGACATATCTTCCGAAATAGGCTTTCGCCTCGCTTTATAAATAAAGCAACCGTCCACAACAAGTCGCAATGTTCGGAACCATCCACACAACACATGCTGGAGCTACAGCACAAGACGGCCTAAAAAGAGATAAAACGCCACCTCGCCAAGCGAGAACACATAAAAAAAAAAGAAGAGGTAACGCCGGACTAGGGGGGAGCCGCCGAGCCGCCTCCAAGAGCCGTCGAAGAATCGCTCCAGCCTCGCCTTGTGTCCCGCTGTCTACACAACGGGCACCAGAGCGAGATCATGGGCCTATTACCAAAGACTTCAACAAAGTCATTGAACGCCTGAGCTACAAAGAAAACTTGTTGGGCAAGTGCTACAGAATATGCCTTGCACATGAAGTGCTTGACGGATGTATAGTTTGCAGGTTGCACTGAAGCCTTTGATTGTTTGCACTGAGTAAAAGACCGTAGGCTCAATGCCACGAGTAGGTGACTACTAAGCAGCTTCAGCAAGCTGGTCTGCCAGCATTTAACGGTTAGCAGAGACATCCACCTCTCAAAGTCGAAATTTTGGTTGTAGTAAGAGTTTGTGTGTGCCTCTTGCATCAGCAGCAAATCGCCCCGCTTCATCTAGCAAAACATCCGGCATGTCAGGGAAATCGGCACACCTAACAGATTTGAACCGTTCATGTTTGTTTTCTTTCCATGTTCACATCAATAAAAGCATCAACTATAGTGGTGTGGAACACGACAATACCATTAGATATGGCTTAGAAGGGAGCAATCAGGGGTAAGGAGGGGTTTCCGCGCGGGATTGTGCACAAGCACCGCTAACACATCGAAATACCCACGTCCAGAGCTCTTTATGTGAGGTAACACCCCTACTTCTGCTCAGATCTTACTATATGGGGGAGAACATACCATACAAGTGCTCCTCGAATTGTATGCTATATGATCTGGGAGGAAAATGGAAGCTAGCAGCTAGCCATCTTGTTGTGGAGGCATTATGATCTTGTATTCGGTTGCACCTAACTTAGGTGACCTCTATATAAGGATTAGCCCAACATCATTGTGATGTACGGTTGAAACCAATATACTCCAAATTACAAACTCCACATAGCTCGATATAAAATACATACTCTTTCAAAATAGGCATTATGTCCAGCTTTATAAATAAAGCAACGACCATCCAGAGTACAAGCAAGTCATCGACACCCAAGCATCAAAAGAAAGAAAAAAAGAGGCCACTGGGGCCACAACACATCAAGCCCAAGGAAAGAAACCAAAAAAGACAGAAGGGGAAGTAGGAAGGGCACTCCCCTTACGAGACCGCGGAAGCACTAGCCACGAAGCGCTGCGCCGACGCTCTGAGAGCCTGCAAGATGCCGTCCACGCTCTTCCGGTCCCGCTGCCTAGAAAGGGGGTACGACTGCTGTAGGTAGGCAAGCAAAGACAACACAGAGTCAGATGCACGGGGAGGGAAGATTCTCTTTATCATCATCTTATTCGGAATATTCCATAATGTCCATGTAATGGCTACAAACACCAACCAGAAGAGATGGCAACTTCTACCAGTACGGTTCGCCTCAATTTTAGGAACTCGCTGAGGTTTTGGGCATCCAAGCAGGCCCTAGCGCTTCTCGGATAAAGTTCCACAGAAACTGAGTGGCCGGGCATGTAAACATAATGTGGGTGCATGTTTCCGGTGTCCCACATAACGGACACAACCCATTGTCAGGACCATTGCGTTTCGACACCTCTACCCCTGAAGGAAGACAATGTCGTAGCAGCTGCCACAGGAAAATACGCAAGCTCAAGTGTAGGGGAGACTTCCAAAGGTGCGACGTCCAAGATAACTTTGGGCCCTGAAAAAGGGTCCTATAAGCTGAACTAACTGAGAAGGCTCACGAAAGAGACTGGCCCCATGTTACCTTGTCCCTCTCCTCTGAGACAAGGGTAAGGAGCCTCGCAGCCTCAGAAAGTCAGCCGCGTCAGCGGCATTGAAAGTCCTCTGGAACGGGATGTTCCAGTGGCCTCCATGGGCTGCCTCGGCGACCAACATCGTGGGAGCTACGCAGATGGAAAACAGTGAAAGAAATTCTTGGTAGAGGGAGACCCCTTGTAACCAGGGGTTTAGCCAAAACAAGACTTCCCGACCATTTCCCACCACGAAGGAAGAGCCCGTGCAGATGAGGTGCTTAAAGTCTTGGATGGCTCGCCAGAACTGGGATCCTCCCGGCGTTCGCACGCCAGCAGCGGGCAACCCCGAAGGTACTTTGCCTTAATGAGTTGGAGACAAAGGCCTCCATCATTCTGGAGGATCCGCCAGACCCATTCAGTAATAGGGTCACACTGAAGCGACGCGAGTCAAGGACTCCTAAGCCCCCAAGGATTTTAGGGATACAGATATCTGTCCACTTCACCATATGATACTTCTGGTGCCCATCTCTGCCACCCAGAAGAACCTAGACAACTCTGTCGCAAAGTGTGCATGGGTTTTCTCGGTAAGCAGATAAAGGCCATCTGATACATGGTGAGGCTGGACATGCAGGAATTAATCAGGACAGTTTTGCTACCCTTGGATGTGAGGCGCGCACATCACGGTTCGGCTTTGGACCGAACCTTCGCAACCATGGGGGCGAGGTCCCTGATTAGCTTCCGAGAGTCGCGCATTGGCATCCCCAAGTAGGTGATGGGGAAGTCCGCCGGCCGGCAGTTCAAGCGATCCGCGATGCGTTGCTTCTCTTTCTCGGGGAAGCCTAGGATCATGACCTTGCTCTTGTCGAAGTTAATCTTAAGACCCCAAAGCAAAGAAGCAGGAACTTAATGATGTCAAGCTCCCACCCCTGACCCGAAATACAATCACCATCGGCACTATTTTTGTGTAAACACAAAGCACCAGTACCACTAGCACTAATCTTCTATATCACACCATTTCCTAACCGGAAGTCACAGATGACCGATCATGTTGCCGATATATTAGAGTATGTAATCCGAGCATCTGAATCTGATCCTAGCTAAATTACACATTTCACATCCTCCCCATTTTTTTTCTTACAATAGAAAGTTCTGCAACTGAAGTGCGTATAACATTCGGAACACAGAGACGGGGTTTAATTAACGACCTGTAAACTTAGTCCATAAGGGAGTAGTTGTACACAATCAAACATCCATTTACAGCGTTGATTAAACTTACAAGACACCTGTATGGTCAAAACTTAGAGATGAACTTAACGAGCTTGAGAACCAACATCAAGAAGCTAGTAGTACAAATTATCATTAGCATCGACCGATCATTCAAGAGCTAATCACCGTAGCAACCCATGCCGCCGCCGCCACTCCTCCTGCCCTTCTCGTTCATCCTGCTTCCTCCTCTGCCCCTCCTCCTCCTCCTCCCCTCGCCGGCAGCCGCATCGTTGCCATCGTCGGGCATCAGCAGCGCCACGGAGTCCCTCTGCTCGTCGTCGTCGAGGTCGTCGTCCGTGCGGACGTTCACGCACGAGCACCGCTCCAGGGAGGCGAAGAAGGCCGCGGCGATGCCTCCGCCGACCCACCCGGCCACGCGGTCCAGCGGCCGCCCGCAGCCGCCCTGGCCGGACGACGACGACGGTGGGCGCCGCGCACGCTGCCAGCCGGAGCGGCCGTAGAACGTCGCGGACGACCGCGGGGACGAGATGGCGGTCGACGTGAGTGCCGTCGTTGCCATCGGCTAGCGTTAAGGGGAGGACGAAACAGAGCAAGGCCACTCTTTTTTGCCACCTTTGGGTGTCGTTTAAAAGGCAGAAATTGGAAGCGGCGCACGAAGGTTCTTAATTATTGGTGCCAACGATCAAAAGGCTAAAGCTACACTTTGTATTCCTGTTTTGCCCTGGCTAGACTTTAGCAGTACACATCACTATCTCTATGATAATTGCAGGTAAATTACTAATTTTCTCAGAGACCCAGAGTCAGGAAAATGATCGAAGACATTGAGCATGAGCAACATCATAGTATTAATTAATATAAATCCACGAATTAGGTTCACCTTTGGGAGTACAACCTTAACCTGCCATTTTACCCCTCCATAAACTTTTACTAGTAACTAGCTGGCCAAAGAACCCGTACCAAATTCGGTGGCCACTTATGAAAAGCTTGCTTGTGTGAGAATCGCAGAGCGGCTACAGCCTACAGGTGGTGTCTTTTGTTTGCGCTGTATATTTTAGGAGGTGCATGGGGTCACATTATTAGGTACACATAAATAATGTCACGGATGTGAATTATGGCTGGGCTAGCACATGGACGATGTCGCCCAAAAAAGGAGAAGAGGGTAGAGCTCCCCATCATGGCGCGGGTTATGCACTTTTGCCAGTGGACTAAACCGGTTGCTAGGAAAAGTTTACATATTTTTAGAATCTAGTGGTCAGCAGTTTAGCCCTCAAAATATGAACAATAAGTTTCGAATTGTATTATTGTGATAAATGGATGGCGCGGAATATCACAGGACGTGAAGCAAAAAACATGAACCACGCTAATTAAGTTGAAAGAGTGATGCCCGACGTTGATCCGAGTGAACTTACGTGGTGTGGGCTCAACTAAGAGGATCGTTGTCACATAGTCAACCCGAAAATGAATGGAGGCAATCGTCTTTATGAATTAGTAGGAGCTTTTTCATGTAAACGAAAATAAACCCAAAACTTCCAAGACATGGTTGAAGATCCTTGGCGTTATGTCGTCGGAAAACAATAACCCTATTAGCTAGTTGCCATGTGTCAACTACTAGGGACCAAATCTCACAAAATTTATATGAACTTATTAGTAGATATGTTTCCTTTGTGTACATCGCTTGATACACAGGACAGGTTGTACTCTTTTTTTTAAGAACTCGTGTAATTTTGAGAGACCCAAATTAATCGAATAATATTACGATTTGCTAATATATATTCGTGAGACATGACTGCTGAGTAACTAGAGGAATCTAGACGGATGAGAGAAAGGAATGGTTATTGCATTTGACTACTAGTTAGCTCTACTATTTACCGCCTCAAAAGTGGTCCGGAAGATACATATATGTTTTTGACCAAACAATTACGGCAGGTTCGGTTTGCCCATCCGAGTTAGACTCTAACTAGCTAGTCCTTATATACATAGGGGTGACGGCCGATTAAACAACAACACACAATCGTAAACACCAATCTACAAACCTTTATTTTGTCCTAGTTTTTTGCTTCTCGGTCATCGACATTCTTCGTGTTAGAGAGCTTTGATCCATGAGATCCTAGGGTGTGGGAGAACTGAACTAGGGAAACCCATCACCACCGTGCGTCCAAACAGGATCCCTCTCGGCCACGTGGGGTTTCAAGTTCCAAAAGGACTTGCCGGACTGTCCTGCGTATCACACTTCTAGCAAGTCTCCTCCGGTGATGTGCCGTGCGTAGCACGCTCAACGCACACATGACATGTTCGTGTGCGAACACCAGCACATCATATTTAACCTCCAAAGCATCTCACAGACATTCACATTTTTGCGACCACTCAACATTATCAACATGTCTACCTCCCCTCTCTCCCCTCCCCGTGGTTTGAGAGCCTCCTATGTCTTCCCGGCGCCTCGCTCCTCTCCCTCTGCTGGCGCCACCAGTTGGGGTGGAGATGGAGGAGGTCGCTGGGCTTCGCTTATAGGTTAGGTGATTGGCATCTTACCATAGGTGTCATAGGTCTAGTGTTAGGGTTACTTATGTTTGCCTCAGTGGCGTTTGGCGAGATGCCGTCAGGCCTGTCTCCTCCGGTGTTGTTGCAGGATGCCGGCCGGTCGTCTTCGCAGTTGTTTGGCAAGCTTTAGAGGTTGGAGAGCGTCGAAGTGGCTGCTATGGGCGGAGGCCCTCTGAATAAGTGCATCTGCTACCCCTGGATCTGGCAGCCTTGCGTTGACATACTCTCCCTGGTCGGCCTTGGTGGCGAGGGGTGGGAGGAGGTGTAGGGTTAGCAGCATAGAAAACAAAAAATTCCTACGATGGGAACTATGTATCAAGATCTATCTACTAGATACAAACAACGGGAGGATGTATATCCATAGAGAACATACCCTTGAAGACCGACAAAGCTTAACGAGTTAAACTCGTGGTTGATGTAAACGAGCTAAACAGCAGCGCATCCGTGCTCGCACACATGTACAAGACACCGAGCAACCTCCGCCTCCTCGCTCCAGCGATGTAGCGGAAGCACAACTCTTTCTTGCCGAATAGCCACCGAGAATATGTATCTCGCTAGTCCGATACCATGTGGGATAAATTCTAGAGGGGGAGAGAGATCCTTCACGAGGAGGTGTGTGTGAGAAGTGAGGAGGGGGTGCCTTTTATAGGAGAGGGGGGGAACCCCAAGGGGGTGGACGGCGCATGGGGGCTGCCCCCTTGCCCTCCCCTCATTCATGTGGGTGGACACTCCACTCACAAAATCCTTTTAATTCCCTCCACTCAAAATCCCACTCAAAATTGCTATTAAATTTCCACCAAATTTAATGCAAACTCTCATTAAATAAAACTCCTTTTATTTATTCAGAATTTTGTAAATTACTTTAATGACAAACATTCACATATAACCCCTTGCTAGTATTCCATTTCACATGCAAAAACACTTTCTGCAATTTCACCCGAAAACCTGTTTCGGTATCTAGTGAAATAAATTCCTGCGCTTGTTATTCTTTCCGTCATGAAACTTTTGCTCCAATTGGATGTCAGTGTCCCTTAAGTGTGCCACCCTACGGTTCGCGAATAATGCGTACATGATCGATACCCTTCTCCGACCAATAATCAGAAGCGGGACCTAGAGATCCATACTGACTCCCACACATTCAACGATGACTTTTCTGTGATCATCGGAACCTTTTATGCTAGTATCTTAATCCCTTTGTGTCACGATATATTACATGTCCGAGATTCAATCATCGGTATCTCCATACCTAGTTTGATCTCGTTACTGACATGCACTCTTTTCTTGTTCCCATGATATAACATTCTAGTGATCAAATCACTTGCTTCCAAGCTAACCAATATGATATCACCGAGAGGGCCCAGAGTAAATCTATCTGTCATCAGGATGAATAAATTCCACTCTCGATCCATGGGCCTCAACATAACACTTTAGTAGTTCTGAAGCCATCTTTAAATTCACCCAGTTAAAGTGTGACGTTTGATGTCATCAAGAAACTCTTTCGGTGTTAGTGATTGACATGATCTCATGGTCTAAGGATAAGGATCACTTCGTAAGTTGTTATAGCAATATAAACTCAATGACTTTGATCGTAATGCTATAATTCAGATGAATGTTCATCACATCATTACACTAATGTTGTGATCTCGTTATTAACAACATCCAATGTCTATGATCAGGAAACTATGATCATCTTGTTAATCAACGAGCTAGTTTATGAGAGAGGCATAACTAGGAACCTTCTGTTTGTTTATTACACACACATGTATTAACGTTTCCATATTAATACAATTATAGCATGCAAAATAAATATCTATCATATACTTGGAATATACATAATAAACACTTTATTATTGCCTCTCAGGGCATATTCCCTTCAGTCTCCCACTTGTACTAGAGACAATAATCTAGTTACATAGTGATGTATCTAACACCCATGGAGTTCTGGTGTTGATCATGTTTTGCTCTAGGGAGATTTTTAGTCAACGGATCTGCTACATTGAGATCCGTATGTACTTTACAAATCTTTATATCTCCATCCTTGACATGCTCGTGGATGGAGTGAAACCGGCGCTTAATATGCTTGGAATGCTTGTGAGACCTTGGTTCTATGGCATTGTCAATGGCACCATTGTTGTCACAATAGATCACCATTGGGTCCAACGCGCTTGCAACCACACCTAGTTCGGATATGAACTCCTTCATCCAAACTTCTTCCTGAGCCGCTTTCGAAGCAGCAACATATTCGGCCTCCGTTGTTGATCCCGCCACCACAGGTTGTTTGGATCTCCTCCAACTAATCGCTCCGCCATTCATGAGAAATATGTATCCGGATTGAGAATTAGAGTCATCCGGATCGGTGTCAAAGCTAGCGTCAACATAACATTTAGCGACGAGCTCTTCTTCACCTCCGTATACAATAAACATATCCTTAGTTTTTCGCAAGTACTTAAGGATATTCTTAACCGCTTTACAGTGTTCCAAACCTGGATCCGATTGGTACCTACTAGTCAAAATAATAGCATGTGCCACATACGGTCTTGTACATAGCATGGCGTACATTATAGAGCCTATGGCTAAAGCATAGGGGACTTTGTCCATAATCTCTCTTTCTTCCACCGTAGCCGGACTTTGAGTCTTACTCAATTTCGTGCCTTGCAACATAGGTAAGAAACCCTTCTTACTTTCGTCCATTTTAAAATTCTTTAAAATCTTATCAAGGTATGTACTTTGCGATAGCCCTATTAGGCGCCTAGATCTATCTCTATAGATATTTATGCCAAATATGTATGACGCTTCACCTAGGTCCTTCATTGAAAATTTGATGTTTAGATAACTTTTAACACTGTTTAAGAGATCTATATCATTTCTTATCCATAATATGTCATCCACATATAGTATCAGAAATTCCACATTGCTCTCACTCACTTTCTTGTAAATACAAGCTTCTCCATAAGTTTGGATAAATCCAAACTCTTTGATCAGCTCATCAAAGCGGAGATTCCCACTTCGTGATGCTTTCTTCAATCCATAGATGGATCGCTGAAGCTTGCACACCTTGTTAGCATCCTTAGGATCGACAAAACCCTTTGGTTGTATAATATACAACTCTTCTTCAATATTACCATTGAGAAACGCGGTTTTGACATCCATCTTCCATATCTCATAATCAAAATATGCAACAATTGCTAACATAACCTAACTGATTTTAGCATCGCTATGGGAGAGAATGTATCATCGTAGTCAACTACTTGAATTTGTCGAAACCCCTTTGCGACAAGTCAAACTTTATAGACAGTCACATTACCATCAGCATTAGTTTTCCTTTTGAAAATCCATTTATTCTCCACGGCCTTACGGTCGCGAGGCAAGTCTACCAAGTTCCAAACTTGATTTTCATACATGGATTCCATCTCGGATTTCATGGCTTCTAACCATTTGTTGGAATCCTGGCTCATCATCGCTTCTTCATACGTCGCAGGGTCATCATTTTTATCAACCATGAAATTCATGACAGGATTTCTGTACAGCTCGAGAGCTGCACGCGTCCCGCTAGACCTGCGAGGTTCGGTAGTACTCTTTTTCTGAGTTTCATGATCATTATCATTAGTTCCCTCTTTAACTAGTGAAGCCAACTCCGGAACGACTTCCAGCGCTGCGCTACTTGCCATACTTTGAAGAGAAGGTGCAATAACCTCTTCGAGTTCTATATTCCGACTACTCACACCTTTCGCGAGAAACGCTTTCTCTAGAAAGGATCCATTCTTGGCAACAAAAACCTTGCCCTCGGATGTGTGATAGAAGGAATACCCAATAGTTTCCTTAGGGTATCCTATGAAGACGCATTTTTCCGCTTTGGGTTCGAGTTTATCCGGTTGAAGTTTCTTCACATAAACATCGCATCCCCAAACTTTAAGAAATGACAGCTTAGGTTTGTTTCCAAACCATAATTCATACGGTGTCTTTTCAACAGATTTAGATGGTGCCCGATTTAAAGTGAATGCAGCAGTTTCTAGTGCATAACCCCAAAATGACAACGGCAAGTCCGTCAGAGACAACATAGATCGAACCATATCCAATAAAGTACGATTACGACGTTCTGACACACCATTTCGCTGTGGTGTTCCGGCAGGTACGAGTTGTGAAACAATTCCACACTCTTTCATATGATTGCTAAACTCGTAACTTAGATAGTCACCTCCAGGTCGGACCGTAGAAATTAGATCTTTCTATTATGATGATTTTCCACTTCATTCTGAAATTCCTTGAACTTTTTAAAGCTTTCAGACTTGTGTTTCATCAAGTATATATAACCGTATCTACTCAAATCATCCGTGAAAGTAACAAAATAACGATATCCACCTCGCGCCGACACACTCATTGCACCACATACATCAGAATGTATGATTTCCAATAAATCTGGCGCCCGTTCCATTGAACCGGAAAACGGCGTTCTAGTCATCTTGCCCATAAGGCATGGCTCACATGTATCAAATGGTTCAAAATCAAGTGATTCTAAAAGTCCATCCTGATGGATCTTCTTCATGCGTTTAACGACAATATGACCTAGACGGCAGTGCCACATATATGCGGATATATCATCATTAAGTTTAATCCTTTTAGAATCAACATTATGAATATGTGTAACACTATTATCAAGATCCAATAGAAATGTACCATTCATCATCGGTGCATGACCATAAAAGATTTCATTCATATAAATGGAACAACCATTGTTCTCGGATTTAAATGAATAACCACTTCGCATCAAACACGATCCAGATACAATGTGCATGCTCAGTGCAGGCACCAGATAACATTTATTCAAGTTTATAACTAATCCCGACGGCAAGTGCAGAGGCAGCGTTCCGACGGCGATCACATCAACGCTTGATCCATTGCCGACACGCATCTTGACCTCACCCCTTGCTAGCGGTCGCTTGTTCTGCAGCCCCTGATTCGAGTTACAAATATTAGCAACTGAACCGGTATCAAATACCCAGGTGCTACTGCGAGCACTAGTCAAGTACACATAAATAACATGTATATCGTATATACCTTTGTTTGCCTTGCCGGCCTTCTTGTCTGCCAGATACTTGGGGCAGTTGCGCTTCCAGTGGCCAGTCCCCTTACAATAGTAGCACTCGGAATCAGACTTAGGTCCAACTCGGGGTTTCTTTCCAGGCACGGCAACAGGCTTGCCGCCCTTACTTCCCTTCCGTTTTCCCTTCTTGTCTTTCTTGAAACCAGTGTTCCTATTGATCATCAACACTTGATGTTCCTTCTTGATCTCCACTTCTGCAGTTTTAAGCATTGATAGAAGCTCGGGGAGAAACTTCTTCATGCCTTGCATATTATAGTTCATCACGAAGCTCTTATAGCTAGGTGGCAGAGACTGTAGAACACGATGGATGCCTAAGTCAATGGGAATCGTTATTACCAAGGACACAAGCTTATCGGCATAACCCGACATCTTGAGTACATGCTCACTTACAGAGCTATGCTCTTCCATCATGCAGCTAAAGAACTTTTCTGAAGCATTGTAGCTCTCTACAGCAGCATGTGTGTCAAAAATCATTTTCAACTCACCCTTGTATCAAATGCATTGACGTTTTCGAAACGCTTTCGAAGTTCCGGCTCTAGCCCATACAATATGCTGCAATGAACTAATTTGTGGTCCTCCTAACGAGTCTGATAGACATTCTTCTCCTCGTCAGGGGCATCACCAAAAGGTGGGGGGGCTAGCGGCACTTCTAGCACATATTGCTTTTGTGCAGCAGAGAGGAGAATCCTCAAATTCATGGCCCATTCGGTAAAGTTGCTACCATTCGTTGCAAGTTTCTCTTTCTCCATGAACACATTGAAATTAAAAGCAGGTGGTGTGCGGTGACCCATCATACCACTGCATGATGTAGTATACTATAGTCATTGACATAACACCAATGAAACACCGTTCACTAGTATTACATCCCTCAGAATGGCACAACAGAAACACATCGAGTCCAATACATGGCTAAAGGTTACAACTCACTCTTTACATAATATCCATAGAATACTCTAGGTTAAAGAGAGAGAAAGAACTTCTTACTGAGAAGAATCAAAGATAAACAACACAATAACTAGTATACTATTAAGTCTAGTATTCTAGCTAAGAGGTTGGCATTGCTGCTATTGCAACGCACTACATGAATAGGTTCTTTG
The DNA here is from genome assembly GCA_910589765.1 of Avena atlantica. NCBI lineage: Eukaryota > Viridiplantae > Streptophyta > Magnoliopsida > Poales > Poaceae > Avena > Avena atlantica. The sequence continues at coordinate 354,899,326 of OU342736.1, forward strand.
GCTAGAGATTATATTCCTATCTAATTTGTAACTTCGTCTTCTCTTGAGTTGATGAATATGTTGACTTCCTTGACTTTATTGAAAAGCCTTAGCTTTTGATGATTCCTAGAGCATAACTCGGTGTAGACATCGTCTTAATGGCTTCAGAATCTAACAAGGGTTAAGAAGATAATTTGAGTACGAGCGTACTTAGAAAATTCACTAAAAATGAGTGTTTGATGCACTATAACTAGAGCCACAGACCGTAGGTCGTAGGCAATGCAAGTTTTCATAAACATTTCTTCAAAGGTTGCTTTTATTCTGAAAAGCTATGTCTGTCAGCCTTCATGGGTTTACCAGAACTTTCATGGAGTTCCTTTCCCGCCGCGTTCGTAGCTCCTTCCCAGAACAGGGAGTAACAAGTTACAGTTCTTACACTCTGCAGAGGTGCGTTACTTTACCCATGAGAGATAAACTCTTTGTTGCACAACCGGGCAGCTTATTCCCGTCCACAATTCCATGGTGTGGGGCCTAGAGGATGATCCAAGCCAATCACTGCCCCCTTCGCGACCCCGCATGCCTCCTTGGTGTACACCATGCCCACATAATGAATTACGGCAATGGTTTGTACAACCGTTAGATGCCAGAACTATCATGGGACGTTGAGGGTTCTCACCCATATGCTGCATATCCTCTACGAATTACCAATTAATATGCATGCTTCGAGGATAACAACCACGACCTGCATATCCGGCTTCATGCGAGAGGAAGAAGATACAGCTGACTTCTCCGTCCCATTCCAAATCTCATGGTCAACGCGTAATATACGGCGCAAGAATCACTGGCAACAATGGTTGTTAAGTCCTAGGTAATATAGTTCTGAACAGTGTTATTCCAATTGTCAGACTTAATAGATTAGTTGATCACCCTGGATCAGTAACCAATAGTTCACATTATTATTGAAAATAGTGTTTTCTGACCTTTTTCAAATGCAGGTGAGGACAACACTGGATTTGTAAAATACTTTACAGAAAATAAACAAAGGACATGAGCAAGTGTGAACTTGCCTTTTGTGATTGCAAGATTATGCACTCACGGTCTTCAAGTCAGTATAAGAACCAAAATCTGAAATCAGCATCATTGGTCCGGTAAGGACTAATGTTTAAAGAAGCAGTATCCATTTATGCATAAGTAATGTGATGCACGTTCTAAACGCAAATCCCGGGGATAACGTTGTCCTAGGGTTTGAATTCCGGAAATGGTTACCTTGGGATGTGTGGTTCTTTTAGATAGGTTTCATATTTGTGCTTATATTAAATTTTATGAGTGGTTGTGAACAACACATATGTAATAGTAAAGTATATATACTTATGACATATTAGTTAAGATTGCTTATACAAGAGTTCTTGTTTGAAGTGGCAAAAAGAATAACTTTTAAAGAAAAGGTTTCTCTTTTAAGGTCTAAACAAGCTTTGTGGTTAGTTAGTGGTGGTTGATGTTATTGGTTTGCTCAAATGGTTTGACTTGAGTTGCTTTATAACTTAACTACTTCAGACCAAAGTTAATTATAAAACATATTATAATGTTTATAGTGTTATATTTAGATTCTTGTAGTCTAAAGTTAACTTTAAAACGAAGATTGTTTGAAAGTATAATGCTTATGATATTTGCATCTTGTGTACATGGTATTGTTTCCTTAAGGTTACTTTAAGAATGATTATCGTTTTATTTGGTGTGGTAGTGGTTTTGTAATCTGGTGGTTAAAGTAAATAGAAAGGATTTGATTGTTTACAAGTTGTTCTTTAAGGATTTTATCTTGAATTGAAATCCTTTGAGAATATAATCTTTACTTAAGGTTGAAAGTAATGTAATAAAAAGGTGTTTATAAAGTGTTAAACTATTATGGTCTTATATTATTAATATTTAAGACTAATACTATTTATTAGACTTATTTGGCTCATTTTAGAAATATTAATAAATTTTATTTATCTTTATATGAATTATTAATGAAGTAAATAAGTTTAAATTTGAGTTATTAAAATATTTAATTTTTTTATTTAACTCAAAAGGAAATTATTAGATTTTTAACATGTAGATATTATTTTTGTGATCATTTTGGTATGTCATATTTATTTTTGTGATTTATAAATCATAAGATATGATTTTTATAATTCTTATTAATTTATAATTACTTAATAAATAATAAGATATTTAATTAAGTGAAATAATAATACATGATTATAGTTTAAATTATAATTCTTATTTTTTTAAGATTTTCGGTATTTTATTTATATTATTAATATTTTTCATTATAAGAATATGAATTATCAAAGTTTTATTACTTATAAAACCTTTATTAAATAACATTTATTTAAATAATCATCATAGTAATATTTGATAGTAGCTTTAAGTTGTAGATTTTATTTTTCTGAAAATTTCCATATATTATACATATTTTTCTGAATTATAAATCAAAAGTTATTAATTAAACAAGATTTAATCATTTATTAGATTTCTGGAATATTATTAATTGAATTATAACATTTTATTTATTTCTTAACAGAAAATACTTTTTACACCACACCTAGAGCTAGCCCCAGTCACTAACTGGTGGGCCAGTGTCCACCTCATCCCACTGGTTAATGAAAATACATTTGTTACTGACCTTCTTTCTACTCTCAGTCGATGACACATGGGCCCCGGGCCACGTCACTTGCCACGCGGAACAAAGACTGGGTCAAACAGGGAACTGGGTCTAGGCTGACCCCAGCACGTCGTCACGCTGACGTCAGCGCGACCTCCACCACCAGATCAAGGTCGCCGACGATGATCTACGGCGTTTTAGCATGCGTGGTTTGGTGTGTTGGAAAGAGGGTGCAACGGCGAGTCGAACTATGGGTGCGCCACCCCGGAATGGTCACCGGAGCACTAGCTCCGACGAGCTCCGACGGTGACTGGCTCGGGTGCATGTGTACAAGGCGCTATAGATGACTAGGATCAAATCGGAGAGAACGAGCAGAAGCAGAAGCTCACCAGGAAGCTTGTAGTGGCAACGACAAGGGGAGGCGAGCTTAGACGATGTCGCCATGGTCGACGGCGAACGGCGGACAGACGATCTCGATGCACATGGTTTCAGGCTTCTCAGCTCGATTCCTCCTCCTAGCAGACGAAGTCCATCATGGCGGTGCTAGTGGAACCTTCAGTTGTCCTTGGGGTGGTCTTCAACAACGACAACGAGCAACTCTGGCGAGTTAGGATTTCGGCATGGTTGGGGAAATTTTAGAGAGAGCACGAGAGAGAGTGATTTAGGTACGAATGGATAGAGGAGCTCGCGGGTGTTCTTATCCCCCTCCTCACTGACGGCGGCGCGCATCGTAATGCGTCGGAGATCGACGACCGCCGCGACGCCACGCAGCTGCTTCCGCCGGCGAGGAAGACGACGAGAAACAGAAGGCCGAAGCGGTACGGGCTGCTGGTGGGCTGGTCGCGGGCCGAAGTGGGCTGCACCTGGGTGTCAGGTAAGCAGGTAGGTTTGGGCTGCGGCCAGGTTTAGTTTTTTATTTCTTTTTTCTATTTTCTGTTTTCTTATTTAGATTTGAATTTGATTTATACTTTGAACCGTTCTTTGTATGATTTATTTGTTGGATATTTACAACAATACTAAAATATATTTTGTATCATTTGTGAATTTTATTATATCATCTTTTTGTATTTCTTTTATTTACTCAATATGAACCCCTTTAATAATTTGTAGAAACTTTTATTCTTGTTTTACTTTTCTCCTTTAGTTATGGATTTCTAAATGATATATCCTCATTTGTTTATAACTTAACTCTAGTTAGCTCATAGTTTGCATAGAAACTTTTATATGTATAATGATCCTCTACCATTATTTGATGCATGAAATATAAAAGACATTGATATGGTTATTACTACTCCCATTAATTTGGAAAATGGCAATGTATATATTCTATTGTGATAAACAAAGAAGTTTAAGGTTTTGAATTATGAATATTTACCCTAGGGTTTAGGTTTTTTAATATACTTAGATTCCTTTATGGATATGAGTAAAGAATTATTAACTAAGCATATTGTCTTCTGTTTGTGATATTTGATGACATCACTTTTTATAATAGAAAGTTATAATTAAAATGTTTTATAGAAAGGAATTGGTAAAAATGTGCTTATAGGATTTTCTATAGGAAAAAATTCCTATGAAGTGATATGGACATAAGATGATAGATCAATAACATAAAATAAATATTCTACTTGGTTTGGGATTTAGAATTGATTGTTTACCAAGAATAATTAGAAGAGTAATTTATAACATATAATTATATTTCATAATCCTGAATTTCTAATTAAGGAATTCCTTTCCTAGATATAATACTTCTTCATATCCATCATCATGGTTAGTATGATGAGCTTTAATCATTTAAATCTTCTTATTCATATATCATTCTTCTAAACTCATGGATGGATCCAATGAGTTTGATATCAAAGCATTTCCTAGTTTTCTTATATCCTTACTTGATTATACCCACTATATTACTATTGAAAATCTTCAATCCAACAAGTAGTTCTTTCAAACTCCACTCATAACCTTCCTTAATCCTTCATCACTAATATTTCTCTAATCAGAGGTATGTATGTATCCAACTATCCTTCTCTAAGGCTTACTATCCTTTAAGATGAATAACACTCCTTCCATAAATCTATGCTATACTAGCTTTGTTTGAATCATACTTTCTTACATTTACTTTACTCTGATAACTCACACTCCAACCTCACATTATATAAATGTGACCTGTAGTGACTTCTCTAGAATAACTTATCTCTACTAGGATTTCAATCATGTTCTACCCACCAATATCTTTTATACAAGATATAGGTAGACCATCCTGGTGAGTAAGACATGATCAATATAATCCTTTAATCATTTATAGCTTAAGTTCTTAATTGGCTAAACAAGGTTTTATCAATACTACTTTCAATTGTATTTAAATTACCTTTTGAGTATCTCATATTGGATTAAGGGTATTCATGGATTATGCCCTCTTTAAAATATTTAAATAGATGTTATGATGAGATCAAGAAATAGTAGATCAAGGATTGATAGTTTAAGAGTTTGTAAATCAATGGTTGATTACTCAACATTGATGAACAATAGATTTAAAGATAAGTTCCATAAAGATTGATATGGAAAGAAAGATATATAGTGAATGACCTTGACTTAGTCTTTTTCCCACTCAAACTCATTAAAGATTTAAAGTTTAAGCATTACTATGATACTCATAGTAAGAATAGATAAGAATAAGATAGGTCAGGATTAGTCCTTACATTTTTATTACTTTAGTTTGTAATCTTAACTTGGAACTTATGAATTGTTGTTTGAATATGATGATAGAATCCCTTAAGGACCAGATATTAATTATATAAGCAATGTATTATGAGTAGCATTTATTATATCTGATCTATCCTTAGATCAAATCATGTTTACCCAAATAAGGTTTTAGCAAAGGTCCTATTGAAACTTATCACAATTAACTTGATGATCTACTTCAATTCCATCAAGCTAAGAGAAGCTTCATTCAATTTAACAAGTTCTGTTTTAAAAGCGCAAAAAATATTCCGATTTTCTATGCATGAATGCAATGCACACATCTGGGTTCAACTTATTTCTAAGCTCTAATGCTGGGATGTTACATGGTGCCATCTACAATAGAATTTGTAAAGTTTAGACTAAGTTTATGATAGATTGAGTTCAATTAATCCATATTACGAATGAACTCCCACTCAAAAACGACATCCCTCGTGCCTTTTTGGTGATTACATGAACCAAATCCACTACACCAAGTCCGATCATCACGTGAGTCGGTGTAGCTTCAAAGGCGAGCATCAAATGAGCATTATATCTACTATATGACTCATGCTTAACCTTTCGGTCGTTCTGAGGCCATGTCTGTACATGCTAGGCTCGCCAAGTTAGAACCTTAGTATTCGCGTGTGTAACTGTCTTACACCCGAAATATGGTCGTGGATCCAAGAATACCCGATCATCACGTGATGTCTTGGAGCGACGAAAACATAATCGGTGCATACTAAAAAAAGAACACATTCTTATCTTGATATTTAAACGAGGGATCATCTTATTATGCTAATAAAACGCCAAACAAGCAATATAAGATGCTATCAAACATCACATGTTTATTAGTGAAATGATATGGTTCCCGCATATGATCTCTATCATGTGCACCGTGGTATGATCACTATCATACCTTTATGTGTAAGGCCAAGGTCTATGAAACTTACACGTTATGTATGTTGTAAGAGTATTATCTCATACTTCTACTTACAACATCACCATATCATAATACTAGCCCAACAACAATCTAAACTAGACGCCTCTAATTTATCCATTACAAGTTTTACGTGGCTTAGGGCTTTCAAAGATAGAACCGTTCATACCTACGAACATGAACCACAACGAGGATAACCAAATTGTTGACAACTCGTTGTAAAATAGATATTGACTATATGTAACACCCTCAGAATCGGCCCTATGCAAGTTTCAGCGCTTCCCGCCAAACCCGCATAGAAACTATTCAAAGGTGCCCACCAGGCACTTGCGTGCGGGTGGAAAACGAAGTAATATCATTACACAATAGTCCTCGATGGAACCCATAAAACAGATATATACAACGGCGACTCCATGAGTCAAGAATACAGATATACAGTACAAAGATCCAAATCACCTTGAAAACGATACAGCATCCGAGTACGGACAAGATGCAAATTGAGCTAAGAGCCCTGAAGAATAACCAAAGGCGTCCATAACCCTGCCCAGGCCAAGCCGGAAGGGTAACCCTGCTAACGACGTCGATCTCGAAACCTGCTTAAACAAAAGGGGTGCCGACAAAGGGCGAAGGAAAAAGAGAGAGCGGTCAGTACTGAGGCCAGTACACGGCGAGGCTAGAATTCGGCGGTCCTCGCCTACATAGGTATGGTGGACTGAAGCGGCAGCACAGCATGCACTAAACACCCTATAGAGACTCGATATAACTGTCGGCTATCAGAAAGGGATAAGAAAGACCTATTCGGAACCAACTTGATACTACCACCAAACATACCCATCCTGGTATTTCCCCCTCGAGACCAAACGAGGAAGTCAACCGAGGAACTCACACCGTTGGTAGTTTTATTTATTCAGTTATCGTTGCAGCAATTACTAGTCAGGTATAGATAGTCATCCTGATAGAATAAGCAGTGGGCACTTTTAGTTAACCATTCCGTTGTAGTTGCAACACTTACTAGTCAGATACAATTAGCATGAGATATCCCAAACCCAGCAGTTGTTGGTACTTTTATTTAGCCATTCCGTTGTAGTGAAGCTGATTACTAGTCATATCGGATACAAGTCAAATTATAGCAGTAAACTTTAGTTATAGTTGTCTATGATCGAGAACTGTGCTCCAAGTCGTCCATAACCGCGGACACGGCTTCTCGAAAAGATTTAACCCTGCAGGGGTGCACCAAAGTTCCCACACGCACCTACACCCTTGTTGTCAGATCAGGTAGGTACAAGATCACAAAACATACACCCAACGGTATGTCGACGGGGTTTCGGACACGATGTTTCCCAGACCCAAAGCAAGCACGGGGGGCCACCCCACTAAGCTACCCGCAACGAAGTCGGCCGGTCTCCGAGACGGACTCAGGGTTTGCGTCAATGGCTGTAAACGACTGGGAACCCGAAACTCTCGGGCTTGTCGATACCGCGAAAACACTCCGCTTACCTAAACAGTACAGGTGCTCCTCGCACAATCTTAAATTAAGCAGTAAAGCATGGCATAAGTACAGGATAGTAATAAAGCCCCAAACTACTTGTGGCCCCCAGTACAGTACTTGGAATCAGGTACTAAATCGACGGGGGTGCCCATACACCCCACCTGTGGTTAGAGCGCTCGATCTCGGAACAGGTATCAAGAACTCGGGGTCCTACGGGACACCAGTGAGCGGTTAAAAACCAAATATTGTCTATTACCCACCGGTGCCTCTGCATTTACCTACTTCAATTTTAGTTATTAAACAGTATTTAAAGCCATGATCATCTCCAACATTAAACATGCGGCAATACTCCAACAACTGTGGTACTGGACGACACGCAACAGCACTTGAGCAAGAGACTACGATGCACAAGTCCAACTATCTACCAAACAACTGGTAATAGGATGTGTCCAAGGCAATATAAGGCTGCAAGGGATATCACGGGTGCGAAAACTAGAGCAACGCAACACAGATAGCAATAGATCAACAGGAGGGAATAAATACTATAAAAGTAAGATAGGTAGAAAGGGGGAGGTGCTCGCCTGAAAAACATTGCCGAAGGTTCATCCGAAGGTCGGGTCGACACTCGCATCAACTCATCGGCCTAGTCCGTGAAGAAGCAAAACACTAGCACAAACACCGGATGCACTATTTAATACTACGGTAGAAAATCGGGCATGATGCATGTATGATGTATGACATGGCAAAGGTGCGATGCATTTAGGCCATATTAAGCGGAACCATGGTCCCGATAATTATTTACTAGGTTCATGTTGTTTAGATACCCCACATTTTAAATGTTGTCTTAACATGGCAAAATATATCACCGGTTCGATGCACCCTTTTAAATGAGACCAATATTAGACTGGAAAAGCCCGCATATGGTCTCCATATTTAATTATAAGGTGAATCGGCATAAGGCCCCCAAACCACAACATATGTATGCAAGCATGACAATTTATTATGCAACAATTTATATAGATGGCATTTATAAAATAGGGGCTCGGATCGGGGTCACACATCTGGGCTCGGGAGATCTTGGTTCCGGGGGTTCGGGGCCGGACTCAGGGTTCAACAGGGATCGAGGTTCAGATTCAAGATGGAGAACTTGGGTCCAAGCGGTCGATCTTGCCGTCGCGAAGATCTTTTTGGGTCCGCGCCATCGAGTCTGTTTTGGCTTTCGGGGTGAAGAACTTGGCATCCTCGAGGAAGTACTTGGCGTATCCGTGGCGACGACCTAGGCGTCCGGATTCCCGGGCATCAGATCCGGGAAGAAGTACTTGTCGCATCTGTGGCCTTCGGGTCGAAGAATTTGGCATGTCCGGGTTCGGTCTTCGGGTCCGGGAGGAAGAACTCGGCGTCCCATGAAGACGATATTGTCGGTTTCACCTTGAAGGCCTTGGGGTTCCGTCTTTCGTGTCGATGGCGGACTTGACACAGCGTCGATCTTGTCGCCCCAAATATCTTGACGGAGGTAGGGTACTTGAAGTGCTTGCATTCGGTGTACTCGGTGGCATGCTAGTATCAACGTCATGCGCAATGATTGATTAACCAGTACACCCGCTTACCACGGATAGCAAAATAGCTAATGTCCATCGTTATCGAAGGGAACAAAACCACAGAAAAACAGCAGAGGAGTCATGCGCGGTGAAGACAGAGGATGGCCACGGACGGAGGCCCTGGGAGGTGTGCCCGGCGGTGGCTCGAGGATGAGGTGCAGGGCCCGCCGGGGGACACGAGAGGCGGGACTCCGAGGCGCAGAGGTCGGCGGAGAGGACCCCGCGGGTGCAGGAGGTGCCCGGGGAGGAGGACCAATGGCGCTGACGGTGGAGGTCAGAGAGGGGAAGCCGACGGGGGACGCGGAGACGGCGAGGTCGGCTTGCGAACGGGGCGGCGCGGCCGCAGTCGAGGAGGAGGGAGGCGGTGCTCACGGGAAGGAGCTCGGGCTCCTGATGACGAAGGACAGCGACGAGGGCCGAGGCGCTACTGGGGCGAGCGGCGGCTCCCAGGGCCCAGCGAGGGCGTCGTGCGGACGGGGAGAGAGTGCCACGGGAGAGGCGTTCTCGGGGATGGAGGCGACGGACAGCGGAGCTGCGGGGCCGAGCTTGGCGGCAGAGCCCAGGAAGGACGCAGCCGGAGTCGGGGAAGGGCGAGGCCGGCGGTGGTTGAGCAGAGCCAGCAGGGAGGTGCGAGGGAGGCAGGTCGACCGAAGATGGGGCGCTTGAAGAGGCCGGAGACGGCGGCCGGAGGCGGTGCAGCGTAGGATGGCGGCGAGATGAGGGAGAGCCGAGGCGGGAAGGGACTCCAAGGCACGCGGCCCTAGGCCTGCTGCCGGAGACAGGCGGGGACTTGGCGCTGGCGGCGAGGCAGGGTGGAGGCCGCGGGCGGCGGTCGCGGCTTAGGGAGGCGGAGCGCGAGCAGACCCGACGAGGCCCCGGCGAGGTCGGCCATGGCGGTGGTGCGAGGAGGCCGACGGGGGGCGCGGGCCGGAGCGGAGGAAGACGCGGGAGGAGGCCGAGAGGAGGAAGGGGACGCCGAGGGTTGCAGGGCGAGCGGCGGGCGTCGAGCGGCCAAGGGCGGCGTCGGGGAAGCGGGAGAGGAGCTCTGACGGCGGCGGTTGGCGACGTTCGCGAGAGAGAGAGGAGAGGGAGGCGCAGGAGGCGGCGGGCGCTCGGGAATGGAGGGGCCCTGGCGGCGGTGGATCCTGGTATGGGGCAGAGGGAGGCGATGGGGAGAGAGAAACGGGGTGGGGCCGGGGTTGTCGGGCGGGCGGACCAGGTGACGTGGGGCCAGGCGCGGGACGTGGGGATCGAGGGCGGGAGGTGGAGGCGGTCGGCACGGGGGAGCGGGCAGGTGGCTGTGGCTGGCTAGGGTGAGGTGGCGGCTGGTGGTTGGCTGGAGGGAAGGGAGTGGTGAGGTGGAGGGAGGCTGGGTAGAATAGGGTTGGGGTAGAAAAAGGGTTTAGGTAGTCTGGTTTTTGTACTGGGGGTGGCCGACTGGGTCGGATCGGCCCGGTACGGCTGCCCCTAAAAATAAAGTAAATATTTTATTATTTTAAAACGGGGCGTTTGAAAATCGTTGGTAGACGAAACAAAATATTCCGGAGACCCGGGTTTTAATTTGAATAAAGACGAGAATATTTAGAAGACAAAACTAGGCGTTTCGAAAATAGTTTTGAACAAACACAGGCAAGATGACATGACGATGCAAAAATGCAAGGTGGCATGATGACATGAGCATGCGGTCATGATGATGCAATGCACAAAAACACAGCGATTTTCTAGTAGTGGTTTTAGCGGGATGCCACAATTCGACACCACTAACAATGGATCTCGCCCTCGAGATCCGCCTCATGGTACCGGGAAGAAGGGCGGCGATCTGAATCTTCTCGCATCGTGTAGATCATCGCGACACCACTAACAAGAGGTCGTTGTCCGTGATCGTCGAGAGAACACTCCGGGAAACAAAGGCGAAGGTAGAGGTATCAACCAATCAATCCACCTCTAACTTCGATATAAAGAGAGAACCGACGCATTCTCATCCACTTCAATGTACACAAGCGAATAGAGTGAGTATTCGGCATGGGGGCCAATCCATCACGCACCCAAACTATTACTCCGCACAATCAGTAGAAAAGCGTGCAACCATTCTTGGAATCAGACTGAAGATCTCGACAATCGAGGTTCAGAAACAAAGGAGTGATGCAGACTCTGTATCGGATCTGGCGTAGATGATGTCGTCGCGTCGGAAAACACCGGAAGGCACGAGAAGGAACAAAGAGAAGTCCACCAGACGAAGGATTCCTCGGATAGCATGAAGACCAGATGTAGCAACACCGTTACCAAAGGAGGAAGCGAAACCCTGAAGGTACGATGGAACCCAACCACGAGAAATCCTGGACTCGAAGAGAGAGAAGAGAGCGGATTCAAAACACGCAGAGGTGAGAGGAGAGCAGCAGAGGGGTAAGGAGTAAAATCAGACCTAATCAGAACTATCCAACCGATTTTTCAAAAATAGTTTTGACACTTTACTTCGGCCGTTAGCTAGGTTACCCTACAGGCTGGACTTGTGGGGTATCGCAACTGCTGAGCTCTGATACCACTCTGTAACACCCTCAGAATCGGCCCTATGCAAGTTTCAGCGCTTCCCGCCAAACCCGCATAGAAACGATTCAAAGGTGCCCACCAGGCACTTGCGTGCGGGTGGAAAACGAAGTAATATCATTACACAATAGTCCTCGATGGAACCCACAAAACAGATATATACAACGGCGACTCCATGAGTCAAGAATACAGATATACAGTACAAAGATCCAAATCACCTTGAAAACGATACAGCGTCCGAGTACGGACAAGATGCAAATTGAGCTAAGAGCCCTGAAGAATAACCAAAGGCGTCCATAACCCTGCCCAGGCCAAGCCGGAAGGGTAACCCTGCTAACGACGTCGATCTCGAAACCTGCTTAAACAAAAGGGGTGCCGACAAAGGGCGAAGGAAAAAGAGAGAGCGGTCAGTACTGAGGCCAGTACACGGCGAGGCTAGAATTCGGCGGTCCTCGCCTACATAGGTATGGTGGACTGAAGCGGCAGCGCAGCATGCACTAAACACCCTATAGAGACTCGATATAACTGTCGTCTATCAGAAAGGGATAAGAAAGACCTATTCGGAACCAACCTGATACTACCACCAAACATACCCATCCTGGTATTTCCCCCTCGAGACCAAACGAGGAAGTCAACCGAGGAACTCACACCGTTGGTAGTTTTATTTATTCAGTTATCGTTGCAGCAATTACTAGTCAGGTATAGATAGTCATCCTGATAGAATAAGCAGTAGGCACTTTTAGTTAACCATTCCGTTGTAGTTGCAACACTTACTAGTCAGATACAATTAGCATAAGATATCCCAAACCCAGCAGTTGTTGGTACTTTTATTTAGCCATTCCGTTGTAGTGAGGCTGATTACTAGTCATATCGGATACAAGTCAAATTATAGCAGTAAACTTTAGTTATAGTTGTCTATGATCGATAACTGTGCTCCAAGTCGTCCATAACCGCGGACACGACTTCTCGAAAAGATTTAACCCTGCAGGGGTGCACCAAAGTTCCCACACGCACCTACACCCTTGTTGTCAGATCAGGTAGGTACAAGATCACAAAACATACACCCAACGGTATGTCGACGGGGTTTCGGACACGATGTTTCCCAGACCCAAAGCAAGCACGGGGGGCCACCCCACTAAGCTACCCGCAACGAAGTCGGCCGGTCTCCGAGACGGACTCAGGGTTTGCGTCAATGGCTGTAAACGACTGGGAACCCGAAACTCTCGGGCTTGTCGATACCGCGAAAACACTCCGCTTACCTAAACAGTACAGGTGCTCCTCGCACAATCTTAAATTAAGCAGTAAAGCATGGCATAAGTACAGGATAGTAATAAAGCCCCAAACTACTTGTGGCCCCCAGTACAGTACTTGGAATCATGTACTAAATCGATGGGGGTGCCCATACACCCCACATGTGGTTAGCGCGCTCGATCTCGGAACAGGTATCAAGAACTCGGGGTCCTACGGGACACCGGTGAGCGGTTAAAAACCAAATATTGTCTATTACCCACCGGTACCTCTGCATTTACCTACTTCAATTTTAGTTATTAAACAGTATTTAAAGCCATGATCATCTCCAACATTAAACATGCGGCAATACTCCAACAACTGTGGTACTGGACGACACGCAACAGCACTTGAGCAAGCGACTACGACGCGCAAGTCCAACTATCTACCAAAAAACAGGTAATAGGATGTGTCCAAGGCAATATAAGGCTGCAAGGGATATCACGGGTGCGAAAACTAGAGCAACGCAACACAGATAGCAATAGATCAACATGAGGGAATAAATACTATAAAAGTAAGATAGGTAGAAAGGGGGAGGTGCTCGCCTGAAAAACATTGCCGAAGGTTCATCCGAAGGTCGGGTCGACACTCGCATCAACTCATCGGCCTAGTCCGTGAAGAAGCAAAACATTAGCACAAACACCGGATGCACTATTTAATACTACGGTAGAAAATCGGGCATGATGCATGTATGATGTATGACATGGCAAAGGTGCGATGCATTTAGGCCATATTAAGCGGAACCAGGGTCCCGATAATTATTTACTAGGTTCATGTTGTTTATATACCCCACATTTTAAATGTTGTCTTAACATGGCAAAATATATCACCGGTTCGATGCACCCTTTTAAATGAGACCAATATTAGACTTGAAAAGCCCGCATATGGTCTCCATATTTAATTATAAGGTGAATCGGCATAAGGCCCCCAAACCACAACATATGTATGCAAGCATGACAATTTATTATGCAACAATTTATATAGATGGCATTTATAAAATAGGGGCTCGGATCGGGGTCACACATCTGGGCTCGGGAGATCTTGGTTCCGGGGGTTCGGGGCCGGACTCAGGGTTCAACAGGGATCGAGGTTCAGATTCAAGATGGAGAACTTGGGTCCAAGCGGTCGATCTTGCCGTCGCGAAGATCTTGTTGGGTCCGCGCCATCGAGTCGGTTTTGGCATTCGGGGTGAAGAACTTGGCGTCCTCGAGGAAGTACTTGGCGTATCCGTGTCGACGACCTGGGCGTCCGGGTTCCCGGGCATCAGATCCGGGAAGAAGTACTTGTCGCATCTGTGGCCTTCGGGTCGAAGAATTTGGCATGTCCGGGTTCGGTCTTCGGGTCCGGGAGGAAGAACTCGGCGTCCCATGAAGACGATATTGTCGGTTTCACCTCGAAGGCCTTGGGGTTCCGTCTTTGGTGTCGATGGCGGACTTGACACAGCGTCGATCTTATCGCCCCAAATATCTTGACGGAGGTAGGGTACTTGAAGTGCTTGCATTCGGTGTACTCGGTGGCATGCTAGTATCAACGTCATGCCCAAGGATTGATTAACCAGTACACCCGCTTACCACGGATAGCAAAATAGCTAATGTCCATCGTTATCGAAGGGAACAAAACCACAGAAAAACAGCAGAGGAGTCATGCGCGGTGAAGACAGAGGATGGCCACGGACGGAGGCCCTGGGAGGTGTGCCCGGCGGTGGCTCGAGGATGAGGTGCAGGGCCCGCCGGGGGACACGGGAGGCGGGACTCCGAGGCGCAGAGGTCGGCGGAGAGGACCCCGCGGGTGCAGGAGGTGCCCGGGGAGGAGGACCAATGGCGCTGACAGTGGAGGTCAGAGAGGGGAAGCCGACGGGGGACGCGGAGACGGCGAGGTCGGCTTGCGAACGGGGCGGCGCGGCCGCAGTCAAGGAGGAGGGCGGCGGTGCTCACGGGAAGGAGCTCGGGCTCATGATGACGAAGGACAGCGACGAGGGCCGAGGCGCTACTGGGGCGAGCGGCGGCTCCCAGGGCCTAGCGAGGGCGTCGTGCGGCCGGGGAGAGAGCGCCACGGGAGAGGCGTTCTCGGGGATGGAGGCGACGGACAGCGGAGCTGCGGGGCCGAGCTTGGCGGCAGAGCCCAGGAAGGACGCAGCCGGAGTCGGGGAAGGGCGAGGCCGGCGGTGGTTGAGCAGAGCCAGCAGGGAGGTGCGAGGGAGGCAGGTCGACCGAAGATGGGGCACTTGAAGAGGCCGGAGACGGCGGCCGGAGGCGGTGCAGCGTAGGATGGCGGCGAGATGAGGGAGAGCCGAGGCGGGAAGGGACTCCAAGGCACGCGGCCCTAGGCCTGCTGCCGGAGACAGGCGGGGACTTGGCGCTGGCGGCGAGGCAGGGTGGAGGCCACGGGCGGCGGTCGCGGCTCAGGGAGGCGGAGCGCGAGCGGACCCGACGAGGCCCCGGCGAGGTCGGCCATGGCGGTGGTGCGAGGAGGCCGACGGGAGGCGCGGGCCGGAGCGGAGGAAGACGCGGGAGGAGGCCGAGAGGAGGAAGGGGACGCCGAGGGTTGCAGGGCGAGCGGCGGGCGTCGAGCGGCCAAGGGCGGCGTCGGGGAAGCGGGAGAGGAGCTCTGACGGCGGCGGTTGGCGACGTTCGCGAGAGAGAGAGAGAGGAGAGGGAGGCGCAGGAGGCGGCGGGCGCTCGGGAAGGGAGGGGCCCTGGCGGCGGTGGATCCTGGTATGGGGCAGAGGGAGGCGATGGGGAGAGAGAAACGGGGTGGGGCCGGGGTTGTCGGGCGGGCGGACCAGGTGACGTGGGGCCGGGCGCGGGACGTGGGGATCGAGGGCGGGAGGTGGAGGTGGTCGGCACGGGGGAGCGGGCAGGTGGCTGTGGCTGGCTAGGGTGAGGTGGCGGCTGGTGGTTGGCTGGAGGGAAGGGAGTGGTGAGGTGGAGGGAGGAGATTGGTCAGGGTGAGGTGGAGGGAGGCTGGGTAGAATAGGGTTGGGTAGAAAAAGGGTTTAGGTAGTCTGGTTTTTGTACTGGGGGTGGCCGACTGGGTCGGATCGGCCCGATACGGCTGCCCCTAAAAATAAAGTAAATATTTTATTATTTTAAAACGGGGCGTTTGAAAATCGTTGGTAGACGAAACAAAATATTCCGGAGACCCGGGTTTTAATTTGAATAAAGACGGGAATATTTAGAAGACAAAACTAGGCGTTTCGAAAATAGTTTTGAACAAACACAGGCAAGATGACATGACGATGCAAAAATGCAAGGTGGCATGATGACATGAGCATGCGGTCATGGTGATGCAATGCACAAAAACACAGCGATTTTCTAGTAGTGGTTTTAGCGGGATGCCACACTATAGTAGGAGAGACAGACACCCGCTAGCCACTTATGCAAACTAGTTGCATGTCAAGCGTGGAACAGGTCTCATGTGCGAGGACATGTAAAGTTTGTCTGGGCCGCTTCATCCCACTATGCCACCAATATCCAAAATTACAACTAAGAAGCAACAATATGATCATCATCGCCCACATACTCATATGTGAACTACCCGTGTAAAGCATCTACGCATAGATGCGGCTCTGATACCACTGTAGGGTTCGCAGCATAGAAAACAAAAAAATTCCTATGATGGGAACTATGTACCAAGATCTATCTACTAGATACAAACAACGGGCGGATGTATATCCGTAGAGAACATACCCTTGAAGACCGACTGAAAGAACATGTTGGGCCCCCATGTGTGGTTTTAGTAATTAATGACAATCTTTATGGACTAATGTGTGTATTAAGTTATACTTGTAGGATTTGTCCATTGGCATCGCTTGGAGCATGTGTTGGCTTCAAGGTGGATGAAATGCAAATAAGATATGTTGGGCAAGCTCAATATGCGAGGTCGATGATGAGGAATTAAGGAGGGCGTTCCATCTTGAGAAGGGCAAGATCGTCTACATCAAGCTCAAGTGGAATGCTCAAGGCAAAGTTATAATCTTGATAGGTTTTCTCTTTTGTCGGTCTCATGTCGTGTGTGTGAGACCGGGTTTAGGATAGATAACCGTACTATCAAGAGAGGCTCTCATATGAGTAATTCGGTCACATCGTTCGGAGAGAGCTCAAACCTTTGCATACTTGCATCATAATATTTGGTTGTTATTTGGTCTTATCCATGTGATGATATAGAGCTTGTGGTAATCTCCATAACAAGCTCTTGTTCATCTAAATCGGATCTCCCATTTGTATCTTGTTGCGATTTTGATTTATGCGGCTTTTCGGTTTCTCAACAAGTGAGGTATATCACATTATTCTAATTGATACTTTCTCACTTGGTGATAATCAATATTTCCACCTTTTATTGGGAAGCCCTTGTCGCCCTCTATCCAACGCAATTTGAATCGGGTCAATCGGAGCTTCCAGTCAAAAGTTATTGTCGTTTGAATATTTGCCTGTTAGGCTGTTTTCTGGGCCAAGCGGTAGTACCGCCCGGACGTGCCGGTACTACCGCCCAGGCTGAAAACGGCCCATTTTTATTCTGTCTCGCTAGGTACCCACATCCGGTACTACCGGCCGGCCCGGTAGTACCGCCCTGGTGGGCCGGTAGTACCGGTCGGCCCAAAAACTTTTCACCAGTTTATTTGCATCTTTGGCCAGATCCAGATCTCGCTGCGCTCGCCTCGCTGCACTCGCTCACTCGCGTTGACCCGCTGGCGCCTTCTGCCGCTCGCTCGCTCTCTCTCACGCGCGCACCCGTCCGCTCGCTGCCGCATGGGCCCGTCGCTGCGCTGCTGTCGCGCTGCCTGCCAGCTGCTGCTGCTTGCTGCCCGGCCGCTGCTGCTCTGCTGCTGTGCTGCTGCGTGCGAGCAGCACTAGGAGCTGCTGCTGCTGCCTGCTCTGGCAGCGGGCCCCGTTGCCGCTGCTCCTCTCGCTGGCTGCGCTGCTGCTCTCTCTCTCTTCTCTGCTCGCTCGCTCGCCTGGCCTCTTTTCTTTATTTGTTGTTTGGGTACCGGACCGTCCAGAAATTTTGCTCCAACGGCCATATTTTGACTAGCCCTATATAAGTCTTTTGCCCATTTTCATTTAGGGTAACTTCTTCCTCCTTTTCTTGCCCAAGCTTTGCCCCCATTTGCTCTACTCCTTAAGCTTGATTTCTACACACCCCTCCATTGATTCTTACATATATTTGAGGGGTTGTTGGAGGAGATCTAGATCTACGTTTTGACCAAATCAAAACATCTCTTTGTGAGTGTATCTTTGGGGATCTAGATTTTGGGGGATTTTGTGTCTCTCTTTTATTCCTCCTCTCTTGTTCCCCCAATAGCTTTAGTAGCTTTGTTGGAACTTGAGAGTGAGGGATTTGGGCATCTTTGTGGTGTTCTTGCCATTTGCATTTGGTGCATCGATTTGAGTTCTCTTTGGAGGATTTGGTTTGAATTTCTCATTGGAGCTTGTCCCTCTTGGGTTCTTGGAACCCTAGACGGTTTTGTGGCCTTTGTGGCATTGTGGCCTTTTGTGGCATTTGTTGGGAGCCTCCAATTAAGTTGTGAAGTTGTGCCCCAACCTTGTGAGAGGTTCCGGTTGCCACCGACAAGTGCACCGATAGTGGAAGCGTGGATTGATCCCATTGGGGTGAGATTCACCGGAGAATAAGGGAGGCCTTTTGTGGCGTTGGTGGTTTGATACCACCCCCTCTCCAAACGAGACGTACTCCATGTTGGGAGGAACTCGGTAAAATATCGGTGTCCCCGCGTGCCTCGGTTATCTCTATACCCGAGCTTTTTACTTATGTACTTTACATTGTGACAGCCTTCGTGCTTAAAGTAATATATATCTTGCTATCACTTTGTTGCTTGTATTGCTTAGCATAAGTTGTTGGTGCACATAGGTAAACCTTAGTTGTTTCTAGGTTGTGATTTACAAAGTAAACACTAGTTTTATTCCACCTTTGTTGAGCCACTCTAGGAAAAGTTTTAATCGCCTATTCACCCCCCCTCTAGGCGACATCCGTATCCTTTCACCGACAAAGCTTAAAGAGTTAAACTCGTGGTTGACGTAGACGATCTCTTGCGGATCTCAAGATCGAGAGGAAGTCCTAGCGCCGTAAAACAGTAGCGCATCCGTGCTCGCACACACGTACAAGACACCGAGAAACCTCCGCCTCCTCGCTCCAGCTATGCAGCGGAAGCATAACTCTTTCTTGCCGAATAGCCACCGGGAACATGTATCTCGCTAGTTCGAGACCATGAGGGATAAATTCTAGAGGGGGAGAGAGATCCTTCATGAGAAGGTGTGTGTGAGAAGTGAGGAGGGGGGTGCCTTTTATAGGAGAGGAGGGAACCCCAAGGGGGTGTCCGGCGCATGGGGGCTGCCCCCTTGCCCTCCCCTCATTCATGTGGGTGGACACTCCACTCACGAAATCCTTTTAATTCCCTCCACTCAAAATCCCACTCAAAATTGCTATTAAATTTCCACCAAATTTAATGCAAACTCTCATTAAATAAAACTCCTTTTATTTATTCAGAATTTTGTCAATTACTTTAATGAAAAACATTCACATATAACCCCTTACTAGTATTCCATTTCACATGCAAAAACACTTTCTGCAATTTCACCCGAAAACCTCTTTCGGTATCTAGTGAAATAAATTCCTGCGCTTGTTATTCTTTCCGGCATGAAACTTTTGCTCCAATTGGATGTCAGTGTCCCTTAAGTGTGCCACCCTACGGTTCGCGAATAATGCGGACATGATCGAGACCCTTCTCCGATCAATAATCAGAAGCGGGACCTGGAGATCCATACTGACTCCCACACATTCAACGATGACTTTCCTGTGATCGTCGGAACCTTTTACGCTAGTATCTTAATTCCTTTGTTTCACGATATATTATATGTCCGAGATTCAATCATCAGTATCTTCATACCTAGTTTGATCTCGTTACTGACATGCACTCTTTTCTTGTTTCCGTGATATAATATTCTAGTGATCAAATCACTTGCTTGCAAGCTAACCAATGTGATATCACCGAGAGAGCCCAGAGTATATCTATCTGTCATCAGGATGAACAAATTCCACTCTCGATCCATGGGCCTCAACATAACACTTTAGTAGTTCTGAAGCCATCTTTATAATCACCTAGTTACGGTGTGACATTGATGTCATCGAGAAACTCTTCCGGTGTTAGTGATTGACATGATCTCATGGTCTAAGGATTAGGATCACTTCGTAAGTTGTTATAGCAATATAAACTCAATGACTTTGATCGTAATGCTATACTTCGGATGAATGTTCATCACATCATTACACTAATGTTATGATCTCGTTATTAACAACATCCAATGTCTATGATCATCTTATTAATCAACGAGCTAGTTTATGAGAGAGGCATAACTAGAAACTTTCTGTTTGTTTATTAAACACACATGTATTAACGTTTCCGTATTAATCCAATTATAGCATGCAAAATAAACATCTATCATATACTTGGAGTATACATAATAAACACTTTATTATTGCCTCTCAGGACATATTCCCTTTAGGAGGACGAGGCGGTGGTTGCATGTTGCGAGTGGTGGCGTGGGAGATCGGCGCTGGGTCTTTCTGACCAGATCTGGCGTCGGCTGGTGATGAAGAACCCCACTGTGGCAGTGGTGATCTTCTACTCCGGCAGCTCCCCTGATAAGGTCAGTTGTCTTGGCGAGCTCGATTCTTCAGCATGTCCTTGCCGATCTTCTCCGGCCGACCATGGTGGCGAGGGGAGATGTACTGGTGTGGTGGTGATGAGAGCCAATGCTTTGCCAAGCAGTGGAGATGGTGTTGCGTTCTCTGGATGTGCTACAGTAGTTCCCAGAAGACCACCGATCTTTGATGCCGCATGATGGCATCTTTCAACGCCTGCAAGGCGTTTCTTCAACCTCCGACCAAGGAGGCCCTTCATCGACGGAATGGCGATGGCGCGTTTCTTCTTGTTCCTCCTAAGTGGTGTTATCCCCGGCGAGGAAGACGATGGTTGTCGGCGGCTTCCATCCCAAATTTGCGACGGCGAGGCAGAGGGACTGGATCGCGTTTGCTCAAAAGTTTCTAAGGTCCTCTGCGTGTATTTTCAGGACAATGGTGTATTTTCTTTTTTATTTGGGGTCCTCGTGGCTTTTCCAAAAAAAGCATTATTAACATACCAGGCCACAAGTTAAGTCGAGGCCCTGGCCCATAACTGCTTATGCGCATAGACAAACATCCAGTTAAGATCAATATAAGCCTCAGCGAAGCACATCTGAGTTGTTCATTCTTTTACATGGCGGACACGTTACAAGTTCACGTGCATGCATTCAAGCAAACAGAAAATAACAACATCAATGGAGTTACAATGCGGATGCACAACACAGTATGCCGTGGTCGTTCAGTTTGGCGAAACATGTCTTACAAGCAAAATACTACTGTAGTACTGGTCTACTCTTTCTTTGGTGAGAAATGGTTGCCGCCGTTAGCAATTTTGAATACATAGAACAGAGACATCACAGCACTGCAAGGGTACACAAACAACCTCAGTCAAAAACACATGCTGTGTTGTTTACAAGAGGAACACAAATGAAATATCTGAATATTCTTGACATGGGACTAGTTGTAAAATGGGGTGCAATCCAGTGGGTGCATAGTTCAAAAAAAAGGACAAGAGAGGTTACCTGAGACCAGCAACGACACCAGCTGGCATTATCTTTGAAGTTTCAAGGTATCTTTGTCCCATAACAAAGGTCAAGGCAACCGCACAGACTGTTCGACACCAAAAGAGTTGCACAGTTAGAACAGAAACAACAAGCTCAATGATTCATGGTCCAGGCAACAGGCCGGAGGAGTAGATAGATTTCTCATATAAAGCTTCCTTATTCCTAAGGGGAAGACTCCCTTTTATCTTGGGACAAAACAACTGGTGCTTAATATGTTAGACTAACAGTGCAGCACTGGTGACCTATGTTAAGTTCCTACCAGAAAAAAATTGCAGCTCAAATTATAAGTACCATCTAAACGAAAGGTGCGGTTAAATTAAGTCAGTGCGCACAAAACTGAAGAGACTTCAACTGCTTTGGTAATGAGTCCACAAGCTAGTAGTGATATAAGTAACTTGTTCACATCATCGTGGTCCAAGTAGCACAAGATAAATAGATGATGATCCTACTTATGCAGTGCCTTTTATATATTCAAAAAGGTAGATTGCTAAACTTATTCACAACAGAACAAATTTAATCCACAACTGTCCTGTTCAGAACACACATGCATGTCAAAGAATAGAAGGACCTCTCTCGGATGATTGTCACTGCTAGATCCATCTTTAGAAGGCCGTTCTTCTTCGAAGTTTTTGCCACTGCCTCTTTGAATATTTGGAAACAGAGGAATGCTCTTATTTTTTATAATATTACACCTACTGTTAGAACTTGGTCCATCCTCTCTTATAGCATGGCTAGACGCTTTGTAATTCTCTTGGTTAGGCCCAGGGCCAAGCCCTTTTGTACATTCCCTCCTTCTCCCTTTTTCTTGTACATATTTTATCTTTAGTAACAATATTTACTGCCGGGCCTCCCCTACAGTTTTCAGCTAAAAAAAGAACAGAAGGACCAAAGCAAATAAGCTAGCACTTACATGACATGATGTATCAGGTTAAGTGAAATGATGGTTAAGGAATGAAGGGCCTCTTTGATTTGCAGAATGTTTAAAGGAATTTTTGAGGATTCCGATCTTTAGGATTTTTTTTATCTAAATAGGTTGTTTAGTTTGTACGAATCATGCAATAGGATTATTGTAGCATTCCCATGAAACCAAAGGAATTCCACAGGAATCTAGACACCCATGGCTATCTCTTTTTCAAATCCTATGATCAAACAAGTTCAGTTCCTGTGTTTTGAAATCCTTTGTTTTGTATGTGCACTCCTATCATATCTCTATGTTTTGCAATTCTCTGTTTTGTGTGTGTATTCCCATCATATTTTTTTGATTTTCCCTATTTATGCGAACGAATCAAAAAGGCGCCTACGAGGTATTCAGACTCTCCAGGACCCAATAAAGAAATGTGTCCCTAAACTGGGACTCGTCGGGCCAAGGGGGACATTTCAGTACACTCATGTCAGGACAATTCCATTGGTTATGATGAAAGCCCATTGAGTCTATTCACCTTTAGCGCTACACAGTTGTGATTAGCAATTTTGAAGGAGGAATTTACAGTAACACATTCTTTTATAACGATACAAAAACTATTCCAATGTCAGTAACATGTACCCTTGCCATGTCATGCATGATGCAAATGGCTACTGTCCGCACATTTCTTGAGCAATACCCAAAGAAACAGCAGAACCACTTCTCCCATTCTAGAGCTTCCGAAACACAAACATCAGTGACGGAAAACCTCTTGCGTTAAAGAATTAATTCATGAGACCAACATACACAAATCCTTGGCTAACAAGAGAGGGGTATTTGTGTGACACTGATCTGCACTGACATCAGAACAGAAAATCCCCTGGTCTTATTCCTACTCCTATGAGAAGAGAAAAATCCTGATCATGAACAAGTCAAAATGTCTAGAGACCAGCCTCGCAATTTACTCCATTCACAATTGAAATGGCATAATTAACTAAAATAATGGTATGATCCAGCCGCGCCTTCACTCTGGATTAAAATTTACCCAGTGATCCATCCAATCACAAACCCGATATTTACTTCCCTCAACACACGGAAACAATATAAATTTCAGCGTAATCTAGACAATGTGCAGCTTTCCCTTACTTTCGTTTTGTGGAGTACTGAAAGCAAAAAAAAAAAGTACAGGTGGAATTTTAGAGAGATGAGGCGGATCGTACGGGTCTCGAGGGCGAGGGCGAGGTAGGAGTTGCGGCGCTTCTCGAAAGCCTTGAGGCTGACGAAGCCCGCCAGGAGGAGCAGGCCACCTACGCCGGCTCCCCCCGCCAGGGAGGCGGTGCTGCCGCGGCGGAGGTAGCCCAGCAAGCCGCCGGCCAGGACCGCGAACCCGTAGGGGATCGTAAAGCAGAAGTCGTGCATCTCGGAACCACACCCCTGTCTCAGATCTCTCTCAACTGAGATCTTGGGAACCTTCTCTTCTCTTCTCTTCTCTTTTCTTTCTTATTCGTCTGGTTTGGTCGCCGACTTCTGCGCGAAGAAAAGAGGAGAGAGGAGCCGATGACCCGGTGTGGTGGCAGGGAGCAGAAGGAAGTGCGTGTGTGTGGTCAAATTGTGTGTGTGTGGTGGTGGTTTGGTTTGGTCAATTTGCCCGGCTTGGTCAAACATGGCCAACGGGCCTGGCCGGGTCGGTCCGTGGCACGCGAATTTGATCCGGCATAAGCCTGGCACGGCACGGCACATGGTTTGGCGGACCTGGCCTGGCCCGTGGCACGCTGATGCCATGCCCGTGCCGCCTCCCCGGGCACGCGGGTCAGGCCTGGCATGGCCCGTTTAGCGGGGCACGCGAGAGGCACGCGGGCCGGCTCGTCACGAGGAGGGAGCGGGGCACGGGAATTCGAATTTTAGCGGGGCCTAGGGGAGCGTGGGAGTGGGGGCGCGGGATTTTGAATTTTTGCGGAGCGGGTGGCCTTTTTTGCCATTGGGAGGGTTTGGGCTAGGGTTTTGGGGCATTTTGGTCCCCTTTTGAGTATTTTTAGGGTTTTTGGTCATTGGGAAGGGGTTTTTTAGTCTGAATTTGATCAAATTTTTGTTATAAAAAGGACAGCACACCCCTCTCAGTCCACACCATCCAACACCTCTCTCATATCCTACACCAACACATAGCTAATCCCAACCAGTTTCTTTTCGATGCCGAAGATCTGGGGGTCGAAATTCCTCCCAACTTCAATACTTCTCCCTTCCACGTCAACGAGAACATCGACACCATGCAATTTCCATATACCCAATCCGATCATCCAATAAACACAATCTCCCGATACATCCACCACTTCTGATAGCCAAAATTCGACCGCTAGCGGTAGCAAGCGGCGGAAAAAAACCTCGAAGATCTGGCAGCACTTTGAGGAAGAAGAATATGTTGACGACAATGGTGTGACGAAGATGAGAGCACGGTGCTTGCATCCGGGTTGCTCGAGCAAGTTTTCTCTGAAGATGGGAGGAGGGAACGACCACATGACGAGGCACGTGGCGACCCACGCCAAGGCAAATGGAGCGACCGTGGCGATCCAGAGCAGGATCAACTTCAACCCCGATGGCACTTCCTGAGGTATATCTGTCTATGATTCAGCTCGTCAAAGAGATGCTCTTGCAACATTGATTGTTGTGAATGATTTACCATTAGGATTTGGCGAGTCTCCTGGTTTTGTCGAATATATTAGAACTGCTCACACCCCTAGTTTTACACCAGTCTCTACACAAACTACAACTAGGGACATGAAAAAGGTAGCCAAAGCAGGTCGTGGCGCCATGAAAGAACAATTTGGATCGTCAACTTTTCCAGTCTCCATAACTTCTGATATTTGGAGTGATCGTGCTAAGCAAGATTATATTACTGTTGTTGCTCATTATGTTAGCTCATCCTGGGAATTAAATAAAAGGATAATAGGATTAGTTAATCGATGTATCACATAATGGTGAGAATATTGATAATGCTATACTTAAAGTTGTTACTGAGTTTGGTCTTACCGAAAATATATTTGCAGTAACTTTGGATAATGTTTCTGCAGATACTAGTGCAATGACTAATCTCATTCCTATATTTGAAGTATATGCATCGAAATTTCTACTTCATCAACGTTGTGCTTGTCATATAATTAATCTTATTGCTAAAAGTGCTTAGATGATCTAGAATCACACATTGAGAGATTGCGTATGGCAATATCATGGTTGAATGCTTCTAATACCAGACTTGGTGAAGATACTTGGCACGTTGCTGAATCGATCTTTAAGTTTCTGGCAACATTTTATGAATCAACTGTCACTTTATCTGGGGTTTATTATCCCACATTTCATATGATTGTGCATCATATTTTAGAAATTGCCCAACACCTGAAAGAGTATGAAAATGATGCCACTTTACTAGTAGTTGTCCATAACATGAAACTAAAATTTCTCAAATATTGGAAAACTATACATTTGCTCTATGCTATCGCATTTATTTTGGATCCTAGGGCTAAAATGGAAGGGTTTAGTGGGGTTTCTTTCACTCTTAAGTTATAACACAAATGTTAGATATGATCAATATTCACTTGAGGTAAAGGATAAGCTGCAGGATGTTTATGCTAAGTATGAGCTTAAGTATGGCCCAGCTAT
The DNA here is from genome assembly GCA_910589765.1 of Avena atlantica. Lineage (NCBI taxonomy): Eukaryota > Viridiplantae > Streptophyta > Magnoliopsida > Poales > Poaceae > Avena > Avena atlantica. The sequence continues at coordinate 354,925,773 of OU342736.1, forward strand.
GCTACGCAGACCTCCGGCGGTACCAGCAGCCGGTAGGGGTAAGAACAAAGTGCGGGGCAAAATATTTGGTACTTCCACGGCCATGCCGAGCTCTTCCACACAAACTCCCATGCTTCAAAGTGGAGGGGAGTTAGCAACGTACCTGAACAGTGCATTAGTTGCTACTAATGATGATGATGATGATGACGACAACAACTTCAACATACTTTAGTGTTGGCAGGATAAAAGGTCAACGTATCCGGTGCTTTCCATATTAGCACGGGATGTGCTATCGGTTCCTGTCTCAACTGTCTCATCGGAGTCTGCTTTTAGTCTTGTTGGAAGAATAATTGATAATAGAAGAACTAGTCTCACTCCAAATATGGTGAAAACCCTGATGTCTGTCAAAGATGGAGAACTAGATAGAAGAAGAGAGCAGCACACCATTGAGAACCCAGAACTGATAGCCTCGTTCGAAGCTATGCGGTGGACTGAAGACCAAGAAGAAAATTAGTTGTAGGATTTTTAATCTCTTTGTAATTTTTAATCTCTTGTAATTTTCTCTTATTTTTAGAACCAGATGTACTCTTTTCCCTTCGCAGGGATGGAAGGTTTTGATGAGGCAGCTAATAATAAAGGCTAATTTTTATCCCCATACAAATTTGTCTCCATTTCCTTCTCGCTCTTTCCTTCCCACCCTTTTCTTCTGAGTCTATAAAAACTCTCTCTCCGCTAAGGTGAGTAAGAATGCCAATATGTCGGGTTTTTCATTTGATCGTAGTTTTTTACCCTAGATGTTCGAAGACCTTTTGCGTTTTGCTAGAAATTTTAGAACAGACAAAATCCAAGTTCCATTTGAGGAACTCATCGGTAGTGATGTTTTAATATGGGTGAGGCATTTCGTACAAAAGGGTGGCCATCGAGGAAATCTAAGGAAATACAACAAGAATTTCTCAGGATCAATGCAAGGTGGACCAAGCTAAAATTTAAGACTAAAGCTTCGAGAGAGAGGTTTATTGATCAAACTTCGTTGTGGATAGAAGAAAGTGAGGACGAAGATGATATCTTCATGCCGCCTTTCAGTAAGAAAGCGAGAGATGCCTGGGAGAAGGAGCAGGCCAAGAAGGGCAATGAAAAAGGCATCATCAAAGGGCAAGGACGAGGCATCGTCGAAGGGTAAGGGTGAGGCATCAATGGAGGATGACGATGATGACTTCATGCTGCCTTTCAGTAAGAAGGCGAGATCTACTTGGGAGAAGGAGCAGGCAAAGAAAAAGACATCGTCAAAGGGCAAGGGCAAGAATTTGTAAATCTTATATCCCCATATTGCCCCTTCCTCACTTTTTCCCTTTAAATAGAGTAATCCGCCCTCTCATTCTCCACACCACCACTCTCATTCTCCACACCACCCTCTCATTATCCATATCATCCATTTATCTCTAGTCATGGCTGCTGAACCAAATCTCAACTAACTTATACCCCATCCACCAAGAAGAAGAAGCCGCATTTCGGAGCACGACTTCGATGAAGAAGTTGCTGAGGTAGATGGTGTCCAAGTGAAGAAATCTAGGTGCAGAAGATGCGTCCGTATCTTCATATTGCGTCGTGCAACTGGAACTGGTCACTTGCAAAGGCATGTCTTGTTATATCAGAGACAAGAGGGAGGGAACTAATTAGTCGATGTATTTTTTTTCTTTTCGAGCGGGTTGTACTCTTTTTCCTTGCTAGGGGTGTAAGGTTTTTTAATGAGGCAACATCAATAAAGCTCAATTTTTATCCCATATGAAAATTTGTGTCATTTTACTATTTTTTGCATTTTTTGACATTTTTAGCATTTTTTCGGACTCAAATCGAAGAAAAACACAAAAATAGACTAAACGGGCCAACTCGGGCCTCGTGGGCCTAACGTGCCGCGGGCTGATGCGGCTCAGATCACTGTAGAGATTTGTTGGGAAACCCCAAGAGGAATGTATGATGAGTACAACAATAAGTTTTCCCTCAGTAAGAAACCAAGGTTATCGAACCAGTAGGAGGAAGGAAACGACTTAAAGGTGTTGCTAGCAACTTGGAAACCTGCACAACACAAACTCAAGACTTTGCCCCAACGAACAGTGAGGTTTTCAATCTCACCGGTTTGTTGAAAACAAAGGATTAAACGTATGGTATGAAAGGTAATGGTGGCTTGCAGAAAGTAAACAGTAACAGTGGAAGATGTATCAATGGTAAAGATTGGACCGGGGTCCACAGTTCACTAGAGCTGTTCTCCTTAAGATAAATAACATGACATGCCGAGTAAACAAATTACAGCGGGGCAATTGTCAGGACAGAGCAAGGCATAACAATGCAATACTAGACATTCATGATCCTATGAGATTTGATTGGGCAATACAACAATATACATAGACCGCCATCCAACTGCATCTATGAATAGTAATCCACCTTCAGGTTATCATCCGAACCCCCTCCAGTATTAAGTTGCAAGCAACGGATAACTGCTTTAAGCAATGTGTGTAAAGTAAACAATACAATTGTTCCACGAACAAGAGATTGTTGTTTTCTCCCTAGTAGCAACAACACATCTACAACCTTAGAGATTTCTGTCACTTCCCCAGATTCAATAGAGGAATGAACCCACTATCGAGCATAAATACTCCCTCTTGGAGTCACTAGCATCTACTTGGCCAAGATAGCAACTAGAAACGGAGAGCATGCAAGATCTCAACCAACATAGACATTATAGAATCAACAAGATAGAACCATTAATCAATTTGACATAGTAATCTTAATATCCATCGGATCCCCGCAAACACAACATGCATGATTACAAATAGATGATCTTGATCATGAACAGAGATCACAAAATCGAAAACATGGTAGCACAAAGGAGGAGAAACAACCATCTAGCTACTGTATGGACCCATAGTTCAAGGTGGAACTACTCACGCATCATACCGTAGGCAGGCATGGTGATGAAGAAGGCCTCCGTTATGATCTCTCCCCTCCTGCAGGGTGCCGGGAAGAGCTTTAGATCCGGAGGCCGGGAAGATCTTTAGATCTAGAGGGGAGATCTAAAGCTCTTTCCGGCACCCTGCCAGAGGGGAGATCACCCCGGAGGCCTTCTTCTTCATCATACCAGCCTCCGGTATGAAGCGTGAGTAGTTCCACCTTGGACTACGGGTCCATGTAGTAGCTAGAGGGTTGTATATCCTCCTTTGTGCTACCATGTTTAGATCTTATGAGCTTCGTTCATGATCAAGATCATCTATTTGTAATCATACATGTTGTGTTTGCGGAGATCCGATGGATATTGAGATTACTATGTCAGATTGATTAATGGTTTTGTCTTATTGATTCTATCATGTTTGTGTTATTTGTGATCTTGCATGCTCTCTATTTCTAGTAGCTATCTTAGCCAAGTAGATGCTAGTAACTCCAAGAGGGGGTATGTATGCTAGATTGTGGGTTCATGCCTCTATTTAATCTAAGGGACGTGACAGAAATCTCTAAGGTTGTAGATGTGATGTTGCCACTAGGGATAAAACAACGGTCTCTTGTTCATGGAACAAGTGTATTGTTTACCTTAAACACTTTGCTTAAAGAAGTTATCTGTTGCTTGCAACTTAATACTAGAGGGGGTTTGGATGATAACCTGAAGGTGGACTTATAGTCATAGATGCAGTTGGATGGCGGTCTATGTATCTTGTTGTATTGCCCAATCGAATATCATAGGATCATAAATGTTTAGTATTGCATTGTTATGCCTTGCTTATTCCTGTCAATTTCCCTGCTATAATTTGTTTACCCAACATGCCATGTTTGTTTCTTAATGAGAACACCTCTAGTGAATTATGGACCCTGGTCCAATCTTTACCATTGATACATCTTCACTGTTCCTGTCTACTTGTTGCAAACCACTATTACCTTCCACACCATATAGTTAATCCTTTGTTACAACAACCGGTGAGATTGACAACCTCATTGTTCGTTGGGCAAAAGTCTTGAGTTTGTGTTGTGCAGGTTTCCAAGTTGCTAGCAACACCTTTGAGACATTTCCTTTCTCCTACTAGTTCAATAACCTCGGTTTCTTACTGAGGGAAGACTTGCTGTTTTGCTCTTCACACCTTGCTTTTGGGGTTTCCAGACGAAGCGCTATCAGGCGCCATCAGTATGGAGCAGGAAATCTCTATGAATACTTAGCAAATGGATTTTTAGGTGTTTTCTGATAAAGCAAGGAAATAAAGACAACAAATAATTGCAGCAAGTGGCCCAATTCTTTATTAGCAAAGGACAAGCTAGTGGAAATACTAATCAGGACCAAACGTTCTCGAGGACACATGGGAATATCGTCAAGTGCTTTCGTTTCATACAGCTGATTAATCTTCTTTGGTTTTATAAGTGTTGTATGGGTGAACCTGTGCTAATGTACCGACCTTACTTGGAATAATACGTACTTGTGATTAAACCCCTTGCAAGCATCCGCAACTACAAGAAAGCAATTAAGATAAAAACCTAACCACGGCCTTGAACTCTGAGATCCTACACTCCCTTGTGCAAATGTTTCCTAACGGGGTTCAGGTTTTTGTCACTCCGGCAACTCCACAATTAGTAGCCAAATACACAATGCATTCCCCTAGGCCCATAAATGGTGAAGTATCATGTAGTCGACGTTCACGTGACACCACTAGAAGAATAACACCATAACTTAAATATTAAACCATTGAATAATACCTCAACACAATTCCACTACTAACAACATGAATTCTCCCATGTCCTCAAGAACTAAACACACTACTCACGAGACATCATATGGGTCAAGATCAGAGATGATATGATGATGGATAACAATCTATACATAAACAATAATTCAATGGTTCCACTCACAAGCATCAACTACAATAGTAATCAACACCGGGAAAGTTTCCCCTAAGAACTATGCAAGATTCAACACAACTGTTACAGCGAGATGGAGTGGAGATGATGGTGCTGGTAGAGATGATGGTATGGATGATGATGATGACCCTGATGAAGTCTAGCTTGATGACGGTGTTGATGGCGATGATCACCCCTCTCCGGGAAGGAATTTCCACGACAAAAATCTATCTGCTGGAGAGCTCTTTCTCTCTCGGTGTTTTCTGCCCCGCAGAGGCGGTGAAATCTTTTTGTGGTCGCCCCCCTCGTTTTAGGGTTTCAAGGAGAAGATATAGGCAAGAGGGCGGAGCCAGAGGTGGGCCAGGGTGGCCACACCCCCTGTAGGCGCGACCCAGGGTGGCTCGCGCCTGGGGGTGTGGGCCCCTTGTGGCCCAACTCCGCCTCCCCTTCTGGCATCCTTCGTCTTCTGGGAAAATATAATTTTCTGTAGTTTTTCTGGTATTTTTCTGAACTTCACGAAATTGCATCAAAACATCGCTTTTTCCATCAGAATCCTGAATCCGGCAGTTCATCCTCCAAGAATCATCCAACATGCAAAAACAGATGAAAAAAGTTAAGTAACACCTCTTAATACGAAATATATCAATGAATAGAGGCAAATTATGATAAAGAATGGTGATGCAAATCGGACGTATGATACGTCGGAAACGTATCTATAATTTTTGATGCTCCATGCTTGTTTAGTATCTACTTTGCTTTGCTTTGTCTACACTTTGAGGTGTTTTTATATCTTTTCTGGAACTAACCTATTAACAAGTTGCCATAGTGCCAGTTGCCTGTTTTCTTATGTTTTTGGTTCCAGAAAGGCAGAAAATCAATATTCTCGGAATTGGACGGGACAAAAGCCAAAGTAAATATTTTACCGTGGGCGACACGAAGTCTAGAGGAGAGACGGAGAAGTGGACCAGGGCATCCAGAGCCCCCATAGGCGCGGGTGGGCCCATCCCACGCCTGGGTAGGGTGTGGGGCCAATGGCCGCCTCCCAGCCTCGCCTCTTCGCCTAAAAGGAGCCCCCGATGCAGAAACCCTAGGCACCGGATCAAAACTCCATGAAACCTTCTATAGCCGCCGCCACTGTCGTCCCTAGATCGGGGGATCTGAAGTTCTTCCCGGCACCCTGCCGGAGGGGAGATCATCCCGGAGGACTTCTTCTCCGGTATGATGCGTGAGTAGTTCCACCTTGGACTACGGGTCCATGTAGTAGCTAGATGGTTGTATATCCTCCTTGTGATTTCATGTATAGATCCTGTGAGCTCCGTTCATGATCAAGATCTAATCTATTTGTAATCATGCATGTTGTGTTTGCGGGGATCCGATGGATATTGAGACTACTATGTCAGATTGATAAATGGTTTTGTCTATTTGATACTATCATCTCTGTGTTGTTTGTGATCTTGCATGCTCTCTGTTGTTAGTAGCTATCTTGGCCAAGTAGTTGCTAGTGACTCCAAGAGGGGGTATTTATGCTCGATAGTGGGTTCATGCCTCTAGTTTCCAAGGGAAGTGACAGAAATCTCTTTGGTTGTAGATGTGTTGTTGCTACTAGGGAGAAAACAACGGTCTCTTGTTCATGGAACAAGTGGATTGTTTACCTTACACACTTTGCTTAAAGCAGTTGTCTGTTGCTTGCAACTTAATACTGGAGGGGGTTCAGATGATAACCTGAAGGTGGACTTATAGTAATAGATGCAGTTGGATGGCGATCTATGTATATTGTTGTATTTCCCAATCAGATCTCATAGGATCTTTTTGTCTGGTATTGCATTGTTATGCCTTGCTCAGTTCATGTCAATTGCCCTAATGTAATTTGTTTACCCTTCATGCCATGTTGTTTATCTAAGGAGAGCACCTCTAGTGAACTATGGACCTCGGTCCAGTCTTTACCATTGATACATCTTCCACTGTTACTTGTTTACTTGATGCAAACCATTACCTTCCACACCATACGTTTAATCCTTTGTTACAGCAACCAGTGAGATTGACAACCTCACTGTTAGTTGGGGCAAAGTCTTGAGTTTGTGTTGTGCAGGTCTCCATGTTGCTTGCAGCACCTTTGGGGCGTTTCCTTCCTCCTACTGGTTCGATAACCTTGGTTTCTTACTGAGGGAAACTTGTTTGTTGAACTGCATCATACCTTCCACTTGGGGTCTCCCAACGAAGTGTTGCTGCACTCATCAATCCTTTTTCTGGCGCCGTTGTCGGGGAGGCTAAGGACGTCTTCACAAGGGGAGTCCTCCACTTCCTTTCTCTTTACTTTGTTTTTAGTTTTCTTAGTTTCTTTTGCTTGGTTTTGTTTGCCACTTTTCAAAAACTCAAAAAAAATTAGTCTAGTTTGGTTTGCTTTCTTTATTCAAAAACACAAAAAAAATTAGTTCCTGCTCTAGCTGTTGTTGTTGTTTTTGGCTTGCCCACCTTTGCCAAAATGAACTCTGCTGAGAACACCAAGTTATGTGAGTTCACTAGCACAAACAACAATAATTTCCTTAGCACTCCTATTGCTCCACCTGCTCCTGATGCTACCTTTTATGAAATTAAGCCTGCTTTGTTGAATCTTGTGATGGGAGAGCAATTTTCTGGTGCTAGTTCTGATGATGTTGCTGCCCATCTCAATAACTTTGTTGAACTTTGTGAGATGCAAAAGTATAAGGTTGTATATGGAAATGTTATTAAGCTCAAGTTGTTTCCCTTCTCCTTGAGAGGAAAAGCTAAAGAATGGTTGCTATCTTTGCCTAGAAATAGTATTGATTCTTGGACTAAGTGTAAAGATGCTTTTATTGGAAAGTACTATCCTACTGCTAATATTATATCTATGAGAAGTGATATTATGAAATTTAAACAACTTGATAATGAACATGTTGCTCAAGCTTGGGAAAGAATGAGGTCTTTGGTTAAGAAGTGTCCCACTCATGGACTCACTTCTTGGATGATTATCCAGACTTTTTATGCAGGTTTGAACTACTCTTCAAGAAACCTGTTGGATTCAGCTGCTGGAGGTACCTTCATGGGCCTCACTTTGGGTGCTGCAACAAAGCTCCTTGACAATATGATGGTTAACTACTCTGAATGGCACACTGAGAGAGCTCCACATGGTAAGAAGGTAAATTCTGTTAAAGAAACCTCCTCTTTGAGTGATAAGATTGATGTTATTATGGCTATGCTTGTTAAGGGGAAAGCTCCTCTAGATCCTAATAGTGTTCCCATAGCCTCTTTTGGTTGCGCAATAATAGCAAGTTGATGTGAACTTCATTAGAAACAACAATTTCAAAAACAATGCCTATATGAATAATTTTGGTGGTAACAACAATTATAGGCCTTATCCTCCTAATAATGGAAATTCCTATGGAAACTCCTACAACAATGTTAGGAGTGACCCCTCTGAACTTGAAGTCATGCTCAAAGACTTTATTAGTAAACAAACCACTTTCAACAAGACTATAGAGGAAAAACTTTTAACTGTTGAGAAAAATATATCCTCTTTGTCTAAAGCATAGTCCCCCTTGATTAATAAAATGGCTGCTAAACCTAAAACCATGGAAAGTACCTTTGTTGCCACTCATTCCATACAAGTTACTATTGATGAAAATGTTAGACTGTTAGCTCAACTTCATGCTAAGTGGGAAAGGGAAGCTAAAATTGATAGAAACAATAGTGTGTGCACCATCACTAGAATGGATACCACTAAACCACAAGAAGTCCCCATTCCTCCTCCTACGATGCCTAAGCCTATTGAGTATACTACTAGTGATGCGAAGTTTGATTTTGATATAGATGGTTGCAATATTTCTGAAGTGATTCCGTTTTTGCAAAAGCTTGCTAGAAGTCCTGATGCTAGTGATATGCATGTTGGTTTTACTAAACACATTACAGATGCTCTTGTTAAGATTAAGGAAGAGAAGTTAACACACAAAGCTTCTATTCCTAGGAAAGTAGAAGATAGTTGGGAACCCATTATTAATATGCAAGCGAATGACTTTGATCTCAAAGCTTCATGTGATCTTGGTTCTAGTGTCTCTATTATGCCTAGGAAGATTTATGAAATGCTTGATTTGCCACCTTTGGAAGATTGTTATTTGGATGTCCCACTCAATGATAATGCTAAAAAGAAACTCATGGGGAGTATTAATGATGTTCACATTATGATTAACAATGCTTATGTACCTGTTGATTTCTATGTTTTGGATGTTGAATACAATGCTTCTTGTCCTATTACTTTGGGAAGACCTTTTCTTAGAACTGTTGGTGCCATCATTGATATGGAAGAAGGCACCATTAAGTATAATTTTCCATTCAAGAAAGGTATTGAACACTTCCCTATGAGGATAGAGAAGTTACTTTTTGATCCTCCTTTGAAAGCAAGGTTTGATGTTAATGCTTCTTCATTTGAAAATACTTGATTCTTATTGCTTCTTGTGCCTAACTTAAAGGCGTTAAAGAAATCTACTTGTTGGGAGATAACCCAAGAGTTTCCTTGAGTCTTGGAAGTTATTACTTCTGTAATGACCCCTCCTTATCCTTTTTGTTTGCTTTTTGTGCCAAGAATGACCTCTAATGAGAGGGAAGTAAGATTTGGGGAGTTGCTGTCCCGAAACAGATTTCTGTCCTCCACCAAAAAAATCGTGAAGAGTCTTTGTAAGTTGGATTGAGCTTAAAATTTACGAATAACCTCCTAGTATGTTATCTAATTTTCGTTAGTTCAACACTTTTTTATTTGAGTAACAGAAGATTTTCGAAAAAATTGGTTTCTACCTGCTAGTCTGTTTTGACGGATTTCTGCCATTATTTGCATTTGCTTCTTATTGATTCCTTTTTGAGTTCTCTTTTGGTAATTGAGATTTTCGAAGGAGTTGCTACAGTAGCTTGTGTTTTTAGTGAAAAGTCTTGCTGTTCCAAAGCTTTTCCTAAAGGTCTATTATCTTTTGAATACACTAATATTGCTAATGAAGATTGTGTGAAGTTTTGTATGAAGGAAAAATTTCAGGTGTAGAGAAAGAATGATGTAATGACATGAAGAATGGACAAAAGCTCAAGCTTGGGGATGCCACCCCGGTGTCACCAGAATAAATATCCAAGAAGTACAAGCGTCAAAGCTTGGGGATGCCCAAGGCATCCCCTTCTTCATCAATAAAAATCTTAGGTCTGTCTAGACACTTCGTTTTTATTGTTTCATGCACAGTTGTGTTGTTTCTTGGAGCGTCTTAGTTTTCGTTTGCTTTTCTTAGTTTGTTTAGTTTGATTGAATAAAGTAGTTTGGACCCCCGTTCTCGTTATGTTGTTTCAAATAAGTTGCTTGGCGTTGGAAAGGAGTAGTAAGTTCTTGCTTGAAAGTGCAAGAGGAGCTTGCATTGACTGTGATTTAGACTTTAGCATGACATGCTAGGTGTTGTTTTGACCTTATGCTTAGTGATTATTGTTGTAGCATGCCTTGTTCCAAACAATTGGGATTGCTTAGTGTGCCTTGAAAGAATTATGCGTTGTTTTAGCATACAAAAGCATAGTATTGTGGTATTCTCCTTTGATGCCTTGTTTGGGTTGACTTGGCACATGCTCACACCATGTTATGACTATGAACAAGTCACCATAGCCTCTATGATCATTTAGTCCTTGACTTGTAGTACCACTCTATGCTTTGATTAGTAATGTTTTGTTACTCTGCATGATTATGGCCATTATTGCTCTCTTAGTTGATTGCTCCCAGTCTTTTGCTAGCCTCCACTTGTATGAGTAAGCTCTACTCATGCTTCCAACTCCCAAGAAACGAAGTTATTCCAAAGTGTCCACTATAAACTCCCATGCATGGTGCATTACACCATTCCAAGTATATTCTTGTTTTCAGCTATCTTCCAATTAAAAACTATTTTTTATGTGAAAACTTAGTGATTAAAGCCCTCACAAACTTGATGGCACACTTTATATTCTTTGCCCCTAATAAACTTGAACCATTGTGTCATCTATGTTGTATATGCTTGCACTTATACGTTGGAATTAGCAGAACCGTGCTATCACGGGGAACGTTTTCAACATTGCATTGTACTTTGTACTCAGTTGATATCATGCTCTTTTGTCTATGGATGTCACCGGTGTGAAATAAAGAGGGAACTTGTAAGTCCTCGGAGTTTGTATTTTGTGTTAGAGAAACGCCTGGGCCGCTAGCCTAAGCCATGCCTAATCATGGTGGAAACTTGCAGGATCACCATAGTGAGCTATCTATGAAGCATCCTCAATAAAAAGCTATGCATATAGTAAATAAAAAAGATCGCTGAGATGCTCATTGTCTGTTTGCCTTGTCATTTTGGTTATGAGATAACTCCTGTACAATGTGCAAGGGGTACTTAACTTGAGTAGCATGAGGTGTGGCCCTCGTATTCAAGGGACTTGAGATTGTCAACTTATACTTTATCAAGGATATACTCCATCTTTGTTCTTAATCACTTCAAGATCCTTCTGATAGGGGAAATGAGGGCTGAAAGCTAACAAGTACCATAATTTTTGGAAGCTCTTTTTGAAACTTGAAATCCCTGCTTCCCTTTATGAAAGGCCTTTCTTCCACCATTATTTGAGTCTCCACCTTCTACTTTTAGGCACCATTAAGAGATCATAGTTGACATTATGTGTGCAGTGTCCCAAAACTTATTGATTGATGCATATTGTGATATTACTTGTTCTTGTGCTACTTGTTTCTAGTCACTCTTGTGAACTTTGAAGGTGTCCTATGCATCTATTTGCTACTCTATGAGGGACAAGCTGAATGCCACCATGCAATGTTTTCTGTATGTGAAACAAATAAATGTTTTTCAATGCATGTTACTCATGATCTTTGTTTGTAGCCTTTCATGTTGCATGCATAGTTACTATGTACTATTGCTAGAACTCCATCTTTCATGCACATGTTTAGAGTTCTGTGGCATCCCGCAAAAACCACTACTAGAAAATCGCGTTGAATTTGTGCATTGCATCGTCATCATCATGCATTGTTTGCCAAAACTATTTTCGAAAACCCCGTTTTGTTTTCCAAACGCCCCATCTTATTCAAACTCCAAAACCCGGTCCCCGGAATATTTTGTTTTGGCCGCTATCGGTTGCACGCGGCCCGTTTAAATCAAATAAAAGTTTAATTGTTTTTAGTAGGGGCAGTCGAACGGGCCAACCCGACCCGAACGACCGCCCCAGATTTTTTTTAAATCGGTCCACCCACCTGCCCCTCTAATTCCTAAACCTACCCTTTTTCCTACCCAAACCCCTGGCCACCTCACTTCCCCCAATCCCATCATGCCACCTCAGCTGACCCTCTCCCACCCTCCAATCCCTCCACGCCACGTCACCCCGGCCCCACCCCATCTCTCTCCCTCTCTTTTCTCTCTCCCTCTCTCACAGCTCACACGCCACGCACACGAAAACGCAGCACGCACGCAACGCCACAGCCGCGCCTGGCCCCTGTCCCCGCGTGGACCCCACCCTGCCCCGCGTTCACACCCCCGCCTCCCCTGCACGTCTGCCAGATGCCTCCCACCAACCGCCGCCCCGCCTCGGGATTCTCTCCCTCCGCGGGACCCACTCTCCACCACCGCCCGCGTCCCTGTCCTCTTCCTCCCGCTCCCCCTGTTCCTCGCCTCCCTCCTCTCCCTCTGCCCGCGTGCACCCCCGCCCCGCCTTGCTCGCTCGCCGGCGACAGCCGCCGCCGCTCCCCTCTTCCTCTCTTCCTTCGCCGTGCTCCACCCCACCGCTCAACCCCCTCCTCTCCACCTTCCCTGCTCCCCGCCTCCCTCCAGCAACCGCCCGCCCCGGCCCGCGCATCCTCCTCCGCGGCGCCCCGCCACCAGGTCGCCGGCCCTCCCCTCCATCGGCTCCGACCGCTTCCGCCTCCCCACCTGCCCCAACGACCCCCCCGTCGCCGGAGCCGCCTACCTCCGCCGCGGCCGCCTCCGCGAGCCCGGCAGCACCGCGCGCCGCGCGTCCCGCGTCGCCCCGACCACCTCCGCCCCGCCGCGGCGCTCCCCGGGCCCCGCCGTCGCCCGGCGCTCGTCTCCGGCCTCACCAGCGAGTTCCGCCCCTCCGCGCCCCTCTCCGCCCTCGCCGGCGCCGCCAGTGCCCGAGCACGCCGCAGCGGCCGCGTCCTGCCCCTCCCCTGGCCGGCGCGCTCCCGCCCGTCCCGCGCGCCTCCGCGGCCGTCTGCGCCGCCGGTGCCCCTCCCCGTCGCCGCCTCCCGTCTGCAACCGCCGGACCCCGCCAGGACCCCCGTCTCCGGCGAGCCGCCGAGCCCGTCCGCTCCCGTCGCCAAGCCAACGAGCCCCGAGCCCGCGCCCGCGTCCTGCGCCGCCGGAGCCGCCCCTGCCGTCCGCCCCGCGAGCTCGACCCCAAGCCGGTTCCTCGGAGCCGCCCGCAACCGCCTCTGCCGTTCCGTCGTCCTCGGCCCGTCCGACGAGCACCGCCCCCGTCCCTCGGCAAGCTCGCCCCGGCCCTCCTGCCATCTCCCGTGCCTTGGGCAGCAGCGTCCCTCAACAGTGCCAGGGGCACCTGTTGGGTGCAGGACCGCGAGAAGAACGACAAGACCTTCGCCTCAGAGCACCAAGTAATCCGCTTGAACCCGAAGACCCGAACCCTCGTCAAGATCGTCAGTGCCGAGACCCGAGTCCGACACCAACAACCAAAGACCGCGGGACCGACAAGTTCTACCGCTCGGAACGCCTTTCCGGAACCCAAGACCATCGAGGCCGTCCAAATCCTGACATCGACAACCGTCGCGGAACATCTTCGACATGGGACGTCAAGGCCCCCGTTATGAAACCGTCAAGATCAGCCACTCGGACCCGATAACCGCCAAGATCTACCGATGATCAAGGACCCGATGACCGCCGAGATCGCCACCGGTTCGACATGCACGCCACCGCGGACCCGACAAGTTCTTCTCGACGACGAGATCATCGACAGAGAACCCGAAGAAAACCTGTGCGACAAGTACTCCCTCCAGAACGCCAAGTACTTCTTCCCGGAACGCAAGATCTGCCCCGTTACCGAGAGCGAGAGAACGATCCCGTCGAGGCCGGAACCGTCGAACCCTGGACCCTGAGACCAACCCCGAACCCCCCGGATCCCCAAGATCGTCGAACCCCCTCAATGTGTGACCCCTCTTCCTCGAACCCTATTTTATAACATATCAACTTGTCGCATAAGAACTGTTCATGCATGCATCTTATCTGTGGTTTGGGGGGCCTTCCGCCGATTCACCTAATAACTAAATATGGGGCCCATATGCGGGCAAATCTAGTCTCATATCGGCCTCATTTAAACTTGCGTAGCGAACCCGGTACTATCTCTTGCCTTGTTAAACAACATTTAACTTGCGGGGGTTCTAAATAACTTGAACCATCTAATAATTGTCGGGACCCCGGTTCCGCTTAATTTGACCTAATTGCATCGCACCTTGCCATGCCATGCATCATACATGCATCATGCCGATCTTCTGCCGTGTATTAAATATTGCATCCGGTGTTTCTTCTAGTGTTTTGGTCCTTCGCGGATAAGGCCGTTGAGTTGATGTGAGCTTCGCCCCGATCTTCGGTTGAACCCCTTCGGCAATGTTTTCAGGCGAGCATCTCCCTCCTTTCTACCTATCTTACTTTTATAGTATTTACTTCCCTCCTGTTGATCTATTGCTATCTGTGTTGCGATGCTCTAGTTTTCCGTACCCGTGATATCCCTTCCAGCCCTCTATTGCCTTGGACACATCCTATTACCTGTTGTTTGGTATATAGTTGGACTTGCGCGTCGTAGTCGCTTGCTCAAGTGCTGTCGCGTGTTGTCAAATGCCACGGTTGCTGATGTTTTGCCGCATGTTGATGTTGGAGATGATTCTAGCTTTACTTATCGTCACTTTAATTTCTGTTTAACAACTAAAATTGAAATAAGCAGAGGCATCGGTGGGTGATAGATAATATTTGGTTTCCGAACGCCCACTTGTGTCCCGTAAGACCCCGAGTACTTGATTCCTGTTCCTTGATTTATCGCGCTATCCACATCCGGGAGGTATATGGGACCCCCCTCAGCCAGAGCTTGATTCCGTCTTATTTCTTGGGGCCACAAACTAGTTTGAGGTTTTATTACTATCCTGTACCTATGCCATGCTTTACTGCTTTATTTACGATTGTGCGAGGTACTGCACACTGTACTGTTTAGGATCGGGACACGATTCCGCGGTGTCGACAAGCCCCGTTTGGGGTTCCCAGTCGTTCACAGCCGTATTACCCAGTACCTTGAGGCCGTCTCGGAGCTTGCTTACTCCGTTGCGGGATCTACTTAAGGGGTGGCCCCCTGAAATATTTCTGAATCTTGTGATTGCTTTGTCGTGAAGGCCTCGTTGGGTTTTGATTTGGTTTTTCCGAGGTTGATCGAGTGTGTGTTGCTATTGGTGCACCCCGGCCGGGTAAAACTTTCTGAAAGCCGTGTCCGCGGATATGGACGACTTGGAGCACAGTTTCTCGATCATAGACAAGCATAACTAAAGTTTACTGCTATAAATTTGACTTATAATGACTAGTAATCAGCTTCACTATAACGGAATGGCTAACTAAAACTGCCAACAATTGCTTGCTTGTGTGGTCGCTTGCGACCATTGTACCTGACTAGTAAATATTGCGACTACAACGGAATGGCTGAATAAAAGTACCAACGACTGCTGGGTTTCGGGTTTATCTCATGCTATCTGTATCTGATTAGTAATTGTTGCAACTACAACGGAATGGTTAACTAAAAGTGCCCACTGCTTAATTTCTCAGGATGATTATCTATACTTGACTAGTAATTGCTGCAACGATAACCGAATAAATAAAAATGCCAACTGTGTGAGTTCCTCGGTTGACTTCCTCGATCGGTGTCGAGGGGGAAAACGCCAGGATGGGTTTGTTTGATGGTATTATCAGCTTGGTTCCGAGTAGGTCATTCTTACCCCTCTCTGATTGACGCCAGTTGTATCGAGTCTCTATAGGTTGTTTAGTGCATGCTGCCGCTGCCGCTCAGTCCACCATACCTATGTAGGCGAGGACCGCCGAATTCTAGCCTCGCCGTGTACTGGCCTCAGTACTGACGCTCCTTCTTTGTTTTTCTGCTTTGCCCTTTGTCGGCACCTCTTTCGTTTAAGCAGGTTTTGAGTTCGACGTCGTTAGCAGGGTTACCCTTCCGGCTTGGCCTGGGCAGGGTTATGGACGCCATTGGTCATTCTTCAGGGCTCTTAGCCCCATTTGCATCTTGTCCGTAGCTGGACGCTCTATCGTTTTCAAGGTGATTTGGATCTTTGTATATTATATCTGTATTCTTGACTCTTGGAGTCGCTGTTATATATATCTGTTCTGTGGGTCCCATCGAGGACTGTTGTGTAATGTTATTACTTCGTTTTCCACCCGCACGAAAGTGCCTGGTGGGCACCTTTGAATCGTTTCTATGCGGGTTTGGCGAATTTTGCTCAAACTTGCATAGGTCCGATTCTGAGGGTGTTACAGAGTGGTATCAGAGCACAGCAGTTACGATACCCCACAAGTCCAGCCTGTAGGATAACCTAGCTAACGGCCGAAGTAGAGAGTCAAAACTATTTTTGGAAAATCGGTTGGCTAGTTCTGATTAGGTCTGATTTTACTCCTTACCCCTCTGCTATTCTCCTCTTATCTCTACGCGTTTTAAATCCGCTCTCTTCTCTTTCTTCGAGTCCAGGACTTCTCGTGGTTGGGTTTTCCGTCGTACCTTCAGGGTTTCGCTTCCTCCTCTGATAACGGTGTTCTACCATCCGGTGTTCAAGCTGCCTGATGAATCCGTCTACGGCGTTACCATTCTTTGTTCCTTGCTTGCGCTATCCGGTGTTTTCCGACGCGACGACATCATCTACGCCAGATCCGATGCAGAGTCTGCATCACTCCTTTGTTTCCGAACCTCGCCTGTCGAGATCTTCAGTCTGTTTCCGAGAATGGTTGCACGCTCTTCTACTGATTGTGCGGAGTAATAGTTTGGGTGCGTGCTGGATTGGCCCCCATGCCGACTACCCTTTCTATTCGCTTTTGTGCATTGAAGTGGATGAGAATGCATCGGTTCCCTCTTTCCAACGAAGTTAGAGGTGGCTTCATTGTTGATACCTCTACCTTCGACCTTTTGTTCCCGGAGTGTTCCCTCGACGATCAGAAGCAACGACCCTTTTTGTTGGTGGGTGTCGCCGTTTTCAAGATGGAGGATGAACTCTTGTTAGTGGTGTCGCGAGGATCTACACGAAGCGAGAAGACGCAGAACGCCGACCTTCTTTCCGGTACCATGAGGCGGATCTCGAGGGCGAGATCCATTTTTAGTGGTGTCGAATTGTGGCATCCCGCAAAAACCACTACTAGAAAATCGCGTTGAATTTGTGCATTGCATCGTCATCATCATGCATTGTTTGCCAAAACTATTTTCGAAAACCCCGTTTTGTTTTCCAAACGCCCCATCTTATTCAAACTCCAAAACCCGGTCCCCGGAATATTTTGTTTTGGCCGCTATCGGTTGCACGCGGCCCGTTTAAATCAAATAAAAGTTTAATTGTTTTTAGTAGGGGCAGTCGAACGGGCCAACCCGACCCGAACGACCGCCCCAGATTTTTTTTAAATCGGTCCACCCACCTGCCCCTCTAATTCCTAAACCTACCCTTTTTCCTACCCAAACCCCTGGCCACCTCACTTCCCCCAATCCCATCATGCCACCTCAGCTGACCCTCTCCCACCCTCCAATCCCTCCACGCCACGTCACCCCGGCCCCACCCCATCTCTCTCCCTCTCTTTTCTCTCTCCCTCTCTCACAGCTCACACGCCACGCACACGAAAACGCAGCACGCACGCAACGCCACAGCCGCGCCTGGCCCCTGTCCCCGCGTGGACCCCACCCTGCCCCGCGTTCACACCCCCGCCTCCCCTGCACGTCTGCCAGATGCCTCCCACCAACCGCCGCCCCGCCTCGGGATTCTCTCCCTCCGCGGGACCCACTCTCCACCACCGCCCGCGTCCCTGTCCTCTTCCTCCCGCTCCCCCTGTTCCTCGCCTCCCTCCTCTCCCTCTGCCCGCGTGCACCCCCGCCCCGCCTTGCTCGCTCGCCGGCGACAGCCGCCGCCGCTCCCCTCTTCCTCTCTTCCTTCGCCGTGCTCCACCCCACCGCTCAACCCCCTCCTCTCCACCTTCCCTGCTCCCCGCCTCCCTCCAGCAACCGCCCGCCCCGGCCCGCGCATCCTCCTCCGCGGCGCCCCGCCACCAGGTCGCCGGCCCTCCCCTCCATCGGCTCCGACCGCTTCCGCCTCCCCACCTGCCCCAACGACCCCCCCGTCGCCGGAGCCGCCTACCTCCGCCGCGGCCGCCTCCGCGAGCCCGGCAGCACCGCGCGCCGCGCGTCCCGCGTCGCCCCGACCACCTCCGCCCCGCCGCGGCGCTCCCCGGGCCCCGCCGTCGCCCGGCGCTCGTCTCCGGCCTCACCAGCGAGTTCCGCCCCTCCGCGCCCCTCTCCGCCCTCGCCGGCGCCGCCAGTGCCCGAGCACGCCGCAGCGGCCGCGTCCTGCCCCTCCCCTGGCCGGCGCGCTCCCGCCCGTCCCGCGCGCCTCCGCGGCCGTCTGCGCCGCCGGTGCCCCTCCCCGTCGCCGCCTCCCGTCTGCAACCGCCGGACCCCGCCAGGACCCCCGTCTCCGGCGAGCCGCCGAGCCCGTCCGCTCCCGTCGCCAAGCCAACGAGCCCCGAGCCCGCGCCCGCGTCCTGCGCCGCCGGAGCCGCCCCTGTCGTCCGCCCCGCGAGCTCGACCCCAAGCCGGTTCCTCGGAGCCGCCCGCAACCGCCTCTGCCGTTCCGTCGTCCTCGGCCCGTCCGACGAGCACCGCCCCCGTCCCTCGGCAAGCTCGCCCCGGCCCTCCTGCCATCTCCCGTGCCTTGGGCAGCAGCGTCCCTCAACAGTGCCAGGGGCACCTGTTGGGTGCAGGACCGCGAGAAGAACGACAAGACCTTCGCCTCAGAGCACCAAGTAATCCGCTTGAACCCGAAGACCCGAACCCTCGTCAAGATCGTCAGTGCCGAGACCCGAGTCCGACACCAACAACCAAAGACCGCGGGACCGACAAGTTCTACCGCTCGGAACGCCTTTCCGGAACCCAAGACCATCGAGGCCGTCCAAATCCTGACATCGACAACCGTCGCGGAACATCTTCGACATGGGACGTCAAGGCCCCCGTTATGAAACCGTCAAGATCAGCCACTCGGACCCGATAACCGCCAAGATCTACCGATGATCAAGGACCCGATGACCGCCGAGATCGCCACCGGTTCGACATGCACGCCACCGCGGACCCGACAAGTTCTTCTCGACGACGAGATCATCGACAGAGAACCCGAAGAAAACCTGTGCGACAAGTACTCCCTCCAGAACGCCAAGTACTTCTTCCCGGAACGCAAGATCTGCCCCGTTACCGAGAGCGAGAGAACGATCCCGTCGAGGCCGGAACCGTCGAACCCTGGACCCTGAGACCAACCCCGAACCCCCCGGATCCCCAAGATCGTCGAACCCCCTCAATGTGTGACCCCTCTTCCTCGAACCCTATTTTATAACATATCAACTTGTCGCATAAGAACTGTTCATGCATGCATCTTATCTGTGGTTTGGGGGGCCTTCCGCCGATTCACCTAATAACTAAATATGGGGCCCATATGCGGGCAAATCTAGTCTCATATCGGCCTCATTTAAACTTGCGTAGCGAACCCGGTACTATCTCTTGCCTTGTTAAACAACATTTAACTTGCGGGGGTTCTAAATAACTTGAACCATCTAATAATTGTCGGGACCCCGGTTCCGCTTAATTTGACCTAATTGCATCGCACCTTGCCATGCCATGCATCATACATGCATCATGCCGATCTTCTGCCGTGTATTAAATATTGCATCCGGTGTTTCTTCTAGTGTTTTGGTCCTTCGCGGATAAGGCCGTTGAGTTGATGTGAGCTTCGCCCCGATCTTCGGTTGAACCCCTTCGGCAATGTTTTCAGGCGAGCATCTCCCTCCTTTCTACCTATCTTACTTTTATAGTATTTACTTCCCTCCTGTTGATCTATTGCTATCTGTGTTGCGATGCTCTAGTTTTCCGTACCCGTGATATCCCTTGCAGCCCTCTATTGCCTTGGACACATCCTATTACCTGTTGTTTGGTATATAGTTGGACTTGCGCGTCGTAGTCGCTTGCTCAAGTGCTGTCGCGTGTTGTCAAATGCCACGGTTGCTGATGTTTTGCCGCATGTTGATGTTGGAGATGATTCTAGCTTTACTTATCGTCACTTTAATTTCTGTTTAACAACTAAAATTGAAATAAGCAGAGGCATCGGTGGGTGATAGATAATATTTGGTTTCCGAACGCCCACTTGTGTCCCGTAAGACCCCGAGTACTTGATTCCTGTTCCTTGATTTATCGCGCTATCCACATCCGGGAGGTATATGGGACCCCCCTCAGCCAGAGCTTGATTCCGTCTTATTTCTTGGGGCCACAAACTAGTTTGAGGTTTTATTACTATCCTGTACCTATGCCATGCTTTACTGCTTTATTTACGATTGTGCGAGGTACTGCACACTGTACTGTTTAGGATCGGGACACGATTCCGCGGTGTCGACAAGCCCCGTTTGGGGTTCCCAGTCGTTCACAGCCGTATTACCCAGTACCTTGAGGCCGTCTCGGAGCTTGCTTACTCCGTTGCGGGATCTACTTAAGGGGTGGCCCCCTGAAATATTTCTGAATCTTGTGATTGCTTTGTCGTGAAGGCCTCGTTGGGTTTTGATTTGGTTTTTCCGAGGTTGATCGAGTGTGTGTTGCTATTGGTGCACCCCGGCCGGGTAAAACTTTCTGAAAGCCGTGTCCGCGGATATGGACGACTTGGAGCACAGTTTCTCGATCATAGACAAGCATAACTAAAGTTTACTGCTATAAATTTGACTTATAATGACTAGTAATCAGCTTCACTATAACGGAATGGCTAACTAAAACTGCCAACAATTGCTTGCTTGTGTGGTCGCTTGCGACCATTGTACCTGACTAGTAAATATTGCGACTACAACGGAATGGCTGAATAAAAGTACCAACGACTGCTGGGTTTCGGGTTTATCTCATGCTATCTGTATCTGATTAGTAATTGTTGCAACTACAACGGAATGGTTAACTAAAAGTGCCCACTGCTTAATTTCTCAGGATGATTATCTATACTTGACTAGTAATTGCTGCAACGATAACCGAATAAATAAAAATGCCAACTGTGTGAGTTCCTCGGTTGACTTCCTCGATCGGTGTCGAGGGGGAAAACGCCAGGATGGGTTTGTTTGATGGTATTATCAGCTTGGTTCTGAGTAGGTCATTCTTACCCCTCTCTGATTGACGCCAGTTGTATCGAGTCTCTATAGGTTGTTTAGTGCATGCTGCCGCTGCCGCTCAGTCCACCATACCTATGTAGGCGAGGACCGCCGAATTCTAGCCTCGCCGTGTACTGGCCTCAGTACTGACGCTCCTTCTTTGTTTTTCTGCTTTGCCCTTTGTCGGCACCTCTTTCGTTTAAGCAGGTTTTGAGTTCGACGTCGTTAGCAGGGTTACCCTTCCGGCTTGGCCTGGGCAGGGTTATGGACGCCATTGGTCATTCTTCAGGGCTCTTAGCCCCATTTGCATCTTGTCCGTAGCTGGACGCTCTATCGTTTTCAAGGTGATTTGGATCTTTGTATATTATATCTGTATTCTTGACTCTTGGAGTCGCTGTTATATATATCTGTTCTGTGGGTCCCATCGAGGACTGTTGTGTAATGTTATTACTTCGTTTTCCACCCGCACGAAAGTGCCTGGTGGGCACCTTTGAATCGTTTCTATGCGGGTTTGGCGAATTTTGCTCAAACTTGCATAGGTCCGATTCTGAGGGTGTTACAAGTTCTTTGTTCCCAGCTTTCAATGTTTGAAAATGGTTTGATCTTGGTTTTGATGGTGCATGTCACCTCAAAAATTATTCTTTTTATCACTTACCTACTTAAGGACGAGCAGGAGTTAAGCTTAGGGATGCTTGATACGTCGGAAACGTATCTATAATTTTTGATGCTCCATGCTTGTTTAGTATCTACTTTGCTTTGCTTTGTCTACACTTTGAGGTGTTTTTATATCTTTTCTGGAACTAACCTATTAACAAGTTGCCACAATGCCAGTGATACGTCGGAAACGTATCTATAATTTTTGATGATCCATGCTTGTTTACTATCTACCTTGCTTTGTCTACACTTTGAGGTGCTTTTTACATGTTTTCTAGTACTAACCTATTAACAAGTTGCCACAGTGCCAGTTGCCTGTATTCTGTTGTTTTTGGTTCAAGAAAAGCTAGTAAGGAAATATTCTCGGAATTGGACGGGACAAACGTCAAAGTCAATTACTTTCCGTGGGGAACAAGAAGTCCAGAGGGGAGAAGGAGAGGCGTGCCAGGGCAGCCAGACCCCCTAGGCGCGGGTGGGCCCTGCCCCGCGCCTAGGCAGGGTGTGGGGCCCCTGGCCACCGCCTTGTCCTCCCCCTTCGCATATAAGAATCCCCCGATGCAGAAACCCTAAGAAGCCGATCAAATCTCCACGAAACCGTTTGTAGCCGCCACCACCATCGTCCCTAGATCGGGGGGTCTGAAGTTCTTCCCGGCACCCTGTCGGAGGGGAGATTATCCCGGAGGCCTTCTCTCCGGTATGATGCGTGAGTAGTTCCACCTTGGACTATGGGTCCATGTAGTAGCTAGATGGTTGTATCTCCTCCTTTGTGCTTTCATGTATAGATCTTGTGAGCTCCATTCATGATCAAGATCTAATCTATTTGTAATCATGCATGTTGTGTTTGCCGGGATCCGATGGATATTGAGATTATTATGTTGCTTTGATTAATGGTTTTGTATTTATGATTCTATCATGTCTGTGTTGTTTGTGATATTGCATGCTCTCTGTTGTTAGTAGCTATCTTGGCCAAGTAGTTGCTAGTGACTCCAAGAGGGAGTATTTATGCTCGATAGTGGGTTCATGCCTCTAGTTTCCAAGGAAAGTGACAATAATATCTTCGGTTGTAGATGTGTTGTTGCTACTAGGGATAAAACAACGGTCTCTTGTTCATGGAACATGTGGACTATTTACCTTACACACGTTGCTTAAAGCAGTTGTCTATTGCTTGCAACTTAATACTGGAGGGGGTTCGGATGATAACCTGAAGGTGGACTTCTAGTCATAGATGCAGTTGGATGGCGGTCTATGTATCTCGTTGTATTGCCCAATCGAATGTCATAGGATCTTTCTGACTAGTAATTGCATTGTTATGCCTTGCTCAATTCCTGTCAATTGCCCAGCTATAATTTGTTTACCCTTCATGCCATGTTGTTTATCTAAGGAGAGCACCTCTAGTGAACTATGGACCCCGGTCCAATCTTTACCATTGATACATCTTCCACTATTACTTGTTTACTTGCTGCAAACCATTACCTTCCACACCATACATTTAATCCTTTGTTACAGCAAACCAGTGAGCTTGACAATCTCACTGATTCGTTGGGGCAAAGTCTTGAGTTTGTGTTGTGCAGATTTCCGCGTTGCTTGCAACACCTGTGTGACATTTCCTTCCTCCTTATGGTTCGATAACCTCGGTCTCTACTGAGGGAAAACTTGCTGTTGTGCTGCTTCACACCTTGCTCTTGGGGTTCCCAACAAGACTCCACATCAAGCACTAAGTTCTCTGGTGCCACCAAGGAGTCATCAACAAGTTTTCTGGCGCCGTTGCCGGGGAGGCTAAGGACATATTCACTAGGGGAGTCCTCCACTTCCTTTCTCTTTACTTTGTTTTTAGTTTGGTTTGTTTCTTTTGCTTGGTTTTGTTTGCCTCTTAAAAAAACCCAAAAATTAGTCTAGTTTGGTTTGCTTGCTTTATTCAAAAACAAAAAAAATTAGTTCCTGCTCTAGCTGCTGCTGCTGCTGTTTTTGGCTTGCCAACCTTTGCCAAAATGAACTCTGCTGAGAACACCAAGTTGTGTGACTTCACTAGCACCAACAAAAATGATTTCCTTATCACACCTATTGCTCCACCTGCTCCTGATGCTACCTTTTATGAAATTAAGCCTGCTTTGATTCTTGTGATGAGAGAGCAATTTTCTGGTGCTGGTTCTGATGATCCTGCTGCCCATCTCAATAGCTTTGTTGAACTTTGTGAGATGCAAAAATATAAGGATGTAGATGGATATATTATTAATCTCAAGCTTTTTCCTTTCTCCTTGAGAGGAAAAGCTAAAGAATGGTTGCTTTCCTTGCCTAAAAATAGTATTGATTCTTAGACTAAGTGCAAAGATGCTTTTATTGGAAAATACTATCCTCCTGCTAAGATTATATTTATGAGAAATGACATTATGAAATTTAAACAACTTTATAGTGAACATGTTGCTCCAGCTTGGGAAAGAATGAAGTCTTTGGTTAAGAATTGCCCCACTAATGGACTCACTGCTTGGATGATTATCCAGACTTTTTATGCAGGTTTGAACTTCTCCTCAAGAAATCTGTTGGATTCAACTGCTGGAGGTACCTTCATGGGCCTCACCTTGGGTGCTGCAACAAGGCTCCTTGATAATATGATGGTTAACTACTCTGAATGGCATGTTGAGAGAGCTCCACATGGTAAGAAGGTAAATTATGTTGAGTAAACTTCCTATTTGAGTGAAAAGATTGATGGTATTATGGTTATGCTTGTTAATGGGAAAGCTCCTTTAGATCCTAATAGTGTTCCTTTAGCCTCTTTGGTTGCTCAAGAAGATCAAGTTGATGTGAACTTCATTAGAAACAACAATTTCAACAACAATGCCTATAGGAATAATTTTGGTAGCAATAATAATTATAGGCCTTATCCTCTTAATAATGGCAATTCCTATGGAAGCTCTTACAATAATGCTAGAAGTGTCCCCTCTGAACTTGAAGTCATGCTCAAGGACTTTATTAGTAAACAAACCACTTTAATAAGACTATAGAGGAAAATCTTTTAACTGTTGAGAAAAATATATCCTCTTTGTCTGAAGCTCAAACTTACTTGGTTAATAAAATGGTTGCTAAACTTGAAACTATGGAAAATACCTTTGCTACTACTCATTCCATACAAGTTACTATTGATGAAAATGTTAGGTTGTTAGCTCAACTTCATACTAGGTGGGAAAGGGAAGCTGAAATTGATAGAAACAATAGTGTGTGCACCATCACCACTAAACCACAAGTAGTCCCTGTTCCTCCTCCTACTATGCTTAAGCCTTTTGAGCCTACTACTAGTGATGCTAAGTTTGATTTTGATATTGATGGTTGCAATGTTCCTACAAAAGCTTGCTAGAAGTCTTGATGCAAGTGATATGCATGTTGCTTTCACCAAACACATTACAGATGCTCTTGTTAAGATTAAGGAAGAGGAGCTTAAACACAATTCCTAGGAAAGTAGAAGATAGTTGGGAACCCATTATTAATATACAAGTGAATGACTTTGATCTCAAAGCTTCATGTGATCTTGGTTCTAGTGTCTCTATTATGCCTAGGAAGATTTATGAAATGCTAGATTTGCCACCATTAGAAGATTGTTATTTGGATATCCCACTCAATGATAATGCTAAGAAGAAACTCATGGGGAATATTAATAATGTTCTCATTATGGTTAACAATGCTTATGTCCCTATTGATTTCTATGTTTTGGATATTGAATACATTTCTTCTTGTCCTATTACTTTGGGAAGACCCTCTTCTTAGAACAGTTGGTGCCATCATTGATATGAAAGAAGGCACCATTAAATATCATTTTCCATTCAAGAAAGTTACTGAACACTTCCCTATGAGGAGAGAGAAGTTGCTTTTTGCTCCTCCTTTGAAATCAAGGTTTGATGTTAATGTTTCTTCATTTGAAAATACTTGATTCTTCTTGCTTTTTGTGCCTAACTTAAAGGAGTTAAAGAAAAGTACTTGTTGGGAGATAACCCAAGAGTTTACTTGAGTCTTGGAAGTTATTACTTTAGTAATGACCTCTCCTTATCCTTTTTGTTTGCTTTTTGTGCCAAGAATGACCTCTAATGAGAGGGAAGTAAGATATGGGGAGTTGCTGTCCCGAAACAGATTTCTGTCGTCCACCAAAAAATTCGTGAGGAGTCGCTGTAACTCGGATTGAGCTCAAAATTTACGAATAAATCCCCCAATATGTTATATAAGTTTCGTTAGTTCAACACTTTTTTATTTGAGAAACAAAAGATGTTCTAAAAACTCTGTTTCTACCCGCTGGTCTGTTTTGACAGATTTCTGCCATTATTTGCATTTGCTTCTTATTGATTCTTTTTTGGGTTCTTTTTGGGAAATTGAGATTTTTCAAGAAGTTACTACAATAGTTTGTGTTTTTAATGAAAAGCCTTGCTGTTCCAAGCTTTACCAGAGGTCTATATCTTTTGAATACACTAATGTTGCTAATGAAGATTGTGTGAAGGAAAAAAATTTGGTGTAGAGAGAGAATGATGCAATGAGATGAAATGGAAAAAAGCTCAAGCTTGGAGATGCCACCATGGTGTCACCCCAAGAAATATCCAAGAGGTACAAGCGTCAAAGCTTGGGGATGCCTAGGCATCCCCTTCTTCATCAATAAAAAGCTCAGGTCTGTCTATACACTTCGTTTTTATTGTTTCATGCACACGTTGTGTTGTTCTTAGAGTGTCTTAGTTTTCGTTTGCTTTGCTTAGGTTTTTAGTTTGCTTGAGTAGTTTGGACCCCCGTTCACACTGTGTTGTTTTGCAAATAAGTTGCTTGGTGTTGGAAAGGACTAGTAAGTTCTTGCTTGAAGTGCAAGAGGAGCTTGCATTGACTATGACTTAGACTTTAGTATGACATGCTAGGTGCTGTTTTGACCTTATGCTTAGTGATTATTGTTGTAGCATGGATTGTTCCAAACAATTGGGATTGCTTAGTGTGCCTTGAAGAAATTATGCGTTGTTTTAGCATGCAAAAGCATAGTATTGTGGTATTCTCCTTTGATGCTTTTCCTGGGTTGACTTGGCACACGCTCACACCATGTTATGACTATGACAAGTCACCATTAGCCTCTATGATCATTTAGTCCTTGACTTGTAGTACCACTCTATGCTTTGATTAGTAATGCTTTGTTGCTCTGCATGATTATGGCCGTTATGCTCTCTTAGTTGGTTGCTCCCAGTCTTTTGCTAGCCTCCACTTGTATGAGTAAGTTCTACTCATGCTTCCAACTCCCAAGACACCAAGTAATTCCAAAGTGTCCACTATAAACTCCTATGCATGGTGTGTTACACCATTCCAAGTATATTCTTGTTTTCAGCTATCTTCCAATTAAAAACTATTTTTTATGTGAAAACTTAGTAATTAAAGCCCCCACAAACTTGATGGCACACTTTATATTCTTTGCCCCTAATAAACTTGAACCATTGTGTCATCTATGTTGTATATGCTTGCACTTATACGTTGGAATTAGTAGAACTGTGCTGTCATGGGGAACGTTTTCAACATTGCACTTGTACTTTGTACTCAGTTGATATCATGCTCTTTTGTCTATGGATGTCACCGGTGTGAAATAAAGAGGGAAATTGTAAGTCGATGGAGTTTGTATCCTGTGTTAGAGAAATGCCTGGGCCGCTAGCCTAAGCATGCCTAATCATGGTGGAAACTTGCAGCATCACCATAGTGATATCTATGAAGCATTCTTATTATAAAAAAACGAGACACATTAAGAAAAGAGGAAAGAGAGAAAAAAGCAGCATATTACCATGGTAAATAAGAAGATTGCTGAGATGCTCATTGTCTGCTTGCCTTGTCATTTTAGTTATGGGATAGCTCCTGTAACATGTGCAAGGGGCACCCCGTTGGCGGTTCTCTATGATACACATGTACTTACAATGACAAGAAATTACAGGTGACTGAAGTTGAGTAGCATGAGGTGTGGCCCTCGTATTCAAGGGACTTGAGATTGCCAACTTATACTTTGTCAAGCATATACTCCATAGTTTGTTTACTTTAACCTTATTCACTTCAAGATGCTTATGATAGGGGCAATGAGGGATGAAAGCTAACAAGTACCATAATTTTTGGAAGCTCTTTTTGAAACTTGAAATCCCTGCTTCCTTTACAAAAAGGTTTTTCTTCCACCATTACTTGAGTATCCACCTTCTACCTTTAGGCACCATTAAGAGAGCATGTCATTCTGTGTGCACTATTCTTGTGCTATTTGTTTTTAGTCACCCTTGTGAACTTTGAAGGTGTCCTATGCATCTATTTGCTACTCTATGAGGGACAAGCTATTTGCCACTATGCTATGTTTTCTGTATGTGAAACAAACAAACATTTTTCAATGCATGTTATTCATAATCTTTGTTTGTAGCCTTTCATGTTGCATGCATAGTTACTATGTCCTATTTTTAGAACTCCATCTTTCATGCACATGTTTAGAGTTCTTTGATCCCGGCTTTCAACGTTGCAAATGGTTGGATCTTTATTGTGAGGGTGCATGTCACCTCAAAAATTATTATTTTATCACTTACCTACTCGAGGATGAGCATGAGTTAAGCTTGGGGATGCTTGATACGTTGGAAACGTACTATAATTTTTGATGATCCATGCTTGTTTAGTATCTACTTTGCTTTGCTTTGTCTACACTTTGAGGTGCTTTTTACATGTTTTCTAGTACTAACCTATTAACAAGTTGCCACAGTGCCAGTTGCCTGTTTTCTGCTGTTTTTTGTTCCAGAAAAGCTAGTAAGGAAATATTCTCGGAATTGGACGGGGCAAACGTCAAAGTTAATTACTTTTCATGGGGAACAAGAAGTCCAAAGGGTAGACGGAGAGGCGTGCCAGGGCAGCCAGACCCCCCTAGGCGCGGGTGGTCCCTGCCTCGCGCCTAGGCAGGGTGTAGAGCCCCTGGCCACCGCTTCGGCCTCCCCATTCGTGTACGGGTTCGTAGCATGGAAAACAAAAAATTCTACCGCATGCACACAAACAAGCCAAGATCTATCTAATAGATTGTAGCAATGAGTCGATTAGAGTACTCACCCTTGAAGATTCCAAAGCGGTTAACTAGAGCAGATTCTCGTGGGTGATGTAGTCGTACACTTGCCGATCTCAAGATCGCGTAGACGATCCTTCTAGCGCTACGTTCCGGTAGCCCTTCCGCAGTCGGTCACACGTTCGGTACTCGATGAAGACCTTCCTCTCCCTTGTTCCAGCAGGCAGCGAAGGTCCCTTGTTCCAGCAGGCAGCGGAGGTTGTAGTTCTCCCCTCGCAATTCCGGCAGCACGACGACATGGTGTTTGAAGTAGAGGGAAAATCCTGCAGGGCTTCTCCTAAGCCGGAGAAGGTTATGGTGGATCTAGGGTTTCCGGCGATCTAGATTTAGAGGGCCGGAGAGGAGGAGGTGGAGTCGGCGGCAGCTATGGCGATGCCGACGAGCCGGCGGTGGTGCGAGGTGGCGGTGGCGGAGTGCGGCTGGCGGCGGCGACGACGATGCAAGGTGGGGAGGGCTGGTTGTGGCCTCTTGGGGCATCCCCTCCCCTCTATTTATGAGAGGGAGGGCAGCTTGGTAGAGGGGAGTTTGAATCCTTCCCAAATCCCTATCCAAGTTGGAGGGAAAGAAGGACTCTTTCCTTCTTCCACTAGGAAACCATTGTTCCAGTTTGACTTTTCAAACCTGCCTTTTGACTTGCAATTTGGAGCTCAATTCCTCTCTTGCAAATGCCCAACCAAGTGAACTAGGACATGATCCAATCATTCCACTTAACCATGACACATTCATGAACCATTCCCCTTCCGGTCCGGTGAACCTTCTAGACCCTTCTAGAAACTCTCCGATGAAAACATTGGAATCATTCCCGAACTCCAGAATTGGACTTTCCTTATATGAATCTTATTATCCGGACCATTCCGGATATCCTCGTGATATCTCGAATCCCATCCGAGACTCCGAACAACATTCGGTATCCCTACTTACATTCCATATCTACTAAACAACATCGAATCCTTAAGTGTGTCTCCCTACGGTTCGTGAATTATGCGGACATGAGCGAGACACTTCTCCGATTAATAACCAATAGAGGAATCTGGAAATTCATATGGCTCCCACATATTTATACGATTACTTTGCGATCGAATGAACCACTTACATACGGTACCAATTTCCCTTTGTCTCGCGATAGTTTACTTATCCAAGGATTGATCGTCGGTATCTCTGCATACCTAGTTCAACCTCGTTACCGATAAGTACTCTTTTCTCGTTCCCGTGATATGTGATCCCTTGTGAGCCAGACACATGCTTGCAAACTAATTGGATGACATTCCACCGAGAGGGCCTAGAGTATATCTATTTGTCATATGGATGGACAAATCCCACTCTTGATCCATGTGCCTCAACACATACTTTCCGAACACTCAATGCCACCTTTTGTCGTGGTGGCGGCACGGCAGATGCCATGGGTAGGCTAAAGTATGGGGCCAATGGATGCTAGTGGGATCTGGGGAGGGAAGATGCAACTGTCTCTTCACTCAAGCTGCCAAAGTGATGATCTTTATTTCTCTCTTAGTGGGTTACAAATGCTCCTTGAGCTGTATCAAGAGGGACCAGATGAATCTCCTCAGCCTAACGGTCCTCTCAGAGTCGATACTTTCTTCAGGGTCCAAGCATCCCCTTATAAAGGAGTCCCTTGGGTGCCCTTAGGGCTGACGAGGCAAGCATATTCGTGGAATATGCTTGTCCCAAAATAGTAGTTCGGCGGCCTCCTTTCCCTGTCGCCCTTCTAATGACGGCAAGGCTCCAGTGGCCCCCTCCTGCGTGCCTCGGGCTCCAGGACTGTCACCTCCGTGACCTCCTTCTGCCCCTCTGACAATGTGCATCCTTGTCTCTTGTGCTTGGCTCTGCTCTGATTCCTTCTAGCCTGCAGCTATAGTTTGACCTTGGGCTTCTCCTTCTCCTGCAAGCTTCGTATCACTCGGCCTTACCTTGTGTTACTCGGCTCGTTCTACACCTGCATCAAGATCACTTGGGTAACCCGTCCGATCCTCTCAGTAACTTGGCCGGGTAACTACTTGATACATATACGTGGGCTTCTTGCCTCCGTTCCTCGGCCGACATATACATGATTCGGCCGACTTGGACGATAACTCGGAAACCAGACGGGGATAGTACCTCTGTCTTTCCCCGTCTCTGACCTACCCGAGGTTAACCCCCCGACATTAGTCCCCGAAGCTGGTGTGGCCCTGTCAATAGGTTTGGCCGGGTTATATCAGCTTCATTATATTCTTTAGCTTTGTTTCCGAGTTATGTCCTCATCCGAGGTCTCCTCGTTCCTTCCCTCGTACGCCATGTCCTACGTGTCATCCCATCATTGGTCTTCTAGTTTTTAGGTCCCTCTACAGTGCTTACTAACAAGTCTACAGTGAATTCTGCACCTGCTGCGCCGTCGCTGCGACGCCTCGGGTGCTGTTCCCCTTGGGGATTGTAACGACCCCTCTTCGCGTGTGGCCGTTGGTGTGGCTCCGCTCACCGTCGTGCGTTCGTGCTGCTCCCACGATCTACACGGATAACTGCCACACCCACGATCCCACTTCCCTGTTCATGGCTTGACTATAAAGAGGGGAGCCGCGTTTGCGGGATTCACCTTTCCCCTTATCGCTCGCCTCCGTTCTCCTTCTTCCTTTCGCCGGCGCGTTTTCTTGCAGTTCCGCCGCCGCTCACCAGCCAGAGCCTCCGTCGGCGGAGATTCCGCCGCGCCGTTCTACTCTTCTCCGCGCTCCGCGACTTTGACTCTGTCGCCGGTGAGTCCTCTCTGGCCGTCTTGCCCTGTTCTTTCCCTAGATTCATCCGCTCCGTTTTCGTGCTTGGGCGACGGTTCCTTCGTTCCTTCGCCATTGTTTTCGCGCAAAGCTCCGACGGGGCCTTGCAGCTCTAAACTCCCCTCCGCCGCCAGTCTTTCCTCCGGCGATCTTTCCGGCGCACGTATGTCTAGTTCGTTTAGCGGCGCTCTTGTTGAGGACGACGACGCTGGCTCCGGGCCCGAGCGAGGCTCGTGGCAAGGCTCTTCAGTCACGCGCCGTGAGATTGAATGGCTCATCCGGACTCGAAGGATTCCCGCCGAGGTTTCTTGCCGTTTACCCGGCAGCGAATCCTCTCCAGACACCAGAGAGGGCGAGTATGTGGTTTTTATGTCTCACTTCGCCCGTGGCTTCGGTCTCCCTCTTAGCGATTTCGCTAGGGAATTCCTCGATTACTTCAGCCTTCAGCCGCATCATCTTCCCGCGAACGCCATAGCTTCTCTTTCTGCTTTCATCTCCGCTTCGGAGGGTTACTTCGGCCTGTGGCCGTCAGTACATGTCTGGTCGAAGTTCTTCCAGATCCGCTCAAACGTTGTCCCTGACAAATCTCTGCACCCTTCCGAGAAGTTGCTCACCCAATGTGGGGCGGCGTCTATAACACCTCGGAGGAAATCCATGTTCCCTCGTGTCACTGGGTTGGAGTCGTGCAAGAAGTGGCACAAGTCATTTTTCTACGTCAAGAACAGAGGGGCGGAAGACAAGATTCGGCTCCCTCCATTCTCAATTGGCCCACCTTCTAAAGTGAACTGGCTCTATAATCTGAGGAAAACTCACGCCTTGGCCGAGGCCTTTGAGATTCGGCTTAAAGAGTTGATCCGGGCCGGGTTATGCGGCGAAGACCTGATGGCAACTTTCATTAGTAGCCGGATCTGCCCCTTCCAGCAGCGGACCCACAAGCTGTGCTACATGAGTGGTCCCCTTGACCCTAACCGAGTCTCGACCGTGGAGCTGGATAACTACCTTATCTATAAGCGCGTCCGAGCTATCTTCAAGACTGAGATGCCTGAGGATTGGTCTTGGGGATTAAAACCATTCACTCGCGATCATCCGCCTCCCGAGGTAAGCTTAATCAGCACTGCTCTGTTACTCCCCTGTCTTTAGAAACTGGTTTATCTAATTCTCTTTTTCCTCGTCTTGCAGAGGTTCGCAGAGCAGAAAAACGAGGACGCCGAAATTCTGCAGCTCCCTTGGCATGCGGACAGGAGTACCCCGGATACTGGTGAGCCGGACTCCGAGGAGTTCGTCCCTAAGTCCGATCCTGCTCCGACTCGAGCTCGCGGCAGAACTTCAGCGCATGACGAGGAAGGTGATTCGGACGAGGTCCAAATTCTTGAGGTAGTTGCCGCCACGCCTATTTCTTATGCATTTCCGGCTTCTACTTTCCCAGCTAATCCGGTCGGTCAGGTCCACGACGTCGAGCCTATTGCTTCCCGGCCTCCCGTTACCTCGGGGAAACGCGGGGCTCCTGCTAGTGCCTCGGAGGCGGTTCCTAAGAAGCGAATAAAGAAATCCGCTCCGAACCCTCCTAGGCGCAAGACTCTGCCTGGGGTCGCCGGGTAAGTTCTTTTGCTTATATTTCTTGTTTCTCTCTTTCTGTTTCTCATACTGACGAATCCTCTTTCTTATTTTTGCAGTGCTCCTCTTTCTGTGAAACCCGGCGGTCCTAGTATGACTAACCGTCGGATTCGGCCGCCATCTCCTCCTCCCGCTGATGATACCAGGGTTCCTAGTCCTATTCGTCCTGCTTCTCCTCTAGCTCCGAATACTTCGCCTGTCCGTCACGAAGTCCCTGAGACCCCTTCCATTGCCCTGGATTCGAACCGGCCCTCCGAAGTTTTCGTCGAGCCCGCCGCCCCTTCTATGGGCCCCAGCGCTGTTACTGAGCCTCCATCTACTTCGGCAGTCTCTACGGCCATCCCGACCTCGGCCGAAAAGGTTGTTATCCCGGCGCCCTCTGCGACCTTATCCTCCGCTGTTCCTAAGGACTTCGTCCCTACTTCCGAGGCGCCACTTCCTGCTGATGCCTCTTCTAAAGCGGAAAAAGCTATTGCCGTCAAGACTTCTTCTTCTCAGAAAGGTCTTGCCGGCTCTTCTCAACCGAGTATCGCTGACGTGCTGCGTAAGGGAGCTGCGCCTAAAGTCCTCATTACCTCGGCCTCCGGCAGCCAGCTTGCTCTTCATAAGAGCCCTGCGACTGCCGTGGTCGGACCGCCTGCCCGGGGTAAAGTTTTGACTCGGACAGCAAGTGGGAACAACCTTGGAGAGCTGGTTGAATACGCCAACAACTGGAATGCTGCTGATCAGTTTGAGGGTAACCCAACCAACCAGCCCTTTCAGCTTTCTGATATCAGCGGCCGTTTTGACCATGCTGCTCAGTTCATCATTGATACCAACAAGATGAATGAGGTAATTATTTTTTCTCTCTTAAATTATTCTTCAGATGTTACCATACGCTCTAGTCCCCGAAACTTGCAAGGAAATAACTTGTTGTATACTTGGAAGTTTGACTTAACTTTATTTCTAAGGTTCGTTAACCCGGCCATCTAGATCCGAGTTTAGTTGTGTTTTATTCTGACCTAGCTTAGTTTTGAATATCCAGCCATCTAGATCCGAGTTTAGTCCTGCTTGACTCGGATCTGGTTTAGCTTTGAATATCCAGCCACCTAGAGCCGAATTAAGCTTTGCTTGATTCGGATGTAATTTAGCTTTGAATATCCAGCCACCTAGAGCCGAATTAAGCTTTGCTTGATTCGGATGTAATTTAGCTTTGAATATCCAGCCACCTAGATCGGAGTTAAGTCCTGCTTGACTCGGATATGGTTCAGCTTTGAGTAGCCAGCCACCTAGATCTGAGTTAAGTCCTGGTAGACTCGGATCTGGTTTAGCTTTTACTCGTTGATTTATCATTGTGCCTCATTACTCAGGTTGCACATGACCGGCGAACTGCCGAGTTCCAGAGGTTGCTTTTTTCGCACCGCAAACTGGAAGAGAAGTATGAGAAAGTTCTGCCTATGGCGAAGAAGGCTGGTATGTTGATAGTTCCTTTTCCTTATTCCCAACTTTCTCATGTATCCGTCCACGGAATGCCGGCTTACCTCTTGTTGAACAGGTAATATTAATAACCTCAATATTCGCCTTCAGAAGAAGATCAAGAACCTGGAAGGTTAGTTTCCTTTCTATTTTACTCCTTATTGTTCTTAATATATATGCTAAGGTTCCTTATTGCGCTCGGCTGTGGTAAAGCCGAGCTGCAAGACTTCGCAGTGTCACATCAAGATTGCGTGCCCATGCCTGACGTGATGCTGCATTTTTTAGAGCAAAATACAGTTCATTCGGCGCAACTGCAAGAAAAAGACGATGAGATAGCTCACCTGCGATCCGAAGTGGATACCCTTAAGCTCTCTCAGAAATCCGAACTAGAGAAGGTCGACCAAGAATTTTCTGAGGAAAAGAATCGGCTGACTCTGGATCTGCAGAAGAACAAAGAACTCCTTGAAGCTGCCGAACTTAAAACCCGGGGTTTGAGCGAGGAAATTGCTCGTTTTGAGAGAAGCAAGGCTGATTGGGCCAAAGATCTTCAGATAATGATGAGCTACATTCATCGTAAGCTACTTGGCATGGCCGAATTATATTTTTCCTTTTTGTCTCTGCTATCCATTGACACGTTCATGCTTTGCGCAGATCATTTCCCCGAAGCCAAGCCCGTGAGTTCTAAAGCGGTCCTTGCAGCTCGCGCGCGCCGAGGTGAACCTGTTACCGTGGATTCAGAATATTCAATGGAGGACTACTTGGTTGCCGTTGGTGCCGCAGTTGGCCCGATGAAAATTATGGGTCGGGACTTGGTGCAGGCCGCTAACCGAGCTTACCACGTACTCTGGCCGAATACCTCGGGGACTCCTGATATCAACGAAATCAAGTTATTGGTGACAAGGCTAATGGCGTCTGAAAGGCAGTTGAGTCTTTGGAGAGAATCCGCTGGGCGTGCTGGTGCCGACATGGCCCTTACTGTAATCATGTCATGGTATGAAGACATCTCTCTTGACATCCTGAGAAATTTGCGCACTGGCTCCCGCTGGGTTGAAGATCCCACTTTTGTTGCTCTTCGGCAAGCTCGGGCATTCCAACTCGTCGAGTACGCCGATGTGCACACTTGGAATGAAGGGCCGAGTTTTCTCCCAGACCCGGATCAAGAGGTTGTGGCTGAGGGTCTCTCGGATGATGATTCAGGTGAAAATGATTCGGCCGCGTCTGATAGCTCTAGCTCAAGTTCGGACAGTAACGGCGATGCGCGGTCCTCTTCCAAAGGTACCGGGCATTCTACTGCACGGACTGACGCTCCCGAACAACCCCGGACCTCCGAAGTTGCACCTGGATCGGCGGAGGGCGAGGCGACCTCAGTCGAGGTTCCTCCTACCTCGGGGTGCCCCGCACCTGAGCAAGTAGCTGCCTCTCCAACGAACAATGCCTAAGTTATTTTCGATCCCTAGTATGTCGGACGTATGATGTAGGCGCAAACTTTGTCCCCTCTCCGTATGATTTGAATTTCTTTTGCCATGTACTGTTGTGACATTTGGTTAAGTGGATGCTCATCCGAATTCTTGCCTCGTTGGCCCTTAATTTCTTGACCTTCTAGGGCTTGATTTTGCCGTTATTTTTTATGATCGTTATCAGGCATGGGCGCTGAATATCTATGATATTGATCTATTCTGAACATGAGTTAACTACTTCGTTGTGGAAGTATGTAACAATCGCTGGGTCGTTGTTTACTATCCGAAACTTCCATATATAAATCGAATTTCGGATGTAGTATAAAATTGAGTTTGTTCAGCATAAGTTTGAGGTAGCGTACGGTAGTCCCCGAGTCGCTGCTTTAGATGCCGAGGTTTAGGTATTAATACGAAATTGATATATCATATGATAGTCCCCGAGTCACTGCTCTGGGCGCCGAAGTTTATATTCGTAACATGAAAGAAATACAACATACGGCAGTCCCCGAGTCCCTGCTCTGGGTGCCAAGGTTCAAGCACATAACGCGAACGAAATAAATATAACATATGGCAGTCCCCGAGCCATTGCTCTGGGTGCCGAGGTCCCAACACATAACACGAAAAAGTATAACATATGGCAGTCCCCGAGTAACTGCTCTGGGTGCCGAGGTTCGAATACATAATATGAAATAAATATAACCTAAGGCAGTCCCCGAGTCGCTGCTCTGGGTGCCGAGGTTCGAATACATAATATGAAATAAATATAACCTAAGGCAGTCCCCGAGTTATTGCTCTGGGTGCCGAGGTTCGAATACATCATTGGATTTTGACTTTAAGATATAATGCTATGAGTAGAATGGCCGAAGTAAAGCCACATTCCAGGGGCGCTTCGTTTCTTCACCAGTTTTGTCTGCCTTGTTCTCTCCAGGGGACTGAGCGTCGATTAGATAATATGCATCGTTGTGCAATGCTTTGCTCACAATGAACGGTCCTTCCCATGGGGGTGATAATTTATGCATGTCGGCCGTGCGTTGCACTAGTCGGAGAACCAAATCTCCTTCTTTGAATACTCTTGGATTCACTTTCTTGCTGTGATATCGCCGCAAGTTCTGTTGATAAATTGCCGACCGTGATAATGTCAACTCTCTGGCTTCTTCCAACAGGTCCACGACATCTTGCCGAGCTACCTCATTTGTCTCTGAGGTTGTGTACTGAGCGACTCTTGGCGAGTCATATATTATGTCGGCTGGGAGTACGGCCTCTGCCCCGTACACCAGAAAGAATGGAGCGTAACCTGTTGATCTATTTGGAGTAGTCCGAAGACTCCATAACACGGCTGGGATTTCTTCGATCCAACACCCTGCCGACCTCTGCAATGTTTCAACGAGTCGTGGTTTTATTCCTGATAGCACCAGTCCATTAGACCTTTCCACTTGTCCATTGGATGCTGGGTGAGCCACGGAGGCAATATCTAGCCTTATGTGCTTCTCTCGGCAAAATCTAGCGAAAGCTCCTTCTGCAAAGTTTGTGCCATTATCCGTAATAATACTATGCGGGTACCCGTATCTCAAGATGATATCCTTGAGAAATTTCACTGCTGTGTGTCCATCACACTTTTTAATCGGTTTTACTTCAATCCATTTTGTGAACTTGTCTACCATAACCAATATGTGGGTCATTCCTCCACGCGCCGGCTTGAATGGTCCCACCATATCTAAACCCCATACAGAAAACGGCCAAGTGATGGGTATTGTTTTTAACTCGGCCGATGGCATATGTATTCTGGTAGCGTATCTCTGACATCCATTGCATTTCTTAACTAATTCTTTTGCCTCTTTTAACGCCGTTGGCCAGTAAAATCCATGCCTAAATGCCTTGGCTACCAAAGCGCGAGATGAGGCGTGGTGCCCACATTCTCCCTGGTGTATGTCTAGAAGGATTTCCTGACCTTCTGCGGAACTTACGCACTTCTGCAATACGTTTGTGACGCTTCTCTTATATAACTCATTGTTGATGATAGTATAGGATTTTGCTCTTCTTACGGTTTGTCTAGCTAATACCTCATTACTCGGCAACGTCGCGTCTTTTAGGTAAGAAAGTATGGGTTGCGCCCATATCGGTGCTACTTTTTCTGATGTGATCTCCCTGTCTATCTCCATGTCCTCTGCCGACGTATATACTTCGGCTTTTTCCCTGACTATGATTACCTCGGCTGTCCTCCTCTTTAGGGGTTCCGAATCATTCTGCGGATCTACCTCCATTGGCGTGTGATCTTCCGCAGAACTTGCTGGGATAAAGATTGATTCGGATTCTGGTGATGGGATTATCGATGGTTTCCTGAGGTGCTCCAAGGCAATACCTGGTGGAATTGACTGCCGGGTTGATCCCAATTTCGACAATGTGTCGGCAGCGTCATTTTCTGCTCGTGGTACGTGGTGGAATTCACATCCTTCAAAGTATCCACTGATCTTTTGCACGTGGAATCTGTATAAAGCCATATTAGCATCTAATGCGTCCCAACTGCCCGATACTTGCTGTACTACTAAATCCGAGTCACCGTAGCATAGAATTCGGCGTATACCGATTTCTTTTGCCACTCTTAATCCATGGACTAGCGCTTCATATTCAGCTACATTGTTGGACGCCGCAAAATGTATTTGCAGTACATATTTCAATTGATCTTTTTTAGGCGAGGTTAGCACTATTCCTGCTCCCAAACCATTCCTTAGTTTGGATCCATCAAAATGCATTGTCCAGTAATTTGGATTTGGCAAAGGTGGCTCATACTGCACCTCGGCCCAGTCTACGAGAAAGTCGGCGACAGCCTGAGATTTGATTGCATCTCTTCTATCAAATTGTGGAGCATACGGTGATAACTCGATCGCCCATTTTGCTATTCGGCCACTTGCATCTTTGTTGTTCAATATGTCGGCTATGGGTGCCTCACAGATTACTTTGATGGGGTGCTCTTCAAAGTAATGCTTAAGCTTTTTTGCCGACATATATACCCCATAAGCCATCTTCTGATAGTGCGGATAATTCTGCTTTGAAGTGGATAATACTTCGCTTAGATAGTACATGTAACTACCTCGGTGAACTACGCTCCTAGATACAAGCCTGGATGAGAGATAGCGGTTGAAATAGTACGGCGGGGCCCCAAAAGCCACTCACTGGTAGTCCTTTCAGACGTCCCAACCGCTAACCTCTCAACGGGACCTGTACGGGCGGCGTAGTCGGCAGGCGAAGGGATCAACTACGTACACAAGTGGGTATGTACGCAAGCCACCATACAAGAGTACATCAGAGCCATACCATCTAGAAAGAAAGGAAATATACCAACGCCATACGGCAAGATTCAAATGACCTAGATACATCTATAATTTAGGATAGTTCCTCATACAACACACATCAGAGTATCATGCGGAAGCGGCAAACAAGATCCGAGTACGGATAAGAAGCAAATAGGCATAAGATGCCAGAGAAAATAAGCACATCCCAACTACAGGTCTCACGGATCCCCGATCCCGGAATCTCTACACCAAACGATCGCTGCCCACATCATCAGCTTCTTCCACCCAGTATCCGTCCTGAGAAGGTACCTGTTCATCTGAATCAAGAATTTATCGTGTGAGACCCTAAGGGTACTCAGCAAGACTTAATGCCTCTAAAGGGGACACAACCTGGGGTGACGCAATTGCAGCGAAAGATAAACCCTAGCAGTTCTACAGATAAACGCTAACCATCCGCCTAACCAATGATAGACGGATGTCCGTGAATTTAAATACAACAGTTATAATGGTAATCTCATCCGATCCATCCTCCTCCCTGCTTACCAACAAGGAAGCGGACGAACAACCCCCATCCGTTGACAATTTTATTAACCATTCCATGAGCGTTGCACTAGTTACTAGTCGAATTACTTAGTCAGATTAAGGCGGTACTTTAGTTCTGCTTGTCTATGATCGAGAAACTGTGCTCCAAGTCGTCCATATCCGTGGACACGGCTTTCAGAAAGTTTTACCCGGCCGGGGTGCACCAATAGCAACACACACTCGATCAACCTCGGAAAAACCAAATCAAAACCCAACGAGGCCTTCACGACAAAGCAATCGCAAGATTCAGAAAATATTTCAGGGGGCCACCCCTTTGAGTAGAACCCGCAACGGAGTAGGCAAGCTCCGAGACGGCCTCAAGGTCTGCGCCAATGGCTGTGAGCGACTGGGAACCCCAAACGGGGCTTGTCGACACCGCGTAATCACTCCGCGTACCTAAACAGTACAGTGTGCAGTACCTCGCACAATCGTAAATAAAGCAGTAAAACATGGCATAAGTACAGGATAGTAATAAAGCCCCAAACTAGTTTGTGGCCCCAAGAAATAAAACGGAATCAAGCTCTGGCTCAGGGGGGTCCCATATACCTCCCGGATGTGGATAGCGCGATAAAACAAGGAACAGGAATCAAGTACTCGGGGTCTTACGGGGCACAAGTGAGCAGGAAAAACCAAATAGCAGATATTGCTCACCGGTGCCACTTTCTTTAGTTATCCCAGAACTACTCAGGTTAAGTTGTTTAGGTACCTCATTATTCAACAGACTCTCACAAACCCTACACATGCTGTGCTACGACTCGCATGGCTCAAACAACTCCTATAGTAATGGCTCATGGGATGGAGGTAACAAGCTTGGTGGGGTTTAAAAGTAAAGGCTATGAATACTTGGGATTCATTTTAATGCAATCGCGACGCAATGATGCAAGAATAAGTTGGAGGCAATAGGTACTGTATGTATGCAAGCATGTGGTAGTGCTTGCCTGGTATCTCAGTTGAAGCGAGGGACGGATCTGGGTAGTGCTCCTGGTTCTCTTGATATAACCCCTGCTCAGTGTCTATCCGAGAAAAACCAAACAAACAAGGCCAACATGAATATAGAGCACAAGCATATGGATAAGATGCGTCAAGCAAACAATCATGCCATGATGAATGATGCACAATTTACATGGCGAGTAAAGTAGCATGGCATGGGTGAGGTGTGGGAACAAGAACATAACATTTAGTTGGTTTTAGGGTCACATTTGTTGCCATAACAGTTGTTATTCATTACACAGTTATATGATGCATGCTGCAACTGAAGTCATGGATAGCATAAACAGAAAGGTCTCGACGAGCTGATCATTTTAGACTACTTATTTGCTAAATTTGGAATTACAAAACATTAGTTATGATTTAATGAAAATCCAGTGGCAATGGATGTAATTAACATATCTTGGAATTTTACTTGGGCAAAACACAAAACAGATGGCATATTTGAATTCCTCTCATCTTGCTGATATCCAAACATATATCATTTGTCTAATTTGGGTAAAGTATGCAAAAGTTATTAAAAATCTGAAAAGAATTCGAATTTGAATTAATTTAACTAGTTTGAATATTTAAAACGGTGTCTGAAACAATTTACACTTCTCCTACTCGTTTCTGAGTCGCTTACAGGTGGGGACAGGGGTGCTACGGCCCACGCGCCAGCGTCTGGAAGGATCTGGACCGCGGGTTCGTTACAGCA
The DNA here is from genome assembly GCA_910589765.1 of Avena atlantica. NCBI lineage: Eukaryota > Viridiplantae > Streptophyta > Magnoliopsida > Poales > Poaceae > Avena > Avena atlantica. Next base: position 354,967,609 of record OU342736.1, read on the forward strand.
AAGGCGAGGAGCCTTTTTGCAAAGTTGCAACAGTCGCTGACAGCGGGGCCACGATGGACCGCGGGTTGAGGATCTAAACCGGGCAGGGGCTAAACGTAAAAAGGTCACGCGGACGCGCTGGCGAACGAGCCGGCGACAGGTGGCAGCGAGGCGGGACCGCGGGTTTGATTAAAACAAACCCCAGGAGCCTTTCTGCAAGTTCCACACGGCCGCTGGCGGGTGGGGCTGGCTGGGCTGCGGCGTGAGGCGGGAAAAACGGGGAGGCCCTATCTGCATAACGACCGCGCGCTGTCGGACGACAGCGGCGCGGCGCTGCTGGCGGCTGCGACTGGCCGGACTTTTGGCCGTCGTTGGCGACGCCGCGGCTGCTCCAAACGACACGGACCAAAAACGAAAAACGAAGAGGAAACCTAGGCCTACAACTTTGCTACAGGATACTAGCGCGGAGGCGGACTGTGGCGTGCGGGGCGTGGCTCAGAACTCGAGCAGATTGACTGCTGCCGCCGCTGCTGCTCCAGCGCGCGACGCGCGGCGCGCACGCAGGACGTTCGACAGAGCGCGGCGAGGCTACGGCGCGCGAGAGGGGGGGAAAGCTTGTCTGGGAAGCAGAGGGACTCACCAGCAGCTCGCCAGCGTGGTCGGCGAGGATTGGGGGGGTACGGATCCGCCGGCGGGCTCGGGTCGAGAAGCGGCAGATCGCTTCGGGCACGGCGACGGCGCGGTTGCTCCGGCGAGGCTCCGGCGGGTTCCTCGTGTCCTGGACGAAGCAGGGAAGGTAGACGATGCTCCTGGTACACTGGTCTGCTCTGGCGTGCTCGGGATCGAAGAGCTGCAGAGGTGGACGCCGATCTAGGTTTAGGGTGACATGGTTGAGGAGTAGCTCGCCTGGGGGAGGAAGAAGGAAGGCAGGGGGAAGCAGAGAGGCCTGGGGCGGATCTGGGGTTCTGGGAGAGGCAGGGGGAGGCTGGGGACAGATAAGAACGAGGGAGGGTGGTAGATGGCGTGGGGGAGGGGTGGTACGGTTTAGGTTAGGTGAGGGGTTTCTTTGATGATGAGAGGGAGTGGCTGGGACATGGGGTATGGCCAGACTAGAGAGGGGAGATGGGTGGCGAGCTGGGTAGGGTGTGGTGAGGTAGGTAGCTAGAAAGAGAGAGGAGGAGGGTACTTAGGTTTGGTTTAGGGAAAGGTGTAGATTAGGGTTTTGTTTTGTTTAGGTAGGAGGGGAAGATGTAAAGGGGTAGGTTTTAGGGTTATGCCAAGAGAGGTAAGGATAGAGGGAGATGGCCCTTAGATGATCATGCATGCTTCAAACACAAACACACAAGATCAAGAAAAAGAGAGAAGAGGGAAGATATGGAGAGAAGATCATGAAGATGGGTGGTTCTTATGCTTACACATGATCACATGTGTATTCATGGGAAAAGGGGCAGGAGTTAACTAAGGGAGATAGGGATAGATGATATGGTGACACTATCAAAACAAGATCAAGCAAGGAAGGAGTGATCCACTTAGAATTCCAACAAAAACCACAAGCTAGGAAAAAGGGTACTTGCATGGCCCATGCAAGACAATTAATGCCCCAAAGATCCTTGTGAAAACAATGATATTTTGATGGCATTGTCCATATGCATTCCCAAAAGGTGGGCAGGCCAAGCAAAAGTTATGGGGGATCCAACCAACAACATGGGCTAGGGATAACTCAACAAAAAGCCAAGCCCATATTATTGGATGGTGGAATTATAAGGTGGTGAAAGAAAAGGTGGTGGAGTCAAAAAGAGAGATGCCCCCAACTCAACTTGGGCATTTAACATTTTATTAAGAAGCAAATACAATATCAAGAGTCAACTACAATTAATCATGCACATGAGATAAGAACCAAACAAGAAAAGGTTTTATATGGTGCTCAGATGCAAGGTGATATGATGACATGAGCATGATATGATGATGATGCAACAATTATATGTTGAAAGATGCCCATTTTATTATTATGACATGTAGCATTACAGGGGTTAGACAACTGGGATGCTACAACTCTCCCCCACTAAACAGGAATCTCGCCCCGAGATTCTAGGAAGAAGAAGAAGAAGAAGACACAAAGAGAGAAGGATGGTTGACACGGAGTTCATCTTCACGCTCCCAAGTTGCTTCATCAACAGAATGGTGTGACCACTGCACCTTGCAAAACATGATGGACTTGTTGCGAGTCCTTCGTTCTGCGGTCTCAAGGATTTTGGTGGGGTGTTCTTGATAAGACAGATCTTCTTGGAGGTCAATTAGCTCATGATCCACGGTCCTGCCGGGATCTTTGAAGCACTTCTTGAGCTGAGATATGTGGAAAACATCATGGACTTTGAGTTTTTCCGGAAGCTCCAGTGCATAAGCAACTTCTCCTCTTCTACCACGTATCTTGAAAGGACCGATGTATCTAGGAGCCAACTTTCCTTTGATACCGAAGCGGTGTGTTCCTCTCATGGGAGTGACACGAAGGTAGACGAGATCACCAGGGGCATATACCATATCTGTGTGCTTCCTGTCATAGTTGCTCTTCTGACGACTTTGAGCAATCTTCAGGTTCTCCAGAATGATATGCACCTTCTCCTCTGCTTGAGTCACAATGTCAGGGCCAAACCAGATTCTTTCTCCTGCACCTGACCAACCAATCGGAGTTCTGCACTTGCGACCATAGAGAGCCTCGAATGGTGCCATCTTCAGACTCTTCTGGAAGCTGTTGTTGTAGGAAAATTCAGCATATGGAAGGCATTCCTCCCATTTCATGCCAAATGAGATGACGCAAGCTCTAAGCATGTCCTCGAGAATCTGATTGATCCTCTCCACTTGTCCTTGCGACTGAGGGTGGTAAGCGGTGCTGAAGTTCAACTTTGTTCCCAAAGCTTTTTGGAAACTCTCCCAGAACTTTGAGGTGAAGATGCTCCCACGGTCTGAACTGATTTCAAGTGGAACCCCATACAAAGAGACAATCCTGTTGATATAGAGCTCAGCCAACTGAATTCCAGAAATTGTTTCTTTGACTGGGAAGAAATGAGCCACTTTAGAAAGCCTGTCGATGACAACAAAGATTGCATTGTTGCCCTTCTGCGATCTTGGAAAACCAGTGATGAAGTCCATCTCAACTTTCTCCCATTTCCATTCCGGAGGTTTCAATGGCTGTAGAAGACCAAATGGTTTCTGATGGACAGCCTTGACTCTGCGGCAGACATCACATTCTGAGACATACTTGGCACAATACCTTTTCAACCCAGGCCACCAGTATTGTGTTTTCAAGTCCATGTACATCTTTGTGCTGCCAGGATGGATAGAAAGAACCGAATCATGTGCCTCCTTGAGAACTTGGTCTCTCAGCCCCGGGTAGTTTGGAACAAACATCCGGTGGTCGAAGAAGAGCGTGCCTTGATCATCAACGTGGAAGGACTCATACTTCGGAAGCCCAATTCTAGAGACGAGCTTTCTGGTGTGCGGATCACCACGCTGCCGAGAACGAATCCGTTCTTCCAAGAGAGGAGTAGCCAGAAGATTCAGGAGATGCCCTTGTTCCACAATTTCCAGGTTGAGCTGACGGAATTCCTCGCACAAGAGAGGCTGCTGCTCTTCTACCATGAGGTTGTTGACATAAGCTTTACGGCTAAGCGCATCTGCCATGACGTTTGCTTTGCCTGGAGTGTAGTTGATTGTCACATCAAAGTCATTGATGGCTTCAATCCATCTCCTTTGCCGAAGATTGAGATCAGGCTGAGTGAAGATATACTTCAAACTCTTGTGGTCCGAGAAGATCTCACATCGGTTACCCAGCAAATAGTGCCTCCATAGCTTCAAAGCAAAGACAACTGCTGCTAGCTCAAGGTCATGTGTGGGATAGTTGACCTCATGCGTCTTCAACTGACGAGAGGCATAAGCAACCACCTGTCTCTCTTGCATAAGGACCGCACCCAATCCTTGCAAAGAGGCATCGCAGAATATTTGGAAAGGCTTAGATGTATCCGGGGGAACCAAGACTGGTGTGGAAGTGAGCTTCTGTTTGAGTGTCTCAAAACTTTCTTGACAAGCAGGAGTCCATAGGTACTTCTTGCCTTTCTTGAGGAGGTCGGTAAGAGGCTTTGCTATCTTCGAGAAGTTCTGCACAAAACGACGACAATAGCTAGCCAAGCCGAGGAAACTCCGCACTTCCTTGACATTCACAGGAGGAAGCCATTCAACTATTGTTTTCACGGTTTCCGGGTTGACTGCAATGCCCTTGGCAGAGATAACGTGACCAAGATAGGTTACTTCAGGCAGCCAAAACTCACACTTTGAGAACTTTGCATACAAGCGGTTCTCACGAAGCTTGTTCAGGACACACCGCAGGTGTTCTTCATGCTCCTCCTTGGACTTGGAATAAACCAGAATGTCATCCAGATATACCACCACAAACTTATCAAGATACTCCATGAAAACGGAGTTCATCAGCCTCGAGAAGGTAGCCGGTGCGTTGGTGAGACCGAAAGACATGACCGTGTACTCATACAAGCCATAGCGAGTGGTGAAAGCTGTTTTGGGCACATCTTCTTTGCGAATTTTGATTTGGTGATAACCACTTCTCAAGTCCAGCTTAGAGAACACCACAGCTCCTGCTAGCTGATCAAATAGATCATTTATCCGCGGAAGAGGATATTTGTTCTTGATGGTTTTAGCATTGAGAGCCCGATAATCAACACATAGCCTATCGGTTCTGTCATGCTTCTTCACAAAGATTGTTGGGCTACCCCAAGAAGAAGTGCTGTGTTGAATGAAACCCAATTTCTCTTGTTCCTCAAGTTGTCGTTTGAGTTCAGCCAACTCAGAAGGACCCATTTTATATGGCCTCTTGGAGATAGGAGCCGTTCCAGGTTCAAGCTCAATCACGAATTCAACCTCGCGATCCGGAGGCATACCTGGCAACTCTTCAGGAAAGACATCTGGAAACTCACAGACCACCGGTACACCCTGAATAGCTTCCATAGCATCATTATTCAGAGCAGCCAAGGAATAGAGCTGGACAGCAGGAGTCAGACTTGGAGAAAAGACTACATAGCCTTCAGGAATCTTTAGAGACACTGAGCGTTCAGCACAATCAATCACAGCTGCATTTGCGGTCAACCAATCCATGCCCAATATGACATCAATGTCAGAGTTGCCCAGAACAATCAAAGAAGCCAAGAATGATGAGCCACCAATCTCAACTTGATTTCCATGACTGATTTTTGAAGCTGCCATCGTTGCTCCAGGAGAAAGAACCATTAACTTCTTTTGTAGAGGAACCAATGCTAACCCATTCTCGTCTGCAAACGAGTGCGACACAAAAGAATGCGATGCACCAGAATCAAAGAGAACTCGTGCGGGAACTGAGTTAACTGAAAGCATACCCATGACAACTCCTGATGCGAGCTCAGCTTGAGAGGCGTTGACGCAGTTAGCTCGAACAACCGCAGACCCGGGCTTAGTGTTGATGTTGAGAGCCCGAGGCGGTGGTGGACGAACCGAAGGAGAGCTTGTTGCAGATCTTGGCGGGGGTGGAGGGAGAGTTTTGTTCTTCAACGGACAGTTCCAGTGGGGATGTCCAGGATCTCCACACGTGTAACAGGCACCGCGTGGACGTGGAGCAGAGTGGCCAGGGACTCCGCCAGGCGCTCCAGGGTAGTGGTTGTTGTAGCCCCTGGGAGCCGCAGTGGTGAAGTTTGGTGGCCTTGGCGTGAAACTTGCAGGTCTTGGTGAAGCCGGAAGCAACGGTGGGGTGTTAGGAACCCAGACACGCCGCTTCGAAGGAGCTGCCATGACCGAAGAGCTTGATGCATCCCTGTTATGTTTCTTGGACTCCTCAAACATCTGCCTGCTTGCCTCCTCTTGCAGTGCCGTGTGCTGTAGCTCCAGGAAGGTTGCCGGTCTCGCATGCGTGATTGCATACTTGATCGACGCATTGAGCCCTTGCCTGAACCTTTTCTGCTTTTTCTTGTCATCAGATACCTCATCACCACCATAGCGAGACAGGTTCATGAAGTTCCTGATGTAGGTGTTGACGTTATAGTTTCCCTGCTTCAGGTTTAGGAAAGCATCCTTCATCCTTTCCATCACAATCTCTGAGAGAAACTGCTCCTTGAACGCTCCAGTGAACCTTTCCCAAGTTGGCTGAAAACCCGTGCAGCTTGCCTTCAAGTAGTTCTCCCACCAGAGAGCTGCATCTCCTTTGAGAAGGTGAGTAGCACACTTTACCCACTCCTGTTCTGGAACATCAGCAGTCTCGAGCAACCTTGAGATCTCACGCAGCCAATCATCCGCGTCGAGAGGTCGGTCAGACACATCAAACTGACGAGGGTTGAATTTGAGGAAGCTCTTGATGTCTCCACGTCTGGGAGGTGGAGGGAGTGGAGCAAACTCGTTCCTTCTGACGCTCTCCTCAAAGCGCTGCTGGTTCTCTTGCATAGCTGCCAAAGCATTAGCAATGTTGGACAGCGCTGAGCCCAGTTCCGGAGGGATGTCCTCATCAACCCGGCGTGGAGCCATCCTGCCATTGATATAAAACTCAAGTCAGTACTATAATGGAAGATGATAATAATCCAGAATAGTACCAAGATGGAATTAACCAAGATTAAAGGATACAATTTACTGAGATGATATAAAAATATCAACAAGGTTCATAGCACCTAAAAGATATTAAGCATATCGCACACGACTGAAAAGGAGTGTGGTACACAAACATATCAAAGAAAAATTTTCCACAAATTTCGGCATTAAAATACCAATAGATGCGCAAAATTGCTTAACGAATCAAGATTAGTGACTCTACCGATCCAATATACAAAAGCAAATGATACAAGTAGTGGTATGGTCGCGACTCCATCCCGCACTCAAATCATTACTCCGCACATGAACAAGTTGAACACATATCCTAACCCCTTCTTCTCACGACGAAACCTAAAGATTGGTAACTACGGAAACGAACACCCCAACAAGATATCGTCGGGTACAAAAGGAAGATAGATTGCGTCGGTTTACAAAAGCCTGTCGGTATGGAATGTACCAACAGTTGATAACCAAAGGCAGATAAGATAACAACTTGGATGCAACAGATAGACAAGGGATTACACACACACACACACACAGACACCCACAACCTATGGTACTACGGAAACCCAGAACACGTGAATCCTAGTTTGAACTTTGAGAAGAGGATTGAAAACGTTGCACTTCCTTACCAGAAAAGGGTGGGTGGGAGGTTAAGAAGAAAAATGGAAGCAGTCCTACTCTCGCGTTTTGTTTTTCCCTATATACATAACTACTAAAATATTTGCTAGACTGACAACGACCGTTTGGCTGAAACCCTGAAGGTCGGGATTGCTCTGATACCAATTGTAACTACCTCGGTGAACTACGCTCCTAGATACAAGCCTGGATGAGAGATAGCGGTTGAAATAGTACGGCGGGGCCCCAAAAGCCACTCACTGGTAGTCCTTTCAGACGTCCCAACCGCTAACCTCTCAACGGGACCTGTACGGGCGGCGTAGTCGGCAGGCGAAGGGATCAACTACGTACACAAGTGGGTATGTACGCAAGCCACCATACAAGAGTACATCAGAGCCATACCATCTAGAAAGAAAGGAAATATACCAACGCCATACGGCAAGATTCAAATGACCTAGATACATCTATAATTTAGGATAGTTCCTCATACAACACACATCAGAGTATCATGCGGAAGCGGCAAACAAGATCCGAGTACGGATAAGAAGCAAATAGGCATAAGATGCCAGAGAAAATAAGCACATCCCAACTACAGGTCTCACGGATCCCCGATCCCGGAATCTCTACACCAAACGATCGCTGCCCACATCATCAGCTTCTTCCACCCAGTATCCGTCCTGAGAAGGTACCTGTTCATCTGAATCAAGAATTTATCGTGTGAGACCCTAAGGGTACTCAGCAAGACTTAATGCCTCTAAAGGGGACACAACCTGGGGTGACGCAATTGCAGCGAAAGATAAACCCTAGCAGTTCTACAGATAAACGCTAACCATCCGCCTAACCAATGATAGACGGATGTCCGTGAATTTAAATACAACAGTTATAATGGTAATCTCATCCGATCCATCCTCCTCCCTGCTTACCAACAAGGAAGCGGACGAACAACCCCCATCCGTTGACAATTTTATTAACCATTCCATGAGCGTTGCACTAGTTACTAGTCGAATTACTTAGTCAGATTAAGGCGGTACTTTAGTTCTGCTTGTCTATGATCGAGAAACTGTGCTCCAAGTCGTCCATATCCGTGGACACGGCTTTCAGAAAGTTTTACCCGGCCGGGGTGCACCAATAGCAACACACACTCGATCAACCTCGGAAAAACCAAATCAAAACCCAACGAGGCCTTCACGACAAAGCAATCGCAAGATTCAGAAAATATTTCAGGGGGCCACCCCTTTGAGTAGAACCCGCAACGGAGTAGGCAAGCTCCGAGACGGCCTCAAGGTCTGCGCCAATGGCTGTGAGCGACTGGGAACCCCAAACGGGGCTTGTCGACACCGCGTAATCACTCCGCGTACCTAAACAGTACAGTGTGCAGTACCTCGCACAATCGTAAATAAAGCAGTAAAACATGGCATAAGTACAGGATAGTAATAAAGCCCCAAACTAGTTTTTGGCCCCAAGAAATAAAACGGAATCAAGCTCTGGCTCAGGGGGGTCCCATATACCTCCCGGATGTGGATAGCGCGATAAAACAAGGAACAGGAATCAAGTACTCGGGGTCTTACGGGGCACAAGTGAGCAGGAAAAACCAAATAGCAGATATTGCTCACCGGTGCCACTTTCTTTAGTTATCCCAGAACTACTCAGGTTAAGTTGTTTAGGTACCTCATTATTCAACAGACTCTCACAAACCCTACACATGCTGTGCTACGACTCGCATGGCTCAAACAACTCCTATAGTAATGGCTCATGGGATGGAGGTAACAAGCTTGGTGGGGTTTAAAAGTAAAGGCTATGAATACTTGGGATTCATTTTAATGCAATCGCGACGCAATGATGCAAGAATAAGTTGGAGGCAATAGGTACTGTATGTATGCAAGCATGTGGTAGTGCTTGCCTGGTATCTCAGTTGAAGCGAGGGACGGATCTGGGTAGTGCTCCTGGTTCTCTTGATATAACCCCTGCTCAGTGTCTATCCGAGAAAAACCAAACAAACAAGGCCAACATGAATATAGAGCACAAGCATATGGATAAGATGCGTCAAGCAAACAATCATGCCATGATGAATGATGCACAATTTACATGGCGAGTAAAGTAGCATGGCATGGGTGAGGTGTGGGAACAAGAACATAACATTTAGTTGGTTTTAGGGTCACATTTGTTGCCATAACAGTTGTTATTCATTACACAGTTATATGATGCATGCTGCAACTGAAGTCATGGATAGCATAAACAGAAAGGTCTCGACGAGCTGATCATTTTAGACTACTTATTTGCTAAATTTGGAATTACAAAACATTAGTTATGATTTAATGAAAATCCAGTGGCAATGGATGTAATTAACATATCTTGGAATTTTACTTGGGCAAAACACAAAACAGATGGCATATTTGAATTCCTCTCATCTTGCTGATATCCAAACATATATCATTTGTCTAATTTGGGTAAAGTATGCAAAAGTTATTAAAAATCTGAAAAGAATTCGAATTTGAATTAATTTAACTAGTTTGAATATTTAAAACGGTGTCTGAAACAATTTACACTTCTCCTACTCGTTTCTGAGTCGCTTACAGGTGGGGACAGGGGTGCTACGGCCCACGCGCCAGCGTCTGGAAGGATCTGGACCGCGGGTTCGTTACAGCAAAGGCGAGGAGCCTTTTTGCAAAGTTGCAACAGTCGCTGACAGCGGGGCCACGATGGACCGCGGGTTGAGGATCTAAACCGGGCAGGGGCTAAACGTAAAAAGGTCACGCGGACGCGCTGGCGAACGAGCCGGCGACAGGTGGCAGCGAGGCGGGACCGCGGGTTTGATTAAAACAAACCCCAGGAGCCTTTCTGCAAGTTCCACACGGCCGCTGGCGGGTGGGGCTGGCTGGGCTGCGGCGTGAGGCGGGAAAAACGGGGAGGCCCTATCTGCATAACGACCGCGCGCTGTCGGACGACAGCGGCGCGGCGCTGCTGGCGGCTGCGACTGGCCGGACTTTTGGCCGTCGTTGGCGACGCCGCGGCTGCTCCAAACGACACGGACCAAAAACGAAAAACGAAGAGGAAACCTAGGCCTACAACTTTGCTACAGGATACTAGCGCGGAGGCGGACTGTGGCGTGCGGGGCGTGGCTCAGAACTCGAGCAGATTGACTGCTGCCGCCGCTGCTGCTCCAGCGCGCGACGCGCGGCGCGCACGCAGGACGTTCGACAGAGCGCGGCGAGGCTACGGCGCGCGAGAGGGGGGGAAAGCTTGTCTGGGAAGCAGAGGGACTCACCAGCAGCTCGCCAGCGTGGTCGGCGAGGATTGGGGGGGTACGGATCCGCCGGCGGGCTCGGGTCGAGAAGCGGCAGATCGCTTCGGGCACGGCGACGGCGCGGTTGCTCCGGCGAGGCTCCGGCGGGTTCCTCGTGTCCTGGACGAAGCAGGGAAGGTAGACGATGCTCCTGGTACACTGGTCTGCTCTGGCGTGCTCGGGATCGAAGAGCTGCAGAGGTGGACGCCGATCTAGGTTTAGGGTGACATGGTTGAGGAGTAGCTCGCCTGGGGGAGGAAGAAGGAAGGCAGGGGGAAGCAGAGAGGCCTGGGGCGGATCTGGGGTTCTGGGAGAGGCAGGGGGAGGCTGGGGACAGATAAGAACGAGGGAGGGTGGTAGATGGCGTGGGGGAGGGGTGGTACGGTTTAGGTTAGGTGAGGGGTTTCTTTGATGATGAGAGGGAGTGGCTGGGACATGGGGTATGGCCAGACTAGAGAGGGGAGATGGGTGGCGAGCTGGGTAGGGTGTGGTGAGGTAGGTAGCTAGAAAGAGAGAGGAGGAGGGTACTTAGGTTTGGTTTAGGGAAAGGTGTAGATTAGGGTTTTGTTTTGTTTAGGTAGGAGGGGAAGATGTAAAGGGGTAGGTTTTAGGGTTATGCCAAGAGAGGTAAGGATAGAGGGAGATGGCCCTTAGATGATCATGCATGCTTCAAACACAAACACACAAGATCAAGAAAAAGAGAGAAGAGGGAAGATATGGAGAGAAGATCATGAAGATGGGTGGTTCTTATGCTTACACATGATCACATGTGTATTCATGGGAAAAGGGGCAGGAGTTAACTAAGGGAGATAGGGATAGATGATATGGTGACACTATCAAAACAAGATCAAGCAAGGAAGGAGTGATCCACTTAGAATTCCAACAAAAACCACAAGCTAGGAAAAAGGGTACTTGCATGGCCCATGCAAGACAATTAATGCCCCAAAGATCCTTGTGAAAACAATGATATTTTGATGGCATTGTCCATATGCATTCCCAAAAGGTGGGCAGGCCAAGCAAAAGTTATGGGGGATCCAACCAACAACATGGGCTAGGGATAACTCAACAAAAAGCCAAGCCCATATTATTGGATGGTGGAATTATAAGGTGGTGAAAGAAAAGGTGGTGGAGTCAAAAAGAGAGATGCCCCCAACTCAACTTGGGCATTTAACATTTTATTAAGAAGCAAATACAATATCAAGAGTCAACTACAATTAATCATGCACATGAGATAAGAACCAAACAAGAAAAGGTTTTATATGGTGCTCAGATGCAAGGTGATATGATGACATGAGCATGATATGATGATGATGCAACAATTATATGTTGAAAGATGCCCATTTTATTATTATGACATGTAGCATTACAGGGGTTAGACAACTGGGATGCTACAGTACACCGGCCTCTGAATTGACTTACCATCTTCAAGTCGCTCCACTACGACCACAGTGCTAACTACTCGATTGGTAGCCGCCACATAGAGTAGCATAGGTTCTTTCGATAATGGAGAAGCTAAAATGGGTGCCGTAACAAGCATCTTTTTCAACTCACGAAATGCAAGGTCCGCCTGCGGGGTCCAACTGAATTTGTCCGACTTTCTCATCAGCTGATAGAGTGGCAGCGCCTTTTCTCCTAGCCGACATACAAATCGACTAAGCGAGGCCAAGCAGCCCGTGAATTTTTGTACATCGTTTAAACATCTCGGCAGTTCCATTCTTTCTACTGCTCTTATTTTTGTCGGATTAGCCTCGATACCTCGGCTGGACACAAGGAAACCGAGTAGTTTTCCTGCCGGCACGCCAAATGTGCATTTTTCTGGATTAAGCTTCATTCGGAACCTTCTCAGGTTCGCGAAAGTTTGCCGTATATCTTCTAGCAATGTTTTGCTCTCCTTAGTTTTGATGACTACGTCATCCACATATACTTGCACATTTTTCCCTATCTGATCATGTAAGCATTTTTGCATGCATCTTTGATATGTTGCTCCTGCATTTCGTAGGCCGAATGGCATTGTGCGATAACAATAAGCCCCGTACGGGGTAATAAATGCAGTCTTTATTTGATCGGCCGGATTTAACGGTATCTGGTGGAAACCAGAATACGCGTCTACAAATGATAACAGCTCACAGCCAGCGGTCGAGTCAATGGCTTGGTCTATTCTAGGTAATGGAAAAGGATCTTTCGGACACGCCTTGTTCAGGTTGGTGTAGTCGATACACATTCGCCACACAATGGCTACATTGGGGTCATCTTTTTTCCTTTCTACTAGCACCAGATTTGATAACCAATCCGGATATAGCACCTCCATGATGAACCCGGCCGCGAGGAGCCGAGCTATTTCATCCCCTATTACTTTTCTCCTGTCTTCGGCGAAGCGGCGGAGAGGTTGCTTCACCGGCCTTGCTCCTGGCCTGACGTTTAAAGAGTGCTCAGCCAACTCCCTCGGAACACCTTGCAGATCTTGAGTTGACCATGCAAATATGTCCCGATTCTCACGGAGGAAGTTGGTGAGCTCGCCTTCCTATTTAGCGTCAAGGCCCGCACCAATTGTAACAGTGCGCTCTGGGAATTGCTCATCAATCTGAAATTTCTTCGTCTCTTTAGTTGGCTGAAAAGAAACACTCCCATGAGGGTTGGCCAGTGCCGGCATGTTCAACTGTGCTGACTGAGCGAGGGCTGCTACCTCCTGAATCCTCTTCTTTTCTCTTGCTATAACCAATGACTCGGCCAAATTTGACCCGGCTGAAGCACACTCCATTGACTTCTTGTAATCCCCTGCAACCGTTATCACCCCTTGTGGTCCGGGTAATTTCATCTTTAGATAACCCACATGACAGCTGCTCATGAATTTGGCCAGTGCGGGCCGTCCGAGTAGAGCATGATAACAACTTTCCAGATCCACCACCTCAAACTCTAAGTTTTCTGCTCTGCAGTTATCTCTTGTACCAAATAATACGTCCACTCGGACTTTACCGATGGGCTCACATGAAAGCCCCGGCACTATCCCATGGAAAGTCGTCCTCGTGGACTGCAGCATATTCTGCGATATTCCGAGTTTATGCATGGTATCTTTGTACATGATGTTGGTACTGCTCCCATTGTCGATGAGTACTTTTGAAAACTTTACATTGATGCTAGGTCCAACAAACGTCGGATCTAACACAAGTGCATATGATCCTGGACTCGGCATTATTCTGGGGTGGTATTTCATGCTCCAGGTCACCTCTTGATCAGACCACGGCTGGTATCTTGGTACTGCCGGCACAACTGCATTCACTTCCATATGTCGGCGCTGCACACTTTGCTTGTCCTGCTGTTCTGTTGTGAACACACAATAAGACTGGTGATGTTCCCTGTAATCATTACGTCCGGTATTTGCCGGATTCATCCTTCCGTCCTGGCCCTGGTTCATTACTTGATGTACTGCATCCCTCCGATCCGAGTTATCGTATCTAGGGGGAGGGGGCGGTAGCATCAATTGCTGTGTATTTGCTCCAGTTAATTGCGGCTGATGTTGCTGTTGCACCTGATGGGGAGCCTGAACTCCTGCTGGGTTCCCCATCGCATTTTTCATCCAGGCACATTGGCGGGTTGTATGATTGGCTGGTCTGGATGGGTTTGACATGTGAAATTTGCACGGCTGATCCAACATGGATTCGAACGTGTACTTTGGCCTCTCTTGCCATTGCTTCTTTTGCTCTGGGGTCCATTGCCTTTTTCCCTCATTTCTTGGTGTCCACTGTTGAGGTCCATTTTTCTGTCATTGAGTTGCTCCGTGACTCGGCTGATCTTGTGCTACTGTCGCCACCTGGGCCGAATTATATCTATAATCCGGCCTCTCCTCTCTTCTTCTTCCTCTGAAATCACGCCTGGATGACCCGGCCAATTCTCTCGCGTACTGGTCATGTTGCTCACGATGATCTGCCGACATTAATTCCGGTTGGGTTGGGTCGCCCAATGCATAGGAATCTGCTATTCTGATAGTTTCTGCCAGTGTGGTTGGCATATCTCTTTGCAGGCGTTGCCACAAAACGCTGGCATAGCGGCAGCCTTGCGCGAACCAAGAGATTGCTTGTGATTCGATAAATCCCTCACATGAGTTTCTCAGGTTGCATCATCGAGTTAAAAACTCTCTATCCGTTTCATTCGGCCTCTGTTTGCACATGGCCAGCTGTTGTGGTCTATTCGGTCTCTTGTATGTGTTGGTGAAGTTGCTGACGAACATTTCTTTGAAATCTAACCAGCAGTTGATACTGCCAGCTGGTTGATTATTCAACCATACCCTGGCTGGGCCTTCCAACATCTGTGGGACATACCGCACTGCCCATCTTAGGTTGCCACCCGCTATCTTCACAGCGGTGGCATAATCAATCAACCAGTCTTGTGGCTTGGTACTTCCGTTGTACGTTTTCGTGCCTCTTTCTAACTGAAAATTCGGCACTGGTGGTTCGCCCATGATCCGAGGTCCAAAACACGTCGGACCTGGTGGACCTTGCTCTTCCAATAACTCGGATCGGTACAGCCGATCCAACTTTACTCTCGCATCACTTGCTGGCAAATCTCTGTACAGAATTCTATCCTGTATCCCATAGTAATTGTTTCCACACTGGTTTGCGTATTCCACCTCGGAATATCCATCATTGTACCTTTCATTCATCTGATTGTGGCGAGCTGGCCTCACTTCTCTTTCCTGCCGAAGCTCATGTCTTGGTTGCGGGTTGGGCAGCACTTCTCTCCTTACTTCGGCCGGGGTCTGGTTTTCATGATTATCTCTTGCGGGTTCTCTCCTGCCGAGATCCCCATTGCCTCGGCCGCCGCCGTCCTTTTCCACATGGCCGTGGTTTCTCTCCCCACTGTTACCTCGGCTTGCATTGCCTCTGTTCTCATTTGCCTTTCCAGCTATTGCCGGGTCATATGGAACAATTTGCTTGTTCCTCTTCCCAGAGGTTACTGCTTTCTCTTTTCGAGCGTTGTTTCCGGGTGAAGATGCCGCTACCGCGGATAAAGCAGGTGCTGCCCCTGCCGAATGTACCATCCGTGAAGCCCCTGGTCTTGCCGGGTTAGTTCTGAGTATTTCCTCATTTTGCTGATTTGCAATGCGCACCAGCTCATTTACTCTTTCTTGCTGTTTCTGCCGAGCTTCCCCGGTTAACCCCTCTAACTCCAATGCTGCGGCATTTGCCGCTCTCAGGTTTTTCGCCGGGGTACTGTACCTCGGCAAACCCAAATCACCTGATTCTGCTCCGTGAGCTTCATGCTCTTTGTTAATGTCATTCATGAGGTTCTTTCCTCTTAATCTCAGTTTGTCCACCCGCTCGGGTGCGATATCAAGCTTATTAGCTTTTGCATATTCCCTTAGGGTCCTGTTCAAGGATTCCCGCAGGGCTGATACTTTTTTGGCTTCTACCAGCACCTTTTGCATGGTCTCTTCTAACTCTGCCTGAGCATTTGCCGGATCAAGTATCGACGCGACAGGTGTGGTTAAGTTTTCTATAGTCGCTTGAAGAATGTTCTCTGGTCTTTCCAGAGGTGGCCCTCTCACTCTTGGTGCCTTTGGGGTGGTGTCATGTAGCTCGGTTGGGTTTGTCATTGGCGGAAGTACCTTAGTGGCTTGCAGTGTGGTCTGCTTGAGTGCGCCCTGTGCGCCTGCGGCGGGTTCTCTGCTTGATCCGGCTACTGCTGCTCCCGCTTGAGCTCCTGCTGCGACCATCACCTCGACGCTGCCTGCATGATGCTCTGCTGAGGGACGGCTCGCCGTGCTTCGAGGTGGCTCTCCTGCAACAACAACCTGGTGAGGATAAACGCCGGTGATATCGACGCCGATGTAGACTCTGTGCTCGCCCAGGCCGATGAAGATTCCATTACGCGGGGGAGTTTTCCCCCTGAAGCTTCCTGCATTGTCTCTGACATAGTCGCAGAGACCAAGTCTCTGGACCAAGCCAGAAACAACGCGCTCGCCGGTGTTGACGAAGTTTCCCGTCCGGATCACAACTCCAGCTAGCACCGCTGCTTGCCCCACGGTGGGCGCCAACTGTCGTGGTGGCGGCACGGCAGATGCCATGGGTAGGCTAAAGTATGGGGCCAATGGATGCTAGTGGGATCTGGGGAGGGAAGATGCAACTGTCTCTTCACTCAAGCTGCCAAAGTGATGATCTTTATTTCTCTCTTAGTGGGTTACAAATGCTCCTTGAGCTGTATCAAGAGGGACCAGATGAATCTCCTCAGCCTAACGGTCCTCTCAGAGTCGATCCTTTCTTCAGGGTCCAAGCATCCCCTTATAAAGGAGTCCCTTGGGTGCCCTTAGGGCTGACGAGGCAAGCATATTCGTGGAATATGCTTGTCCCAAAATAGTAGTTCGGCGGCCTCCTTTCCCTGTCGCCCTTCTAATGACGGCAAGGCTCCAGTGGCCCCCTCCTGCGTGCCTCGGGCTCCAGGACTGTCACCTCCGTGACCTCCTTCTGCCCCTCTGACGATGTGCATCCTTATCTCTTGTGCTTGGCTCTGCTCTGATTCCTTCTAGCCTGCAGCTATAGTTTGACCTTGGGCTTCTCCTTCTCCTGCAAGCTTCGTATCACTCGGCCTTACCTTGTGTTACTCGGCTCGTTCTTCACCTGCATCAAGATCACTTGGGTAACCCGGCCGATCCTCTCAGTAACTCGGCCGGGTAACTACTTGATACATATACGTGGGCTTCTTGCCTCCGTTCCTCGGCCGACATATACATGATTCGGCCGACTTGGACGATAACTCGGAAACCAGACGGGGATAGTACCTCTGTCTTTCCCCGTCTCTGACCTACCCGAGGTTAACCCCCCGACACCTTTATAGCCACCCAGTTACAATATGCCACAATGAACTAAGTTGTGGTCCTCCTGACGAGTCTGATATACATTCTTCTCCTCGTCAGGGGCATCCTCAAAAGGTGGGGGGCCTAGTGGCGCTTCTAGCACATATTGCTTTTGTGCAGCAGAGAGGAGAATCCTCAAATTCATGGCCCATTCGGTAAAGTTGCTACCGTTCGTTGCAAGTTTCTCTTTCTCCATGAACACATTGAAATTAAAAGCAGGTGGTGCCATCTACAACAGAATTTGTAAAGTTTAGACTAAGTTTATGATAGATTGAGTTCAACTAATCCACATTACGAATGAACTCCCACTCAAAAACGACATCCATCGTGCCTTTTTGGTGATTACATGAACCAAATCCACTACACCAAGTCCGATCATCACGTGAGTCGGTGTAGCTTCAAAGGCGAGCATCAAATGGGCATCATATCAACTATATGACTCATGCTTAACCTTTCGGTCCGTGTTCCGAGGCCATGTCTGTACATGCTAGGCTCGCTAAGTTAGAACCTTAGTATTCGAGTGTGTAACTATTTTACACCCGATATATGGCCGTGGATCCAAGAACACCCGATCATCACGTGATGTCTTGGAGCGACAAAAACATAATCAGTGCATACTAAAGGAAGAACATATTCTTATCTTGATATTTAAATGAGGGATTATCTTATTATGCTAACAAAGCGCTAAAGAAGCAATATAAGATGCTATGAAACATCACATGTTTATTAGTGAAATGATATGGTTCCCACATATGATCTCTATCATGTACATCGTGGTATGATCACTATCATACCTTTATGTGTAAGTCCAAGGTCTATGGAGTTTACACGCTATGTGTGTTGTAAGAGTATCATCTCATACTTCTACTTACAACATCACCATATCATAACACTAGCCCAGCAACAATCTAAACTAGATGCCTCTAATTTATCCATTGCAAGTTTTACGTGGCTTAGGGCTTTCGAAGATAGAACCGTTCATACCTACGAACATGAACCACAACGAGGATAACCAAATTGTTGACAACTCGTTGCAAAATATATATTGACTATAGTAGGAGAGACAGACACCCGCTAGCCACTTATGCAAACTAGTTGCATGTCAAGCGTGGAACAGGTCTCATGTGCGAGGACATGTAAAGTTTGTCCGGGCCGCTTCATCCCACTATGCCACCAATATCCAAAATTACAACTAAGGAGCAATAATATGATCATAATCACCCACATACTCATATGTGTACTACCTGTGTAAAGCATCTACGCATAGATCTGGCTCTGATACCACTGTAGGATTCGCAGCATAGAAAACAGATGGGAACTATGTACCAAGATCTATCTACTAGATACAAACAACGGGCGGATATATATCCATAGAGAACATACCCTTGAAGACCGACAAAGCTTAACGAGTTCAACTCGTGGTTGATGTAGACGATCTCTTGCTGATCTCAAGATCGAGAGGAAGTCCTAGCAACGCAAAGCAGCAACGCATCCGTGCTCACACACACGTACAAGACACCAAGCAACCTCCGCCTCCTCGCTCCAGCGATGCAGCGGAAGCACAACCCTTTCTTGCCGAATAGCCACCGGGAACATGTATCTCGCTAGTCCGAGACCATGGGGGATAAATTCTAGAGGGGGAGAGAGATCCTTCACGAGGAGGTGTGAGTGAGAGAGAGGAGAGGGGGTGCCTTTTATAGGAGGAGGGGGGCACCCAAGGGGGTGGCCGCCGGCCATGGGGCTGCCCCCTCCCCTCCTTCATTCATGTGGGTGGACACTCCACTCACAAAAATCCATTCAAATCCCTCCACTCAAAATCCCACTCAAACTTGCTATTAAATTTCCACCAAATTTAATGCAAACTCTCATTAAATAAAACTATTTTATTTTATTCAGAATTTTGTCAATTACTTTAATGACAAACATTCACAAATAACCCCTTGCTAGAATTCTATTTCACATGCGTAACCTCTTTATGCAATTTCACCCAAAAACCTGTTTCGGTATCTAGTGAAATAAATTCATGCGCTTGTTTATTCTTTCGGCATGAAACATTTGCTCCAACTGGATGTCAGTGTCCCTTAAGTGTGTCACCCTACAATTCGTGAATAATGCGGACATGATCGAGACCCTTCTCCGATCAATAATCAGTAGCGGGACCTAGAGATCCATACTGACTCCCACACATTCAACGATGACTTTCTTGTGATCGTCGGAACCTTTTACGCTTGTATCTTAATCCCTTTGTTTCATGATATATTACATGTCCGAGATTCGATCATCGGCATCTCCATACCTAGTTTGATCTCGTTATTGACATGCACTATTTTCTCGTTCCCGTGATATAACATTCTAGTGATCAAATCACTTGCTTGCAAGCTAACCAATGTGATATCACCGAGAGGGCCCAAAGTATATCTATCCGTCATCAGGATGAACAAATTCCACTCTTGATCCATGATTCTCAACATAACACTTTAGTAGCTTTGAAGCCATCTTTATAATCACCCAGTTACGGTGTGACGTTTGATGTCAACAAGAATCTCTTCCGGTGTTAATGATTGGCATGATCTCATGGTCTAAGGATTAGGATCACTTCGTAAGTTGTTTATAGCAATATAAACTCAATGACTTTGATCGTAATGCTATACTTTGGATGAATGTTCATCACACCATTACACTAATGTTGTGATCTCATTATTAACAACATCCAATGTCTATGATCAGGAAACTGTGATCATCTTGTTAATCAACGAACTAGTTTATGAGAGAGGCATAACTAGGAACTTTATGTTTGTTTATTAAAAACACATGTATTAACGTTTCCGTATTAATACAATTATAGCATGCAAAACAACATCTATCATATACTTGGAATACACATAATAAACACTTTATTATTGCCTCTCAGGGCATATTCCCTTCAGCTGGATGAGTTCTATCATGTAATCGAATAAGATTGTTAGGGCATAGTGCCTAGTATCTCTATTAGTGCTATTTGACTTTGTTGCAACTTGTTGTGCTTAATGCTTGTCACTAGGGACCGAGTGCCATGATCTCAGATCTGAACTTATTATTGAATCATTATGATAGTATTGTTTATGATCTTATCTGCAAGTTGTGTACACATATCATTGTCCGGATCCAAAGGCCCCAAAGTGACAATAATTGGGACAACCAGAGGGGATGGCTGTGATGTGAGGATCACATGTGTTCACGGAGTGTTAATGCTTTGCTCCGGTGCTCTATTAAAAGGAACACCTTAATTGCCAGTAGTTCCCTAGAGGCCCCGCTGCCACGGGCTAGCTAGACAGAAGATGTTGTGCAAGTTCTCATTGCGAGGATGTATGACTATATTTGGAGCACATTCCTAGGATTGTTTAGCATTTGGATGCTTGTTATTATTTATCTGCATGCCCTAGTTCTTGAAGTTACATGTTTAGACTCGTCCATGCAATGCCCGTCCATCCATCCCTATGCCTACCGCACTCGAATCCTACTGTTACCGTTATTGTTACTATTGCTATTGTTTCACTGTTGCTGTTACTGCTGCTGTTGCTTTGTTGTTGCTACTACAAACTGTTGCTACTGATAAACTTCTGTGAGCAAGAACTATTTCCAGGTGCAGCTGAACTAACAATTCAGTTGTTAAGGCTTGCAAGTATTCTTTGGCTCCCCTTGTGTCGAATCAATAAATTGGGTAATACTACGCGTGAAGACTGTTGCGATCCCCTACACTTGTGGGTCATCAAGACTATTTTCTGGCGCCATTGCCGGGGAGCATAGCTTTATTTGTAAGTTTACTTAGATCTATTATTTTTCACTGGTACTCCTTTCATCATGGCGAAGTCTCATGATGGAAAGTTCCCTATTTTACAATCCACTACAAGAAGAGGTACATGTTGGAGATATGCCCTAGAGGCAATAATAAATGTAGTTATTATTATATCTTTGTGTTTATGATAAATGTTTACATTCATGCTATAATAGTATTAACAAGGAAACATTGATACTTATGTGATTTGTAAACTTAATTTGAAGTCCCTAGTATAGCCTCTATACTTCACTAGCTTGTTGGTTGATTAATGATTGTGGTTTCCCTATCATGAACATTGAGATGTTATCAACAACAAGATCATATCGTTAGGAGAATGATATGGTGGACATACTCCTATAGATAAGAGTAGCATAAAGATCAAGTCATTTCAATAGTTCAATTGCTATATGCTTTCTGATACATAGTAACCTAATTCCTTCGACCATGAGATCATGCATATCACCTTTACCGGATGGATGCTTTGATGACATCAAACACCACACCGTAACTGGGTGGTTATAAAGGTGGCATTGAGTGTTCGGAAAGTTTTGGTTGAGACACATGGATCAAGAGTGGGATTTGTCCATCCATATGACGGATAGATATACTCCGGGCCCTCTCGGTGGAATGTCATCCAATTAGCTTGCAAGCATGTGACTTGGTCACAAGGGATCACATATCACGGGAACGAGAAAAGAGTACTTATCAGTAACGAGGTTGAACTAGGTATGCAGAGATACCGACGATCATAACCTCGGATAAGTAACATATCGTGAGACAAAGGGAAATTGGTATTGTATGTAAGTGGTTCATTCGATCACAAAGTAATCGTAGAAATATGTGGGAGCCATATGAATTTCCAGATTCCTCTATTGGTTATTGTTCGGAGAAGTGTCTCGATCATGTCCGCATAATTCACGAACCGTAGGGAGACACACTTAAGGATTCGACGTTGTTTGAGTAGTTATGGTATTATGAGAAAGAGACCGAATGTTGTTCGGAGTCTCGGATGGGATCCGGGATATCACGAGGTGATCCGGAATGGTCCGGAGAATAAGATTTATATAAGGAAAGTCCCGTTTCGGAGTTCGGGAATGATTCCGGTGTTTTCATCGGGAATGTTCTAGAAGGTTCCGGATTGTCCGGCACTTCGGGGGGGAAGGGGTACATGAATGTGTCATTACATATTGGAATGATTGCATCATGTACTAAGTGTTCTTGTTGTCCCAAATAAAGGATTAAATTGAATCCTAAAACAGAAAAGTCAAATGTCCAGTTTGAAAGTCAAACGGCTAAAACAAGTTTCCACCTCTAAATCTCCGGTTTAGAGCCGTTTTGGTTTAGAGCTTCTAATTGCTTTAGCCAGCGGTTTAGAGCCTTCTAATTGGTGTGTCTAATCTCTAGACCACTAATTGCCCTCTCTCATAATCCACCATACTCGCTCCGGCTTAAGGCGAAGCCCTGCGGGATTTCCCCTCTACTTCCGGTACCACGCCGTTGTGCTGCCGGAATCGCGAGGAGAGTGCTACAACCTCCGCTGCCTGCTGGAACAAGGGAGAGGAAGGTCTTCGTCGAGTACCGAACGTGTGACCGACTGCGGGAGCGCTGCCGGAACGCAGCGCCGGAAGGATCGTCTACACGATCTTGAGATCGGGAAGAGTACGACTACATCACCCATGAGAATCCGCTCTCGTTAAACGCTCTGGAATCTTCGAGGGTAAGTTATTCCATCGACTCGTTGCTACAATCTAGTAGATAGATCTTGGCTTGTTTGTTTGTATGCGATAGAAATTTTTTGTTTTCCATGCTACGAACCCCTACAGTGGTATCATAGCCGTGTCTATATGTAGATCTGTTGCACGAGTAGAACACAATGGTCATTGTGGGCGTTGATGCTTTTATTGTCGATTGCTTCTTTTGTACTTTGCATCTTGCGGTATGTTGGGATGAAGCGGACCGGGCTAACCTTACATGACATCGTTCATGAGACTTGCTCCACGCTTGACATGCAACTAGTATTGCATAAGTGGCTTTGCGGGTACCTGTTTCTCCTAGCATAGTTAAGATCCAATTTACAACGGGTGATTAACAATACTAGTATCAATGTTGTGGTTCTTGTTCGTAAGTTAGAACGACACTTATTGAAAGCCCCAAACCACGTAAAATATGCAAAGAAAGTAGAGGCGTCTAACTTTGTTTTGCAGGGGTGTGCAGTGATGTGATATGGCCATGATTGTGATTATATTTGATGTATGCAATGTTCCTTATTGTAAGTCGGCAACCGGCAGGAGCCATATGGTTGTCTTTAATTTATGTTAAGACCCGCGTGTCTATTCAAAGTAGTTGTAATAGTTGAAGCCGGTGGACGACAACCATGGAGTAGCGTCATTGACCTTGATGCAATGCCGGTGATGATGGAGATCATGTTCGTGCTTGAAGATGGAGATCGGAAGCACAAAGAAGAAAGGCCATATCATATCACATATATATTGAATTGCATGTGATGTTAATCCTTTATGCATCTTGTATTGCTTAGTAGACGACGGTAGCATTATAAGATGATCCCTCATGCACATGAATTTCAAGTCATAAAGTGTTCACCCTTAGTCAGCACCGTTGCTAAAGCTTGTTGTTTCGAAGCACCACGTGATGATCGGGTGTGTTAGATTCTGCAAGTGTATACAACGTGAGCAAGCCAGATTTGCTCATGCGGAAACTAAGGTTTGATCTTGACGAGCCTAGCATGTACAGACATGGTCTCGGAACACGGATCACCGAAAGGTAAAGCATGAATCATATAGTAGATATGATGAACATGATGATTATTCGCCATTGAAACTATATCAACTCTCGTGATGATCGGTGTTGATGTAGTGGATTTGGTTCGTGTGATCACTAAAACAATGTGAGGGATATTGTTTTGAGTGGGAGTTCACCTAGTTTAATTACATTAATTAATTTGAACTCAATTTGTCATAAACTTAGTCTAAACTATTGCAAATATGTTGTAGATCAATGGCAGCCCCTACCATCAATTTTAATGCGTTCCTAGAGAAAGAAAAGTTGAAAAACAATGGAAGCAACTTCGCGGATTGGTTCCGCAATTTGAGGATTGTCCTCACAGCTGGTAATTTGACCTATGTGCTGGATGCACCGCTGGGTGACCCACCTGCAGCTGATGCTCCCGATGAAGTAAAGAATGTTTACCTCGCTCGGAAGAATGAGTACTCCATAGTTCAGTGTTCTATCTTGTATAGTTTGGAATCGGAGCTTCAGAAAAGGTTTGAGGATTCAGACCCATATGATATTGTCGAGGATCTCAAATTGATTTTTGAGACTCATGCGGCAATTGAAAGCTATGAAGCTTCTGAAAAGTTCTTTAACTGCAAGATGGAAGAGGGCAGCTCCGTCAGTGAGCATGTGCTTAAGATGTCTGGGCACGCAAACAAACTTCAAAGCTTGGGTATAGTGATTCCTAATGCTTTGGGGATTTACCGTGTCCTCCAATCACTACCACCAAGTTACAAGAACTTTGTGATGAACTACAACATGCAGAACATGAACAAAACGTTGCCAGAACTCTTTGCCATGTTGAAATCTGCAGAAGTGGAGATCAAGAAAGAGCACCAAGTGTTGTTGGTCAATAAGACCAAATTCAAGAAAGGC
The DNA here is from genome assembly GCA_910589765.1 of Avena atlantica. Classification (NCBI taxonomy): domain Eukaryota; kingdom Viridiplantae; phylum Streptophyta; class Magnoliopsida; order Poales; family Poaceae; genus Avena; species Avena atlantica. The sequence goes on from OU342736.1 coordinate 354,992,431, forward strand.
AAGTCTAAGCAAAAGGGACACTTCAAGAAGGGTGGTAAGAAAGCTACCACGCCGACGAAGAAGACCAAGGCTGGACCTAAGCCTGATACTGAGTGCTTTTACTGCAAGGGAGAAGGTCACTGGAAGCGGAATTGCCCAAAGTACTTGGCGGATTTGAAGAACGGCAACATCAAGAAGAAAGGTATATCTGATATACATGTTATTGATGTGTATCTCACTAGTAATCGTAGTAGTGCCTGGGTATTTGATACTGGTTCGGTTGCTCATATTTGTAACTCGAAACAGGTGCTGCAGAATAAACGGAAGCTAGCGAAGAACGAGGTGACGATGCGCGTGGGAAACGGATCAAAGGTTGATGTGATCGCGGTCGGCACGCTACCCCTTCATCTACCATCGGGATTAGTTTTATACTTAAATAATTGTTATTTGGTGCCTGCGTTGAGCATGAACATTATATCGGGATCTTGTTTATTGCGAGATGGTTACTTGTTTAAATCCGAGAATAATGGTTGTTCTATTTATATGAGTAATATGTTTTATGCACATGCACCTTTGATAGATGGTCTATTCTTATTGAATCTCGATAGTGGAAATACACATATCAACAACATTGAGGCTAAACGTTTGAAATCAAGCGATAATTCGACCTATATGTGGCACTGTCGTCTTGGTCACATCGGAGTGAAACGTATGAAGAAACTCCATTCCGATGGACTTCTTGAATCACTTGATTTTGAATCATTTGAAAGATGCGAAGCATGTCTGATGGGTAAAATGACTAAGACTCCATTTTCTGGTATGATGGAGCGAGCTACGGACTTATTGGAAATCATACATACCGATGTGTGTGGTCCAATGAGTGTAGCATCACGCGGTGGTTATCGTTATGTTCTTACCTTCACGGATGACTTGAGTAGATATGGGTATATCTATTTCATGAAACATAAGTCCGAAACTTTCGAGAAGTTTAAGGAGTTTCAAAGTGAGGTAGAGAATCAACATAACAAGAAGATTAAATTTCTACGTTCTGATCGTGGAGGTGAATATCTAAGTTACGAGTTTGGCGAGCATTTAAAGAAATGCGGAATACTTTCACAATTGACACCGCCGGGAACACCACAGCGTAATGGTGTGTCCGAACGTCGTAATCGAACTCTCTTAGATATGGTTCGTTCTATGATGTCACTTACAGATTTACCGCTATCATTTTGGGGTTATGCATTAGAAACAACCGCATTCACTTTAAATAGGGCACCATCTAAATCCGTTGAAACGACACCATATGAATTATGGTTTGGGAAGAAACCTAAATTGTCGTTCCTTAAAGTTTGGGGATGCGAAGCCTATGTAAAGAAGTTACAGCCGGACAAGCTTGAACCCAAAGCGGAAAAATGCGTCTTCATAGGATACCCGAAGGAAACTATTGGGTATACCTTCTATCATAGATCCGAAGGCAAAATCTTCGTTGCCAAGAATGGATCCTTTCTAGAGAAGGAATTTCTCTCGAAAGAATTGACTGGAAGGAAAGTAGAACTTGACGAGGTTGTCGAACCTTCTCTCGAAATTGCGAGTAGCGCAGCACCGGAAGAAGTTCCTGTGGTGTCTGCACCAATAAGAGAGGAAGCTAATGATGGTGATCATGAAACTTCGATTGAAGTTGCTACAGAGCCTCGGAGGTCAACGAGAACTCGTACCACTCCAGATTGGTATGATTCCATTATGAATGTCATGTTGGTGGACAACACCGATGACCCCGAGACATATGAGGAAGCGATGATGAGCCCAGATTCCAATAAATGGCAAGAAGCCATGAAATCCGAGATTGGATCCATGTACGAAAACCAAGTATGGACTTTGGTGGACTTACTGGATGGCCGAAAGGCTGTCGAGAACAAATGGATTTTCAAGAAGAAAACAGATGCTGATGGTAATGTTACTGTCTATAAAGCTCGACTTGTCGCAAAAGGGTTTCGACAAATTCAAGGAGTTGACTACGATGAGACTTTCTCACCGGTAGCGAAGCTAAAGTCTGTGAGGATTATGTTAGCAATCGCTGCATATTATGATTATGAGATATGGCAGATGGATGTCAAAACAGCATTCCTCAATGGAGACATTGATGAAGAGTTATATATGATGCAACCCAAAGGTTTTGTCGATCCTAAAGATGCTAACAAGGTATGCAAACTTCAACGGTCCATCTATGGATTGAAGCAAGCATCCCGAAGTTGGAATCAACGTTTTGATAAGGTAATCAAAAGTTTTGGTTTTATACAAACTTATGGAGAAGCTTGTATTTACAAGAAAGTGAGTGGGAGCTCTGTAGCATTCTTAATACTATATGTGGATGACATATTGTTGATTGGGAATGATGTAGACCTTCTTAATAGTGTCAAGGAATATTTGAATAATAGTTTTTCAATGAAGGATCTTGGCGAAGCAGCTTGCATATTAGGCATAAAGATTTATAGAGATAGATCGAAACGCAAAATATCATTGTCACAGAGTACATATTTGGACAAAGTTCTAAAGAGGTTTGGAATGGAAGAAAGCAAGAAAGGGTTCTTGCCCATGTTGCCCAATACAACCTTGAGTAAAACTCAAAGTCCGACATCGGCAGAAGATAGAGAAAGGATGAGTAAGACTCCCTATGCCTCAGCCATAGGATCTCTAATGTATGCCATGCTATGTACTAGACCCGACATTGCATATGCTGTTAGTTTAACTAGCAGATATCAAAGTGATCCAGGAGTGGATCATTGGACAGCGGTCAAAAACATCCTTAAGTACTTGAGAAGAACTAAGGATATGGTTCTTTCTTATGGAGGTGATGAACAGCTCGTTGTTAATGGTTACACCGATGCTAGTTGGAACACCGATCCGGATGATTCTAAATCGCAATCCGGATACGTATTTATTTTGAATGGTGCAGCAGTTAGCTGGAGGAGTGCAAAGCAAAGCGTTGTGGCGAGATCTTCAACTGAATCGGAATACATGGCTGCTTCGGAGGCTTCACAAGAAGCGATATGGATGAAAGAGTTCATTACAGAGCTGGGTGTGGTTCCTAGTGCGCTGGACCAAATGTCTATCTACTGTGATAACATGGGCGCCATAGCCAATGCGCAAGAACCAAGGTCACACAAGAAGCTAAAGCATATCAAGCTACGTTTTCACGCTATTCGAGAACATATCCAGGATGGGGATATAAAGATTTGCAAAGTACACACAGATCTGAATGTGGCGGATCCGTTGACTAAACCTCTCCCGAGGGCAAAACATGACCAACACCAAACTGCCATGGGTGTTCGGTATATTACCATGTAATCTAGATTAGATGACTCTAGTGCAAGTGGGAGACTGTTGGAGATATGCCCTAGAGGCAATAATAAATGTAGTTATTATTATATCTTTGTGTTTATGATAAATGTTTACATTCATGCTATAATAGTATTAACAAGGAAACATTGATACTTATGTGATTTGTAAACTTAATTTGAAGTCCCTAGTATAGCCTCTATACTTCACTAGCTTGTTGGTTGATTAATGATTGTGGTTTCCCTATCATGAACATTGAGATGTTATCAACAACAAGATCATATCGTTAGGAGAATGATATGGTGGACATACTCCTATAGATAAGAGTAGCATAAAGATCAAGTCATTTCAATAGTTCAATTGCTATATGCTTTCTGATACATAGTAACCTAATTCCTTCGACCATGAGATCATGCATATCACCTTTACCGGATGGATGCTTTGATGACATCAAACACCACACCGTAACTGGGTGGTTATAAAGGTGGCATTGAGTGTTCGGAAAGTTTTGGTTGAGACACATGGATCAAGAGTGGGATTTGTCCATCCATATGACGGATAGATATACTCCGGGCCCTCTCGGTGGAATGTCATCCAATTAGCTTGCAAGCATGTGACTTGGTCACAAGGGATCACATATCACGGGAACGAGAAAAGAGTACTTATCAGTAACGAGGTTGAACTAGGTATGCAGAGATACCGACGATCATAACCTCGGATAAGTAACATATCGTGAGACAAAGGGAAATTGGTATTGTATGTAAGTGGTTCATTCGATCACAAAGTAATCGTAGAAATATGTGGGAGCCATATGAATTTCCAGATTCCTCTATTGGTTATTGTTCGGAGAAGTGTCTCGATCATGTCCGCATAATTCACGAACCGTAGGGAGACACACTTAAGGATTCGACGTTGTTTGAGTAGTTATGGTATTATGAGAAAGAGACCGAATGTTGTTCGGAGTCTCGGATGGGATCCGGGATATCACGAGGTGATCCGGAATGGTCCGGAGAATAAGATTTATATAAGGAAAGTCCCGTTTCGGAGTTCGGGAATGATTCCGGTGTTTTCATCGGGAATGTTCTAGAAGGTTCCGGATTGTCCGGCACTTCGGGGGGGAAGGGGTACATGAATGTGTCATTACATATTGGAATGATTGCATCATGTACTAAGTGTTCTTGTTGTCCCAAATAAAGGATTAAATTGAATCCTAAAACAGAAAAGTCAAATGTCCAGTTTGAAAGTCAAACGGCTAAAACAAGTTTCCACCTCTAAATCTCCGGTTTAGAGCCGTTTTGGTTTAGAGCTTCTAATTGCTTTAGCCAGCGGTTTAGAGCCTTCTAATTGGTGTGTCTAATCTCTAGACCACTAATTGCCCTCTCTCATAATCCACCATACTCGCTCCGGCTTAAGGCGAAGCCCTGCGGGATTTCCCCTCTACTTCCGGTACCACGCCGTTGTGCTGCCGGAATCGCGAGGAGAGTGCTACAACCTCCGCTGCCTGCTGGAACAAGGGAGAGGAAGGTCTTCGTCGAGTACCGAACGTGTGACCGACTGCGGGAGCGCTGCCGGAACGCAGCGCCGGAAGGATCGTCTACACGATCTTGAGATCGGGAAGAGTACGACTACATCACCCATGAGAATCCGCTCTCGTTAAACGCTCTGGAATCTTCGAGGGTAAGTTATTCCATCGACTCGTTGCTACAATCTAGTAGATAGATCTTGTCTTGTTTGTTTGTATGCGATAGAAATTTTTTGTTTTCCATGCTACGAACCCCTACAGTACAGTCCTAAACACCTCTGCTGCTCTTGATTCACCGTCTGTTATAAGTAAGCTTGTGACACCACCACCACATGCTCATGCTACACATACTGCTACTACTGCTGAATCTGAAACTGCTTTTGATACTCATGATGTTACTACTGCTGTGCTTGATGTGAGTGGTTCATTAGGTCCTTTTCTAGATGCTACTATGGCTAGTCTAGGAAATACCGAAACTCCTAGTGAATACACTGTTACACCTGATAGCTCACCTGAGTCTAGTGAGAGTTATGATATTAATCGTCTAATTGTGTTGAGGAATGAGTTGATGATCGAGGACGCGATATAGGTGTTGGAGATATGCCCAAGAGGCAATAATAAAGTGGGTTATTATCATATCTTCATACTTATGATAAATGTTTACATACCATGCTATAATTGTATTAACAGGAAACATTAATACTTGTGTGATTTGTAAACATAAAAGAGTCCCTAGTAAAGCCTCTTGTTAAACTAGCTTGTTGGTTAATATATGATCATGGTTTCCTGATCATGAACATAGAGATGTTATTAACAACAATATCATATCATTAGGAGAATGATGTGATGGACATACTCCTATAGATAAGCGTAGCATAAAGATCAAGTCATTTCAATAGTTCAATTGCTATATGCTTTCTGATACATAGTAACCTAATTCCTTCGACCATGAGATCATGCATATCACCTTTACCGGATGGATGCTTTGATGACATCAAACACCACACCGTAACTGGGTGGTTATAAAGGTGGCATTGAGTGTTCGGAAAGTTTTGGTTGAGACACATGGATCAAGAGTGGGATTTGTCCATCCATATGACGGATAGATATACTCCGGGCCCTCTCGGTGGAATGTCATCCAATTAGCTTGCAAGCATGTGACTTGGTCACAAGGGATCACATATCACGGGAACGAGAAAAGAGTACTTATCAGTAACGAGGTTGAACTAGGTATGCAGAGATACCGACGATCATAACCTCGGATAAGTAACATATCGTGAGACAAAGGGAAATTGGTATTATATGTAAGTGGTTCATTCGATCACAAAGTAATCGTAGAAATATGTGGGAGCCATATGAATTTCCAGATTCCTCTATTGGTTATTGTTCGGAGAAGTGTCTCGATCATGTCCGCATAATTCACGAACCGTAGGGAGACACACTTAAGGATTCGACGTTGTTTGAGTAGTTATGGTATTATGAGAAAGAGACCGAATGTTGTTCGGAGTCTCGGATGGGATCCGGGATATCACGAGGTGATCCGGAATGGTCCGGAGAATAAGATTTATATAAGGAAAGTCCCGTTTCGGAGTTCGGGAATGATTCCGGTGTTTTCATCGGGAATGTTCTAGAAGGTTCCGGATTGTCCGGCACTTCGGGGGGGAAGGGGTACATGAATGTGTCATTACATATTGGAATGATTGCATCATGTACTAAGTGTTCTTGTTGTCCCAAATAAAGGATTAAATTGAATCCTAAAACAGAAAAGTCAAATGTCCAGTTTGAAAGTCAAACGGCTAAAACAAGTTTCCACCTCTAAATCTCCGGTTTAGAGCCGTTTTGGTTTAGAGCTTCTAATTGCTTTAGCCAGCGGTTTAGAGCCTTCTAATTGGTGTGTCTAATCTCTAGACCACTAATTGCCCTCTCTCATAATCCACCATACTCGCTCCGGCTTAAGGCGAAGCCCTGCGGGATTTCCCCTCTACTTCCGGTACCACGCCGTTGTGCTGCCGGAACCGCGAGGAGAGTGCTACAACCTCCGCTGCCTGCTGGAACAAGGGAGAGGAAGGTCTTCGTCGAGTACCGAACGTGTGACCGACTGCGGGAGCGCTGCCGGAACGCAGCGCCGGAAGGATCGTCTACACGATCTTGAGATCGGGAAGAGTACGACTACATCACCCATGAGAATCCGCTCTCGTTAAACGCTCTGGAATCTTCGAGGGTAAGTTATTCCATCGACTCGTTGCTACAATCTAGTAGATAGATCTTGTCTTGTTTGTTTGTATGCGATAGAAATTTTTTGTTTTCCATGCTACGAACCCCTACAGTACAGTCCTAAACACCTCTGCTGCTCTTGATTCACCGTCTGTTATAAGTAAGCTTGTGACACCACCACCACATGCTCATGCTACACATACTGCTACTACTGCTGAATCTGAAACTGCTTTTGATACTCATGATGTTACTACTGCTGTGCTTGATGTGAGTGGTTCATTAGGTCCTTTTCTAGATGCTACTATGGCTAGTCTAGGAAATACCGAAACTCCTAGTGAATACACTGTTACACCTGATAGCTCACCTGAGTCTAGTGAGAGTTATGATATTAATCGTCTAATTGTGTTGAGGAATGAGTTGATGATCGAGGACGCGATATAGGTGTTGGAGATATGCCCAAGAGGCAATAATAAAGTGGGTTATTATCATATCTTCATACTTATGATAAATGTTTACATACCATGCTATAATTGTATTAACAGGAAACATTAATACTTGTGTGATTTGTAAACATAAAAGAGTCCCTAGTAAAGCCTCTTGTTAAACTAGCTTGTTGGTTAATATATGATCATGGTTTCCTGATCATGAACATAGAGATGTTATTAACAACAATATCATATCATTAGGAGAATGATGTGATGGACATACTCCTATAGATAAGCGTAGCATAAAGATCAAGTCATTTCAATAGTTCAATTGCTATATGCTTTCTGATACATAGTAACCTAATTCCTTCGACCATGAGATCATGCATATCACCTTTACCGGATGGATGCTTTGATGACATCAAACACCACACCGTAACTGGGTGGTTATAAAGGTGGCATTGAGTGTTCGGAAAGTTTTGGTTGAGACACATGGATCAAGAGTGGGATTTGTCCATCCATATGACGGATAGATATACTCCGGGCCCTCTCGGTGGAATGTCATCCAATTAGCTTGCAAGCATGTGACTTGGTCACAAGGGATCACATATCACGGGAACGAGAAAAGAGTACTTATCAGTAACGAGGTTGAACTAGGTATGCAGAGATACCGACGATCATAACCTCGGATAAGTAACATATCGTGAGACAAAGGGAAATTGGTATTGTATGTAAGTGGTTCATTCGATCACAAAGTAATCGTAGAAATATGTGGGAGCCATATGAATTTCCAGATTCCTCTATTGGTTATTGTTCGGAGAAGTGTCTCGATCATGTCCGCATAATTCACGAACCGTAGGGAGACACACTTAAGGATTCGACGTTGTTTGAGTAGTTATGGTATTATGAGAAAGAGACCGAATGTTGTTCGGAGTCTCGGATGGGATCCGGGATATCACGAGGTGATCCGGAATGGTCCGGAGAATAAGATTTATATAAGGAAAGTCCCGTTTCGGAGTTCGGGAATGATTCCGGTGTTTTCATCGGGAATGTTCTAGAAGGTTCCGGATTGTCCGGCACTTCGGGGGGGAAGGGGTACATGAATGTGTCATTACATATTGGAATGATTGCATCATGTACTAAGTGTTCTTGCTGTCCCAAATAAAGGATTAAATTGAATCCTAAAACAGAAAAGTCAAATGTCCAGTTTGAAAGTCAAACGGCTAAAACAAGTTTCCACCTCTAAATCTCCGGTTTAGAGCCGTTTTGGTTTAGAGCTTCTAATTGCTTTAGCCAGCGGTTTAGAGCCTTCTAATTGGTGTGTCTAATCTCTAGACCACTAATTGCCCTCTCTCATAATCCACCATACTCGCTCCGGCTTAAGGCGAAGCCCTGCGGGATTTCCCCTCTACTTCCGGTACCACGCCGTTGTGCTGCCGGAATCGCGAGGAGAGTGCTACAACCTCCGCTGCCTGCTGGAACAAGGGAGAGGAAGGTCTTCGTCGAGTACCGAACGTGTGACCGACTGCGGGAGCGCTGCCGGAACGCAGCGCCGGAAGGATCGTCTACACGATCTTGAGATCGGGAAGAGTACGACTACATCACCCATGAGAATCCGCTCTCGTTAAACGCTCTGGAATCTTCGAGGGTAAGTTATTCCATCGACTCGTTGCTACAATCTAGTATATAGATCTTGTCTTGTTTGTTTGTATGCGATAGAAATTTTTTGTTTTCCATGCTACGAACCCCTACAGTACAGTCCTAAACACCTCTGCTGCTCTTGATTCACCGTCTGTTATAAGTAAGCTTGTGACACCACCACCACATGCTCATGCTACACATACTGCTACTACTGCTGAATCTGAAACTGCTTTTGATACTCATGATGTTACTACTGCTGTGCTTGATGTGAGTGGTTCATTAGGTCCTTTTCTAGATGCTACTATGGCTAGTCTAGGAAATACCGAAACTCCTAGTGAATACACTGTTACACCTAATAGCTCACCTGAGTCTAGTGAGAGTTATGATATTAATCGTCTAATTGTGTTGAGGAATGAGTTGATGATCGAGGACGCGATATAGGTGTTGGAGATATGCCCAAGAGGCAATAATAAAGTGGGTTATTATCATATCTTCATACTTATGATAAATGTTTACATACCATGCTATAATTGTATTAACAGGAAACATTAATACTTGTGTGATTTGTAAACATAAAAGAGTCCCTAGTAAAGCCTCTTGTTAAACTAGCTTGTTGGTTAATATATGATCATGGTTTCCTGATCATGAACATAGAGATGTTATTAACAACAATATCATATCATTAGGAGAATGATGTGATGGACATACTCCTATAGATAAGCGTAGCATAAAGATCAAGTCATTTCAATAGTTCAATTGCTATATGCTTTCTGATACATAGTAACCTAATTCCTTCGACCATGAGATCATGCATATCACCTTTTCCGGATGGATGCTTTGATGTCATCAAACACCACACCGTAAGAGGGTGGCTATAAAGGTGGCATTGAGTGTTCAGAAAGTATTGGTTGAAACACATGGATCAAGAGTGGGATTTGTCCATCCATATGACGGATAGATATACTCTGGGCCCTCTCGGTGAAATGTCATCCAATTAGCTTGCAAGCATGTGACTGGCTCACAAGGGATCACATATCACGGGAACGAGAAAAGAGTACTTATCGGTAACGAGGTTGAACTAGGTATGCAGAGATACCGACGATCATAACCTCGGATAAGTAAACTATCGTGAGACAAAGGGAAATTGGTATCGTATGTAAGTGGTTCATTCGATCGCAAAGTAATCGTAGAAATATGTGGGAGCCATGTGAATTTCCAGATTCCTCTATTGGTTATTGTTCGGAGAAGTGTCTCGATCATGTCCGCATAATTCACGAACCGTAGGGAGACACACTTAAGGATTCGACGTTGTTTGAGTAGTTATGGTATTATGGGAAAGAGACCGAATGTTGTTCGGAGTCTCGTATGGGATCCGGGATATCACGAGGTGATCCGGAATGGTCCGGAGAATAAGATTTATATAAAGAAAGTCCCGTTTCAGAGTTCGGGAATGATTCCGGTGTTTTCATCGGGAATGTTCTAGAAGGTTCCGGATTGTCCGGCACTCCGGAGGGGGAGGGGTACATGAATGTGTCATTACATATTGGAATGATTGCATCATGTACTAAGTGTTCTTGCTGTTCCAAATAAAGGATTAAATTGAATCCTAAAACAGAAAAGTCAAATGTCCAGTTTGAAAGTCAAACGGCTAAAACAAGAAACTGTGCGAAACAAGCAAGAGGTGGTTGGAACCGACTTGGGGGAGGAGTCCCTCCAAGCCGGCGCGCCAACCAAGGCCGACTTGGGGAGGGACTCCCCTCCCCTTGGCCGCCCCTCCCACCTATAAAAGGAGGGGCAGGGCCTCCTCCTCTAGACACACAAGTTCCTATCCTCTAAATCTCTGGTTTAGAGCCGTTTTGGTTTAGAGCTTCTAATTGCCCTAGCCTTCGGTTTAGAGCCTTCTAATTGGTGTGTCTAATCTCTAGACCACTAATAGTTCTCTCTCATACTCCACCATACTCGCTTCGGCTTAAGGCGAAGCCCCGCGGGATCTCCCCTCTACTTCCGGTACCACGCCGTTGTGCTGCCGGAATCGCGAGGAGAGTGCTACAACCTCCGCTGCCTGCTGGAACAAGGGAGAGGAAGGTCTTCGTCGAGTACCGAACGTGTGACCGACTGTGGGAGCGCTGCCGGAATGCAGCGCCGGAAGGATCGTCTACGCGATCTTGAGATCGGAAAGAGTACGACTACATCACCCACGAGAATCTGCTCTCGTTAACCGCTTTGGAATCTTCGAGGGTAAGTTATTCCATCGACTCGTTGCTACAATCTAGTAGATAGATCTTGGCTTGTTTGTTTGTATGCGATAGAAATTTTTTGTTTTCCATGCTACGAACCCCTACAATAGGATCTTCACCCTTTCCCTGCGGAGCGTCTGACATCATGCGCGCGTTCGAATTTTGAACCTGACGGCGGCTCCTGGCCACTGCGGCGGCGCTGGCCCTCGCGATGCGGCCCATCCTCACCGGGGTTGCCCCTCCCCTGCGCTGGCATGCTTCGTTGGCCTCCATCTTCGCTGGCTACCGCCCTGGCTGGTCGGCGGACATTGTGGTGCTGCAGCTAGAGGAGGGTCGATGGGTGTTGCTCAACCAGGCGGGGGTCGTCATCGACGCCCGTGACCGGCGGAGGGGTGAATTCGTGCGATAGGGGGCGACACTCTCCTTCCTGGCGCACTCAGTCCTAGTAGGTTGCAGGGCTCCGTTGGCTGCGTCCCCGGCGTCCTCCGCACATCGTCCCCCTGATCCCAACGCGGCCTTTCTCTCATGCGCAAGTTGCGGCGCTGGCAGACCTCCACGGTCTCGCATGGGGAGACGTCGAGGAGGAGGAAGGGCCGTCTGCCCGTCGGGCGCCAGTGGCGGAGGCGACGGTGCCGGTCTTTGGCGTGCGCACGCTGGGCGAGGAGTCGGATGGTGAGCGCGGTGTCCCCATGCCGAGATGCGCCTCTTCCTTGCTTCGCCCCTCCCTGGGGGAGTTATTCCCACTGGCGCAGGGGCTGCGAAGCAGCCTCGCCGGAGGGGAGGACCCTCGCCGCGGCGTCACCTGGCGGCGCCAAAAAAGGGAGTGGGTGGGGTGAGAAGGGGCCCCAGGCGGGCCCGCGTGGGCCTTGACGGGGCCGCGGGTAGGCTAGTCTTCGGGGGTGCTCGTGGGCCTCGGCCTGTGGATAGCCCACGCTGGACAGCCCAACAGCCGGGTGCTATTCTAACCCTAGCTGGCCCCACTCTCTCTCACTGTTCCCTCCCCGTCGCCGCCCCCGTTTCCGCGTCCAGTCCCGCTCGTGACGCCCACATGCCGCCGTCCTCCCCACGTCCACCCCCGGTCCTACATCGCCGCCCTCATGGCGCCACGTCCGCGAAGCCCATCGGCAGCGCCCCGCGCCCTCTCACCTCGCTGCGCTTCCCCCCGACGCTCTTCCCCATGGCGTCCCTCTCCCCCCTCATAGGGCCCCCTCCCTGGACCGTCGCCCCCCACACGCAGGGGCACCTGCGGGCATACCGCCACCCTACACGCTGCTCCCCGCCGCTGTCGGGCTGAGTCCAGCAGCCCCGCCGCCAGTCTCGATCCCCGCCCCGAGTGTGGCGCCACTTTGAGGCCCCGAGGCGTTCTCCCCCGTGCCCACAAGAACTTGCACGGGAGGAGCGTCTCCGGGCCGACGCGCTGCAGGCCCGTGAGGAGATGGAGGTTGTGCGGGCTGGCCCGGGTCGGGCCGATGCGGGACCCTGGCGTGCGGACCGCGCCCCTGTTCCATCGGCTGCGGCGGCGGAGGCAGCCGCGGTGGACTCGTGCGCTCCCAAGAAGAAGAAGAGTAAGAAGAAGAGGAAGGGCCTGTCGTCGGTCCCCGTGGATCCCTCGACCGCAACTGTCCCCGCCGCTGGACTTTTGGGCGCCCATCCTAGGGCCTCTATGGCAGGGGGAGGCGGTTCCCTATCGGCCGCTGCCATCCCCCGCCGCAGGGAGACCCTGGAGTACTACGGCCATGGAGTGGACGGAGGCTTCTACTTTATTGACATGGGTGGAGTGCCGATGACCGTCCCCGAGACCCTCGCCATGGTGACGATCCTCCCAGACCAGGACCCTCCGCTCTCTGTCGAGGTGACGAAGGCTCTGATCCAGGAGGAGCTTACCGTGGTGCTACCTGGACATGAATGGCCGGTCCGCCGTGTCTCCGACTCTGAGTTCGCGGTCTCCTTCCTGTCGGTGGCGATACTGTGTATGTGTGCATGTGTCACGTCTTTCACCCTCCCTCTGCACCAGCTGAAGGTCTCCATCCAGCCTTCCACCGCTGCCTAGGAGACGGTTTTCACCCTTGCGGAGGTGTGGGTGCGCCTGCACGGGGTTCCCTCTGAGGCTAGGATGCCAGAGGTGGTGGCGCTAGTGTCCCAGATGGTGGGAAAAATCATGGCTTTCGACGTGGGCTCGATCTTGAGACACGACCTGATTTGCTTTCGGCTCCTCTGCCCCGACACCTCGATCTTCTCGGTCTCGCTGCTGCGCGTCTTCTTCGATAGGGTTGGAGGGACCTCCCAGTGGAGCTAGAGGAGGAGGCTGGCACTGAGCTTAGTTCCACACACGCTCTGACCCTTTCCCCCACTAACGGCGCCGAGACTGGAGGTGGTGGTGCGGGGGGTAGAGACTCGGACGATAGCAACTTTGGGTCTCACCCAGAATTGCCTCTCGCCACTGACGCGTCCCCCCACCCCCTCCACCCCCGAAAGGGGGAGCAAGGGCCCCTCGACTCGCTCGCTGGCTGTTGGTGGTTCCGGGGGAGGCCCGTTATTCCCGGATCGTCGCCCCCTCTCGCTGAGTGCGCCATCCAAGATGGCTCCGGTGGACGTTCCACTTTGCCTCCGCCCCGACCCACCGATGTCCCTCTACTTCGACATCACGCAGTACGGCTCCAACCTCTCTCGCCGGTCGCCTCCTGCCATGCACTCTCTAGCCTCACCACCGTCGTCACAGGCGGAGGAGACCTCAGGCAGCGTTGGGATGGTCGTTTTCTCCCACCCGTCCCCACGCTCCCCTAGGGTGGTGTGCTACTCCCTTGCCCCGGACACCCCCGACCCCTCCAATGTGGCAGCTGGCGTCACCGACTCTAACTCCCTGGTGGCCTCGTCCAGGCTGCGCCATACCAGGGGCCCTTGCCCGCCGCCTCCACCCCCCTCCCGCCACAATGTTCGCCTCGCGGATGCTAAGACGGGCCTTCCTGGGCCAGAGCCGATGGTGGCGGAGCAGGCTTTCCACCACGTCACGGCCCTTGACGAGCTTCCAGGTACCTCCCCTTCTCTCCCCCCGTTTTCCGCTAACCCTTCCCCCTCTGGTTTACCCGGTTCGGCATTATGTGTGCTCTCGGAGGTGTCGTTGGCCCATCTGGGTGAAGTGGCTGATGACTGTGGGCTTGTATTCCGTGGCGAGAGGCCCCCCTACTAGATCAGATATCTGCCATTAAGGCACGGGAGGGGTATGCAGGAGCGATCGCTGCTGCCCGGGCGCGAGATGCCCGGGAGCATGAACGCGCCCTGATCCTTGCCGAGTCTAGGTCCGTCGGACCGGGACCCAGCGAGGATCCCCTGCCTGCACCTGATGAGCGGGTGGATTCACACAGGCCCGCCCCCTCGGGTAGGCCTCGTGGGAGACCACCCAAGGCATCCTCGGTCCGTCACCCGGCTGGTCGTGCCCGCTCGGTCCCCACTAAGGGGACCCCCTGGCTTGAGTTCCCCTATGGACCTCCTTCGGGCCATCCGGGCATTCATTTGGAACATCCCGGGGTTCGAGCATGAAGGTCGGCGCTGACAGATCCGTGAATATATCCTCCTTGAAGCGCCGGATATTGTCGGCCTTCAAGAGACGATTCGCCAGGATTTCTCCATAGCTGAGTTGGATGGTCTGAGCCGCTACAAGTTCTCCTGGTCGTGGCTCCCCGCCAATGGCCACTCGGGAGGGATACTCCTGGGGGTGAAGGAGGATACCTTCGAGGTTGAGGATATGGAACGCGGGGAGTTCTTCGTGAGCATGGTGCTCACCCATAGACAATCTTGTTTCAAATGGGAGATGATCGTTGTCTATGGCCCCACGGACCATAGGAGGTCTGTTGAGTTTTTGCACGAGCTGAAGTTGAAAGTGGAACGGACAGAGATCCCGGTGGTAGTGGCCGGTGATTTCAACCTTATCTGATCCACGGACGATAAAAGTTCGGCGGACGCGGACCTCCCTAGGATGCATATGTTTAATGACTGGATCGCGGACCTCGCCCTTCGTGAGATCGTGCGAGTCGGTGCTACATATACATGGACAAATAAGCAGCGTGACCCGGTTTGTAGTGTTCTGGATCGTGTCTTGGTGTCTGTTGACTGGGAGGTGGCCTTCCCGCTATGCTCCCTGAAGGCGGTCACCCGGATTGGCTCCGACCATACTCCCCTCCTCCTCTCCTCTGGGGGGTCGCTCCCCGCGGCTCAACCGCTTCCATTTTGAGTCCTTTTGGCTTCAGAAGCAGGGATTCGTGGAGGCGGTGTGGGCCCGGTGGTGGTCGGCAGCTGCCTCTCCCCCTCGTGTTTTCTCGGCGGTGGATATTTGGCACCACTGTGCCAAGATGTCCCGGCAATTCATGAGGGGCTAGGAGGCCAATTTGGGGGCGGAGCTTAGGGACCAGAAGGACACCATCTTGCGGGAGATCCAGGCCTTAGATCGAGAGGCCGACCTCCAGGGCCTCACGGCGGAGGCATGTTCTCATAGGTACTCCCTGGAGACCTCCATTATGGAGATCTATAGGGGAAAAGAGGCATTCTGGCGATAGCGGAGTCGTCAGAACTGGACTATCCAGGGGGAATCAAACACGAACTACTTCCATGCCATCGCAAATGGTAGGAGAAGGAAATCCTCGATCCCCTGCCTCTGGGATGGGGATTCCCTACTGGAATCCCCTCAGGACTTGTCCTCCCATATTTATGCGTTCTACATGGGGCTCTTCTCGTCCTCTCCTCCTTCCGGCCTTTCCCTTGCCTCAGATTTTTGGTCGGGCAGGGCCTTGGTCACCCCTGCGGAGAATGTGGACCTCACCCATCCCTTTCTCCCGAGAGAGGTGGCTGTGGCCCTGAAGTCGATGAAGTCGGGCTCGGCTCCTGGGCCGGACGGGTTGCCGGTGAGCTTCTTTCAGACCTTTTGGGACCAGCTCCAGCCGGTGATCTTTCCGATGCTCCAGGAATTCTATACTGGAATCTGGTTATTACCCTGATCACCAAGATCGTGGGGGCCACCGATATCCGGCAATTCCGCCCGATCACGGTCATAAATGTCATTCAGCGGCTCTTTGCAAAGGTCTGTGCTCTCCGGATTGCCCCGGTGCTAGAGAGACTCACCCACCCCCTCCAGTTTGCTTTCCTGAAGGGACGCCTCATTCACGACGATGTGCTGGCGCTTCATGAAATTATTCATGAGGTCAAATCACGCCGTCAGAAAGGGGTGTTCCTCAAACTAGACTTCCAGAAAGCCTATGACCGTCTGGATTGGGAATTCTTGAGGTAGGTGTTGGAAAGGAGAGGGTTTGATGATCGCATGATTTGCTGGATCATGCAGTTTGTGATGAGCGATAGGATGGCAATCAACATCAACGGGGAGATCGGCCCGTACTTTTCCCCTTTCTGCGGTGTTACATAGGGGGACCCGATCTCCCCCCTCTTGTTTAATGCCGTTGTGGATGCCCTGGCAGAGATTTTGGATAGAGCCAAGATCGCTGGCCACATTTCGGGTGTGGTGGGGCACCTTATTCCGGGAGGTGGCATTACCCACCTCCAGTATGCGGACGATACTATGATCATGGTTCAGGGTTCGGCCCTTGATATCATCAACCTTAAATTCCCGCTCCTCTGCTTCGAGTCCATGTCGGGGCTGAAGATCAATTTTGATAAGAGCGAGGTGGTGGTGTTGGGGTATTCTGATGAGGATAGTCAGATGATTGCTGACAATCTCAACTTCAAACTGACTGAATTCCCCATCTCCTACTTGGGGATGCCCATTCGGGAGACGGGAGTTTTGATCCGGGACCATGCCCCCTGGTCACGAGGGTCCGCTCAAAGGCTGAACCCTGGCGAGTGCGCCTCACGACTAAGGGGAGCAAAATGGTCGTGATCAACTTATGTCTCTCGAGCTTGCCAATGTACCAGATGGGGATGTACCTGCTCCCGGAGGGGACCCATGACGACTTCGCCAAGGAGTTATCTAGGTTCTTCTGGGCAGCGCGGGACGGCCACCAGAGATACCATATGGTCAAGTGGGCGGACGTTTGCGCCCCCAAGTGTCTTGGGGGCATAGGTATACTTGACTCACGCCTCTTTAACATGGATTTGATGCTGAAATGGGTGTGGCGCATCGTTAGTGATGACGGGGGTCTTTGGCTTCAACTTATCAAGGCCAAATATCTTCGGGGACGCCCGTTGTTGGATTGCGAGCACCAGGAGGGATCTCAATTCTAGAGAGCCATCCAGGATATTAAGCACTTCATCGGGTTGGGCATTGCCTTTGCGTCGGGAAACGGCCGAGGGGTGCGCTTCTGGATGGATCCATGGATCTCCCAGATCCCCTTAGCGGTTCAGTTCCCCGCCATATTCGCCATCTCCGCTGCACCGTTGGCCCTGACTACTGAGGTCTTCGTCGAGGGACGCTGGGCCCTCCTGTTTCGCCGTACCTTTAATACGACTGAGACGACTGAGTTCCAGCAGTTGATGGAGTCCCTCCTCGCGGGACTCTCTAAGGCCCCTGACTCAGCCTCCTGGCGGCTCCACGCTTCAGGGGAGTTCTCGGTGGGCTCGGACTACCGGGCCCTGTTCCAGGGTCCCGAGCTTAGCTGGATGGCTCCCCTTTGGAAGGCCCCCTCCCCCTCAGTACTCGTAGGGGCAGGGGGTTGATGATACGAACGGAGTGAGAAGACAGGCTGTAGTTGGGGGAGTGAGAATCAGGTAGCGCGAAGAGATATCTGATTACTATGACCCCTGGGAAGCCAGCACTCTGAGTGAGCTACTTGTGAAAGAGCGAAGGAAAGTGCGCAGTCGATACATCTAGACCGCTTAAGTATATTTTCGTCTGGCAGCTGCTCCGTGACCGGTTGCCGTCAGGGGTTGAGGTGGCCAAGCAATGGCCCCGGCAATGGTCGGTGTCCCCTATGCGGGACTCCGGAGACCAGCGCTCATATTATGTTCTTGTGCTCTCCGACGCGGTTCCTTTGGAGCTTCGTCCGGGAAGCTCTGGGCCTGACTTGGCAGGCGCAGGACCTCGGGGAGTTCCTGCAGGACCAGGAAAACAGGGTGGGCAGGGGGCGCCGCCTCTTCTAGCTCGTGTTTGCGGCCATCTCCTGGATGCTTTGGAATGTCCGGAACAAGATGGTGATTGAGAAGGTTTACCCTACACGGGCGTCTGACTCTATTTTTGCTTTACTTGCCTTTCTACAGCAGTGGTCTCCCTTGGTACGACAACGTGATCGGGCTGAGTTTGATGACATCCTGAGGGCCCTGAGGACGACGGTGCTCCCCTTCTCGGCGTCGCCACATTCATCGCTCACAGTGCCTGGGGCGTCGTAGCGACCTCGACCGCTTTCTCCACCTTCTTTTGTTTTATTTTTGGGCTTATTGTGCTGTTCACCCAGCGGTTGCGCGAGACCTTTTTCTTTCCTTTGGCTTTTGGCCGGTTATGTGTATGACCGATCATACAGTGGTTGCTTTATTTATAAAGCGGGGCGAAAGCCTGATTTGACAAGTATGATATTAATGATGGTTACATAGATCTCACTGATGAATTTGTTGAAGAGTGCCGAAACACACATGGTGATAGTGCTATTAAGAGTCTCCTTGCTAGACGTACTATTATGCCTAAGAAGTCCTATGATCCTAAGTTTGCCACCTCTCCCATAGATATTAAAGATAAAGATTATGATTTCTCTTATTTAGATATTGTTGAGAAAGAACCTTTTTGTGGTACTGAAAATGAGAGTGTTGTGGCTCATATGAATGAGCTTTCTACTATGAGTGCTTTGTTCTCTGATGATTTTAAAATGCGCAAGTACTTTGTTGCTAAGATCTTCCCTTTTTCACTAAAAGGAGAAGCTAGGGCTTGGTTTAATAGTTTACCTCCTGGTTCCATTGATAGCCCTGATTGCTTATTTCTTCCATAAATATTTTCCTCCCAGTGCTAGACATGCTGCTTTGTAGAGACTTTTTTATTTTAAACAGGGAGAAGAAGAGAAATTGCCTAAGTCATGGAAAAGATTCTGTTCCTTGATTCATGCATATCCTGGATGTCCATTACCTCAGAATGAGCTTCTTGATATTTATTATAATGGACTAACTGATGATTCTAGGACCTACCTAGATAGCTTTGCTGATTGTGTTTTCAGGAAAAGGACTCCTACAAATGCTGAAGAATTAATGAACAAGAAAGCAAGAATTATGATGACTGGACTTCAACTGAGTTGAATACACCTAAGCCTATCACTCCTGAACCAGTTGTTTCTGAACCAATTCCAACACCAACAACAAATAAGAGGGGAGTTATTGCATTAAATGATGAAGTGATGAAGGAAGCTAAAAAGTGTCTAAAGGAGAAAGGTGTTAGATCTGAAGATGTGAAGAATCTACCTCCTATAGAAGAATTATGTAAGCCAATTCCCCACTCATCTACTATTGAGGTACACTCTCTCCAATTTAATGAAGGTGATATTCTTTATGGTAAGCCTCCTGATCAATGCTTAGAGGAACTTGACACATTTATTGTTAAACAAGGTAATTTTAATAAACAAGTTCAGAATCATTTATTGGAAAACTCTAGAGCTATCCATGAGTTGAAAGATATTGTGGAAAGAACTTCTAATGATATTAAAATGCTTTGTAAACACTTTCAAATGGTTCAAACCCAACTTGATCAACTTGCTAAGGTGCAAAAGGATATGCTAGTTAATGCTTCAGGAAATAAACATGCTTATGGAATTAGAACTAGGAGTGGTGCAGCTACTCAAGATCCTTTATATCCTGAAGGACACACTAAAAGAATAGAGCGAGATTCCCAACAAGGTGAGGATAGTGGTAGTCCTTGTAAGAGGAAGAAAAAGAAACATAAGAAAGTTGAGGAACCACTTGAACCTGCTATAGATCCTAATAGTATATTTGTCTCTGATGCTGAAACTGAGAGTGGTAATATTGATGAGTCTCCTGATAAGGAGGAAGTTGAGGAAGAACCTGAGAAACACACTAAGAACACTAGGTACACAAAGGAAGATTTTATTGCTAATAAACATGGTAAAGAGAGAGAACCTTGGGTGCAGAAACCTATGCCTTTTCCAGGTAAGAAACACAAGTCAAAGGAGGAAAAACACTACAACAAGTTTTGTGAGTGGATGAAACCTTTATTTCTGCAAATTCCTTTGACTGATGCTATTAAATTGCCTCCTTATCCAAAGTATATGAAGGATATTGTCTCTAATAAAAGGAAGATTCCTAATGAGGAGATTTCTACTTTGCTTGCTAATTACTCCTTCAATGGTAAGGTTCCAAAGAAACTTAGTGATCCAGGTATACCAACTATTCCTTGCTACATTAAGAATAATTATGTTAGAACTGCTTTATGTGATTTGGGAGCTGGAGTTAGTGTTATGCCTTTTTCTCTCTACAAGAGACTCCATCTAAAAAAGTTGATACCAACTGATATATCTTTGCAAATGGATAATAAGTCAACTACTATTCCTGTTGGTATATGTGAGGATGTTCCTGTTCAAGTTGCTCATAATTGCATGGTCTTAACTGATTTTGTTGTGCTTGAAATGCCTGAAGATGATAATATGTCTATTATTCTTGGGAGACCTTTTCTTAATACTGCAGGTGCTGTCATCAATTGTAATCAAGGAAAAGTAACATTCAATATTAATGACAAAGAGCACACTGTATATTTCCCCAAGAAGGTTGTTAAGAGTTATTGCCTGAATTCTATTGAAAATATTGAGGGCATCAAGGTTGGAAAAATATATTGTCCCATTCCACAAGAAAATTTTGAAACTATTATGATTGGGACCATTGCCATCAAGTATGAGATAACATAATCACCTTGTGGAATGCAACGTTTTGTTTAATATAAGATTGTTTTGGTAACAATACTTGATCAACCTTGTTAACAAAAGGATTTTAATGAACAAAATAATGTTTTCACAGTGGTTATACTTGCTCACTTTTATTTTTCTCCTTTCCAATCTTTGCTCTTCGCCGTGCCTAACTTAAAGGCGTTGGGGAGTTGCTGTCCCGAAACAGATTTCTGTCCTCCACCATAAAAATTTGTGAGGAGTCTCTGTAAGTTGGATTGAGCTAAAAAATTTACGAATAAATCCCCCAGTATGTTAGATAACTTTCGTTAGTTCAACACTTTTTGATTTGAGCAACAGAAGATCTTCGGAAAAATTGGTTTCTACCTGCTAGTCTGTTTTGACAGATTTCTGCCTTTATTTGCATTTGCTTCTTATTGATTCCGTTTCGGGTTCTTTTTGGGAAATTGATATTTTTGAAGGAGTTGATACAGTAGCTTGTGTTTTTAATGAAAAGTCTTGCTATTCCAAAGCTTTGCCAGAGGTCTAATATCTTTTGAATAAACTAATGTTGCTAATGAAGATTGTGTGAAGTTTTGTATGAAGAAAAAATTTCAGGTGTAGAGAGAGGATGATGTAATGAGATGAAGAATGGACAAAATCTCAAGCTTGGGGGAGACACTCCATGTCACCCCAAGAATTATTCAAGAGGTACAAGCGTCAAAGCTTGGGGGTGCCCAAGGCATCCCCTTCTTCATCAATAAAATCTCAGATGTTTATAGACACTTCGTTTTTTATTGTTTCATGCACAGTTGTGTTGTTCTTGGAGCGTCTTAGTTTTTGTTTTTGGTTTCCTTTTGCTTCATTTGGTTTTGTGTTGTTTGCCTTCTAAAAAAATCGAAAACACCAAAAATATTTGTTCTTCTTCTTTGGTTTTGTGAGTTCTTTGCAGGGTTCTGCCGTCCTCAGTGGATTTTGGTTTCATGTTAATTATTCAAGTCACACAAGTGAAGGGCAATAATGAAGATCAAGACAACTCGAGGTGTGGTAAGAGGCTGGTAACGAACTCTATTTGTTTCATTTTTGTACATATACTCATCATTGTGAGCATGCTTAGCCTGTTTGTGTAAGGTGTATGTCATTATAGATGCTTAGTAGTTCTTGCTTGTCTATGATTAGCTCCAGCTTGCTAATAGTTTGTAGCATGTCATATGAATGTTTGCTTGCATTGTTTTATTCATACTTTGGTATGACATTGTGGTATCCTCCTCTGACTGTTCATATGAATCGACTTGGCACATGCTCACGCATGCATATGACTAATCAATAGTCAGTAAGCCTCGATGATTTATTTTGCCTCAGAGTTCTTGTATCACTTTCATGCCATAGTTAGTCCTGTTTTGTTGCAAGCATGATTATGACAGTTATTGCTCTCTCATTTGTTGCTCCCTCTCTATTGCTAGCCTTCACTTGCACTGAGTACGTGCTCTACCTGTGCTTCCAACTCCCCAAAACCAATATTGCCAGCTGTGTCCACCATACCTACCTATTAGCATTATTTGCTATTTCAGTGCATATTCCATATGCCGTGTTTTCTTCCAAAATAAAAATGTTTGTCTGTTTTGAGAAAGTTAGTTAGTAAAGCTCTCACGAACTTGATGCACACTTTATTCCTTGCGCTTAATAATCTTGAACCATTGTGACTAGTCCATGAAAGTTATATGCTTGCTTATTATATGCTGGGAGTCAGCAGAACCGTGCTGTCGCGGGGAAGGCTTTCAACACCTGTTGGATATCTCATCCAGTTGATTATTTGCTCTTTGTTTACAGATGTCGACGATGTGAAATAAAATGGAGGTTGTGAGTTCATGGAGTTTATACATTGTGTTAGAGAAACACCTGGTCCGTTAGCCTAAGCCATGCCTAATCATGGTGGAAACTTGCAGCACCACTGTAATGATCATCTAGGAAGCATCCTCAATAAAAAGCTATGCATATGGTAAATAAAAAGATCACTGAGATGCTCATTGTCTGCTTGCCTTGTCATTTTGGTCAGGAGAAAGCTCATGTACCATGTGCAAGGGGTACCCCGTTGGCCGTTCTCGATGATATGCATGCATTTACAATGACAAGAACTTTCAGGTGACCAAAGTTGAGTAGCATGCGGAGCGACCCTCGTACTCAAGGGACTTGGGATTTCCAGCCTATGGTCTGTCAAGAATATGATTCAGAGTGGACCTCACTTTCAACTTAACCACATGAACATGCCTATTATAGGGGCAATGAGAGCTCAAAGCTAATGAGTACCTTCATTTTAGCATTGGGAAGCATTTCAAACCTTCACAAAACCGTTTTCACAATTTTGTTGAGTCAACACTTATTCTATAAGAACTTTCTTGAGAGCATAGTTGTCATTCTTGTGTTTGTTCCAAAACTTGGTTAATTATTTCATGACTTTGATGCTTGTATCTCTGATATCTTTATCTCTAGTCTTCATGTGAACTTCAAAGGTGCCTTGGCATTTATATTGTGCTCTTCAAACAAAGGCAAGCGAGATACCACTCTATCATACCTTATTATGAGCATTGCAATGTTGATTATGTTTATGTTTCATGCTACTAATTATTATTGAGTTGGTTTCTCGTCATAGCTTGCAATAACTATTGATTAGACTTAGTTGCATACTCTTTATTATGAATTGTCTAAGCATCTACTCCTGTGCTGATAATATATACATCATATGAAGCAAAGTGTTCGTGAAAGTTCTTTTATTGCACTCAGTTTTCAACTGAATTGCTTGAGGACAAAAAATAAGCTAAGGGGGGAGTTGATACATCCAAAACGTATCTACTTTCTCGAATACTTTGCTATTGTTTCTTCTCTAAACTTGTGTGATTTGGATACAACAAACACAGACTAACGCTGTTTTCAGTAGAATTACCTTGGTGTCTTGTTTTTGTGTAGAAAATGAACTATCAGGAAAAATCCCGGAAAATATGCCAAAAACTATTTCTCACCAGAAGATCCACGGAGCCAGAAGGGGAGACACAGAGGACGCCTGAGGGGGCCCAATACCGACCCAAGGCGCGGTCCCACCTAACCCCGCGCCTGGGGGAGGTCTGGCCACCCCAGGCAGCTCCTCGGCCTCCCTCCGCGCCTATAAGTTGCCTTCTGACCTAAAAACTCAGGGGGGTCGATAGTTTTCCAAAAAGAGTTTTGCTCCGCCTCCGCCACCAGAAACCAAGATTCGGATCCAGAAACTCCGATCTGGCACCCTGCCGGGACGGGGAATTTGGAGAGGATCATCGCCATCGTCATCACCAACGCATCTCCATCAACCACCGATGTTTCCCTCATCCATGAGTGGGTAATTCCCCGCTGTAGGGTTGGGGATGGTAGGGATTGGATGAGTTCTATCATGTAATCGAATAATATTGTTAGGGCATAGTGCCTAGTATCTCTATTAGTGCTATTTGACTTTGTTGCGACTTGTTGTGCTTAATGCTTGTCATTAGGGCCCGAGTGCCATGATCTCAAATCTGAACTTATTATTGAATCATTATGATAGTATTGTTTGTGATCTTATCTGCAAGTTGTATACACATATCATTGTCCGGATCCAAAGGCCCCAAAGTGACAATAATTGGGACAACCGGATGGGACGACTGTGGTGTGAGGATCACATGTGTTCACGGAGTGTTAATTCTTTGCTCCGGTACTCTATTAAAAGGAGCACCTTAATTGCCAGTAGTTCCCTAGAGGCCCCGCTGCCACGGGCTGGCTGGACAGAAGATGTTGTGCAAGTTCTCATTGCGAGCACGTATGACTATATTTGGAGCACATGCCTAGGATTGTTTAGCATTTGGATGCTTGTTATTATTTATCTGCAATGCCCTAGTTCTTGAAGTTACATGTTTAGACTCGTCCATGCAACGCCCGTCCATCCATCCCTATGCCTACCGCACTCGAATCCTACTGTTACCGTTACTGTTACTATTGCTACTGTTTCACTGTTGTTGTTACTGCTGCTGTTCCTTTGCTGTTGCTACTACAAACTGTTGCTATTGATAAACTTCTGTGAGCAAGAACTATTTCCAGGTGCATCTGAACTGACAACTCATTTGTTAAGGATTGCAAGTATTCTTTGGCTCCCCTTGTGTCGAATCAATAAATTGGGTAATACTACCCACGAAGACTGTTGCGATCCCCTACACTTGTGGGTCATCAACTTACTATGACAAGAACTTACATGTGACCAAAGTTGAGTAGCATGCGGTGCGGACCTCGTATTCAAGGGACATGAGATTGCCAACTTATACTTTGTCAAGCATATACTCCATAGTTTGTTCACTTTAACCTTAATCACTTCAAGATGCTTATGATAGGGGCAATGAGGGCTGAAAGCTAACAAGTACCATAATTTTTGGAAGCTCTTTTTGAAACTTGAAATCCCTACTTCCCTTTATGAAGGTCCTTTCTTCCACTATTATATTGAGTCTCCACCTTCTACCTTTAGGCACCATTAAGAGAGCATAGTTGTCATTCTTAGTTCTATGTGTAGTGTCCCAAAACTTATTGATTGATGCATATTGTTGATATTGCTTGGTCTTGTGCTATTTGTATTTACTCACTCTTATGAACTTTGAAGGTGTCATATGCATCTATTTGCTACTCTATGAGGGACAAGTTGAATGCCACTATGCGATGTTTTCTATATGTGAAACAAACAAACGTTTTTCAATGCATGTTATTCATGATCTTTATTTGTAGCCTTTCATGTTGCATGCTTAGTTACTTTGTCTTATTGTTAGAACTCCATCTTTCATGCACATGTTTATAGTTCTTTGATCCCATCTTTCAATGCTTGCAAATGGTTTGATCTTGGTTTTGATGGTGCATGTCACCTAAAAAATTATTCTTTTTATCACTTACCTACTCGAGGACGAGCAGGAGTTAATCTTGGGGATGCTTGATACGTCAGAAACGTATCTATAATTTTTTATGCTCCATGCTTGTTTACTATCTACTTTGCTTTGCCTTTTCCACACTTTGAGGTGTTTTTATATGTTTTCTGGTACTAACCTATTAACAAGTTGCCACAGAGTCAGTTGCTTGTTTTCTTCTGTTTTTGGTTCCAGAAAGGCAGAAAATCAATATTCTCGGAATTGGACGGGACAAAAGCCAAAGTAAATATTTTACCATGGGCAACACGAAGCCAGAATACGAGACGGAGGAGGCTCACCATGGGTCCACACCCCCTGGCCACACGGGTGGGCCCACCCCGCGCCTGGGGGGTGAAGCCGCCCTGGTGGCCCCGTGCCTCGTCTCTTCGCCTATAAAGTCCCCCCGATGCCAAAACCCTAGGAACCCGATCAAAACTCCACGAAACCGTCTGTAGCCGCCGCCACCCTCATCTCTAGATCAGGGGGATCTGAAGCTCTTCCCGGCACCCTGCCGGAGGGGAGATCATCCCGGAGGTCTTCTTCTTCATCATGCCAGCCTCCGGTATGAAGCGTGAATAGTTCCACCTTAGACTACGGGTCCATGTAGTAGCTAGATGGTTGTATCTCCTCCTTGTGATTTCATGTATAGATCTTGTGAGCTTCATTCATGATCAAGATCTAATCTATTTGTAATCATGCATGTTGTGTTTGCGGGGATCCGATGGATATTGAGATTACTATGTTAGATTGATTAATGGTTTTGTCTATTTGATTCTGTCATGTCTGTGTTGTTTGTGATCTTGCATGTTCTCCGTTGTTAGTAGCTATCTTGGCCAAGTAGTTGCTAGTGACTCCAAGAGGGGGTATTTATGCTCGATAGTGGGTTCATGACTCTATTTACCAAGGGAAGTGACAGAAATCTCTACGGTTGTAGATGTGTTGTTGCCACTAGGGAGAAAACAACGGTCTCTTGTTCATGGAACACGTGGATTGTTTACCTTACACACTTTGCTTAAAGCAGTTGTCTGTTGCTTGCAACTTAATACTGGAGTGGGTTCGGATGATAACCTGAAGGTGGACTTCTAGTCATAGATGCAGTTGGATAGCGGTCTATGTATATTGTTGTATTCCCCAATCGAATCTCATAGGATCTTTGTGTCTAGTATTGCATTGTTATGCCTTGCTCAGTCCTGTCAATTGCCCTGCTGTAATTTGTTTACCCAGCATGCCATATTTGTTTATCTAAGGATAACACCTCTAGTGAACTATGAACCCCAGTCCAATCTTTATCATTGATACATCTTCCACTGTTACTGTTTACTTGCTGCAAACCATCATCACCTTCCACACCATACACTTAATACTTTGTTACAGCAACCAGTGAGATTGACAACCTCACTGTTCGTTGGGGCAAAGTCTTGAGTTTGTGTTGTGCAGGTTTCCACGTTGCTTGCAACACCTTTGAGACGTTTCGTTCCTCCTACTGGTTCGATAACCTTGGTTTCTTACTGAGGGAAAACTTGCTGTTGTGCTGCTTCACACCTTGCTCTTGGGGTTTCCCGACGAAGTGCTCCACGTCAACAAGGAGTCATCACCATCATTTACAAATTAGAGATTAAAGTAAGATAAGCGTTAGGGTAACATACTTTGTAACTTAATATGTTTTCCTAATACCTCGTATTCTGATATTATGCATGTATATGCCACATTGGCACCAAGTAAGTGCAATGTCAACCTTGCATCCCAATAAAAATAATAATATAAGACCTGTAGCTAGGAGCACAAACAATACTACTTGCATGTAGCAAGAACTAAAACCTAGATGAGCGTTGCTTACCAGGTACTTGGGCAGGAAGGGCAACGATGATATATATATTCCATGCATAGCATATAATGTATATGCATATGTACTATACATGCCACAACCAATATTTACTGGTACATTAGACAAATTAGTATGGCCAGGGGCTCAACAATAATACATGTGCACATGGTTGTGGAGTTATTTTACAATACGATGTCCCATATAGTTGACTCTAGAAGTCTTCATTTTCAGTACATGTGACTATTAGAGACAAACCGGTCTACCTTTACAAAAGAGCTAACTACCAACTATGCAAGAGGAATTTGACAATCTACCATGCACATCCTTTGCCTTTTACTAACAAACACAAAAAATTTCTTTGCCAAAATTTCTTACCATACTGGCTCTTGGAAACACCCCTTTTTATGTTCTTGCTTTTGGGTTATATGGGGCAATAAATCATATTTTGTGGATGTTTTTCCATGTGATTCTTGGTCAAGTCTAATCATGCAGATCAAAGACAAAGTAAGCACACAATGGATCTTATTGAAATAAACCAATCCACACATGGCTAGATGTGACTATAAGGGCAAAGTCGCCCACATAATCCAGTGGGCCTGATACAGTCGGCAAACATCGCCATACTAGGACATTTGTAAGGGAGAATTTATTTCTTGTCAATGGATGATCGATATTATATTCTTATCTTACCTCCTAAGAGGTAAATTGAAGATGCATGGTTACCTTAGTTCATTAAGGAAGCTCTCTTAGTTTTTAAATTATTTTTTCTGTTATTTTGTATTAGAGATATCCAACAACGTGGAGAAGGAAGATGGTTAGTGTGTGTAACCAGTTGCTGACTTCCATTTATATACTTGTAAATCCACATGAATTTTGCGAAAAATATATTCAAATGTAATGGAAACATGGAATGTGTGCAAACTGTTGGATCCAAAAAATGCATGAAACAAGCACTTGTTTTAAGAAAGTTCAAAATCCATTTGGTTCTACAGATTTGAACTCCTATTGGTTTTCCTAGAAGTTTTCTTTATCTTAAGAATCCCAAAATATTACTACGTCCGCTCCAATGAAAAGGCTTATATTTTTTTAGAGAAGTAAAACTATGTAAAGTTTGAAAAAGTTTTTAGAATAAACCATCAACATGTACAAGCTTCGTGTTTGATTTCTATGCACAATCTAGAGATACAAACTGCAAATTATATGTGTTTTAATTTCCTATACGAATAAAGAATATGTGACAACCCAATCATGTAATTTTCATATTCCTACATTCTCTGATTCTTAGGGTCCAAAGAGACCCTAAGATGCCGGCCATGATATACTCAACTAGGAAAGTTTCAAGTAAAATTGAACCGGTGCATGGTCTGATCACATACAACTTTGAAATCTTAGCTACCAAACATGTCGAGTCATGTCTATTTTTAAAAATTGGGCCATGTTGAGTGATTCCTATAGACTTTTTAAACATGTTTCAAATCGTTATGAAACATCCATTTTACATGAGCCAACTAGTTCACACTTAGCTATGAACCATGTGCTATATGTCCAATTTTCTTTTGTTGCCAAAATTATCGCACTTGCATCTAGCTTTTTGTCGGTTGGACTTCTATAGCAAAGTGAAGTTGTATACACTTGCCATAATCCAAGAATTTCCAAAGAATATAGCAGAGAAAAATTACCGTTGAAATGTGTTTGGAAGATGCACATGATTTTGATACTCCCACCGTATAAAATAAGTGACTCCGATTTTTCTAAAGTCGCACGTTTCTAAACAAGACGGAAGGAGTACTAAATCTGTTCCAAGATGTATAACAGAGGTAGTAGTAGATTTGAGGGACCTACATAGGGCTTAGTGGGGTCACATGCCCCACTCACTTTTTCATTTTTAAGCTTAAAATTCTAATAATTTACTCCAAAAGCCCCTGTTCAGCCCGCTAATAGTGCCCCCACTCATTTAAGCCCCAACTTATTTTCTGAGCTAGATCCGACCTTAGTTTGTTACTCCAGTTCAGTCAATGGTGTGAAAAGAAACCCTATTTTGTAGTATCATATAAACAATGGCCGAGGCTTGAATGCATAATTATCACCTGACATTTTATAGAAAAATATACAATATTTATGACATTAAATTGGTATCACTAAATTTATTTTCAAATTTAGTTTTATAATATAACAATTTTATATACTTCGATTTAAGTTTGTCTAGATTCAAATGTATCTAGACGTGTTTTAGTTTCTCGATTTGTTATCCCCAGCCAAATCACGATTGTTGAAAAAACAATGATTTAGTTTCTCTATGGAAAATGAAAGTAAGAAACGTAGGGTTCGGAAGCGACCACGCGTTAAGGTATCTTGATCCGACGGTGCCGGAAGCGATCGACAGATCGAAACGAGAAAGGAGAAAGGCGCCGCGGGGGCAAGAAACGGCGGCGGAGAAAGAGGGATCAGGATGCGCCTCTCCTTCCCGCTCGTGGCTGGCGCCGTCGTGTGAGTTTGACCAATCCCCCCTCTTATTTCTCTCTTCCGGTAACAACTCGTCGTAGATCTGTCGTGGCGGCGCTGCATCTTACGAGTCTGACGCTGATTAGATGCGTTCTTGATGCTTACCAAATTTACTATGGATGTTTCTGGATCCTTTGCTAGTTGCGATTTCGGAAGTCCTAATTATAGGATGTTTCTTGCTCGTCTGGAGAGAAGTAAAACTTGATTTTTGCCCATGATTGTAGCTCCTGCGTAGGGTGGCGTGGCATTAGGTTTCGAGAATGGGTTAGATGGGTCTGAGAAGCCAAAAGATGGCATTATCTGCGCAACAACAGTAGCTTGCAAGCTCAGATTTCTTTTGGGAGGCTTGCTCTTAGAGCTCTTTGTTGCAGGGGTAACTATCATCATCCCAAAAGCAGTGATTTCTTGAACTTATGCTGCTAGTGTTCTGGAAGTAAAACCATATGCAGTGGTTGAGAATTGGGGCGTTCTTAGCAGCAGAGTATTAGACTGCCAGACCAAGTCTAGTGTCATGATAGGAATATCCCATATACGTCGAAAAAAGCTTAGGCATTCTCTTCCCCGATTAAAATTTTGACCTGAAATAGGACTTTCCATGTCCAGCATCAGTAAGCATTTCTTAGTGCAAGCTTGTTGTATGGGGAATCCTATATAGGCGCCGTAGCAGAGGGCCCGAGCTGCAGCGGTCCAGCTAGTGCAACCGAATAAGCGTAAGATCTCTATAATGTCTTTTAAGTTAGATAGGCTCCTTATCTTTTAGCTTGGACCTTAAGACAATCAGAGAGATGATTTTGTTGTTACACTTATATTGGATCATCAGGCTTTCTCCATTTATAGAGGACTCACTGGATGTCTTAGTCAAGAAATGAAGTACTCCCAAGATCATATCCACCTTCTAATTTTGCGCCTTGTCCAAGCCATGTTACATGGCTGCCATTACAGCCATGCGACTCAGTTGCCCGATCCGCTCTTTACCACAAGGCAAAGATCCCAACAAAAGTTTGAAGAATGCATATTCTTCTACTTCCCTAAGACCAAAAGGACTCCCTAGCATGCAGGATATTATACTAATTTGACTGCAACCTATAACCCAAGAGTGTTTCCTTTTTCATGACATGATCAGAGATTGGTATACTAGTTGGTAGAAGAAAATTTTATCTGGCCTTCAATGGAAATACAAGTTGTGCTTTAAACATGAGCTAGGAGGCGTTCAGAAGCAGTCATATCTATGAAAACTAATACAGAACTATTTATGTTTTGTTAGGTGCAAATGATACCATTAGATTTGTAATGAAAAACTATTTCCACTATTTGTATATTTTTTTTATCTTTACCTGCCATTTCAATGCAAGAAGTAACAGTCGAAGTTGTATATTGGAGACATTGAAAGCCATTTTACCAAAGAAAGGAATAGTTATTTTAATTATTAGTGTTCCCTTTGTGAAAACTTCAGTCAGAAACGTCTGTCCATGAAAGCTATTGCCTGTACACTTGGTTAGGATAGTTGTCATAGCGCAAAATTAATGTGTTTCCTAACTTCCGTTTGATTAAACGATGTACATTTGCACTTGTAGCTAAATCAGTAAAGCCATGTCCTATATTTCTATTTCAACTTGTAATAATATCATAGGGAGCTTCATTATGTTAATGTTCTGAGATTTGTTGGGACGAATAAAGATCTGCTCATATGAAGATGCTTTTGATTGTTTAGCAAAGCTATAAAGCTGGTTTTAAGTTTGTGAAGTACAAAATACTGTTCCTTTATGTTAACTTGTGCTCGTTTTCCCATTACATTCTTCAGTAGCTGCTATTGATATTGGAATGTTACTGTTCAGTAATGTGGCTGGCACATGGTTTAATGGGTAGATTCATGGGATGAAAACTGCTTGTAAAATGTGAAAGACGATGTTTGCTAGTTGTCATTGGATCATGTGTAACTCTGAGCATCACATTGTTAAGCTTGCATGCCTATTCCCTAGAACTGCATCAAACATCATAGATCTGGTCATATGCTGTCACACATTAATAGTTGCTTGTCCACACTCCTGCGGCTATTTCTTACTGCAGCTGTTGAATTGCTACTGGTCAGTGCAAGTGTTTCTTATTCGTGTGCTAGCAGTTCATAATTGTCGCATAACCCGCTTCTAACTTGGTCGTGCTGCCATGTAAATTTCACAGGCTTGGAGTGATTTCCGGGAATGTGATATTCGGGCCACCGCTTCAGAAGTACTGGGCAGAGAAGCAGCAGCAAGATCAGGCAGCAAAAGAAGCCCAAACTGGGTCGACTTGAAAAATATATCTTCATTCTTCGCTGAGTCAATGTAGCCATACTTCTGTCGAGCACTCGTCTCGCAGACACAGATTTATGAAACTAGTGCGGTGATATGAAATGTAACTGGTTACTATGATAGCCGCAGGTTCTTCTGCTAATATTGTTCGAATCAGCTGATTTAGCGTCTGTACTGGAAGATATCGTACCATTGACAGAATAAATCAAAATGTCAACGATCATTCTGAATTTGTTTCTTGAAAATTCTATTTAATCTTCTACAGTATTTTTTTGCGTCGCTAAAGGTTTTTTTGTGTGTGCTATGGGATTATATGTTGCCGAAGCTAATTTCGGCACGTGCTTGTTGGGCTTTGTTGTACTATTGGGCTTGCCCCCAAGTCTTGCTACAGAGAGAATGGCTTGTTTAGGGGAGAAAGGAGGGCTTATTAGTTACGCCGGCCCGGCCCGGCCTGGCCCGGCTTGGATCACATGCCCTTTTTTAGGCTTCGAGAGCAGAAGACGGGGAGGCATCGCCATGGTTCGGATTCCCCGCGCAATCACAAGCCCTCTCGCCCAACTTCCCGCCAAAACAAGAACCTCGCCTGCTCCGGCAATCGCCGTACCCCTGAATCCTCACAGGATGCCGAGGAAACCAGCCGCCGCTAGCAAGAAAGCAGCGTCCACCGTGACCGCCGCCAGCAAGAAGGCAGCGCCCACCGTGTCCGGCGCTAGCAAGAAGGCAGCGCCCACCGTGGCCGCCGCCAGCAAGTACTGGCTCCTGAAGACGGAGCCGGGGGAGTGGTCGTGGTCCAACCAGGCAAGCGCCCCCGGAGGCGTCGGGCCGTGGGACGGCGTCCGCAACCACCAGGCCATGAACAACCTCCGCGCGATGCGCTGCGGGGACCGCTGCCTCTTCTACCACTCGGGCGCCGGCGCCGCCTCCCGCCGCGTCGTGGGCGTCGTGGAGGTCGCCAGGGAGTGGTACGAGGGCGAGGAGGGGGAGGCGACGGCCGGCGGCGCCGTGGACGTGCGGGCTGTCGGGGAGTTCCAGAAGCCGGTGGGGCTTGCAGAGATCAAGAAGGCGTCAGAGGAGGTGGAGGGGATGAAGGACTTTGCGCTGATCCGTCAGGCCCGGCTGTCCGTGATGCCCGTGCCAGCAAACATCTGGGACTGGATTTGTGAGATGGGAGGTGGCTTTGTGCAAGATGGGGAGGTGGAGGAGAAAGAGGATTGATGCTGCTAAGGTAAACTGTTGCAATACAATGTTTCCCAATGCATTGAGCCTAATCTGTTTTTGTAATCTACTAAAAAATGTTTTACATACAGGTAACACATGCAGTTGGACGGAGTATATCTTTTGGCCTGCAGGAGATGGTAGTATTTCTGAGGAACAAATTTGTGGTATGTTGTGTATCTTCTCTACTGTTTGCTATCTCTGCACCGCAGTGTAACTGTGTATCCACTAGCTAGTAAATGTAAGTTCAGTGGTGGATGTTGGCATGCTGCAATAGCAGTCATTATCTTAGGGTTTTGAGATCAAATCGATGAGTCATATGCTGTTCTGTGGCTGTTTGGATATGCTGTTCACTGAATTTTCAAGCAGGTGGTTTCATCCTGTTGATGCTGTGGCACTCATGGTCTCAATTTCTAGCTTACCTAAGCCTGAAATGATGATCTCTATTTCATATAGGTGTTGTGACTAAATTAATAAGTGTAAGTGTGTAAATGCACACTGTTTTATAATGCCCAGTTTCCGAGCATGGATAGTTGTTTTTTGGGGAGTTGGAACAGAGCTCCCATGTTGGTACACCTTCTTTCTAGGCATAAAATTTTCAATTGAGATCGACGCTTAGAAATTTCTCTCCACCTTGAAGATTTCTCTTGAATTCTGCAACAGAGGAACATAGTGTAGAGTTACACCAGCACCCCTTCACCAAGGAAGCCGCCGGGGCAACACTAGCAATGCGTGAGTAATCTGAGATGAAACCAAACCACAACTCTTCCGTGAAGGGACATAGCAGCAGTAGCAAACCTTAATCTTCTCTTCCATCTTGATCTCTGGATTATTCCATGTGCATATGATGAATCCGTACCACAAACATAGCCTCATAAGAGGACTTTGCCGAATGCTTGCCGTCAGTGGTAGGGGCCCAAGTCATTAGGAGCTTCCTCGTACAAGAAGATTTACAATACCAGAGATCATATCACTATTCTACAGGATGCTATTAAGAGTGGTATCCAAATATAATAATTGCAGAGGTTGTAGAGTAGGAATCTCTTGCAACCCTCATGACCATTAGGCTTACTAATCATTCTACAATAAGGTTATTAGTGATTTTTAAAGGTATATAGAGAGGATATAGATTCCCTGATGGTGCAACTTGTGGAGTTCCCTGACTAAATCTTGAATGAGAGTCTATCTACTGGACAGTGGACTCTAAAGAAAGAGTTGAAGGTGGGCACCTTAGATAGGGGGATCATAGACCTCAAGGACTATGCACTCAGTGAGTACAATTAATCTTATGTAATATATATTTGAGTTCTCAAAAATCCCGAAGTTTTCAAAACAGAGTACAAAACCATCAATACAAATTATGTACTTGTATAAATACCACTCCTGATCATCAGTTCTTCTACTCTCTGGTGTCTTACACAAGTAACAATTAATCTTCTATGTAATATGTACTTGAGATTTTTGGAAACTTGAACCCCTCCAAGCCCGACAAATCCAAATTGGAGTGCTTGATCAGAAAAACGAAACAAACACGGAAGCTAGATGTGTTTTCCCGGTACCTCGCATTCCGATGGCATGCGTCCACATACCATATTCGCATCAACAAAGAGTATATTTTTAGCTGCTCACCAACAAAGGAAAAACCCAAGACATGTAGCTAGGAGCACAAATAACACCGGTTGCGGTAGCAAGAAGCGGAGGAGTGTCACTTATTGGGTATGTGGGCTGGGAAGTGCAAAGATGATATATGGACTTCACATGTATGGTGGTCCACGCATAACATATAATGCATATTCATATGCACTTGGCATGATATTGTGAATATTTATTGGTTCAGCAGACAAATTAGTGTGCCGGGGGACTTAAGAGTAATACATCTGCACAGGTGAAGTTATTTTGCAGCAGTACCTTCTCTGATTTATGCTCTAAAGGTTCTCAATTTTTATTACCGTGATAGGCGACTACTAGAGAAAAAGCAGTGCCAACTGTCTTGCACGAGCAATGGAAGTATAGTCAGATTTTCAAAAAACAATAGAAAACAAATGGTACAGATTCATCAATCTAAAATTATGACATCTCAACGGTTGAAAGTCTAAACATGGGCTCCCCTTGGTGGCGCATAAGTAAAATCGGCCATGGCTGAAAAAGGTTGTCATGGATCCCTATACAATACAGATTAGTTCACTCAGAAGAAACCTACGAGCACAGAGAGGGATTTTGATTCAGTTTGTATTGTACTTGATACCTCCTGCCGATTCAATTACTATAGACCCTTCTAAACTGGATTAGGTGTAGAATCTGTAGAAGTCAGCTGGCTGTTTGGTACACAGATTTACGTGTATGTCAACTTGCAGTATCTTGGATTAGTTTTGCTGGAAAGGAAAAGGATCTAGCCTTTATTTCAAGGAGGCCTAATTTTATTAATTCGGTAGTGGTAGTACATTACAATTATATGGGAAAAGGAAGGATCTACGTACTAGATTATTTTGGTGAGGAAAACAAGATTATAAATACGAACGAATATACACTGTTTATTTTGATGAGATAATATTACATGATGTAATAGTCTGACTATAAGTGTGTATCCACAAGCTAGTCAATGTAAGCATGTCGGCATGTTGCAAGAACAGTTGTTATCTCGGGGCTTTGAGATCAAGCAAATGAGTCATATGCTGTTCTTTCATTCTTTGGATGCATATGCTGTTCAGCAAATTTTCAAGCAGAGGGTTTCATGCTTTTGTTGCTATGACACTCAGTGGTCTCATGGATGAATCTCTAGTCTATCTGCGCATAATGATCTCTGTTTCAAATTGTTGTTACGAGTAATAAATTAAGAAGTGCAACTGCACCTGTTTTACAATACCAGGTTTAAATTCTGAGCAAATAGTTCCTTTTGTGCCCAGCGCTGTAAAATGGCGACGACAGGCATGTCACCTTGCTGTCATGGTTACAATCTCCAAATCCTCTACAGACCTCGGTAGAGTCTTTCGGATCAATTAATCTACCTTAGAAACCATTCTTATAGACTGAATTGCAGCCGCATCATTTTCATGATTT
Organism: Avena atlantica; assembly: GCA_910589765.1. NCBI lineage: Eukaryota > Viridiplantae > Streptophyta > Magnoliopsida > Poales > Poaceae > Avena > Avena atlantica. Next base: position 355,029,424 of record OU342736.1, read on the forward strand.
ATTATAATCTGGGCAAAGTCCGCTTTGCTGTCATGTGTACAATCTCCAAAGGCTCTAGACCTCAGTAGAGTCTTTCGGATCAACTATTCTACTTTGGAAACCATTCTTTTAGACTGAATTACAGCCGCATCATTTTCATGATTTATCATAATCTGGGCAAAGTCCACGAGTCAGAACATGACACATATGTCAAATGTGATTGGTTCACTGAGCGGAGATGATGTTTCTGCAGGAAAAACATCCGCCGGCGGTGGCATGGTGTATGCAGGCAGCTGGAGTCTCGGTAGAATCTAAGCCAGCACACCTTGACCAAGGAATCCACCAGGGCAACACTAGCAATGTGCAAGTGATCTGAGCTGAAACCGTACTACTCCCTCCGTTTACAAATATAAGATGTTTTAGGTTTGTGAAGGAGATATATCTAGACACTTTTTAGTGTATAGGTTTAAACGAATCTAGACACTAAAATATGTCTAGATACATCTCATTCACAAATCTAAAACATCTTATATTTCTAAACGGAGGGAGTACAACTCTTTCGCGAAGGGACATAGCATCTAACGAATTCGTACCACAAACAGAGCCTTATAAGAGGATTTTGCCGAATGCTTGCCGTCAGTGGTAGGTGTCACAGTCATTAGCAGCTTCTGTGTACGGAAAGATTTATAATGCTAGAGATCATATCACGATTTTGGAGGATGCTATTAAGAATGGATATCCAAATATAATATGCAGAGGCTGTCGAGTTGGAAGCTCTTGCAATGGAAAATCGATTTGGAGGACGTCCTCAAGGATGACTTGTTTGATTTTTTTTAAAGCATCAAATATTTTTGAAAAAATATATTTTTGTCTAGCCAACAATGAGAAATACATGTATGCAAAATTTCAACGGAAAATACTTTATATTCGCGTGCAGTAGAAAAACAAATGTGACAAAATTTGGGAAAACAAAGGCCCATTCAAAATTGCATTGTTCATGTCTAGATCTGAAATGTTCTTTTTTTTCCGAGGCTAGAATATGAAGTTTTTTCTCATGATGTTTTGCGCGCGTATTATATATTATTATCTACATCACGGTATTTTTGGGGGATTTTTTGATTCTTTAATTTTGATTTTTTTTAAAAGGTCCACAGTGAAGCCCGTCCACTAAATTGATGCTCTCGCTCTTGCAACCCTTATGATTTTAAAGATAGATAGAAAGGGTATAGGTACTCCGGTGCCGCAGCTTGGGGAGTTCCCTGACTAAATCTTGAATGAGAGTCTATCTACCGGACTCCGAAGAAAGAGTTGAAGATAACACAATAGAGAGGCGGGGCATAGACCTCAAGGACGATGTACTCAGCGAGTAAAAGTTATTCTTCTATCAAATATCTATTTGAGTTTTCAAAATCCTGAAATTTCCAAAATGGAGTACAACATCATCAATACAAATCATGTATTTGTATAAATACCACATGATCCATCCGTATAAATCATGTGTTGAGTCACTCCTTTCCGGTGTCAAATACAAGTAACAATTAATCTTCTATCTAGTATCTACTTGAGAATTTTGGGAACTTGAAGCCCTCTAAGCCCAACCGATCACGAACGGAGTGCTAGATCAGACAAATGACGATGAAACACAATTGAATGCAGGATATGTTTTCCTGGCACCTCGCATTCCAATGTCGTGCGTGCACGCACCATATTCGCATTAACTAAGTGTATTTTTCAGATGCTCACAAACAAAGAAAAACCTAAGAAATGTAGCTAGGAGCACAAAGAATACTGATTGTGGTAGCGAGAAGCGGAGTTGTGTCACTTATCAGGTAATGTGGACTGGGAAGTGCAAAGATGATATATAGACTTCACATGTATGGTGCTCCGAACATAACTTATAGTACTTGGCATCATATAATGAATATTTATTGGTTCAGCAGACAAATTAGTGTGGCTGGGGACTTAAGATTTAAGAGTAATACATCTGCACAGGTGAAGTTATTTTACAGCAGTACCTTCCCTCACTTATGCTCTAAAGGTTCTCAATTTTTTACTGTGACAAGGCGACTACGAGAGAAGAAGCAGTGCCAATTGTCTTGCGTGAGCAAAAGAAGTTTGGTCAGGTTTTCAGTAAACAATCAAAAACAAATGGTACATATTCATCAATCTGAAATTAGGATATCTCAACAGTTTAGATTCCTCAATGTAAACATGGGTTCCCCTTAGTCATGCATGAGTATAATTTTCCATGGCTTAAAAAGGTTGTCATGGAGCGTTAAACAATACAGATTAGTTCAGTGAAAAGAAACCTAAGGAAAGGAATTCCGATTCAGTTTGTATTATACTTGATAACTCCTGCCGATTCAATAAGTATGGACCCTTCTAAATTGGATTAGACATAGAATCTGTAGAAGCCAGTCGGCTGTTTGGCACACAAGTTTACGTGTATATCAACTTACAGTGTCTTGCATCAGTTTTGCTGGAAAGGAAAATGATCTAGTCCTTATTTCGAGGAGGCCTAGTGTGATTAATTCGGTGGTAGTAGTACATTAGAGAAAAAGGAATGATCTATGTACTAGATTGTTTTGGTGAGGTAAACTAGATTATAAAAATGAATGAATACACACCGTTTGTTTTGAAGAGACAATATTACATGATGTAAAGTAATAGTCTGACTGTAAGTGTGTATCCACTAGCTAGTCAATGTAAGTTCAGTGATCGATGTCGGCATGATACAAGAACAGTTGTTATCTGGGGGATTTGAGGTCAAGCAATGAGTCATATGCTGTTCTTTCATTCTTCGGATGCATATATGCTGTTCAGCAATTTTTCAAGCAGATAGCTGTTTTGATGCTTTTGTTGCTATGATACTCATGGTCTCATGGATGAACCCCTGGGCTATGTGCGCATTGTGATCTCTGTTTCAAATAGGTGCTGCGACTAAATTATTAAGCGTAACTGCACCTGTTTTACAATACCAGGTTTCTGAGCGAATAGTTTCTTTTTTGCCCAGCTCTGTAGAATGGAGACGACATACATGTTGCTTTTCTGTCATGTGTACAATCTCCAAAGGCTCTACAGACCTCAGTAATCTTTCGAATCAACTATTCTACTTTGGAAACCATTCTTTTAGACTGAATTACAGCTGCGTCATTTTCATGATTTAATCAGCATCTGGGCAAATTCCGTGAGTGAGAACACGACGCGTTTGTCAAATGTGGTTGGTCGGCCGAGCGGGAGATGATGGTTCTGAAGGAAAAATATTCGTCGGCGGCGGCATGGTTTATGCAGGCAGCTGGAGGCTCGGACTGACTGTGCATGGTTGGTTTAAGGCTCCTTTCTACTGTTTGGGACTCCATTGTTGAGAGCTTCTTCTAGAAATACAGAGGAAAGAAGTGTATATGGAGTTATGACAGCACCCCTTAACCAAGTGCACTGTCAGGGCAACACCAGCAATGCGGGAGTGATCTGAGCTGAAACCGAACCACACCCTTTCACTGCGGGACACAACAGAACTAGCAATACTTCATCTTCTACAAAATTATCCAAGTGGATCCGTACAAAAAACAGAGCCTCACAAGTCATAAGGGGACTTTGCCGAATGTTGCTATACAACGCTAAGGATCACTGATCATATCAGTATTCTGGAGGATGCTATAATAATCGCAGAGGATGTTGAGTAGGAAGCTCTCGCAACCCTTATGTTCAATATGTTTTACTAATCTTTCTTCAAATAAATGTTAAAGGTGATTTAAGATAGATAGGAAGGATAAGTATTCTCTTGTGCTGCAACTTGCGGAAATTCACGCGACTTAACCTTGCACGAGAGTTTCTGCTGGACTCTGAAGAAAGAATTGAATGTGGAGTCTAAGAAAGGCAGGTTATAGACCTTAAGGACTATGTACTCACTGAGTAATTAATCTTTTTTATGCGATTGTGAGTAATTATTCTTCTATCTGATATCTATTTGAGTTTCCAAAATCCTGAAATTTCCAAAACGGACTGTTAGATAAAATCATGTACTTGTATAAATACCACATCTGATAATCAATACAAATCAGATGAGTTACTCTTCTTTTGTCTGTTGCACAAGTAACTATTAATCCTTTATCTAATATCTACTTTAGATTTTTGTAAACTTGAAGCCCTCTAAGTCCAACCTATCAAAAATGTAGTGCTCGATCAGGAAAATGACCATGAGACCACCATGGAAGCTGGATATGTTTTCCTGGTACCTCTCATTCCGACGTCGTGTGTGCACACCACACTCGCATCAACTAAGTGTATTTTTCAGCTGCTCACCCAACAAAGAGAAAAACACCTAAGACATGTAGCTAGAAGCACAAGAACACTGATTGTAGGTAGAGAGAACCAGAGTAGTATCACTTATCGGGTATGTGAGCAGGGCAGTGCAAACATGGTATATATATAATATATATACTTCACATGTGTGGTGCTCCATGCGCAATAGATGATGCATATGCATATGTATCTACAATGGCATAGTGAATATTTATTAGTTCAATAGACAAATTAGTGTGCCTAGGGACTTATTGTTTTATAGCAGCATCTTCCTAGGGACATTTGCAGCTTGCCTGTGAGAAGAAGCCAATGTGTTTTATATGCAAAAGCTTTGGTCATTTAGTGGACAAGTGCCCTGTCAGGAAAAGACCCCATCAGGTTGCTAGATATATTGGGAGTGGTGCACCAGGGCTGGGGTTCTATCACATTGAGATCCCTGAGGTTGTGGCTACTCCAATTACTTCAACTAAGAACTGTGGTATTGTGTTGATTGAGGAAGGTTCCTTGTCTGCTAGTGAGCTTGCTGAGGAGTTTTCAAAAATTTACAAGACCAACTGGCCATGGCAGATTAGAGACTTAGGGGCAGACAACACTTTCCTGGTCAAGTTCCCCCCCCCCCCATATTGCTGTGGAGCAGGTGATTGGTTATCCCAAATTTGGTGTGTCCAAACCTGTGGAATCTTTAAAGAAAGTTTGGATTATCATCACTGGACTTCAGTCAAAATGGTGTGAATGGAACATAGACCCTTCCAAGCTGTTTCTGCCTGTGGGATCTTAGTGGATGTGGATTGGTTATCTATTTTCAAAGACAATGCTAAGGAGGTTAGAGTGCTAGTTAAGTGCAGAGACCCTTCCAAGCTTCCTATTGGGAGACTTTTTGAATTCAATAGTCACTTATTCCAGCTGGGGTTTTCTCTAGATGTTTCAGCTCCAAATCTGGATGATGAGGATGATCTTCTCACTGATGAACTGAATGACCATAGGAGGGAGAATGAGGATGGGGCTGCATGAGGAAATGATAGGGGTGTCTCTAAAGATACTAATGGTTTCAGGAATTCTGAACCCAGTCAATCTCAGCAGAACAGGGGTAGCCATCAAGCTGGAGGGGATGGTGCTTCTAGAGTTAGGATGTTAGAGGGTCAGAATCCTGCTAATGCTGTGTTTAACTTGCTCCTGCAGAAGAAACTGGTTAGTCTGGATACTATCAAGTTGGGGCCACAAGAGAGAAATGCTGAGGAGGTTTCCCTTGAGGCTCATCAGTTCTGGGCTGCAGAACAGGAAGAGCAGCTGACTTATGGTGGAGAAAAGGAGATCAGTGCCCAGATTGCAGCTTTGCCTGAAGATATCTTACCTTCTTCTGCTGATCTTCAGAGTTTTAGTGAGGATGCTGTTCCTAACAACAAGAAAAAACAGAAGGTGTGGGGCCCAGTTCAAGCTGTTAGACAGAGTGCTAGGGTGGACAACTCTAAAAGCATTCTGGAAAAAGCCATGAATCTGAAGAAAGTGGTAAATCTGGATGCTCCCAAATCCATGAAAGGTATAATGCATTCCAATCCTTTTAATGTTCTTGATGTTGCTGATATTGAGGTGGTTTCTAGAGATATAGGTGTTGTTTTTCCCATTGAAGAGATAGTTGTTAGTAGCTGCTCACCTTCTAAGTCTTTGCATAATGACAAAGATTTGGAGGATGAAGCTGATAGTTGGATAGAGGTAGTAAATAAGTCTCGGGGCAAGCACCCCAGGAAAAAGTTACAATTATTTGTGCCTTTTGGAACTGCAGAAGTATCTCTGCTCCTGGTAGACAGAAATTTCTAGAAGATAACATTTTCCCTTTGCATGTTGACTATATTGGTTTTCAAGAGACTAAAAAAGATAGTTTTAGTAATTCTTTCTTGAAAAATCTCTTAGGTAATAGAAATTTTGCTTGGAACTTCCTGCCCTCTGTTGGGACTGCAGGGGGATCCTAGTAGGGGTTAATTTAGATCTCTTTGATGTTATTTCCTGGGATATTAAATCTTTCTCTGTTAGTTCTGTTCTTAGAAATAAAAGTAATAATGTAGTTTGTAGAATTACTACTGTTTATGGTTCTGGTTATGAAGAAAAGAAGTAGGAGTTTATCTCTGAACTCCATGAACTTTTCTTGAATTGGGATGGGCTTGCTTTAATTGGGGGAGATTTTAATTTAGTCAGATCCCCTGAAGATAAAAGCAATAGAAATGTAGATTTTAGATGGATTGATAGATTCAATGCTTGGGTTGAGCTCTGGGCATTGATGGAGATTGGTCTTTCTGGTAGAGCCTTCACCTGGGGAAATAATCAGGAGGACCTTATTATGAGTAGGATTGATAGGATTTTTTGTTCCACTCAGTTTGATGCTAGATTTCCTTTAGCTAGTGCTAAAGCTTTACCTAGAGTGGGTAGTGATCACACCCCCATCATCTGGGATTCAGGCGAGGGGCAGGTGATTAGGACTAAAAAGTTTAGATTTGAAAAATGGTGGATTGGTCGACCAGACTTTAAGGATATTGTCATTAAGGCCTGGTCACATAGAGTGGATAGATCAAATAGCTTGGATATTTGGCAGAGCAAGGTTAGATGTTTTAGGAGACTAGCTAAAGGCTGGAATCTCAATGTTGAGGCAGCTTTAAGGAGGGATAGAAAGCTTCTTATGGATGAGTATGATGAATTAGATATAAAAGCTAAAACTAATTTGTTATCTTCAGTAGAAAGGGAGAGATTAGATAAGATCCTGCAAGACCTTAACTCCTTTTGGATCATGGAAGAAGTTAAGGCTAGACAGAGATCTAGAGATAGGAATATTCTAGAGGGTGATAGGAATACAACATATTTTCATGCTGTAGCTAACCAACGTAGGAGGAAAAACTGATCCATGTTTTAGAGGGTCCTGATGGCCCTGTAACTGAGATAGATGATATGCTTAAGGTGGCTATTGACTTTTATAAAGACCTTTTCAAGAAAGAAGAGAGACCTGACATCCGGTTATGTCACGATTTCTTTAGTGAGGAGGATAAAATTAGTGCAGATGAGAATCTGTCTTTGAGTGCTCCTTTTATGGAGGAAGAGATTAAGGATGTTGTTTTTGGTTCTTATGGGGAAGGTGCCCCTGGGCCTGATGGTTTGTCTTTCCTTTTTTATTAGACTTATTGGGATATCATTAAGATGGATCTTATTTGCATGTTTCAGGAGTGGTTTGATGATAAGTTAGATCTATTTAGGCTCAATTTTTCTATGATTACTTTAATTCCTAACGAAAATGATGCTAGAGTCATGAAGAAGTTTAGACCCATTAGTTTACTGAATTTCTCTTTTAAAATTTTCACTAAAGTTCTCACCAATAGACTTGCTAAAGTGATTGGTAGGATCATTTCTTTGAATCAATCTGCCTTCATTAGAGGCAGATTCATTCTAGAGAGTGTAGTTACTGCTCATGAGGTCATACATGAGGTGCATAGGAAAAAAGATAAAGGTTTAGTTTTCAAAATAGACTATGAGAAAGCTTATGATAGGGTCAATTTAGATTTCCTTTTTGAGATCCTTGAGCTCAGAGGTTTTGATCCTTTCTTTATTAGGCTGATTAAACAGATCTCCCAAGGAGGGTCCATTGGGGTTAGAGTTAATGATGTTGAGAGTAACTTTTTCCTGACTGGCAAAGGCCTTAGACAAGGAGACCCTATTGCCCCTCTCTTGTTTAATATTATGATTGATGTTTTTGCTAGGATGCTCAGTAGGGGGACACATTCTGGGGCCATCAGAGGTTTGTGCTCTGGTTTTGTCCCTGGTGGGGTAGTTTGCCTTCAGTATGCTGATGATACTCTGCTATTCCTAGAAAATGATGAAAGAGTGGTTATGAATCTGAAATGGATCCTTACCTGCTTTGAACAGATTTCTGGAATGAGAATCAATTATGCCAAAAGTGAACTCATTCCAATAATTCTGGAGGTTGAGGAATGCCAATCTTTCATTGACATTTTTCAGTGTGTCTTGGGTAGTTTTCCAGTGAAATATTTGGGCATTCCTCTTCATTATGATAAACTTAGAAGGGAGGATCTCCAACCTTTGGTTGATAACATTCTCCATAGAATTACTGGTTGGAGAGGAAAATTGCTTTCTTATGCTGCTAAGAAAGTCCTTATCCAAGCTTGTCTTTCTAGAATTCCCATTTTTTTGCTTTCCTTTTTCAAATTCCCTAAATGGGCTTTGAAAATCTTAGATTCTCATCTTGCCAATTTCTTTTGGAATGATGAAGAAGGAAATCACAAAATTCATTTAGCTAATTGGCCTTCAGTTTGCATGCAGAAGGATTTTGGGGGTTTGGGTATTCCTAATCTCAAAGATCTCAATTTGTGCCTTCTTGGCTCCTGGGTTAAGAGATACATTCAGGGGGAGGGCACCCTTTCGAGGAGAGTTATTGATTCCAAGTATCATACTGGATCCCCAAATATCCTGTGCTGTAGGGATATTCATCCTTCTACCTTCTGGAAAGGGGTGATGTGGGCTTCTAGATCTGTAGCTTTAGGATATAGGTGGAAAGTAGGTAATGGTAGACAGGTCAGATTATGGGAGGATATCTGGTTTGGTAATTCTCTCCTAGATACTCAATTCTGGGACCTCTATGTTATCTCAAATCAACAAACTAAAACTATTGCTGATTTGTGGGATGGTGCTCAGCTTAGATGTGACTTTAGAAGGAACTTTTCTGATAATATGATGGTCCAATGGCTAGAACTTAGAAGTATTGCTGATACTATCTGTTTGTTGGAATCAGATGACCAACTTGTCTGGCAGTATGAAACCACAGGAGTGTATTCTTCTAAATCCATGTATGCTGTGATTAATTTTAGAGATGTTACTCCTGTTTTCTTGCCTGCAGTTTGGTCCTTAAAAATCCCCCCTAGGATTCAAATTTTCCTGTGGCTCCTTTCACAGAATAAAATCATGACTAGATATAATCTTAGGGCCAGGGGGATTCCTAAACCCCTTGAGTGCAATCTATGCTCTGAGTTTGAATCTGTGAATCACCTTTTCTTTGAATGCATTGTTTCTAAACTTCTCTGGGATGATGTGTTTGAAGTTTTTGGTATTGCAGTAGATAATTTCTTTTCAGTAGCTTCCAAGTGGATTGCTAACAAAAGACATTTACATTTCAATGTTGTGTCTTCGGCTGTTCTCTGGAGCATCTGGAACAATAGAAATAACTTAGTTTTTAATGCTTGTTCCTGGATAAATATGAAACAGATTTGGCGCCTCGTCCCGCTGTACCTTCGGAACTCGAAAGTTCCATTCAAGGAGTTGGAGGGGGGGGGGGCTTTGGAGATATTCATGGACAGGATGGCCAGCAACCTAAAAACGCCTCTGAGGCTCCTGTCGAGTTGAAGTGCCCTGGCTTTGGGTGGGCTTCCACCTGGAAAGACAGTGCTGCCTCAATCCACGCTGGGAGAGCGACGGTGGAGAACTTGAAGGCGCACCCTGAAGAGGAAGACTCGGTGCATGTGATCTTTGGGTGATTCGGAGTCTTCAGTGTTCCTACCGTGTGGTGGTTGTGTCTGGGTTGTTGTCCCCCTGCTCTCTTGCTTTAGACTTGTTTTGCGTCTGTTAAACTTTGCACTTAGTTTGTCTTAGTTTCTTTTTGTTAGTCTTCTTAGTTTCACTGTGTGGAGTTTGTATTTCGGTTTAGCTCTGAACTCGGGTGGTCTCGTTTTAATGAAATGGGGCTGAGGGAGTGATCCCTTTTCATCTAAAAAAAATGTTTCCCAATGCAATTTGTCCCCTCACATGTATTCTAGCAAATTGTCCACCGATCTTGGAAAAATTTCTAGATATAGGTAACCTGTGCCCTGCTTTTGGGCGGAGCATTTGGTGATGCCTTATAGCCCGCAGAAGCACTGAAGCATGACATGTCAATAATTCTGTGGAACAAATACTGTTTTACGCATCTTCTCTAGTGATACTGTCTCTGCACTGCATTATGACTAATTAATCGATGTAATCTCAGTGGCCAATGTTGGCATGTCGCAAGAACAACTTTTATCTCATCCATGAGGCTTGCTTCGGTATCTTCCCCTCTCCACCCACCCACAACTGAAATTTGAAAGGATAAGTTTTTCCAAGACAGTGTTTTTGCCCGGCAATACCCATATCCAGACCATATATACCAGCGTATTAGTATATGATGAAGTAGAGTAGGGTATATTCTATGTCCCCATGTCCAGACGATGCGGGCGACGTCGTTCTATACACCCGGACTTTTCACCTCCCGCGTGTTAGAGTATATCACGGTTTGGACATATTAGGTAGTTTCATATTGTAATCCAATTCTATCTCTAGTAGTCTTCTTGTCCCCCAAGTCTTCTAGTACTATATAAACAACCCAATGGCTCACGTTGTAATCGCCTCAAGCAATATCAATACAGATAATATTCCGCAATTCTACATGGTATCAGAGTGGTTCGTTCCGCCTAGGGTTTAGCCACCGCTTCCGCCGCGCCGCCCCCGGGGAGATCCTTCTCCGCCGGGGGCCGCGTAATAGTAGATTAGATCTTATTTCGCCAAAATTTTCTCGCCGGCCGCTTGGCCAGCGTTTCTTCTTCTTTCGCCGATCATAGATCGGATTGCGTCGTCCAAAACCACATGTCATCATCACGCGCCTCTACTTTAACCTCGGCGTCGACTCATCTCCGACAAATCATCGCCAACGATCGTGCCAAGGAGGCTCCGCGCGGCGCCCCAAGGGATGCCTTCACGCGCTGCGTCGGCTTCTCCGTCCTCACGTCGTCACCTCGCCGGCCCATCTTCGCCAACATCGACCGGGACGCACGCCCCCGAGTACGCGCCTCGCCGTCAACAAAGGGCTGCACCTTCATCACCCGTGGTCATCATCGCCGACAACCATCTACACCAACAACATCGTCACATCGTCGCCGCCACCACCAATCATGATCATCGTCAACGCCAACAAGTTCTTCTACTCGAGCGACGCCGCGCTCATACAAGCGGAAAATACGGGTCTAATCCCCGAAATCAACTACCGCAATAGTTTAATCGCCATCAACATCTACCTCGTCGTCTTCGTCCACCACGACCTCGCCGCCAGAGTCGCAGTCTAATTTTTTATTTTGCACTAAATTTATTTTCTTCTTGCAACTACTTCATCTACTCCGACAAATTGGCGGACAACTTCTACGCACTGACCGTTCACGGAGAATTTCTCTGCTGCTCCCTCCGGCTCTGGCGCGCATGGCTCGTGATGGTTCCTGTCTTCGCACGTCCGATATTGGCAACATCGATGCGTGCCTTCTTCCCCGGCATGCTCCCGAGTTTGGCAAGCTCAGTAAGGCGTGTCGCCTACCTCGACTACTCCAACTCAAACTAGGTCTACTTCAACCACTACGACGAATTCTCCCGGCTCAACGACGACATCGACCACAACACAACGACATCATCAACTTCATCAACGGCGACTACATCACCAATGGCATCATTCACCACGACTCCAACGCCCTACTTTCGGCTACATCGACATCGACATCCTCTTCCATCTCCGTCTTCGGATTATGCTCCAGTCAGACCGTTCGCGTCACTACCGATCCGACTGCGGGGGAGTGTTAGAGTATATCACGGTTTGGACATATTAGGTAGTTTCATATTGTAATCCAATTCTATCTCTAGTAGTCTTCTTGTCCCCCAAATCTTCTAGTACTATACAAACAACCCAATGGCTCACGTTGTAATCGCCTCAAGCAATATCAATACAGATAATATTCCGCAATTCTACACCGCGGACCCGTGTACACGTACACCCATTGTACCGTTTATGTACGTCCAAGCAGGTCGTACGGTCTCGAGTGAGTTTGTACGGGATTCGCGCGAAAAAGTACCGTAAAATCCTAGATGTACATGCGTTTATGTTTGCTAAAGCTTTGGAAGGAGGGACACCCAAGAAAAAGTGCTCATCCTCAGGTCTTTGAGATTGATCAATGAGGCATACACTGCTCTTTCTGGCTTTATAGATTTGCTGTTCACTAAATTGTCAAGCAGGTGGTTACATGCTTTTGATGCTATGACTCTCATGGTCTCATGATGATTCCTAGGTTTGGCTTCGTGTTAAATAATGATCTCCGTTACCTGTAGGTGCTGTGACTAAATTAAGACCTAGCCATGTAACTGCACACTAAATTAAGAGCTGGACACGAATTGTTCCTCCTTTGTCTAGCTTTGTAGAATGCAGAATAGGTTGACGGATCAGGCGCGGATGTATGTGGCTTTGCACTCATGGGTACCGTCGTGGTTTTGGGCATCACATAATTCTACTCAGGAAACCGATTCTTTTTAGCTGAATGAATTCCAGCCCATGTGAATATATGATTAATCATCTGGCTATTGCAAACCCTTTTGATCAATAGTCCTACAAACATTTCTACGGTAATGGTTATAAGCGATTCAAAGATAACATAAAGAACAAAGATTCTCCCATGCTAGTCTCGGTGTCTTGCATTAGATGGTCAGCATGGAAAAAATCATCTTCGCAGCAACATAGCGCTGAATGCAACCTGTAGAGGCTAAACCTTGCACACAAATACCTCCATCTACTAGTACTCAAGCTAAGATGTGTAAAAAATAATCCTCTATCTAATACCTATTTGATTTTCCAACAAACCCAAACTTTCCAAAGCAGAGTCAAAGATCTGGAAAATGACCATGACAGAAACATGGAAGTCGGATAAGTTTTCCTGGTACCTCGTATTCCGATGTCGTGCGTGCACACACCACACCAGCATCAACTAAGTGTATTTTTCATCTGCTTACCCATAAATAAAAAACTAAGACATTAAGCTAGGAGCACAGAGAACACTGATTGCATGTATATCAAGAACCAGAGGAGTATCAGTTATCGGGTATGTTGGCATGGCAATGCAAAGATGGTATATGTATACTTCACATGTATGGTACTCCATGCACAACAGATGATGCATATGCATATGTACTTGACATGGCATAGTAAATATTTTTTGGTTCAACAGACAAATTAGTGTGCCTAGGGACTTGAGAGTAATATAACTGCACATGGTGAAGTTGTTTTACAGCAGTGCCTTCCTAGACTGACGCTCTAATGTTTCACAATGCAATTCGTCCGTTCCCATGTATTCTAGTAAATTATCTGGAAAACATTCTAGATGCAGGTAACATGTGCAGTTTGGCGGAGCATTGACAATGTCTTTTAGCCTGCCAAAACACTAAATCAGGACAAGGTAGTATTTACGGGGAACAAATGAGGGGAGAACTTTTATGTATGTTCTCTAGTGTACGCTCTCTCGACACTGCAATGTGATTAGGTGTGTATCCAGTAGTTAATTGATGTAAGTTCTATGGTCGATCTTAGACAGAACGATTATTATCTCAGTCTCTGACCTCTGCGATCAATCAACGAGGCATGTGTTGTTCTTTATTGGTGTATGATAAAATGGTAGTGTTGTTCATGAATTTTCAAGCATGTGGTACCATGTTGTTGATGCTAGGGCACTCACGGTCACATAGGTGATTTCTAGCTTAACTATGTGTGAAACAATGTTCTATGTTTCATATAGATGTCCTGACTAAATTAAGATGTGCAAGCTGTGTATTTGCGCACTGCTAATTTATAATACCTGGTTTCTGAGCATGACTTTTTTTTTGGAAATTATAATAGAGCTCCCGTTCAGGTACACCAATGTAGCCATCTAATGTTGTATCGATATTGGTGCTTAGAATTTACCTTCTCTAACTTGAAGATTTCCCTTGAATTTTGCTACTCATCTCTCCCTTCTAGCAACAACAGGGATGGAAGCCACCAACACAACACTAGACAAGCTAAATTAAGTTTCTAGAACAGAATGTGTGAGCATGGCAGCTGAATATGTTTTCCTGGTACATCGCATTCCAATGTCTGTGCATGCACACACCACATTCGCATCAACTAGTGTATCTTTCAGCCTCTCATCCAAGAAAGAGAAAGCGCTAGACATGTAGCTGGGAGCACAAATAACAATAATTTTAGGTGGTAAGAACAGGTTCATCACTTATCGTGTATGTGGACAAGGAGTGCAAAGATGGTATATACATATGTGCACTCCGCGTGTTGGGGCATCTCCCTCCACATGGAGGTGTCTTCCCAACCTTAGCCCAAAAATTCCGACACATCTCAACCGTTGATCATGATTCACATCCAACGATTGACATGCTCATTGAGAGAGAAATAAAAAGAAAACCCTAGCCACTCCTAGCGATGTGAGTGAGTGTGAGCAAGCAAGCCATCGTTCATTGTGAGTGGGAGAGAGAACACACAATAATATTGTGAGACGAAGAAAAATGACACGTGATTTTTTTCCAGATTTTTGAGTCTTGACCGGTATGTTTTCAAGCTGCCGTTTGGATGCTTAAATATTCTTGGATTGACTCAAAACCCGGTTAGCTTGTTTCTTACTTTGTGTACTGCGATCTGATTAGCTAGTTTGAGATATGGGTTGGTGGAGCATCAAAATTGGGAGTGGTTTAGTCAGTTTGGATGGCTGCAGTTTCAGCACTAGCTAATCTAAAACCGGTTAGTATGTTGGGAACACATATTGGCTGCTTGTTTACAAAGTTTGGTGCTGACTGGATCTCTGATTTAAGACCATTTTATGATTACCAAAGAGGACATAAACTTTGATATCTTCGCTTTGCGTTTGTCTTGCTTGTTATAATCTTGTTGTTGGTTGGCAACATGCTGACTGTGTTGTACATCACTAGATGTTCTAGAGAAGACATGTACCCATATTCTAAATTTTGTTGTTTTTATCGATTTGCGCATCTGACTGGACCATTGTCTATACATGGAATCCATAGAGAATTTACCTCTCATGTAGATTTCATTGAAGCTCATCGGTCCCATTTGATAATTTCACTATTGCCAAATGTTGTAACAAAGCGTTTCAAGATGCAAGCTTGGGACCAATTAAGTCTCTTCTGAATGTCATGTTTGGTAGAGAAGACTCCATGACCGTAGCGATGGTGTAATTCTTATGACGAACAATGTTGTATAGGGTTCGACGTTGTTCCTGAAGGGTAGCGTTTCCTAGTCACTTGTCCTCCCAAAATATAATTTCCAAACCATCCTAAAAAGAAGATCCAAATTGGAAGAAGTGTTTCTTTGTCGCAATTAGATCAACTCAAAAATACGAGTCCCTTGCCTTCCATTAAATCTGGGACAAAGCCTTTGCGATTATGTAATTTTTTTAGGAGGGTTTGCCATTTCCCATCTTCGACAACTTGTAAATCCAAGTAGAGCAGTACTTTTAACCTCAAGGTCATAAATACCTAGTCCTTGATCTTTGGGATGGCAAAGGACACTTCATTTAGACGGTCGATACTTTTTTTTTCTCGCTATCCCATTGTCAAAATAATCTTGATCATAAATAATCTAATCTATTTAAGACTCCTTTAAGTAAGATGGAAGATACTTTGGTCTATGCTGTCCAAAAAAAAATCTGCTGGATATAACCATGCGTTCTTGTAGTGATAGGTGACATGACTAGGTTAAGAAGTGTTACTGCACGCTATTTTACAATACCTGGTTTTTTAGCGAATAGTTCCTTATAACCCTAGCTCTGTACAATGCAATACGGTAGGTATGTCATTTTGCTGTCACGAGTACAATCTCCAAAGTCTCTTCAGACTGCAGCGAAATCTTCAGGGTCAAATTTTCTACTCTGGAAAGTAGACCAAATTATAGTTATGTGACTTTCATGATCCATCATCATCTGGACGAAGTCCACGAGTAAGAACACGACACAAATGTCAAATGCGGTTGATCAGCCGAGCAGAGACGATGTTTACGAAGGAAAATATCCGCCACCGTGGCAATGGTTTATGAAGAGGCAGCTGGAGCCTCAGCCTGGCGGTGGATGGCTATTATAAAGTTCCTACGTACTATTTGGGATGCCATCGCTGAGAGGCATCTTCTAGAAATACTAAGTGAGCCGTATACCTCATGGCAATAACAGAGCAACGAAGTGGAGACTTATGTTATACTTATGTTAGGGAGGTGACCTCGGATAGGGTAAAGACGGGAAAAGACGAAAGGATGTTTCCCGTCCAGTTTCCGAGTTACAGTCTGAGTCGTCCGAATCCTGTAGAGGTCGGACGAGATAGGAAAGGGCAGGACCCTTATGTTAATGATAAGGCATTACCCGGCCGAGATATTGCGTAAGTCGGTCGGGTTAGCCCGAATAATCTTAATGCAGGTGAAGAACGAGCCGAGTTACGCGAGGCAGGGCCGAATGATACGAAGCTTGCAGGAGAAGGAGAAGCCTAAAGTCAAACTCTAGCCACAGGCTAGGGAGAATCTGAGCAGAGCCAAGCACAAGGGACAAAGGCGCATAGCGACAGAGGGGCAGAAAGAGGTCACGGCGGTGACAGTCCTGAAGCCCGAGACACGCAGGAGGGGCCCTCTGGAACCTTGCCGTCATTAGAGGGGCGACAGGGAAAGGAGGCCGCCGAACTACTATATTGGGACAAGCATATTCCTCGAATATGCTTGCCACGTCAGCCCTAAAGGAACCAAAGGCTCTCCTTTATAAGGGGAGGCTTGGACCCTGAGGAGGGCACTCGGCTCATTTAGTACCGTTAGGCTGGTAAAGTTCTTCATTTCTCCTTGTATACAGCCCAAGGAGCACTTGTAGCCCAAGGAAGGAGAAATAAAGATCTTTGCCTTAGTCTTTTGTGTGTAGAATCAACTATATCTTCCCTCCCCAGATCCCTCTAGCATCCATTGGCCCCATACTTTAGCCTACCCATGGCATCTGTCGTGCCACCACCACGACAGTTGGCGCCCACCGTGGGGCCAGCAGCGGTGCAAGCTGGAGTCATGATCCGGACGGGAAACCTCATCAACACTGGCGAGCGCATTGTCTCTGGCTTGGTTCGGAGACTTGATCTCTGTGACTACGTTAGCGACAACGCAGACAGCTTCAAGGGAAAAACTCCTCCGCGCAACGGCGTCTTCATCAACTTGGGCATGCACCAGATTTACGTCGGTGTCGACATCTCCGGCGTTTACCCTCACCAGGTTGTTGTTGCAGGAGAACCTCCCCTTAGCGCCGCGAGCAGTCCGCGCGGAGCGCGCCCTGTCAGCAGCGTCGAGGTGATGGTCGCGGCCGGGGTGCAGGCGAGAGTAGCAGGCGCCGGATCAAGCAGAGACCCTGCGGCGGGCGTGCAGGTCGCGCCCAGGCAGACAGCTCCACAACCCACCGAGGTAATTCCTTCAGTGGCCAACCAGGCCGAGGTGCAGGAGACAACCCCAAAGGCACCAAGGGTAAGAGGACCACCTCTGGAAAGACCAAAAAAATTCTTCAGGCAACCATAGATAATCTGACTACACCTGTAGCGCCGATACTTGATCCGGCAAATGCTCAGGCAGAGTTGGAAGAAACCAGACAAAAGGTGCTGGTAGAGGCAAAAAAGGTGTCGGCCTTGCGGGAGTCCTTAAACAGGACCATGCGAGAATATGCCAGGGCAAACAAGCTTGACGTCGCCCCCGAGCGGGTTGACGAGTTGAGATTAAGAGGAAAGAACCTCATAGATGATATCAACAAGGAGAATGATGCTCATAAGGCAGAATCAGTTGATTTAGGCTTGCCGAGGTACAGTACCCCGGCAAAGAACCTGAGAGCGGCAAATGCCGCAGCATTAGAGTTAGAAGGGTTGACCGGCGAAGCCCGGCAGAAACAGCAAGAAAGAGTGAATGAGATGGTGCGCATTGCGAACCAGCAGAATGAAGAAATGCTCAAAGCAGACCCGGCGAGGCCAGGGGCCTCGCGAATGGTTCACTCGGCTGGAGCAGCACCTGCCTTATCTGTGGCAGCAGCATCTTCACCCGGAAACAATGCACGAAAGGACAGAGCGGTAACTTCGGGAAAGAGAAATAAGCAAATTGTTCCATATGATCCGGCGATAGCCGGAAAAGCAAATGAGAACAGAGGCAATGGAAGCCGAGGTAACAGTGGCGAGAGAAACCCCGGTCGTGCCGAGAAGGGCAGCGGAATATGAGGCAATGGAGATCTCGGAAGAGGAGAACTCGGAAGAGGGAATCACGAGAACAATATCCCGGTCAAAGGAAGGAGAGAACCGCCACCCAACCCGCAGCCGAGACATGAACCTCGGCAGGAAAGAGAAGTGAGACCAGTTCGCCACAATCAGGTGAATGAGAGGTATAATGATGGATATTCCGAGATGGAATATGCGATTCATGGTGGAAATAACCACTATGGAATGCAGGAGAGAGTTATGTACAGAGATTTTCCGTCAAATGACGCCAGAGTGAAGTTGGACCGGCTATACCGGTCTGAACTGCTAGAAGAACAGGGTCCACCAGGTCCGGCATGCTTCAGACCTCGGATCATGGGCGAGCCTCCTGTGCCGAACTTTCAGTTGGCAAGATGCACAAAAACATACAATGGGAGCACTAAACCACATGATTGGTTGATTGACTATGCTACTGCTGTAAAAATAGCTGGTGGAAACTTACGATGGGCAGTACGATATGTCCCGCAAATGTTGGAAGGACCAGCTAGAGTATGGCTGAATAACCTGCCAGCAGGCAGCATCAACTGTTGGTTGGATTTTGAAGAAATGTTTGTTAGCAACTTTACCAGTACTTACAAGAGGCCAAACAGGCCGCAACAGCTAGCCATGTGCAAGCAAAGGCCAAATGAGACAGACAGAGAATTTTTAACTCGGTGGTGTAACCTGAGAAATTCGTGCAAGGGAGTTATAGAGTCACATGCAATAGCTTGGTTCACCCAAGGATGTCGCTATGCCAGTGTATTATGGCAGCGACCGCAAAGAGATATGCCAACCACTTTGGCAGAAACCATCAGGATAGCGGATTCCTATGCATTGGGAGATCCGACACAACCAGAATTAATGTCGGCAGATCATCGAGAACATCAAGATCAATATGCAAGAGACGTGGCCGGGTCATCCAGGCGCAATGACTTCAGAGGAAGAAGAAGAGAAGAGAGACCAGATTATAGATATGGTTCAACTCAGGTGGTAGCAGTAGTGCAAGATCAGCCGAGTCACGGAAATACTCAACGGCAAAAGAATGGGCCTCAGCAATGGACACCAAGGAATGAAGAAAAAAGACAGTGGACACCAGAGCAAAAGAAGCAATGGCAGGAGAGGCCAAAGTACACGTTTGAGTCTATGTTAGATCAGCCGTGTAAATTTCACACGTCAAACCCGGCCAGGCCAGCCAACCATACAACCCGCCAATGTGCATGGATGAAAAATGCAATGGGTAACCCCGCAGGAATACAGGCAGCGCCTCTCCAGGCACATTTGTCGGACCAAGCATTAATGTGAAATTTTCAAAGGTACTCATTGACAATGGGAGCAGTATCAATATTATGTACAAAGATACGATGCATAAACTCGGAATATCGCAGAACATGCTGCAATCCACGAGGACCACTTTCCATGGGATAGTACCAGGGCTTTCCTGCGAACCCATTGGTAAGGTTCGAGTGGATGTCTTATTCGGCACAAGAGATAATTGCAGAGCAGAAAATTTAGAGTTTGAGGTGGTGGATCTAGAGAGTTGCTATCATGCTCTACTCGGACGGCCAGCATTGGCCAAATTCATGGGCAGCTGCCATATAAGTTATCTGAAAATGAAGTTACCCGGGCCACAAGGGGTGATAACAGTAGCAGGGGATTACAGGAAGTCAATGGAGTGTGCTTCAGCCGGATCAAATCTGGCCGAGTCATTGGTAATAGCAAGAGAAAAAAGAAGGATTCAGGAGGTAGCAACCCTCGCTCAGTCGGCACAATTGAATATGCCGGCATTAGCCAACCCGCATGGAAGTGTCTCTTTTCAGCCGACTAAAGAAACAAAAAAGTTCCAGATAGATGAGCAGTTCCCAGAGCGCACCATCACCATTGGTGCTGGCCTAGATGCTAAATAGGAAAGCGAGCTCACCAACTTCCTCCGTGAGAATCGGGATATCTTTGCATGGTCAACTCAGGATCTGCAAGGTGTGCCGAGGGATTTGGCTGAGCACTCTCTAAATGTAAGGCCAGGAGCAAGGCCGGTGAAGCAACCTCTCCGCCGCTTCGCCGAAGACAGGAGAAAAATAATAGGGGATGAAATAGCTCGGCTTCTCGTGGCCGGGTTCATCATGGAGGTGCTGTATCCGGATTGGTTATCAAACCCGGTGCTAGTGGAAAAGAAGAAGGATGATCCAAATGTAGCTATTGTATGGCGAATGTGTATCGATTACACGAACCTAAACAAGACGTGTCCAAAAGATCCTTTTCCTTTACCTAGAATAGACCAATTGATTCGACCGCTGGTTGTGAACTATTATCATTTGTAGACACGTATTCTGGTTTTCACCAGATACCGTTAAATCCGGCCGATAAAATAAAGACTGCGTTTATTACCCCGTACGGGGCTTATTGCTATCGCACCATGCCATTCGGCCTGCGTAACGCAGGAGCAACGTATCAGAGATGTATGCAAAAATGTCTACATGACCAGATAGGAAAAAATGTACAAGTATATGTAGATGATGTGGTTATCAAAACCAAAGAGAGCAAAACGCTACTGGATGATATCCGACAGACTTTCGCGAACCTGAGAAGGTTCCGAATGAAGCTTAACCCGGAGAAATGCACATTTGGTGTGCCAGCGGGAAAATTGCTCTGTTTTCTCGTGTCTAGCCGAGGTATAGAGGCCAATCCAACCAAGATAAAGGCAGTGGAAAGGATGGAATTGCCAAGATGTCTAAATGACGTACAAAAGTTCACAGGTTGTTTAGCCTCGCTCAGCCGATTTGTATGTCGGCTGGGAGAGAAAGCACTACCACTTTATCAGTTGATGAAAAAATCGGATAAGTTCTTGTGGACTCCACAAGCAGACAATGCATTTCATGAATTGAAAAAGATGTTGGTCACAGCGCCGGTCTTGGCTTCTCCATTATCGAAAGAGCCTATGTTACTTTACATAGCAGCCACCAACAGAGTAGTGAGCGCTGTGATCGTGGTGGAACGAATTGAAGATGATAAATCAGTACAAAGGCCGGTGTATTACCTAAGCGAGATACTATCAGCCTCAAAGCAAAATTACCCACATTATCAGAAGATGGCATATGGGGTGTACATGTCATCAAAGAAACTTAAACATTACTTCGAAGAGCACCCCATCAAGGTGATTTGTGAAGCACCCATAGCCGACATATTGAGCAACAAAGATGCAAGTGGCCGAATAGCAAAATGGGCAATTGAATTGTCACCTTATGCTCCGCAATTCGATAGGCGAGATGCAATCAAATATTAGGCTGTGGCCGACTTCTTCGTAGATTGGGCCGAGGTACAATATGAGCCACCATTACCAGATCCGAATTATTGGACGATGCACTTTGACGGTTCCAAATTAAGAAATGGTTTGGGGGCAGGAATAGTGTTAACCTCGCCAAAAAGAGACCGGCTGAGATATGTGCTGCAAATACATGTTGCCGCGTCAAACAATATAGCCGAATATGAAGCACTAGTCCATGGATTAAAGGTGGCGAAAGAGATTGGCATACGCCGAATCTTGTGCTATGGAGATTCAAATCTAGTAGTACAGCAAGTCTCAGGCAATTGGGATACTTTGGATGATAATATGGCTTTGTATAGGTTTCATGTGCAAAAACTCAGTGGATACTTCGATGAATGTGAATTTCATCATGTACCTCGGGCAGAAAACGACGCCGCAGACACATTGTCAAAACTCGGATCAACCAGACAGTCAATTCCCCTAGGTATCACCCTAGAGCACCTGAGGAAGCCATCAATAACACCGTCTCCAAAATCTGAATCTATCTTTATTCCGGCAAAATCAAGAGAGGATAATGTGCCGATGGAAATTGACAAGCAGTGTAACCCGGAATTTCCAAAAATAAAGCCAGCCGATACAAGGATGAGTATGGAGAAATCCGAGGTAGTTATGTCGACAGAAAATATGGAAATAGATAGTGAGACTACACCAGAGAAAATCACACCTACATGGGCGCAACACATATTCTCTTTCCTTAGAGATGCGATTTTGCCGAATAACGAGATATTGGCAAGACATACAGTGAGAAGAGCTAAAGCTTTTACAAACATAAACAATGAACTGTATAAAAGGAGTGTCACAAGTGTGTTGCAAAGATGTGTGAGCTCGGCGGAAGGCCAGGAGATCCTCCTAGATATACATCAAGGAGAATGCGGACATCACGCCTCATCCCGAGCTTTAGTGGACAAAGCATTCAGGCATGGGTTTTATTGGCCAACAACGTTGAAAGAGGCCAAAGAACTGGTCAAAAAATGTAATGGTTGTCAAAGATATGCCAACAAAATACATATGCCTTCGTCCGAGTTAAAGACAATACCAATTACTTGGCCATTTTCTGTATGGTGCTTAGATATGGTGGGACCATTTAAGCCGGCCCGAGGCGGGATGACCCACATATTAGTAATGGTGGACAAATTCACAAAATAGATTGAAGTGAAACCAATAAAGAAATGTGATGGGCCCACAACAGTGAAATTCCTCAAATATATTATCTTAAGATATGGGTACCCACACGGTGTTATTACAGACAACGGTACAAACTTTGCAGAAGGAGCCTTCGCTAGATTCTGTCAAGAAAAGCACATAAGACTAGATGTCGCCTCTGTGGCTCACCCAGCATCCAATGGGCAAGTAGAAAGGTCTAATGGACTAGTACTGTCCGGAATAAAACCACGACTCGTCGAACCGCTGCAAAGGTTGGCAGGATGTTGGATTGAGGAACTACCAGCAGTACTATGGAGCCTCAGGACTACCCCAAACAGATCAACAGGTTATACACCATTTTTTCTAGTGTATGGGGCAGAAGCTGTACTTCCAGCCGACATAATACATGACTCGCCAAGGGTTACCCAGTATACAACCGCTGAAGTAAATGAGGTATCCCGGCAAGATGATGTCGATCTGCTAGAAGAAGCCAGATAGCTGGCGCTATCAAGATCAGCTATCTATCAGCAGGACTTGCGACGATATCACAGCAAGAAGGTGAATCCAAGAGTGTTTAAAGAAGGAGATTTGGTTCTCCGGCTGGTGCAACGCACGGCCGGCATGCACAAGCTGTCGCCTCCATGGAAAGGACCGTTCATCATGAGCAAAACATTGCACAATGATGCGTATTACCTAATCAATGCTCAATCACCAGGAAAGAACAGGGCAGACAAAGCCGTCGAAGAATCGAAAAGACCATGGAACGTAGCTTTACTTCGTCCATTTTACTCGTATGAGTCATTTATGACACATTGTAAAATGATGCCTCAGGATGGAGCACCAACTATGTATTGAACCTCGGCGTCCAGAGCAGTGACTCGGGGACTGCCATATGTTGTTTTTAAATTTCATGTTATGTATCAAACCTCGGCACCTTGAGCGGTGGCTCGGGGACTGCACTATATTGTTTTTAAGTTTGGTTTATGTATTAAACCTCGGCACCTTGAGCAGTGACTCGGGGACTGCCCCATATTGTTTCTAAGTTTGATTCATGTATTGGACCTCGACGCTAAAGAAGTGGCTCGGGGACTGACATATATTATTTTTGATTTTGTGTTATATATTAAACCTCGGCACCTTGAGCAGTGACTCGGGGACTGTCCTATATTATTTCTAAATTTGGTTTATATATTAAACCTCATTGCCTTGAGCAGTGGCTCGGGGACTACCCTATATTATTTCTAAGTATGGGTTATCCTTTGTTACAAGAGTGGGTATCAAACTTAGGCTCCCAGAGTGATATTATTTCGCTCTCACCAAATACGGTCTTCAAGGTTTACGCCCAGATTAACAGTCCAAACCACAGTGGTCAAGTGGCAAAGTTTATCAAAGTCAGGCAATATTGGACGCCGAAATACGGGAGAACAAAGGCAAATATATACTCCAAACTTAAGAAATTGAAGGCCGCTAAAGCAAGGATTCGGACAAACAGGACCAGTTAAACAAAGTAATAACGATTACAACCACATGTGTCTCAGCGGCACACGGCAAAAGAAATTCATACCGCACAAAAGACGGACAAATGTTTGACGTACATCATACGCCCGGCATACCATGGGTAAGAAATGACTTAGAGTTTTTTAGCTGGAGAGGCAGTGACTTGGTCAGGGGCTGGCTACTCCGAGGTAGGTGGAACTTCGGCCGAGGTTCCACAGACCCAGGAGCGACTGGGACGAAGCCCGAGGCTGTTGAGGAGCGTCAGCTTGCGCAGTGGAATACCCAGTACCATTGGAGGAGGATCGCGCGTCGCCGTTACCATCCGAGCTCGAACTAGAATCACCAGAAGTAGCCGAGTCACCCTCATCTTCGCCCTGTTCAGCTGAGTTATCATCCGAGGCATCCTCAACTTCGACCTCGTCCTCCGGGTTAGGAAGGAAACTCGGACCTTCATTCCAGTTATGCACGTCGGCATACTCAACAAGCTCGAAGGCACGAGCTTGTCGGAGAGCGACAAAGTCTGGGTCCTCAAACCAACGGGAACCAGTGCGCAAATTTCTCAAAGTATCAAGAGAAATATCTTCATACCATGACATGATGACAGTGAGAGCCATATCAGCACCAGCTCGTCCGGCCGATTCCCTCCAAAGACTTAGCTGTCTCTTAGATGCCATTAATCTCTCCACCAATACTTTGACCTCATAAATATTAGGAGTCCCAGAAGTATTCGGCCAGAGAACATGGTAGGCTCGGATAGCTGCCTGCACCAAATCCCTGCCCATAATATTCATCGGACCAACTGCAGCGCCAACATCAACCAAGAAATCTTCCATCGAGTACTCTGAGTTCGCATCAGCAGGAACACCTCGGCGCACACGAGCATTAATCACCGCTTTAGAGCTCACGGGCTTAGCTTCTGGAAAATGGTCTGCGCAAAACAGAAGTGCGTCGATCAACAGTAAGCAAGGGAAAAGATAACTCGGCCTAGGTCAGAAGCTTATGATGAATATAGCTCAACATTATCTGAAGATCTTTAGCCCAGTCACTCTTGCTCTTCTCAAAGCGAGTGATCTCCTCGCTCATCCCTCGTGTCTTCAGTTCGGCAGCCTCGAGGAGCTCTTTATTTTTCTGCAATTGCAGAGCTAGCCGATTCTTCTCCTCGGAGAACTCCTGGTCGACTTTTTCTAATTCAGACTTCTGAGAGAGCTTAAGGGACTCCACCTCGGCACGCAAGCGAGCTATCTCGTCATCTTTATCCTTCAGCTGCGCCGAGTGAGTAGCGCTTTGTTCTAAAAAATGCAGCATCACATCAGGCATGGGCGTGCAATCTTGGTGAGACGCTGCAAAGGTTTGTAACTCGGCTTTACCAAAGCCAAAAGAGTTAAAAGAAACTTAGTGCACATTTCAAAGGGGAGTATATAAAGTAAAAGAGTAACTAACCTTCCAGGGCCTTGACCTTCTTCTCAAGACGGATGTTAAGATTATTGATGTTCCCTGTTTACCAACAAAGTGAGCCAACATCTCATGTACAAAACAATAAGAGCTTTGGAGATGATGCAAGAGTTTGTCGACTTGCCAGCTTTCTTCACCACAGGAATAACCTTCTCGTACTTTTCTTGCAATTTTTTATGCGCAAAAAGCAGCCTTTGGAATTCGGCGGTGCGCCGGTCATGCGCAACCTAAGCAATAAAGCAAATAGTAATAAGGTATTCGAACCTAAGACAGATCCGAGTCAAGCAAGACTTAACTCGGATCTAGGTGGCTGGATATTCAAAGCTAAGACAGATTCGAGTCAAGCAAAACTTAACTCGGATCTAGGTGTCTGGATATTCAAAGCTAAGACAGATCCGAGTCAAGCAAAACTTAACTCGGACCTAGGTGGCTGGATATGTAAGGTTCAGACAGACCCAAATCAAGCAGAATTTAATGCAGATCTAGTTGGATGGAGGTTCGAACTCTAAGACAAAACTGAACTAAGTAAAGCATCATAAAACTTCCAAACGAATAACAAGTTATTCGGTTGCAAGCTTCAGGGACTAGAGTATATATAATAGCATCCGGAGGACTAATCAAAACTCCATAAAAACAATTACCTCATTCATCTTGTCACTGTCAAGAACGATCTTGGCAGCCAGATGTAGGCGGATGCTGATGTTGGAGAGTTGAAACGGCTGGTTGCTTGGATTGCCCTCGAGCTGATCGGCAGCGTTCCAATTATGGGCATACTCGACCAACGAACCGAGACTGTTCCCACTTTCCGTGCGAGTCAGAACTTTACCCCGGATATGTTGGGTAGCCACCGCTGCCGCAGGACTCTTATGGAGGGCAAGATGTGTATCAGCAGCCGGGGTAATAGTGCTCTTGCTAGAGGAAGCCCCTTTGCGCAGCGCATCAGCAATTGTAGGCTGAGATGAGCTGGCAAGTCCTTTCTAAGAGGACGCAGGCTTCGTAACAACGATCTTCCTTGCCTTAGGAGAGGCGTCAGTAGGATCCGATACCTCGGCACTTGGAGCAGCGTCCTTGGGAGCCGGAGGAATTACGGTTGCAGAGGGCGCCGAGATATTGATATCCTCGGCTGGAGTTGGTGTCGCAGTAGAGACCGCGGGGGTCGAAGGAATCTCAACAGAAACATCGGGGTTCACGGAGGAGGCAGCGGGTTCGGTAGGAATATCTGTTGGCCGAAGTATATCGGCATCAGCAGGAGAAATCTCAGGCGCATCATGGCGAGGTGGTGTCTGATTCGGAGCAGGAGGAGAAGCAACGCGAGGAGGACTCGGAACTTTGGTATCCTCAGGAGGCGGAGGAGAGGGCGGCCGAGTCGTACGACTCGTCATGCTAGGACCGCTAGGTTTAACAGATAGAGGAGCCCTGCAAAGACAAGAAGATCGGGTCAAAAAGCAGAAAGAGAGAAACAAGAAATACAAACAAAAGCAACTCACCCAGTAACCCCGGGCATAGTTTTGCGCTTCGGAGGGTGCTGGGCTGATTTCTTTATTCGTTTCCTCGGAGCCGCTTCTGAGGCACCAGCTGGAGCGCTACGTTTCCCCGAGGTAACAGGAGGCCGGGAGGCGAGAGGCTCGGCGTTGTGAACATGACCGGCCGGATTAGCTGAGAAAGTAGAAGCCGAAAATGCATAAGAAATTGGCATTGCGGCAACTACCTCTAGAACTTGGACCTCGTCCGAATCACCTTCCTCCTCGTGGGCCGGGGTCTTGCCGCGAGCGCGAGCCGGAGCGAGATCCGACTTGGGAACGAACTCTTCCGAGTCCGGCTCCCCGCTGTCCGGAGTATTCCGATCCGCAGGCCATGGGAGTGACAAAACCTCGGCATCCTCAGTCTTCTGCTCCTCAAACCTCTGCAGGACAAGAAAGAGAAAAATTAGCAAAAAGAGTTACAAACGCGATTAGGAAGCAAAACACTAATGCGTAAACTTACTTCAGGAGGGGGATGCTCGCGGGTGAATGGCTTCAATCCCCAGGCCCAATCCTCTGGCATATCCGTCTTAAAGATAGCCCGGACACGCTTGAAGATGAGGTAGTTGTCCAGCTCCACCGTCGAGACTCGGTTGGGATCGAGAGGACCGCTCATATAGCAGAGCTTGTGTGTGCGTTTCTGGAATGGGCAGATCCGGCTGCTGATGAAGGTAGTCATCAGATCCTCACCGTGTATCCCAGAGCGGATTAGTTCCTTCAGCCGAATCTCAAAAGACTCGGCCAGAGCATGACTCTTCCTCGGATTATAGGTCCAGTTCTGCTTGGAAGGAGGGCCGATGGACAAAGCAGGGAGCCGAATCTTATCTTCACTCCCAGATTTCTTGACATAAAAGAATGACTTATGCCATTTCTTGCATGATTCTAGACCTGCAACGCGAGGAAATACGGATTTCCTCCGAGGTGTGATGGACGCGGCACCGCATTGGGTGAGAAACTTCTCGGAGGGTTGCAGAGATTTGTCTGGGACGACGTTGGATCGAATATGAAAAAACTTTGACCAAACATGCACAGATGGCCATAGGCCGAAGTATCCCTCTGAGGCGGAGATGAAGGCAGAAAGAGAGGCGATGGCGTTAGCAGGAAGATGATGCAGCTGAAGGTCAAAGTAATCAAGGAACTCCCTAGCGAAATCGTTGAGAGGGAGACCAAACCCGCGAGCAAAATGTGACATGAAGACTACATATTCGCCCTCCCTAAGAACTGGAGAGGATTCGCTGCCGGGTAAGCGACAAGCTACCTCGGCAGGAATCCGGCGAGTTCGGATTAGCCACTCAACCTCTCGGCGGGTGACAGAAGAGCCCTGCCACGAGCCCCGCTTGGGCCGAGAGGCAGCATCGTCATCCTCAATAAGGGCACCGCTGACGGAGCTCGACATGGGGTCGCCGGAGAAATTTACGGAGGAAGAACTAGCGGCGGAGGAAAACTTAGAACTGCACGGCCCCGTCGTGATTCTACGCGGAAACGGCGGCGGAGCAGCGAAGGAACTACCGCGCGAAAACGAAAGAGAAACAGAGGAGTCTAGAGGAGAGCCTAGGCGATGGGACCAGAAGAACTCACCGGCGACGACGCCGGAGCAAGCGAACAGGGACGAGGCAGACGGAGCAGTGCGGCGGGATCCCTGCCGTCGGAGACCCAGATGAACGCACGGCGGCGGAGTCGCGAACGGGTGCAGAGGCGAGAGGAAGAAGAAGGGCGCAGGTGAGCGGAGGGGGAAAGTGAATCTCCCAGCCCCGCGCCCCTCTTTATAACCGTGCCACCTGCGAGGTAGTGGGATCGTGGGTGTGGCTGTTGACCGTGTAGATCGTGTGCGCCGCATGACCGCACGCCGCTAAGTGGAACCGCACCAAGGACCACACGGTGGAAAAGAAGGTCACGATCCCCGACTGAAACTGCACACGAGGCGTCGCAGCGCCGACGCGACAGGCGCAGTAACTGTAGCCTGTCAGTAAATACTGTAGAGGAACAAAAAACTAGAGAAACAATGATGAGTATGACACGTAGGACGAGGCGTACGCGAGAAGATATGATGATACCTCGAACGAGAAAAAGATAACTCGGAAACAATACAGAACGAATATCATGAAACTGATACGGCCCAGCCGAAGTTGTTGGAGGGGCCATACTTCGGGGACTAATGTTGGGGAGGTGACCTCGGATAGGATAAAGACGGGGAAAGACGAAAGGATGTTCCCCGTCCAGTTTCGGAGTTACTGTCTGAGTCAGCCGAATCCTGTAGAGGTCGGCCGAGATAGGAAAGGGCAGGACCCTTATGATAATGGCACGACATTACCCGGCCGAGATATTGCGTAAGTCGGCCGGGTTAGCCCGAGTAATCTTAATGCAAGTCAGCCCTAAATAACCAAAGGCTCTCCTTTATAAGGGGAGGCTTGAACCCTGAGGAGGGCATCGGCTCATTTAGTACCGTTAGGCTGGTAAAGTTCTTCCTTTCTCCTTGTATACAGCTCAAGGAGCACTTGTAGCCCAAGGAAGGAGAAATAAAGATCTTTGCCTTAGTCTTTTGTTTGTAGAATCAACTACATCTTCCCTCTCCAGATCCCTTTAGCATCCATTGGCCTCATACTTTAGCCTATCCATGACATCTGCCGTGCCACCACCACGACACAATAGCAATGCACAGAGTAATCTGAGCTGAAAACTAACCACACCTCTCTCGTGAAGGGACTTAGCAGCACAAAACAAAATAATCGGCCCCTCCATTTAGATCTTATAGATTTCCCCAAGTGCATCTAATGAAATCCGTACCACAAACAGAGCCTCCACAGTTTCTGTGGACAAGAAGATTTAAAATGCAGAGATCGTATCACTGTTCTAGAGGATTCCATTTAGAGTGGATATCCAAATGTAATAATCACGGTGGGTGTTGAGTAGTAGAAGCTCTTGCAGCCCTTGTGGTCAGTAGGCTTACTAAACTTTGTTCAGTAACGGTTATAAGTGATTCTGTGATAGATTAGAAATAGTATAGTTTCTCCGGTGCTGCAATTTGTGGAAGTTCCCGGTTCTTAATTTTGTAAGGGCGTCTATTTGGTGGCCTCTGAAGAATGAATCATGGACCTAAACTAACATGTACCCAGTCACTAATACTTAATGTTCTACTTAATATCTATTAGAGTTTCCACAAATCCTAAAGTCTCGAAAACAAAGTGTCAGATTAGATAAATAAACGCCAAGTATACATGGCTTCGATTGGCGGCGCATTGGATAACATTGTCTTTATGGACGTCCAGAAATAACATTGTCTTTAATAAGCAAACGGGTACTAATTTTTTGCAGGTTATTCGATTGGCGGAGCATTGGATACAACTATGTTCTCACTTACTCCCGGCGGATCAGCGGGAGCCGATGGATTTTGGATGCAACCGGCTGCTAATGGTTGCACAGGACTTCTATTTCCTGGCCACTGGATGGCGTCACACTAGTAGACTTCAAAATGGATAGTGTTTTTTTTGCTTCTCCTTTTTAGATGGTTGATATATGTTTCAAAACTCTCTGAGCCTTGATTGTAATATTTTAAATTTTGTTCGGACCACTGCAATAAATAAGGCTATATGCAACAATTGATGCAGAGGCCGGGGCTTCACTCCCTATTTTGAAAAAAAAGAAAAAAAAAGTATACATGGCTTCTGAATGTGTTTTCCTGGTACCTCGCATTCCACTGCCATGTGTGCACACACCACATTCGTGCTAGCAAAAAAAAAGGGACCTAAGACATGGAGCTAGGAGTGCAGAGAACACTTGTTGTAAGTAGCGAGAACCAGGTCACTTATCTGTTATGTTATCTGGGGAGGGAAGTGCAAAGATTTTATATACTGAATTTTCTGGTACCTCTCATTCCGATGTCGTGCATGCACACACCATATTCTCATCAACTAAGTGTATCTTTCATCCACTCACCCAGCATAAAAAAAACCTAAGGATCACAAAGAAGAAAGAACACTGATTGCAGGTAGCGAGAATAGGAGTGTCATTTATCGCGTATGTGGGAAGGGAGTGCAAAGATGATATATACATATGGAGGCTCCAGCATAGCAGATGATGCATATGCATACCTACTTGGCATACCAGAGCGTGCATTTATTGGTACATTATAAAGGAAATACTTCCTCCGATCCATATTAGTTGACTTAGATTTATCTAGATACGAATGTATCTAGTAAAGTTTTAATGCTAAATACATTCATATCTAGATAAATTTAAGTCAACTAATATGGACTGGAGGGAGTAATACATCTGCTCATTTTGTAGCAGTACCTTACCACATTGAGGCTCTCTTCATTTTTTTTGAGAATAGCTCTCTTCAATTCTTTTACTGCGATAGGCAACTACTAAAAACAGAGCCTCAGTAGTTTCTGTGGACAAGAAGATTTAAAATGCAGAGATCATATCATTGTTCTAGAGGATTCCATTTAGAGTGGATATCCAAATGTAAATCACGGAGGGTGTTGAATAGTAGAAGCTCTTGCAACCCTTGTGGTCTGTAGGCTTACTAAACTTTCTTCAGTAACGGTTATAAGTATTCTATATGAAAGATAGAAATAGTATAGTTTCTCCGGTGCTGCAACTTGTGGAAGTTTCTGGTTCTTAATCGTGCAAGGGCGTCTATTTGGTGGCCTCTGAAGAATGAATCATGGACCTAAACTAACATGTACCGAGTCACTAATACTTAATGTTCTATTTATTATCTATTAGAGTTTCCACAAATCCTGAAGTCTCGAAAACAAAGTGTCAGATTAGATAAATAAACGCCAAGTATACATGGCTGCTGAGCATGTTTTCCTGGTACCTTGCATTCCACTGCCATGTGTGCACACACCACATTCGTGTTACGCAAAAAAGAAAAGGGACCTAAGACATGGAGCTAGGAGCGCAGAGAACACTTGTTGTAAGTAGCGAGAACCAGGTCACTTATCTGTTACTCCACATGCATGGAAGTGCAAACATGAGTATATACACTTCACATGCATGGTACTCCAACATAACAGATAATGCATATGCGTGTGTACTTGGCACTACATAGTGAATATTGATTGGTTCAGAAGACAAATTTAGTGTGGCCCAGGACTCATGAGTAATACATCTGCACATGGTGAAGTTGTTTCACAGCAGTACCTTTCTAGACTAGACCGACACTCTAATGTTTACCCATGCAATTCGTCCCTGCACATGTATATTCCAGTAAATTGTCCACGGAACGGGACATGGTAGTATTTCTGAGGAACAAATAAGTGCGCTACTTTTTTATGTACATTAAATATCCGTTGCCTTTGCACTGCTATGTGACCAGGTGTGTAGTTAATCGTTGTAAGTTCAGTGGTTCGATGTTGGCATGTTGCAATAAAAAATTGTTACTGTATGAATATGGCAGCATGTTGCAATAAAAAAATTCTCAGGTCTTTGAGATCAATCAAGAGTCATATGCTGTTCTTTGTGGCTGTATGAATATGTTCTTTACTCAATTTTCAAGCAGGTGGTTTAAGGTTGTTGGCGCTATTACACTCACGGTCTCATGGATGATTTATATCTTAGCTATGTGAAATGACGATCTCCATTTCATATAGGTGTTGTGCCTCAATTAAGAAATGTAAGTGTGTAACGGCACACTGTTTTATGATACATGTTTCTGAGCATGGATAGTTGATTTTAGGGGAAGTTACAATGGAGCGCACATGGAGGTGCAACTTCTATCTAGCCATCTAATTTTTCATGAGATCGACGGTTAGATATTTCTCTCATTCCCCATGAAAATTCCCCTCGAATTTTGCTACTCCTCCTTTTCAGTTCCTAACCAAGAAGGATCGGCAAGATCCATCTCCCTCCCGGCAACATCAAGGGAAGTAGTGTGGAGTTTCCAGAACACCGGGTAACCAGCGAACCCACCAGCGCAGCACTAACAATGCTGAAGTTTCCAGAACAGAGTGCGATGACCATGGTAGTTGACTATTCTGTCATGGAACATCAACCACGGTAGCTGAATATGCTTTCCTGGTACCTCGCATTCCTATGTCGTGCATGCACACACCACATTCTCATCATCTATAAGTGTATCTTTCATCCACTCACCCAACATAGAAAAAACCTAAGGCATGTAGCTAGGATCACAAAGAAGAAACAACACTGATCATGATCACAGGTGGCGAGAATAGGAGTGTCACTTATCGCGTATGTGGGCAGGGAGTGCAAAGATGATATACACCCAACGCGTAACAGATGCCGCATATGCATACCTACTTGGCATGCCAGAGCGTGCATTTATTGGTACTCCCTCTGTTTCAAAATATAAGATGTTTAGGTTTGTGAAGAAAATGAATCTAGACTTCTTTTAGTGTGTAGATTCATCCCAAAGT
The DNA here is from genome assembly GCA_910589765.1 of Avena atlantica. NCBI lineage: Eukaryota > Viridiplantae > Streptophyta > Magnoliopsida > Poales > Poaceae > Avena > Avena atlantica. The sequence continues at coordinate 355,063,113 of OU342736.1, forward strand.
TGAGTGAACCTACATACTAAAACAAGTCTAGATTCATTTTCTTCACAAACCTAAAACATCTTATATTTTGAAACGGAGGGAGTACATTATAAAGGAAGTAATACATTTGCTCACTGTGAATGGATTTTGCAGCGGTACCTTACCACATTGACGCTCTCTTCATTTTTTTTTTTTTGAGAATAGCTCTCTTCAATTCTTTTACTGCGATAGGCAACTACTAAAAACTCTCCGTCAACTGTCCTGAGCTAGCAAAAATATTATGACCAGGTTTTCAATCTATCTACTACTAGACATCCCAATAGGTTCCCCTTGGTCAAGCATGGAAAAATCGGCCATGGCTGGATTAAATTGTCATGGAGCCCTAAACAATACGAATTAATTCACATGAGGGAGAAACCTGCAAGTGCACATTTCGATTCAGTTTGTGCTGTACACCCTCCGTCCCAAAAGATAAGGTGTCTAATGATTAGTTAAAAGTCAATATTTTCTAAGTGACCAAGATTATACACAAACAAAAATATTTATAATATTGAATCATTATCAACAGATTAACCATAAAATATATTTTCTTAGTGTGCCCATTCAATATTGTATATGTAGATATTTTCTCTAAACATTTGGTCAAATTAGTATGTTTTAATGACTAATCCTTAGACGCCTTATATTTTGGGACGTAGAGAGTACTAGGTTCCTTCTAATTGGATCAGCCATAGAATCTGTACAAGTGTTTGACACATAGGTTTGAGCATATGGTAAATTACAATATCTTAGATTACTTTCGCTTAAAAGGAAAATGATCGAGTCCTTATTTTTACGAGCCCTAATTTGATTAATTTTCAAGTACATAATAGTTCTAGAGTAAAGAAAGGATTTGTGTTGCTTATTTTGGTGAGGCAAGCTACATTATAGTATGAATGAATATGCACCATCTTATTTTGATGAGGCAAGCTAGATTATAGTATGAATGAATATGCACCATCTTATTTTGATGAGACAATATTACATGATGTAGAGGCATGGGACTAATTAGCTAGTCAATGTAAGTTCAGTACTTCTGCTTCAGTGCTTATCTCTATGCAAATTTTAAACACAACAATAGGCTGAGATCGCTCCATACCTCTTCATAACTAAGTACACGATGGTCTTTAACAAAAATTTAAGTCACCATTAACGAATAATTAATTCCTATATATATAGCATTATATAAACCCATATGTGTCCATATACGTATATAATATATAACCTGTATGTCATGGTGGGACCATTCTTGTTGCTTACGATTCATGGGTCCTTGCCCGCGGTGAGGGATGGCACGCCCTGGCACTGTTGGCGGTGAGAAGTAGTCGTCTCATGTAAGTATCGGGCGTCATTGTCATCAGAGACATCAATCGCCGCGAATTCGATCATCTCATTATGCACACACTAGTTTATATTAAGCTATCAACGGTTGACGAGTTCGGTGCAAGCTGGAAGGGGAGTGGAGAGGGAAGAGGAAACGGCGCTGCTGCCTCTTCCTCCACGTCTTGCGGCGGCGATGTCCTTGTTCTCATCTACGTGTATCATGGCGCTTATGTCGAGGACAACGGGCATTTAGAACGATCCCGTATCGGAATGCGTGGGTATACATCGTGGGTAAATATGGGTTTGAATTTGAATATGAGTGGCCAATATAATTAATAGAAAATTAGTGATTAATTAATGAAAAAAGACCTGATTGCGTTTTTAAGTTTGGGTGAGGGAGGAGCACCCAAGCAGGCTCATAGGTGTCCAGTGGTCGATGTGGTCATGTTGCAAGAACATTTTGTTATCTCGGGGCTTTTAGATCAAGCAAGAAGTCTCTTCGTGGCTGTAAGCATATGTTGTCCAGTGACTTCTCAACCAGGTGGTTTCATGCTTTTGATATTATATGACACTCAGAGGTCTCATGGATGATTCCTAGCTTAGCAATGTGTGCATTACGATATCCGTTTGTAACAGGTGCCGTGACTAGAAGTGTAACTGCACCCTGTTTTGTAACAACCGGTTTTTGAGCGAGCAGATCCTTTGTTGCCCAGCTCTGCAGACCGTGTTAGAGGCTTCGGGATAAATTATTCTAGTTTGCAAAACACTTTTCTCTACTGAACTATAGCTGTGTGATTCCTAGGATTCATAATCATCCCGGTACCTCGCATTCCTATGTGGTGCGTGCGCACACCACATTCGCATAAACTAAGTGTATTTTTCAGCCGATCACCCAATAAACAAAAACACCTAAAACATATAGCTAGGAGCACAAAAGAACACCAGCTGTGGTAGCGAGAACCAAAGGAGTGTCACTTATCCAGTGTAGGGGCAGGGAAGTGCAAAGATGATTTATATACTTCACATGTATGGTACTCCACACACAATAGATATTGCATATGCATATGCATTTGGCATGACACAGTGAATATTAATTGGTTCAATAGACAAACTTGTGTGACTAGGGACATGAGAGTAATACATGTGCACATGGTGGAAGTTATTTTACAGCAGTCGCTTCCTAGACCGATGCTCTAATGTTACCCAATGCAATTTGTGCCTTCACATGTATTCCAGCAGATTGAACCAGGGGTGTTTCACCCAGTTTTGCAAATATGAGGGGATTATGTACCCGGTTTTAAACATTAAGGGGTGAGTTGTCTGTTTTATAAAACTTATGAGGGGTATGTAGACTTCTTTCTTCTTTTTGTCTGGGCAAAGTCCATGAGTGAGAGCACAAAACAACTGATTTTCCTCGACAAGTTCGATGACTACCAATTGATTTTACTTGTGACAACACAAGACCCACCCACCCACCCACCAACTCTTCTCCTCTCTCTCTCTCTCTCTCTCTCTCTCTCTCTCTCTCTCTCTCTCTCTCTCTCTCTCCACCACTCACAGTAAGTCATTGATGTTCCCCTCCTCGCTCGCTTCTGTGACCCGCCCTCCCTGATTCCTCCTCTTCTTGGCCCCACGAGCCACCCGGACATCCTCACTTGTCACCTAGGCTTACTATTGGGTGCCCCGTCCCTGTCCCAGTGATTTCCGAGGTGCGCAACCGGTGCTCTTGTCAACCGGTGCTCTTGTCCTCCCCATGCTCTTGTACTCCCGTATCCGACCCACCCTGACGGGGGTGCCGCCACCACTTCTCAGCCTAACCACCCCCTCCATCCTCTCTCCCATGTTGCCGCCATTGGCAGGGGCCCTGGGCGTAACACGGGTGGCACCGATGGCGATAGGTTGACTTTCCCGGTGTGGAGGCGAGGTCGGGGAACCAATCCTCCTGGTGGTGGTGTTCCTAGGGCGGCGGAGGCCCATCTACTATAGGGAGATGCCAACGCGGCAACACAACCATGGACTATGGGGCAGCGCGGGGTGGATGGCGACAGGAGGCAGAGGGTGGCACTGGTCATGCAATGTCGTCCCAAATCGAGGCCCTTAGGTCCCCATTGTGGTCGCAAGGTGGTGAGCCTTCCCTACGCTCCGCATGATCTATAGGCGGAGGAGTTGTACTGTGTGTAGGGATTGACGGCTGATGCCTGCAAGAGCACATGTTCGTTCGAAGCACTTTTCGTGGAAGTATTAGTTCCGATTTTTATATCGATCTCAACGAGGAGCCTAGGAACGTGTTTATATGTGGTATATCTATACCACCCAAGGTATCACAAGTCTTGAGTTAATTTACTACAAGTGTCGAGGATGGAAAAATGGTGATTATGATTGAGTTTGTAGTAGGGAATAAACTGAAAGTAAATAACATAAAGTAAAGTACAAAGATTTATCGTAGTTCCTACATATGAGAAATTAGGCGTGGAATGATTAGTTCATGATGATAGTGAATATGCCAAATTGATAAAATGGGATAAGTAATAATAATTCTTCATATAAATACGCAAGTAGGTGAGCAACCCATGATTGGACAGAACTCCTCCAGGTGGATTCGTCTGACTCGCAGGATTCTTTTGCCTGATACCACCAGACATGGTCAGCGCAACATTTAAGGTTGTTAGACCGAATCAAGGGTTTAAGATGTGTGGTTCCTCATGCTCCTCGAGTTACACTTGTTTCTCTTTGATATCATCTATGTCACTGGAGGTCGTTGATTCACTAGTAAACAAGTTCTTGTCTAGTTAGTTCTCTAGATCATATTACCTAGGCTCTTAAATTAGATAACAAGCATTAAAAATAACATATACAATCAATTCTTGTGTAAATTAATAATAACCACAATCACAAATAGATGGAATATAAGATAGGCACATCATATCTCACCAATCTCACCAATCGCCTACATCTCCCACGCCTAGGGGATTTACTCACACATGAGAGAGGAAGAACACCATGATATAATCATAGTGTAGATGGAATTCATCTCAATATTATCGTAGCGAGCCACAATAAAAAGGAAGATTGAATCAAATACAATCCAAAGTATGAATAGAGTTGCAAACCCTTATCTCACAAGTGTGATGATCTCTCTCTCTCTCTCTCTCTCTCTCTCTCTCTCTCTCTCTCTCTCTTACAAGGGTATGGCGGATGAGTGGATGAACTAGAGGTTACAGATCTTGGAGAAGATTGAAGGGAGAAGGATCCTCTCTCTCCAGATCTCTTCTTTCTCTCTTCTAGACTAGACGATGGCTATTGTGTTCTATTTTTGCGTATGACTTCTTCATAAAAGTTGATCTATTTGACCAGGTGAAGGCGCCAACACATCGTATGGGCGTGCAGTATAGGAGGGTCTTAGCCATACAAATGGTCATTAAAACGTGTGATGCCTCAGGTGAAAATCTTCCCAATTGATGGCTTTCTTGATTTGCATCATTAAGCTCATAACTGGAATATATCCTTTCAAAAGTTCCCAACGCCCAAAAGTCATCCTAAACAACAAGGTTCCTCCATTCTCATGATATTAGCGTTAGTCGCGAGAAGAAAACCTATGAAAACGGAGAGAACCAAGGTAAAAAACCTAGGTAAATGTGATAAAATTGGGAGCTATCATCTGCGATCGTGACTAGCATGTTGAAGCGTGGCCGCGGGATTTATGGGTCCGACTAGACTCTCTTGGGACCGGTGTTCCTCCGCGTGGGCTTTATGGGCCTGCTGGGCCCAGTCAGACCCAATTGGGACTAGTGTGCCTACGGTCACGTCTGGTTGACTACCTGATTTGGTGGTGGAGGTAGTTCCCTCCCGCGCAACCACAGTACTATTGGCCCTGATTCAAGCTATGTTTCGCCTATGTCTTGCAGATCTCGCGACGGTTTTCTAGGCGAGACGATGATGGAAGCTTCATGACCGTAGTGCGCGTGCTCACGGACGACGAGTTTGGTAGTGGCGAGGCATCAACCCCGCGGGACTCCTATGCAACAGATCGCCCGGGGTTATGGATGGGGTTTTTCGGGGGAAATTCTTGTTGGCTCACCTGACACCGATGTGGTGCTACCCTCGGGTGGCATCTTTACTTTCTGGAGGGCGTCGTGGTTACATTGCGTCCACTTCCCTCTATGTTCTAGGGAAACCCTAGGATCAGTCTCTGGTTCGGGCAACAATGTTGGTTTTCTTCTTGAAGGTGTTGCTTGGTGCTTTATGAGTCAATGCTAGAAGCATGGTGGAACTTCTCCGGAGGATGCAGGGGTTGCGGGTCACCTTTGTTTGTTTAGTTGATCCACCTTTGTTTCTTTTTATGGGGCGTGTCTTTGCTGTTGCCCCAGGTTTTTCTTCTGTGTCAAGTCTCTCGTGGTTTGTTTCTATATTAATATAGCAAAGAGAAAAACTGTTTGAGGAGAACACAACACGAATATCAAACGAAGGAAAACTATCCGCCGCCGCAGTGGATGGCTGGTTTAAAGCTTATTATACTGTTTTGTACTCTATTGTTGAGGAGAAAGTCCTTTTGGCTCCCGATCTTGAGTGCTCCCTGTATACTGAAAGAATCTAAAACTATATTTACAAGTTTCAAACAAAATCTTAAAGGTAGCTAATGTTGTATCCTACAAATCGTGCGGAATCTCAATTCGAGATGTTTTGCATCCTGAGCTACACAGAAATGACAAAGTTTGGATATTTTTTAGATGTGAAATCACTATACTTAGATCTACAGTTTTGTCATCTTTGTATAGCTCAAAATACACATTATTTTCAATTGATATTTTTACACTTTTTTTATAAATCACTGTCAGAACCCGATTTATTTTTAGAATTTTTTAAAACTCAAAAATGTCACTGGTAAATACACGGGATCACTGGTGCCCGTATGGTGCACCAAGTCCCCACTCCGTGTTGGGAGCTTCATCTTCTCGAAATAGTACGTACTACATGGAAACGGAGCAGGTACGATTTGGTATTTCGCATTACAACAACTTGAGCTTCTCCGGCTCAAAATGTCAAACGAAGGAAAACTATCCGGCCGCCGCGGTGGATGGCTGGTTTAAAAGCTTCTTCTACAGTTCGATCGGTACTCCATCGTTGAGAGCTAGCTCTTCTAGAAATAGGACATGGGCTAGCTGCCTCAGGGCAGATACGACCTGCTCGAGCACTTGAACTTGCCCAGCTCACCGGATTCAGAGAGAGCGTCATGAATGCGGCCGAAGACCTGAAAGGACGAGGCCTGTGCTGAGACTGCGAGATCACGCTGTGCGCTGCAGGCCATAACGCTCCGCACCGCCATCGGCTTCGATCTGCCTTCAATTCGTCCCATGTTGCCTGTCGGCGACTTGCACGCTCCGTTTTCCCCTCTGAGCTGAGACTGACATGGACACGTACGCGTACGACGGTGGTGGTACACGGGCGAGGCGGTGTCGCGCGCGAGCGCGAGCTCGGCCGCCGGTGGCCGGGCTGGACAGGCAGGGGCAGGGGCAGGCGGCGCAGAGGTCGCGAGCCTGCGAGGGCCATAAATGTGCACATGGCAGAATGAACGGGGCTTGCAGTGCACCGTGGTGGCGAACTGGCGACCATAATAACTCCACTGAAACCACACTGATGCATCGTGGTGGAGTAACACTGTTCCTGCTGTGAGTGCCCCAACCTCCCCTGGCTGGATCTCTATCATCATCCCTCGCACGTCCGCCCTCTGGCTTTAATGCACGTACGCGTCGATCTCACGACCTCACCCGCCCGTCGCTCTCGCTCGCACGGTGCCGAACTGCCGATCATCTCGCCTCCTCCAGTCCTCCTTCCCTACTTAAGAGCAACCCCGAGAAACCCACATGGTACCACCACGACAAACGCGGCAACAAACACTTCATCGAACCAAAAGCAAACGCGAAGAAGCGGAACAGCATGGCCACGGGCGGCGCTCGCCGCGTCGCGGCTCTCCTCCTCCTCCTGCTCGCCCTCGCGTCCACCGCCGCCCTGGCCACGCGCGACGGCGCCAAGGTCAAGCCCAAGCCTGGCAAGAAGCCAGCCAAGCCGTACGTCCCCTCTCCGGCCACCAAGCCCGGCTCCGGCGGCGGCGGCAGCGGGGGCGTTGGCGGCGCCATCCCCACCATCCCGGGCTTCGGCAGCATCCCCGGGTTCAACGTGCCGGGCATGGGGGGCGGGTGGGGCGGCGGCTACGGCGGGCCCGACGGCGGGTACTCGCGCGGCGGCGTGGCGGCCTCCACCACGGTGTGCTCCGAGAAGGGCCCCTGCTACAAGAAGAAGCTGACGTGCCCCAAGAAGTGCTTCGTCTCCTACAGCGGCTCCGGGAAGGGGTACGGCGGCGGAGGAGGCGGGGGCGGGTGCACCGTCGACTGCAAGACCAAGTGCATCGCCTACTGCTGATCGGGCGCGCGGCGGTTGTGCACGCAGACGCAGCAGCTTATGGGGGGACGATCAGTCTATGGCGCCGGCGAAGGGAAAGTGTGATCAGTTCGCGCGTAGTACCGAATTAATATAGCCACTGTTGGTGATCTGCAGGAGAGGGCGCATATATGACTATATGAGTGGTTTACGATATTTCTTCCCTGAAGTTTAATCTCGGCTGCAGTGTCTTCTTGCTTCTACTATTACTCCATAGTGACTAGTACTAGCTTGTGGTCTTGCTGGGGCCTCGGCCGGAGCAGCATCCGGTTTCATTTCGTGCTTCAACACAAGTGTTAAAATAGCGCGTGTTAAAAATCGTTTGCAGCAGTGCGCGCGCGGACGTGCGGCGGTGCTCTACTAGACGCCGCAAATTTACGCGTGGCAAAATAGCTCCACCGAACGCTGCAAAAATCAGCACGCGCCGCGGCACAAACACATTTTAACACATTAATCTCAAAAAATAGAAAAAAATAAAAAATAAAATAAAAAACAAAGAACAAATACTAGAAATTAAATTACAAGAAAACCAGAGTTCAACAACGACGAAATTTTCAGCGTGGATAACCAAAGGTCCATCCAACGGGGGTCGTCCTCCGGGATCGTGGGTGTCTAGCTGCATGAGGATGTAGGCGCGCTTTGTCGGCCCTCCTCTCGCGGCGGTTCTGCCTCCTTTGCTGCGTTATATGCTGCTGTTCGGCGTAGAAGTTCTCTTCGGCTTGGACGTCCTACGAGAAGCGTTCCGCCCACAGCAGGCGGCAACGCTCGTCCTCCTCGGCATACGCGAGCCGGCGCTGCTGGGCGCGATAGCGGCGGCACTCCTTGTCGGTGATGAGGCGCGGCGGCGGCGGCGCGAGCATCTCCGCCTGCTCGCGTGTGTGGACGTCGTGAAAGTTCATCGACCAGGGAGGTCGGCTGAGGCGCCATGCCGCCGCGTCGTACGCGTGCGTGGCCTCGTGCACCGTATCAAAGATCCCGAGCCCGATGCGCTTCTCGCGGAGCCGATCTCCGCGTAGAAGTTCCCCATCGGGCACGCTCGAACACCGACATAGCCGAAGGAGTACCCGCGGCGGCGCGTCGGTTGCGGCGTGGGCTTGTGTGGCACGCGGAGGTGAAGAGGCAGAGCGGGCGTGGCGCGCGTAGAAAAGGAGGGAATTTTCGGGCGTTTTGTTTGCGCGCGTGTTATGACTGTATCGCATGCGGTAACGCGAACGGTAGATACAGCACTCTCATGATTGTACAATATGACGCGCGGCAAAACTTTTCGCGCGGGCCATTTTCGCATGCGGACTATTTTCACGTGTGTGTGTGTGGAGCGGGCAAAACTTCCACACGTGCTAAATTGGTAGTTTTTAAGACGCCGCCCTATTTTAGCGGCTTCTGTTTGGGCCGTGCAAATAGTTTGTGTCGGCCGGTCCGATTTTCTTTCTCTTCAAGCGGCACGACCCCATCCTTGCATAGCATGTACCAAAGTCAGGTGGCGATAGTATTATTTTACTGAGTCGATTTGGTGTTCATGTTTGGACCTTTCTTGGACATTTTTATCAAATTTATCATATACGATTGCATTATTGTTTGAGATTTCTTTTAACCACTAGTTTCATCTTGTCGCTCACAACTACTTTTATGTTGCATCTTTTTTATTATTGGGCCTCATAAATAAAGTGGTTATGAATATAGGACGTATGTCATGTTGAGAAGAGGAGAGGACAATATGACTATAGACAACCAAACACATACACTTCCTACTCGGAGGAGTTCTCTCCCCCTCGGCTTCTCTCTTCACCCGTAGATTTGAGAGTCCACCACCAGGTCTCTGCGCCTCTCCCCCTCCTCTCTGGTGGCCTCGCAGACCGGAGACGTTAGGGGGGAGGGAAGGTAGGTGGTCGGACTTCTCCTGTCAATACTAGGTCTAGGATTAGGTTGTTTCGTCTCTCTGTGGGGCGTGGGAGTTCGGATCTCGCATAGATCTGACGTGTTCTGGTGGTCATCTTTGTAGATGTGCTGCCCTGGCGGCCGGAGTGGTCGACTGCGGTGGTGCTGCATCACGACATCTCCGTCAATAAGGCCTTGAGGCACCTGCGGTGGTTGATTTCCAAATTACAAAAAGGCACTATAAAAATAAAAGTCTAAAATCTAAGATAGATCAATCCTCAAATCACGTGGCCATCCATGTCGGGAGAAAATATCCCCCGCCGTGTCCTCCAATCGCGTACATCCCTCCATAAATAAGTCGTGAAACTTCATGCGTTGGAGAATATTCCATGATCGGAGGATAGCCGTGGCTCGATAAATAACCTGCAGATGAGAAGACACAATGTTATTAAAAATCTTATCATTTCTACAAAGCCATAGTGACCATATAATGGCAAGCGCTTCCACCCTAAAAAAAAGTTCTATACTTGTAAACAATTCCATGCAACCAATTACCAAAAACATTGGTTACAGAACATGGAGGAGATAAACCAGAAGCTATTTGGATGAATGACCATATAGAGCGAGCAAATTTGCAATGGAAGAATAAATAGCGAATTGTCTCATCTTGATGACAAAAAACACATTCTGTACTTCCATGCCAATTCCTCTTTACAAGATTATCTTTTGTTAGAATTACCCCTTTCCGTAGATACCACGCAAATATCTTCGTCTTAAGGGGTATTTTCATTTTCCAAATTTTACTATTATCATCGACCAGGAAATCAGGTTGGACCAAAGCTATATATAGTGAGCCAACAGAAAATTTACCACTTTCTAGTAATTTCCATTTGAACACGTCAACACCGTCCGACAATTGTATCATGGATAATCGTAATAATAGATTGTTCCAAGATAACAGTCTAGGTCCGATGAGACTTTTTCTGAAAGACACATTAGGAGGATAGTCTTCCATCACTGTGGAAATTGTATCCCCTTTGTGTCTAACAATCGAATATAGAGCTGGATATTGTTCGCGAAGAGTAGTTTGGCCAAGCCTCTTATCTTTCCAAAACCTAATCTGTGATCCATCCTTAATCTCAAACGCACCTAAACGAAAGAAATGTTTCTTGGTGGCCATAAGACCCGCCCAAAAATGTGAATCTCTGTGGCATCCCGCAAAACCACTACTAGAAAATCGCGTTGTTTTGTGCATTGCATCGTCATCATCATATGTTGTTGCTTAAAACTATTTTTGCAAAGCCCGATTTGTTTTCCAAATGCCTCGTCTTTATTCAACCGCCAAAAATCCGGGTCGCCGGAATATTTTGTTTTGCCCGGTATCGGTTTGCAAAACCCTTGTTTGAAATAAGTAAAGTTAATTATTATTTTAGCGGGGCAGTCGAACGGGCCGATTGACCCGAACGACCGCCCTAGAAATTAAATCGGTCCAACCGGTCCACCCCAACAAATCCTAAACCTACCAACTAATCTACCCACACCCTGCCTGCCACATCACTCCCACCAATCCCACCATGCCACATCACCCTCTCCTCTCCTCCCACCCAATCAGGTGTTGCCACCTCACCCCTCTCTCTTATCTCTCTCTCTCACAAACCCACCCAACACACCTGCCCACACCGCACTCACCAACGCACACCACACACCAACCCTCCCCATACCCGATCCCACACCTGCCCTGGGCCCCACCTCCCACCGAGCCAACCGCCCATCCCCGCACGCACGCGAGCCCCCCGCGTCGTCTTCTTCCCTGCCCGCTGCCGCTCCTTCTCTCTCCTCTCCCCTCCCCGGCGCCCTGCTCCGCCCCACCGGCCCGCCGCCGCCGCTCCACCCTGCTCGCCGTCGTCCAGCCGCGCTCCGCCCGCCGCTCCTCCCGCCGTCGCCGGCGAGCTCGCCGCGCGCGCTCCCCCTCCCGCCTCGCCTGGCCGCCTCCGCCTGCCCTGGCCCTCTCCGGCGCAGCGCCGCTCGTCGCCGGCGCCGCTCCCGCGCACCGCACGCCCCCTCCCGCGCCCCTGCCCCGCTACCTCGCCTTCCCGCCTCTGGCCCGCGCCCCGCGAGCTCCCCAACCGCCGCCGTGCTCTCGCCCCGTCCTTCCTCCGGCAGAGCTCGAGCGCCGCCGCTCTCGTCTGTGGCCAAGGCCGACTCCCCCCACCGCCCGTGCACGTCCCCGCCCTGCCGGAACCCCGCCTCGCCTCCGTTTTGGCCGCCGCCTCTGCCAGCGCCCCACGCGCGCCCCGTCTCGCCTCCGCCCGGCGCCCCCTCACCGGACCGCCCGCGGCCGCCGGAGCCCCTTCTCCGGTCCCGACGCGTCCGCCGCCGCCTCGCCCTCGATGCAGAGCCGCCTCCCCTCCCCCGAGTCCGCGGCCCCGCCGCTCGCCGCCTGGCCCCGCCGCTGCTCGCCCAACACCCCGCCCCGCACGGCGTCGTCCCTCCCACGCGCCAGGTCCCACCTCCCCGACCCGGCCGAGCTCGGCCCCTCTGTTCCGCGCCGTCGCCCCTGCCGGCCTGGACGACCCCTGCATCGCCTTGGTATGATCTGCCCCGATCCTCCGAGCCCAGCGAGCACTGCTTGAAGATGTCTAGGTGGTGTAGCGATGATGTTTGTCAAGGTGGTCTGGTGGTGACGTTGTGTTACCTCCGGTACAAGATCAGAAGATGGACTGGACCCTCCTCAAGGTTGACCGTTGTCAAGATCGCCGCGCCGAGTATAAGTGCCCTGAAGACCTCCAGTGCCGAGACCCAAGCCCGACACCGACAACTGAAACCGCCACCGACAAGATCTCCGTCCGGGACCCCAAGGACTCCCTCATGGACATCGAGCGCCAAGATCGCCTTGCGAACCTTTGAAGACCGATCACGGCGTCCCCCTCCTTCTCGAACCACAAGACCGACGCCAAGAGAAGAGGCCGCCACGATGCCAAGTTCAGCTAACGACAAGACCGACATGCGTCGAGGACCGGGAAACTCTGCAAGACCACGGCGCCGGAACCGGAAACCGAACCTCGACACGTCAAGATCGCCGGGACCCTGAATCCGAGGGCCTTCAACACGGAACGCCAAGTTCTACCCCCGCTACCCGAGAACGGAACCGTCGAACCCTGGACCCTGAGACCGACCCCGGACCCTGTCGAACCTCGAACCCCCCAGAACCTCAAGTCCGTCGAGAACCCTCTAAAGTGTGAACCCCTTCCCGAAACCCTATTTTATAACATAATAACAACTTGTTGCATATTAAATTGTCATACTTGCATGCAGGATCATGTGGTTTGGGGGCCTTACGCCGATTCACCTTATAATTAAATATGGGGCCCATATGCGGGCAAATCTAGCCTTATATTGGCCTCATTTAAACTTGTGTAGCGAACCCGTATTATCTTTTGCCAGGTAATACAACATTTAATTGCGGGGGTAGATAAACAACTTGAACCGTTTAATTAATTGTCGGGACCCCGGTTCCGCTTAATATGACCTAATTGCATCGCACCCTGCCATGCCATGCATCATACATGCATCATGCCGATCTTCTGCCGTTGTATTAAATATAGCATCCGGTGTTTCTTCTAGTGTTTTGCTTCTTCGCGGATAAGGCCGTTGAGTTGATGTGAGCTTCGACCCGATCTTCGGTTGAACCTTCGACAATGTTTTCAGGCGAGCATCTCCCCCTCTCTACCTATCTTACTTTTATAGTCTTTATTCCCTCCTGTTGATCTATTGCTATCTGTGTTGCGATGCTTTAGTTTCCGTACCTGTGATATACCGTGCAGCCCTATATTGCCTTGGACACACCCTATTACCTGTTGTTTGGTAGATAGTTGGACCTGCGCGTCGTAGTCGCTTGCTCAAGTGCTGTTGCATTCCGTCCAGTGCCACAGTTGTTGATGTATTGCCGCATGTTGATGTTGGAGATGATCATAGTTTTACTTATTGTTCACTTTAATTCCTGTTTAACAACTAAAATTGAAGTAAGCAGAGGCATCGGTGGGTGATAGATAACATTTGGTTTCCGAACGCCCACTTGTGTCCCGTAGGACCCCGAGTACTTGATACCTGTTCCTTGATTTATCGCGCTATCCACATATGGGGAGTATGGGCCCCCTTAGCCAGAGCTTGATTCCGTCTTATTTCTTGGGGCCACAACTAGTTTGAGGTTTTATTTACGATCCTGTACTTATGCCATGTTTTACTGCTTTATTTACGATTGTGCGAGGAGCACACTGTACTGTTTAGGTATGCGGAGTGATTACGCGGTATCGACAAGCCCAGCCACACTTTCGGGTTCCCAGTCGCTTACAGCCATTGGCGCAACCTTGAGTCCGTCTCGGAGCTTGCTTACTCCGTTGCGGGATCTACTCAAAGGGGTGGCCCCCTGAAATATTTCTGAATCTTGTGATTGCTCTGTCGTGAAGACCTCGTTGGGTTTTGATTTGGTTTTTCCGAGGTTGATCGTGTGTGTGTTGCTATTTGTGCACCCCGGCCGGGTTAAAACTTTCTGAAAGCCGTGTCCGCGGTTATGGACGACTTGGAGCACAGTATCTCGATCATAGACAAGCATAACTAAAGTTTACTGCTATAAATTTGACTTTATAATGACTAGTAATCAGCTTCACTATAACGGAATGGCTAAATAATACTGCCCACAATTGCTTGTTTGAAGTGTCGCTTGCGACCATTGTATCTGACTAGTAAGTATTGCAACTACAACGGAATGGCTGAATAAAAGTACCAACAACTGCTGGGTTTTGGGTTTATCTCATGCTATCTGTATCTGATTAGTAATTGTTGCAACTACAACGGAATGGTTTACTAAAAGTGCCCACTGCTTACTTTATCAGGACGATTATCTAAACCTGACTAGTAATTGCTGCAACGATAACTGAATAACTAAAACTGCCAACTGTGTGAGTTCCTCGGTTGACTTCCTCGTTTGGTTTCGAGGGGGAAACACCAGGATGGGTATGTTTGGTGTTAGCTTCAGGTTGGATCCGAATAGGTCTTTCTTATCCCTCTCTGATAACCGCCAGTCGTATCGAGTCTCTATAGGTCGTTTAGTGCATGCTGCCGCTGCCGCTCAGTCCACCATACCTATGTAGGCGAGGACCGCCGAATTCTAGCCTCGCCGTGTACTGGCCTCAGTACTGACGCTCCTCTTTTTCCTTTGCCCTTCGTCGGCACCCCTTTTGTTTAAGCAGGTTTTGAGATCGACGCCGTTAGCAGGGTTACCCTTCCGGCTTGGCCTGGGCAGGGTTATGGACGCCATTGGTTATTCTTCAGGGCTCTTAGCCCCATTTGCATCTTGTCCGTAGTCGGACGCTGTATCGTTTTACAGGTGATTTGGATCTTTGTATTATATATCTGTATTCTTGACTCTTTGAGTCGCTGCTGTATATATATCTGTTATGTGCGTCCCGTCGAGGACTGTTATGTAATGTTATTACTTCGTTTTCCACCCGCACGAAAGTGCCTGGTGGGCACCTTTGAATCGTTTCTATGCGGGTTTGGCGGATTTCGCTAGAACTTGCATAGGTCCGATTCTGAGGGTGTTACAGAGTGGTATCAGAGCTCAGCAGTTGCGATACCCCACAAGTCCAGCCTGTAGGATAACCTAGCTAACGGCCGAAGTAGAAGTGTCAAAACTATTTTTGAAAATCGGTTGGATAGTTCTGATTAGGTCTAATTTTACTTCTTACCCCTCTGCTATTCTCCTCTTATCCCGACGTGTTTTGAATCCGCTCTCTTCTCTCTCTTCGAGTCCAGGAATTCTCGTGGTTGGGTTCCGTCGTACCTTCAGGGTTTCGCTTCCTTCTTTGATAACGGTGTTCTACCATCCGGTGTTCAAGCTGCCCGATGAATCCGTCTACGGTGTTACCATCCGTTGTTCCTTGTTTGTGACTTCCGGTGTTTTCCGACGCGATGACATCATCTACGCCAGATCCGATGCAGAGTCTGCATCACTCCTTTGATCCGAACCTCGCTTGTCGAGATCTTCAGTCTAACTCCGAGAGTTGGTTGCATAATCCTCCTATTCGTGTGCAGAGTAATGGTTTGGGTGCGCGATGGACTGATCACCATCCGACTACTCTTATCATTCGCTCTTGTACATCGAATCAGTGGATCCAGCAGTTTTACCCCATCCATTGGAAGCTAGAGGTGGCTTTAATTGTGGATACCTCTACCTTCGACTTTTTGTTCCCGGAGTGTTCTCTCGACGATCATGGACAACGACCTCTTGTTAGTGGTGTCGCGAGGATCTACACGAAGCGCGAGAAGACGCAGATCGCCGACCTCCTTTCCGGTACCATGAGGCGGATCTCGAGGGCGAGATCCATTGTTAGTGGTGTCGAATTGTGGCATCCCGCAAAACCACTACTAGAAAATCGCGTTGTTTTGTGCATTGCATCGTCATCATCATATGTTGTTGCTTAAAACTATTTTTGCAAAGCCCGATTTGTTTTCCAAATGCCTCGTCTTTATTCAACCGCCAAAAATCCGGGTCGCCGGAATATTTTGTTTTGCCCGGTATCGGTTTGCAAAACCCTTGTTTGAAATAAGTAAAGTTAATTATTATTTTAGCGGGGCAGTCGAACGGGCCGATTGACCCGAACGACCGCCCCAGAAATTAAATCGGTCCAACCGGTCCACCCCAACAAATCCTAAACCTACCAACTAATCTACCCACACCCTGCCTGCCACATCACTCCCACCAATCCCACCATGCCACATCACCCTCTCCTCTCCTCCCACCCAATCAGGTGTTGCCACCTCACCCCTCTCTCTTATCTCTCTCTCTCTCACAAACCCACCCAACACACCTGCCCACACCGCACTCACCAACGCACACCACACACCAACCCTCCCCATACCCGATCCCACACCTGCCCTGGGCCCCACCTCCCACCGAGCCAACCGCCCATCCCCGCACGCACACGAGCCCCCCGCGTCGTCTTCTTCCCTGCCCGCTGCCGCTCCTTCTCGCCCCTCCCCCCCCCCGGCGCCCTGCTCCGCCCCACCGGCCCGCCGCCGCCGCTCCACCCTGCTCGCCGTCGTCCAGCCGCGCTCCGCCCGCCGCTCCTCCCGCCCTCGCCGGCGAGCTCGCCGCGCGCTCACCCCCTCCCGCCTCGCCTGGCCGCCTCCGCCTGCCCTGGCCCTCTCCGGCGCAGCGCCGCTCGTCGCCGGCGCCGCTCCCGCGCACCGCACGCCCCCTCCCGCGCCCCTGCCCCGCTACCTCGCCTTCCCGCCTCTGGCCCACGCCCCGCGAGCTCCCCAACCGCCGCCGTGCTCTCGCCCCGTCCCTCCTCCGGCAGAGCTCGAGCGCCGCCGCTCTCGTCTGCGGCCGCGGCCGACTCCCCCCACCGCCCGTGCATGTCCCCGCCCTGCCGGAACCCCGCCTCGCCTCCGTTTTGGCCGCCGCCTCTGCCAGCGCCCCACGCGCGCCCCGTCTCGCCTCCGCCCGGCGCCCCCTCACCGGACCGCCCGCGGCCGCCGGAGCCCCTTCTCCGGTCCCGACGCGTCCGCCGCCGCCTCGCCCTTGATGCAGAGCCGCCTCCCCTCCCCCGAGTCCGCGACCCCGCCGCTCGCCGCCTGGCCCCGCCGCTGCTCGCCCAACACCCCGCCCCGCACGGCGTCGTCCCTCCCACGCGCCAGGTCCCACCTCCCCGACTCGGCCGAGCTCGGCCCCTATGTTCCGCGCCGTCGCCCCTGCCGGCCTGGACGACCCCTGCATCGCCTTGGTATGATCTGCCCCGATCCTCCGAGCCCAGCGAGCACTGCTTGAAGATGTCTAGGTGGTGTGGCGATGATGTTTGTCAAGGTGGTCTGGTGGTGACGTTGTGTTACCTCCGGTACAAGATCAGAAGATGGACTGGACCCTCCTCAAGGTTGACCGTTGTCAAGATCGCCGCGCCGAGTATAAGTGCCCTGAAGACCTCCAGTGCCGAGACCCAAGCCCGACACCGACAACTGAAACCGCCACCGACAAGATCTCCGTCCGGGACCCCAAGGACTCCCTCATGGACATCGAGCGCCAAGATCGCCTTGCGAACCTTTGAAGACCGATCACGGCGTCCCCCTCCTTCTCGAACCACAAGACCGACGCCAAGAGAAGAGGCCGCCACGATGCCAAGTTCAGCTAACGACAAGACCGACATGCGTCGAGGACCGGGAAACTCTGCAAGACCACGGCGCCGGAACCGGAAACCGAACCTCGACACGTCAAGATCGCCGGGACCCTGAATCCGAGGGCCTTCAACACGGAACGCCAAGTTCTACCCCCGCTACCCGAGAACGGAACCGTCGAACCCTGGACCCTGAGACCGACCCCGGACCCTGTCGAACCTCGAACCCCCTAGAACCTCAAGTCCGTCGAGAACCCTCTAAAGTGTGAACCCCTTCCCGAAACCCTATTTTATAACATAATAACAACTTGTTGCATATTAAATTGTCATACTTGCATGCAGGATCATGTGGTTTGGGGGCCTTACGCCGATTCACCTTATAATTAAATATGGGGCCCATATGCGGGCAAATCTAGCCTTATATTGGCCTCATTTAAACTTGTGTAGCGAACCCGTATTATCTTTTGCCAGGTAATACAACATTTAATTGCGGGGGTAGATAAACAACTTGAACCGTTTAATTAATTGTCGGGACCCCGGTTCCGCTTAATATGACCTAATTGCATCGCACCCTGCCATGCCATGCATCATACATGCATCATGCCGATCTTCTGCCGTTGTATTAAATATAGCATCCGGTGTTTCTTCTAGTGTTTTGCTTCTTCGCGGATAAGGCCGTTGAGTTGATGTGAGCTTCGACCCGATCTTCGGTTGAACCTTCGACAATGTTTTCAGGCGAGCATCTCCCCCTCTCTACCTATCTTACTTTTATAGTCTTTATTCCCTCCTGTTGATCTATTGCTATCTGTGTTGCGATGCTTTAGTTTCCGTACCTGTGATATACCGTGCAGCCCTATATTGCCTTGGACACACCCTATTACCTGTTGTTTGGTAGATAGTTGGACCTGCGCGTCGTAGTCGCTTGCTCAAGTGCTGTTGCATTCCGTCCAGTGCCACAGTTGTTGATGTATTGCCGCATGTTGATGTTGGAGATGATCATAGTTTTACTTATTGTTCACTTTAATTCCTGTTTAACAACTAAATTGAAGTAAGCAGAGGCATCGGTGGGTGATAGATAACATTTGGTTTCCGAACGCCCACTTGTGTCCCGTAGGACCCCGAGTACTTGATACCTGTTCCTTGATTTATCGCGCTATCCACATATGGGGAGTATGGGCCCCCCTTAGCCAGAGCTTGATTCCGTCTTATTTCTTGGGGCCACAACTAGTTTGAGGTTTTATTTACGATCCTGTACTTATGCCATGTTTTACTGCTTTATTTACGATTGTGCGAGGAGCACACTGTACTGTTTAGGTATGCGGAGTGATTACGCGGTATCGACAAGCCCAGCCACACTTTCGGGTTCCCAGTCGCTTACAGCCATTGGCGCAACCTTGAGTCCGTCTCGGAGCTTGCTTACTCCGTTGCGGGATCTACTCAAAGGGGTGGCCCCCTGAAATATTTCTGAATCTTGTGATTGCTCTGTCGTGAAGACCTCGTTGGGTTTTGATTTGGTTTTTCCGAGGTTGATCGTGTGTGTGTTGCTATTTGTGCACCCCGGCCGGGTTAAAACTTTCTGAAAGCCGTGTCCGCGGTTATGGACGACTTGGAGCACAGTATCTCGATCATAGACAAGCATAACTAAAGTTTACTGCTATAAATTTGACTTTATAATGACTAGTAATCAGCTTCACTATAACGGAATGGCTAAATAATACTGCCCACAATTGCTTGTTTGAAGTGTCGCTTGCGACCATTGTATCTGACTAGTAAGTATTGCAACTACAACGGAATGGCTGAATAAAAGTACCAACAACTGCTGAGTTTTGGGTTTATCTCATGCTATCTGTATCTGATTAGTAATTGTTGCAACTACAACGGAATGGTTTACTAAAAGTGCCCACTGCTTACTTTATCAGGACGATTATCTAAACCTGACTAGTAATTGCTGCAACGATAACTGAATAACTAAAACTGCCAACTGTGTGAGTTCCTCGGTTGACTTCCTCGTTTGGTTTCGAGGGGGAAACACCAGGATGGGTATGTTTGGTGTTAGCTTCAGGTTGGATCCGAATAGGTCTTTCTTATCCCTCTCTGATAACCGCCAGTCGTATCGAGTCTCTATAGGTCGTTTAGTGCATGCTGCCGCTGCCGCTCAGTCCACCATACCTATGTAGGCGAGGACCGCCGAATTCTAGCCTCGCCGTGTACTGGCCTCAGTACTGACGCTCCTCTTTTTCCTTTGCCCTTCGTCGGCACCCCTTTTGTTTAAGCAGGTTTTGAGATCGACGCCGTTAGCAGGGTTACCCTTCCGGCTTGGCCTGGGCAGGGTTATGGACGCCATTGGTTATTCTTCAGGGCTCTTAGCCCCATTTGCATCTTGTCCGTAGTCGGACGCTGTATCGTTTTACAGGTGATTTGGATCTTTGTATTATATATCTGTATTCTTGACTCTTTGAGTCGCTGCTGTATATATATCTGTTATGTGGGTCCCGTCGAGGACTGTTGTGTAATGTTATTACTTCGTTTTCCACCCGCACGAAAGTGCCTGGTGGGCACCTTTGAATCGTTTCTATGCGGGTTTGGCGGATTTCGCTAGAACTTGCATAGGTCCGATTCTGAGGGTGTTACAATCTCCGGGTTTCCAAACCACTTGAGACACAACTTTAGACCCCGCATATTTCCTCCATAACATGGTTTGCCAAACACCATCCTCTGTAAGTAATTTAAAAAGCCATTTGCCCAGAAGCGCGGTGTTTTTGACTTGCAAATCGTGTATGCCCAGACCACCAAACTCCTTCGGGCGGCAAACCACATTCCATCTGGCCAGTCGATATTTCTTTTTCTCACTATCCCCTTGCCAAAATAATCTTGAACATAAATAATCCACTTTGTTCAAGACCCCTTTTGGTATTTGGAAAAACGAGATCATATATAGTACCATATTAGTAAGTACTGAATTTATGACTACTAGTCTTCCCCCAAGGGATAACAATTTTCCTCTCCAACTATTAAGACATTTTTGTAGCCTTTCCTCAACAAGTTTCCATTTAGCAATTGTGAGACGCCGATAACGAATCGGTATTTCCAAATAATTGATAGGAGACTGACCCTGACCACAGCCGAAAAGTTCAGCATATAGGTGGGCCTCGTTTTGGGCCTCGCCAAAACAATACAAATCACTCTTATGAAAGTTTATTTTAAGCCCAGATAGCTGCTCGAATGCTGTTAATATTAATTTTAGATTCTTAGACTTCTCCAGATCATGTTCCATAAAAAGAATTGTGTCATCAGCGTATTGAAGAATAGAAAGTCCACCATCAATAAGATGTGGAACTACTCCTTCAATTTGACCACCAGCCTTTGCTCTCTCAATAAGGATAGCCAACATATCAGCTATTATATTAAATAGTAAAGGCGATAA
Organism: Avena atlantica; assembly: GCA_910589765.1. NCBI lineage: Eukaryota > Viridiplantae > Streptophyta > Magnoliopsida > Poales > Poaceae > Avena > Avena atlantica. The sequence goes on from OU342736.1 coordinate 355,084,359, forward strand.
TGGATCCCCTTGTCTCAGTCCTTTCTTGGTCTGGAAGTATTTGCCAGTATCTTCATTTACCTTAATGGCAACACTACCCCTAGACACAAACGACTGAATAAGAGCGCGCCACTTCTTAAAAAAACCTTTCATGCGGAGTGTTTGCTGAAGGAAAGACCAATTAACTTTATCGTATGCCTTCTCAAAGTCAATCTTGAACAGTACACCATTTAATTTTTTTGAGTGTAGTTCATGGACTGTTTCATGCAGAATTATAACACCATCTAGGATATTTCTTCCTTGCATAAACGCAGTTTGAGACGGGCTAACAACATTGTCAGCAACCGAGTTTAGTCTAATTGTGGCAACTTTAGTAAAAAAATTAAAGCTAACGTTAAGCAAGCAGATTGGACGATACTGTTGTATATGTTCTGCATTGTTAACCTTAGGCAGTAAAATTATATTGCCAAAGTTGAGTCTAAAGAGATCCAATTGTCCGACATATAAAAACCCAAACAAATTCATTAGGTCCTCCTTGATAACGTTCCATAATTTTTGGTAAAATTCCGCTAGGAAGCCATCAGGTCCTAGTGCTTTGTTATGTTCCATTTGAAAAACCGCTTTCTTGACCTCTTCCTCGGTATATGATGCAGTTAGAAAGCTATTTCTTCATCAGAAACCTGGGGGATATCGGACATTTGGGACTCATCCATAGAGAAAGAATTTTCCGTTAGGGCCCCAACAAGGATGTATAATACGTAGTGGTATATGACTTCAGATGCTCCTGTCCCTCAATCATACCTTCATCCTGAATCAGAGAGTGAATAAGTTTCTTCTTATGCTTGCCATTGGCAACTGCATGAAAGTACCTAGTATTCGCATCTCCTTCCAGAATGAATTTTGTTTTAGAGCGTTGGTACCATTTGAGTTCATCCTCGCGCAGAAGTTGGGCTATCTCCGCATTCGATTGACTTTTAAGCTCAATTTCTTGTGCAGTTAATGGCCTTACCTCCGCGAAAGCCTCTAAGTCATCAATTATAGATGTTAGACGTAATTTTTGTTTTTAAGGATACCCGCTGTGTGCCTGGCCTAGCCCCGAAGGAACTTGCTAAAGTACGCATTTTGTTATTCCATCGTAGGATAGGAGTTTGGCCACCTACCAGTTTCTCCCAAATAGCCTTCACCATCTCGTAAAAACCATCATGGATCATCCAACCGAGTTCAAATTTAAACTCATTCATAGACTTCCGTGTCGGTGATCCAAAAGATAGAAGTAAAGGGGCATGATCCGACAAAGCCGTCCCGTTCAACATGAATTGCTGCCGTGCTAGGGTATGGCCTATGGAAGCGCCACTATCACATCCCAAGATTTTGGAAATTGGGACTAGATTTTTTTTGCATTTGCATGATATTCATCAGCATTGCATTTCATATTTGCATCAAGAAAAAATTCCTAATAAAGTACTAAAACCCTAAATAGTATATGCCACTTTGTTCCTAAAGGGAATTAAATTGGATTTATAAAAACCCACTATTGCTATGGCAGCAATTATTTCTAAATTATAGCCTAAAAATATCCAATGAATATTACAAAATTTTAGAAACAAAATTGAGCTCATTTGAAGCTATTATGAAAAAGTTATGGAATAAATACAAACACATAAAGATATAAATAAAATGAAATATACAAGGATTTATAAATACACTACTTGTAAACTAGTAAAAATATTACAAATATGATCCTATAATGATCTATTCGATTTTAGAAAATTTTAGAAACAGGAATCATGTCATTTGAAATTCGTATGCAAAAGATATGAGGGAAACAAGTAAATAGAAAAAGAAAAAAAAAGAAAAAAAACATTGGGCCAACCGACCGGCCCAGCTAGCAGACTGCGGGAGCAGCCAGGCACGCGCGTACCTGATCGATCCCATCCCTGCTTTAAAAATCGTGCGAAAACACCTTTTCTAAACCTATCTCTATTTAAACTCCTATATCTTTTTATCTACAACTCTGAATCGACTTCCGCTTGTTTCTACTTGTTCTATACTCCAATACCTATCTCTACACCATACTAAATCTCCATATAAACTCGTGCAGCCACAGTTGTACGAGTTTCTCTTCTCGAAATCCCGAATCTACACATACCCGAATCTTATTTCGTTTATTCACCCATCTAGACTTCGTCATTTGCCTTCGGCCAAAAAAAAAAAGTTGTAGATCTCGTCGAAATCTTTTGGTCCCGACAAACCTCACCTCTTTTCATCCAGCACAGCCGGAGAATTTCGCACCACAATATTTTAGATATAACGGTGTAAATTCAATATGTACTCGCGCTCGTTTCTTCATATCCAAATTCCTTTGGTGAGAAGGTAGGACAAATGATTCCTCACAATTCATGTTATAATTTTTTAAATTTGACCTACAATATTTGTCTCTCTAACACAGATCTATTTCTTGTCTATTCTGAGCCAAAATCGGGTCAATCTGCTCTCCTAGCCACTGGATCTCATCCCGATGGTTAAGATTAGAGCTTATCAACGAAGGGGTACAAGCCAACCGGATCTCACCACGTGTCAACGCCAGGTTAGCCCCGCGTCTCAGTCAGCATAGAATATTCCCTGTAGATTTGAAATTGAATTTAATTTGCAGAAAATTATGTAAACTTGCAAAAATCATATAAAAAGATTCGTAGATCCAAAAATAGCAAATAATATATCAATAGATTCAGAAAAACGTCTAGAATATTAATATGGCATTAGATCCAACTTTAACTGTATGCGTTTACTGCAGTAATTCGATTAGTTTTAATGGTCTTTTAGGTTAATAAATTCATAGGAAATTATCTGTAATTCCGAAAAATATGAACAATATATCAAATTGAAGCTACTATAATGTAGATTAATAATAGCTGGTTGGATCTAGCCTTTGCGGGTTATTTACCCCGTAGTGATTTAATTAGTTTTAATGGCTTTAGAAATCATTAAATTTATAGTAAATTATTTGCATATGACAAAAATATAAATGATATACCGTTGGAAAGCTGGTTCCATGTAGATCATCAATATGCAAATGTTTCACGCAAATACTGTAAGGTTTCACAGCAATTAAATAAATAGGTTAATGGCTTATTTAGAGTATTAAAATCATAGTAATTCGAATACTGCTCAGAAAATTACAAATAATATGTCCCTGGAATCACAATTCCGTGGAGATTTCAGATATAATTTTAGTTTGATTTTTAGGCAACAGAAACTATATGAATCATTTAAAACCCATTAAACACTATTTAAATCATACAAAAAGATATATAACTTCGATTAGGGTGAAACCAACGCCTACTGGTTCGCATTAACGTCCTCTATCCAGTAAACCCAAGAAACAAAATTAATTCGATAGTTAGAACAGGCGTTACAACAGAACTATTAAATATCCTATATTGGCAAATAATTATTAATAACAAGTACTCCATTGCGTTAATTGGCCTCTTGCATGCATCATATACTTCAGTATTGTTTAGAGAACTAAAGTAACAACCATTGTGACTTATTAAATTTTCATGCATATATTTGTTTCATTTGTTTGATCTCTATGTGCTATTGTTTATGTTGTATGCAATTGTTTGCTCGATAGATTGCGAGGAGTGCAACGTGTGTGATTGCAACGAGTGTTTGAACGACTTCACCAACTATCAAGGATAGTAGATGCTACTTTTTTCATGATATTGTCCTACTATTTTCAATGCATTGTCGTGTATTTTGTAGATGCATGTGTAGGAAAGTACTATCGCTATGCTATATCCTATTATGTGGTAGGGCTTTCCTATAGATGAGCCACCGTTGGTAGATGTGCTTAGCCATGCTATGATGAACGAGGGCTGGGTTACATCACTGAAAGTTGTTTCTAAATGTGGTGGTTTGCGAAAACTAAAAGCAACTTAATCAATGAATCTCCTGGGTGTGATGGGATTGAAAATTTTGGTGGTATCATTGCGGAAAGTGTAGGGCTTCGTAGCATGGAAAACAAACAATTTCTACCGCATGCAAACAAACAAGCCAAGATCTGTCTACTAGATTGTAGCAACGAGTCGATAGAGGAACTCACCCTCGGAGATTCCAAAGCGGTTAACGAGAGCAGATTCTCGTGGGTGATGTAGTCGTACTCTTGCCGATCTCAAGATCGCGTAGACGATCCTTCCGGCGCTGCGTTCCGACAGCGCTTCCGCAGTCGGTCACACGTTCGATACTCAATGGAGACCTTCCTCTCCCTTGTTCTAGCAGGCAGCGGAGGTTATAGCACTCTCCTCGTGATTCCGGCAGCACGACAGCGTGGTACCGGAAGTAGAGGGGAGATCTTGCAGGGCTTTGCCTTAAGCCGGAGCGAGTATGATGGAGCAAGAGAGGTGCCTTGGCGATCTAAGGTTTAGAATCACCAATGGGGGAAGCTTGGCCGACGGCTAGGTCTTGGGGAAGCCCCAACTCGGCGAGTTGGAGGAACCCTAGGTGGTGGTGGCGACTTGGAGGAGGCTGGCGGCTAGGGCTAGGGTTTTGGGTGTGTTGGGTGTGAGGGAGAAGGGCATCCCTACCCCTCCTTATATAGGTGGGAGGGTGAGGCTTGGGAGGAGGGAGTCCTCCCCCAAGTCGGCCTCCTTGGACGGCGGGTGGAGGGAGAGGAACTCCTCCGCAAGTAGGTTTCCTACTCTCCCTCCACCAAGCAAACTTGTCGTTTGACTTTTTCAAATTGGCGTTTGACTTTCAAACTAGGATTTGATTTCTCCCTTTATTTTTCCCATCCAAGTGACCTAGCACATGATGCAACCATTCCACATTGTCATGACACATTCACATACCCTTCCCTCCGGAGTGCCGGACCTTCCGGACCCTTCTAGAACATTCCCGGTGAAAACACCGGAATCATTCCCCAACTCCGAAACAGGACTTTCCTTATATGAATATTATTCTCCGGACCATTCCGTATCTCCTCGTGATATCCCGGATCCCATCCGAGACTCCGAACAACATTCGGTCTCTTACTCATCATTCCATAACTACTCAACAACATCGAATCCTTAAGTGTGTCTCCCTACGTTTCGTGAATTATGCGAACATGATCGAGACACTTCTCTGATCAATAACCAATAGAGGAATATGAAAATTCATATGGCTCCCACATATTTCTACGATTACTTTGTGATCGAATGAACCACTTACATACGATACCAATTTCCCTTTGTCTCACGATAATTTACTTATCCGAGGTTTTGATCGTCGGTATCTCTGCATACCTAGTTTAACCTCGTTACCGATAAGTACTCTTTTCTCGTTCCCGTGATATGTGATCCCTTGTGAGACAGTCACATGCTTGCAAGATAATTGGATGACATTCCACCGAGAGGGCCCAGAGTATATCTATCCGTCATATGGATGGACAAATCCCACTCTTGATCCATGTGTCTCAACCCATACTTTCCGAACACTCAATGCCACCTTTATAGCCACCCAGTTACGGTGTGGTGTTTGATGTCATCAAAGCATCCTTACGGTGATGGTGATAATCATGGTCTCATGGTCGAAGGAATTAGGTTACTATGTATCATAAAGCTTATAGCAATTGAACTATTAAAATGACTTGATCTTTATGCTACGCTTATCTATAGGAGTATGTCCATCATACCATTCTCCTAATGATATGATCTTGTTGTTAATAACGTCTCAATGTTCATGATAGGGAAACCAAAATCATCTATTAACCAACAAGCCATTATTATGAAGAGGCTTTACTAGGGACTCTAATTTAGTTTACAAATCACACAAGTATTAATGATTCCTGGTTAATACTGTTATAGCATGAATGTAAACATTTATCATAAACACAAAGATATAATAATAACTACATTTATTATTGCCTCTAGGGCATATCTCCAACAGTCTCCCACTTGCACTAGAGTCAACTAATCTAGATTACATGGTAATATACCGAACACCCATGGCAGTTTGGTGTTGGTCATGTTTTGCCCTCGGGAGAGGTTTAGTCAACGGATCCGCCACATTCAGATCTGTGTGTACTTTGCAAATCTTTATGTCACCATCTTGGACATGTTCTCGAATAGCGTGAAAACGTAGCTTGATGTGCTTCAGCTTCTTGTGTGACCTTGGTTCTTGCGCATTGGCTATGGCGCCCATGTTATCACAGTAGATAGACATTGGGTCCACCGCACTTGGAACCACACCGAGCTCTGTAATGAACTCCTTCATCAATATCGCTTCTTGTGAAGCCTCCGAAGCAGATATGTATTCCGATTCAGTTGAAGATCTCACCACAATACTTTGCTTTGCACTCCTCCAGCTAACTGTTGCACCATTCAAAGTAAATACGTATCCAGATGGAGATTTAGAATCGTCTTGGTCGGTGTTCCAACTAGCATCGGTGTAACCATTAACAACGAGCTGTTCATCACCTCTATAAGAAAGAACCATATCCTTAGTTCTTCTCAAGTACTTAAGGATGTTTTTGACCACTGTCCAATGATCCACTCCTGGATCACTTTGATATCTGCTAGTTAAACGAACAACATATGCAATGTCGGGTCTAGTACATAGCATGGCATACATTAGAGATCCTATGGCTGAGGCATAGGGAGTCTTACTCATCCTTTCTCTATCTTCTGCCGTTGCTGGACTTTGAGTTTTACTCCAGGTCGTATTGGGAAACATGGGCAAGAACCCTTTCTTGCTATCTTCCATTCCAAACCTCTTTAGAACTTTGTCCAACTATGTACCTTGTGGAAATGATATTAGGCGTCTCGATCTATCTCTATAAATCTTTATGCCTAATATGTAAGCTGCTTCGCCAAGATCTTTCATTGAAGAACTATTATTCAAATAATCCTTGACACTATTAAGAAGGTCTACATCATTCCCAATCAACAATATGTCATCTACATATTGTATTAAGAATGCTATAGAGCTCCCACTCACTTTCTTGTAAATACAAGCTTCTCCATAAGTTTGTATAAAACTAAAGCTTTTGATTACCTTATCAAAACGTTGATTCCAACTTCGGGATGCTTGCTTCAATCCATATATGGATCTTTGAAGTTTGCACACCTTGTTAGCATCTTTAGGATCGACAAAACCTTTGGGTTGCATCATATACAACTCTTCATCAATGTATCCATTGAGGAATTCTGTTTTGACATCCATCTGCCATATCTCATAATCATAATATACAACGATTGCTAACATAATCCTCACAGACTTTAGCTTCGCTACTGGTGAGAAAGTGTCATCATAGTCAACTCCTTGAATTTGTCGAAACCCTTTTGCGACAAGTCGAGCTTTATAGACAGTAACATTACCATTAGCATTTGTTTTCTTCTTGAAAATCCATTTGTTCTCGACAGCCTTTCGGCCATCCGGTAAGTCCACCAAAGTCCATACTTGGTTTTCGTACATGGATCCAATCTCGGATTTCATGGCTTCTTGCCATTTATTGGAATCTAGGCTCATCATCGCTTCCTCATATGTCGCAGGGTCATTGGTGTTGTCCACCAACATGACACTCATAACGGGATCATACCAATCAGGAGTGGTACGAGTTCTCGTTGACCTGCGAGGTTCTGTAGCAACTTCAACCGAAGTTTCATGATCTTCATCATTAGATTCCTATATTATTGGTGTAGGCGCCACAGGAACTACTTCCGGTGTTGCGCTACTCGCAAGTTCGAGAGAAGGTTCAACAACCTCGTCGAGTTCTACTTTCCTTCCAGTCACTTCTTTCGAGAGAAATTCCTTCTCTAGAAAGGATCCATTCTTAGTAATGAAGATTTTGCCCTAGGATCTATGATAGAAGGTATACCCAATAGTTTCCTTCGGGTATCCTATGAAGACGCATTTTTCCGCTTTGGGTTCAAGCTTGTCCGGTTGTAACTTCTTTACATAGGCTTCGCAACCCCAAACTTTAAGGAATGACAATTTAGGTTTCTTCCCAAACCATAATTCATATGGTGTCATTTCAACGGATTTAGATGGTGCCCTATTTAAAGTGAATGCGGCTGTTTTTAATGCATAACCCCAAAATGATAGCGGTAAATCTGTAAGTGACATCATAGAACGAACCATATCTAAGAGAGTTCGATTATGACGTTCGGACACACCATTACGTTGTGGTGTTACCGGCGGTGTCAATTGTGAAAGTATTCCGCATTTCTTCAAATGCTCGCCAAACTCGTAACTTAGATATTTACCTCCACGATCAGAACGTAGAAATTTAATCTTCTTGTTACGTTGATTCTCCACCTCACTTTGAAATTCCTTAAACTTCTCGAAAGTTTCGGACTTATGTTTCATGAAATAGATATACCCATATCTACTCTAGTCATCCGTGAAGGTAAGAACATAACGATAACCACCGCGCGATGCTACACTCATTGGTCCACACACATCGGTATGTATGATTTCCAATAAGTCCGTAGCTCGCTCCATCATACGAGAAAATGGAGTCTTAGTCATTTTACCCATCAGACATGCTTCGCATCTTTCAAGTGATTCAAAATCAAGTGATTCAAGAAGTCCATCGGAATGGAGTTTCTTCATACGCTTCACTCCAATATGACCAAGACGACAGTGCCACATATAGGTCGAGTTATCGCTCAATTTCAAAGTTTAGCCTCAATGTTATTTATGTGTGTATTACTACAATCGAGATTCAATAAGAATAGACCATCTATCAAAGGTGCATGTGCATAAAACGTATTACTCATATAAATCGAACAACCATTATTCTCGGACTTAAACAAGTAACCGTCTCGCAATAAACAAGATCCAGATATAATGTTCATGCTCAACGCAGGCACCAAATAATAATTATTTAAGTATAAAACTAATCCCGATGGTAGATGAAGAGGTAGCGTGCCGACCGCGATCACATCAACCTTTGATCCATTTCCAACGCGCATCGTCACCTCGTTCTTTACTAGCTTCTGTTTATTCTGCAGCACCTGTTTCGAGTTACAAATATGAGCAACCGAACCAGTATCAAATACCCAGGCACTACTACGAGTACTAGTGAGATACACATCAATAACATGTATATCGGATATACCTTTCTTCTTGATGTTGCCGTTCTTCAAATCCGCCAAGTACTTTGGGCAATTCCACTTCCAGTGACCTTCTCCCTTGCAGTAAAAGCACCCAGTATCAGGCTTAGGTCCAGTCCTGGTCTTCTTCGCCGGTGCGGCAACTTTCTTACCGCCCTTCTTGAAGTTTCCCTTTTGCTTGGACTTGCCTTTCTTGAATTTGGTGGTCTTATTGACCAACAACACTTGGTGCTCTTTCTTGATCTCCACTTCTGCAGATTTCAACATGGAGAAGAGTTCTGGCAACGTCTTGTCCATGTTTTGCATATTGTAGTTCATCACAAAGTTCTTGTAACTTGGTGGCAGTGATTGGAGGACACGGTGAATCCCCAAAGAATTAGGAATCACTATACCCAAACTTTGGAGTTTGTTTGCGTGCCCAGACATCTTAAGCACATGCTCACTGACGGAGTTGCCCTCTTCCATCTTGCAGTTAAAGAACTTTTCAGAAGCCTCATAACCCTCAACTTCCGCGTGAGCCTCAAATATCATTTTGACTTCACGGACAATATCATGTGGGTCATGGTTCTCAAACCTTTTCTGAAGCTCCGATTCCAAACCATACAAGATAGCACACTGAACTGTGGAGTATTGATTCTTCCAAGTGAGGTAAACATTCTTTACTTCATCGGTAGCAGTAGCTGCAGGCGGGTCACCCAGCGGTGCATCCATCACATAGGTCAAATTACCAGCATTAAGGACAATCCTCAAATTCCTGAACCAATCCGCGATGTTGCTTCCATTGTTTTTCAACTTTTCTTTCTCTAGGAACGCATTAAAATTGATGGTAGGGGCCGCCATTGATCTACAACATATTTGTAATAGCTTAGACTAAGTTTATGACAAATTGAGTTCTAATTAATAGTTAAATTAATCTAGGTGAACTCCCACTCAAAACAATATCCCTCACATTGTTTTAGTGATCACACGAACCAAATCCACCACATCAAAACCGATCATCACGAGAGTTGATGCAGCTTCAATGGCGAACAATGAACATGTTCATCATATCTACTATATGACTCATGATTTACCTTTCGGTGATCCGTGTTCCAAGACCATGTCTGTACATGCTAGGCTCGTCAAGATCAAACCTTAGCTTCCGCATGAGCAAATATGGCTTGCTCACGTTGTATACACTCGCAGAATCTAACACACCCGATCATCACGTGGTGCTTCGAAACAACGAGCTTTAGCAACGGTGCTTACTAAGGATGGACACTTTAAAACTTGAAATTTGTGTGCTTAAGGGATCATCTTATAATGCTACCGTCGTTAACTAAGCAATACAAGATGCATAAAGGATTAACCTCACATGCAATTCATAATATGTGATATGATATGGCCTTTCTTCTTGTGCTTCCGATCTCCATCTTCAAGCATGAACATGATCTCCATCATCACCGGCATAGCGTCAAGGTCAATGGCGTCATTTAATGATTGTCGTCCATCGGCTTCAACTATTACAACTACTTTGAATAGACACTCGGGTCTTAACAGAATTTAAAGATAACCATATGGCTCCTGCCGGTTGCCAACTTACAATAAGGAACATTGCATAAATCAAATATAATCACAATCATGGCCATATCACATCATAGCACACCCCTGCAAAACAAAGTTAGACGCCTCTAATTTTCTTTGCATATTTTACGTGGTTTGGGGCTTTCAATAAGTGTCGCTCTAACTTACGAACAAGAACCACAACGTTGATTCTTGAACTATCAAGTGCCCGTTGTAAATTGGATCTATACTATGATGGGAGAGACAGACACCCTCAAAGCCACTTATGCAATACAAGTTGCATGTTGAGCGTGGAGCAAGTCTCATGAATGATGTCATGTAAGGTTAGCCCGGGCCGCTTCATCCCATCATACCGCAAGATGCAAAGTACACAAGAAGCAATTGATAATAAAAGCACCACCGCCCACAATGACCATTGTGTTCTACTCGTGCAACAGATCTACATATAGACATGGCTCTGATACCACTGTAGGGGTTCGTAGCATGGAAAACAAAACATTTCTACCGCATGCAAACAAACAAGCCAAGATCTATCTACTAGATTGTAGCAACGAGTCGATAGAGGAACTCACCCTCGAATATTCCAAAGAGGTTAACGAGAGCAGATTCTCGTGGGTGATGTAGTCGTACTCTTGCCGATCTCAAGATCGCATAGACGGTCCTTCCGGCGCCGCGTTCCGGCAGCGCTTCCGCAGTCGGTCACACGTTCGGTACTCGATGAAGACCTTCCTCTCCCTTGTTGCAGCAGGCAGCAGAGGTTGTAACACTCTCCTCGTGATATCGGCAGCACGACAGCGTGGTACCGGAAGTAGAGGGGAGATCTCGCAGGGCTTCGCCTTAAGCCGGAGCGAGTATGATGGAGCAAGAGAGGTGCCTTGGCGATCTAGGGTTTAGAAGCACCAAGGGGGGAAGCTTGGCCAACGTCTAGGGTTTGGGGAAGCCCCAACTCGGTGATTTGGAGGAACCCTAGGTCGTGGCGGCGACTTGCAGGAGGCCGGCGGCTAGGGCTATGGTTTTGGGTGTGTTGGGTGTGAGGGAGAGGGGCAGCCCTACCCCTCCTTATATAGGTGGGAGGGTGCGGCTTGGGAGGAGGGAGTCCTCCCCCAAGTCGGCCTCCTTGGACGGCGGGTGGAGGGAGAGGAACTCCTCCCCAAGTAGGTTTCCTACTCTCCCTCCACCAAGCAAACTAGCCGTTTGACTTTTTCAAATTGGCGTTTGACTTTAAAACTAGGATTTGATTTCTCCCTTTATTTTGCCCAACCAAGTGACCTAGCACATGATGCAACCATTCAACATTGTCATGACACATTCACGTACCCTTCCCCTCCGGAGTGCCGGACCTTCCGGACCCTTCTAGAACATTCCCGGTGAAAACACCGGTATCATTCCCCAACTCCGAAACAGGACTTTCCTTATATGAATCTTATTATCCAGACCATTCCGGATCTCCTCGTGATATCCCGGATCCCATCCGAGACTCCGAACAACATTCATTCTCTTACTCATCATTCCATAACTACTCAACAACATCGAATCCTTAAGTGTGTCTCCCTACGGTTCGTGAATTATGCGGACATGATCGAGACACTTCTCCGATCAATAACCAATACAGGAATCTAGAAATTCATATGGCTCCCACATATTTCTACGATTACTTTGCGATCGAATGAACCACTTACATACAATACCAATTTCCCTTTGTCTCACGATAGTTTACTTATCCGAGGTTTTGATCGTCGGTATCTCTCCATACCTAGTTCAACCTCGTTACCGATAAGTACTCTTTTCTCGTTCTAGTGGTATGTGATCCCTTGTGAGCCAGTCACATGCTTGCAAGCTAATTGGATGACATTACACCGAGAGGGCCCAGAGTATATCTATCCGTCATATGTATGGACAAATCCCACTCTTGATCCATGTGTCTCAACCCATACTTTCCGAACACTCAATGCCACCTTTATAGCCACCCAGTTACGGTGTGGTGTTTTATGTCATCAAAGCATCCTTCCGGTGATGGTGATAAGCATGATCTCATGGTCGAAGGAATTAGGTTACTATGTATCAGAAAGCTTATAGCAATTGAACTATTAAAATGACTTGATCTTTATGCTACGCTTATCTATAGGAGTATGTACATCATACCATTCTCCTAATGATATGATCTTGTTGTTAATAACATCTCAATGTTCATGATAGGGAAACCACAATCATCTATTAACCAACAAGCTAGTATTATGAAGAGGCTTTACTAGGGACTCTAATTTAGTTTACAAATCACATAAGTATTAATGTTTCCTCGTTAATACTGTTATAGCATGAATATAAACATTTATCATAAACACAAAGATATAATAATAACTACATTTATTATTGCCTCTAGGGCATATCTCCAACAGAAAGGCACCTAGGTATCAAGAGAAAATGATTGGATTCTTTATTTTGTAGCTTACGTGTACAACCGTGTGCCAATAATGGAATGGGCTGTTGGTTGGACTCAGTAGGTTGTGGTAACTCGAACCCACGTATCCAGAGATGTAGAATTTTGGTAGGTTGGACCGGTGCATATCGGGTTTGGGGAGCTACTCTCCGAACGGTCCCTTCTTGGACCGTATCATCACCCAATATGAGAGTGGTGGTACGAGCTGGGCTGGCCAAGTCACATGAGTAAAGTGTACTAATCCCTGCAGGGTGTATAAACTAATCGATTAGCCGTGTCCCCGGTTACGAACATCTGGGTTGCTTGATATTGATTTCATAACATGTTTCTCGCTCATTCTAACTTCCTAATTGCTTTAATGTTGATGGGTTAACTTAATTGGGATCTTTTCAAAGAAAATCAAAAACTGTTTAAGAAAGTAGGATAAAGGTGTTTGCAAATGCGAGCTAGCCACAGCCCACTTGCCAAATATGCATGTAGGTGTTAGTTCTATTGTCTCCTTTAATAGCTCTACTTGCCATACATTCTAAGTATTGACCCTTCGAGGCTGCTACGTTTTATGTTCCAGGTTATTATTCCGATTCTGAGTGATCGACTAAGTTGCGATACTCCACTCAACATTTGTTCGCTTGTGGGCAATTGAAGATGGAGTCTATTATATATTTATGCTTCCGTTTGCTATTGAACTACTTGAGCTAGCCTGCGTGCTAAGATTTATTTTAATAATTACAAATTCTAGATCAATTCGTTATTTATGATGCACTGTTAAATTCTTTGGTATTCATCTGTAATGTGTGTGCCAGTGAAACGATCCAGGGAGTGGCACTATACACATGAACTCAGCCTTATCAGACGAGGGTGTTACAGGATGGTATCAGAGCAGTGTGTTGACTGTAGGATCGTGACCTTAGAAATGGATTAGTAATAGAAGACCATTATTAGGAGAACAATTATATTTTCTACTTATTAGAGTTCTTATATTCCTTATCTATCTTTTCTAGAACCTCTTCCTATTCAAACATTTATAGTTGTCCATTCTTATGATACCTATATGAGAGTTAGCTAAGTAAAAAAACAAATAGTATGACATAAATAAACATCTCATCAAGTTTGGTTAGGTCTAGACCACCATGCTCTATCTCTTTAGGTGATCATCGCTATCGTGTTAGCATATTGTTCTTACCAACTTAATATGGTATGACAATATAAGTTGCTTGCTTGTTTGTACTGAACCATATTGTGTGATGCCTTGTTTAGGACTTGTCGTTTTGAAACTCTAAAGTTTCTGGAGTTTTCGTGTGGTTTTAAAATTATTTTAATGGTGTGAATTGATTGAAATTCGTGGAATTACCGTGCTGCAGTTTTCTGCCTGACCTGTTGTACCGCGCGATTTTTCATATTTTATTGGTAAATCATAAAAATCTAAGAATATAGCATCTGGAGCGTAATTACCTGTAGTATATTCACAAAAAATGTCTAAAATTCCTGACGAGTTTAAGTCGGTTAGAAAAATTCGTGAAGTTTGATGTGCCATTTTGACAGATTCTGTTTATTGCTTATATGTTGCTATGTTTTACTCTAGTATTGTTCCCAATGCTTTCAAACTATTTTGTGGTTATATACTGCTATATTTAGACCCCTGTAATGTTATTATACAAGTGTTTGATTGTGTGTTGATCACCTATGATTGTTTCCTTATTTGTGACATTGATTGCTTCATATAGTTATGGGTAGGATTATTTTCTTAGTCGTTTCTTTCCTATAGAATCTATTCTTCCCTATATTGAACCCTTGGAGATATAATGATGTGTTAAGTGGAAGGTTTGACAACACAATGCATTTAGAAAGGAGAATGCTTTATCTAATGGAAAAAAGAGATGTGGGAGTATGAAGTGTTGAAATGATGTTATGTAGTAGATTACGCAATCTGAAAGTTAAAGTATCGATAGTTTAGTTTTAGTAGTAGCTTTGTTGATTGAATACATGGGGGTCTATATAGAGCATTAGTTCGTGCCCATGGAAACATTCTTCAAGGCAAGTGAGGATGCCCGAGGGATAGAAAAACGTAATTCACCTATCCTCATACAGGGTAATGATTTGGGTGCAGGATGGATTGATCACCATTCCTACTACTCTTGTTATTCGCTCTTGTACTGTTGGCTTTACGAATCTCGAGTGACTTTCAACCATAGCAAAGAGCCGGCATTGAGCTTAAACCATAGATATTGGAGCACATAAAAATTTCTCACTAGCTATATTATATTGGATTCACATGACATAGTAGTAATAGTAGACATAGACTGGATGGTTAAATAAGAAGGTCGAATTGTTGGTGCACAACTTGATACTACACTCACAATCCTAGAGGAAGGAAGAACAAGATATAGTTTATCAACTAGCCTTAGAGATGCCAAGTTTAATTTTCTTAAGGGGGTTAGCCTCGATAGCAACACCCAAACCTTGCTAGCCATTCCAAATCTTGGGACGAGATTCATCTTAAGGGGGTTAGTCTGTCACATCCCAAGATTTTGGAAATTGGGACTAGATTTTTTTTTGCATTTGCATGATATTCATCAGCATTGCATATTTGCATCAAGAAAAAAATCCCTAAATATAAATAAAGTACTAAAACCCTAAATAGTATATGCCACTTTGTTCCTAAAGGGAATTAAATTGACTTTATAAAAACCCACTGTTTCTAAGGCATCAATTATTGCTAAATTATAGCCTAAAAAGATCCAATGAATATTACAAAATTTTAGAAACAAAATTGAGCTCATTTGAAGCTATTATGAAAAGTTATGGAATAAATACAAACACATAAAGATATAAATAAAATGAAATATACAAGGATTTATAAATCCACTACTTGTAAACTAGTAAAAATATTACAAATATAATCCTATAATAATCTATTCAATTTTAGAAAATTTTAGAAACAAGAATCATGTCATTTGGAGTTCGTATGCAAAAGATATGAGGGAAACAAGTAAATAGAAAAAAGAAAAGAAAAAAGAAAAAACAAAAAGAAAAAAACATTGGGCCAACCGGCCGGCCCAGCTAGCAGACTACGGGAGCAGCCAAGCACGCGCGTACGTGATCGATCCTAGCCCTGCTTTAAAAATTGTGCGAAAACACCTTTTCTAAACCTATCTCTATCCAAACTCCTATATCTTTTTATCTACAACTCTGAATCGACTTCCGTTTGTTTCTACTTGTTCCCTATTCCAATACCTATCTCTACACCATCCTAAATCTCTATATAAACTCGTGCAGCCACAGTTGTACGAGTTTCTCTTCTCGAAATCCCGAATCTACACATGTCCGAATCTTATTTTGTTTATTCACCCATCTAGACTTTGTTGTTTGCCTTCGGCCAAAAAACAAAAGTTATAGATATCGTCGAAATCTTTCAATCTTGACAAACCTCACCTCTTTTCATCCAGCACAGCCGGAGAATTTCGCACCACAATATTTCAGATATGACGGTATAAATCCAAGATGTATTCGCACTCGTTTCTTCATATCCAAATTCCTTTGGTGAGAAGGTAGGACTAATGATTCCTCACAATTCATGTTGTAAGTTTTTAAATTTGACCTACAATATTTGTCTCTCTAACACAGATCTATTTCTTGTCTATTCTGAGCCAAAATCGGGTCAATCTCCTCTCCTATCCACTTGATCTCATCCCGACGGTTAAGATTAGAGCTTATCAACGAAGGGGTACAAGCCAACCGGATCTCGCCACGTGTCAACGCCAGGTCAGCCCCGCATCTCAGTCAGCATAGAATATTCCCCGTAGATTTGAAATTGAATTTAATTTGCAGAAAATTGTGTAAACTTGCAAAAATCATATAAAAAGATCCGTAGATCCAAAAATAGCAAATAATATATCAATAGATTCAGAAAAATGTGTAGAATATTAATATGGCATTAGATCCAACTTTAACAGTATGCGTTTACTGCAGTAATTCAATTAGTTTTAATGGTCTTTTTGGTTAATAAATTCATAGGAAATTATCTGTAACTCCGAAAAATATGAAAAATATATCAAATTAAAGCTACTATAATGTAGATTAATAATAGCTGGTTGGATACAGCCTTTGCGGGTTATTTACCCCGTAGTGATTTAATTAGTTTTAATGTCTTTAGAAATCATTAAATTCATAGTAAATTATTTGCATATCATAAAAATATAAATGATATACCGATGGAAAGCTGGTTCCATGTAGATCATCAAATGCAAATGGTTCAGGCAAATACTGTAAGGTTTCGCAGCAATTAAATAAATAGGTTAATGGCTTATTTAGAGTATTAAAATCATAGTAATTCGAATACTGCTCAGAAAATTACAAATAATATGTCCCTGGAATCACAATTCCGTGAAGATTTCAGATATAATTTTAGTTTGATTTTTAGGCAACAGAAACTATATGAATCATTTAAAATCCATTAAACACTATTTAAATCATACAAAAAGATCTATAACTCCGATTAGGGTGAAACCAATGCCTACTGGTTCGTATTAACGTCCTCTATCCAGTAAACCCAAGAAACAAATTTAATTCGACAGTTAGTATGGGAGTTACAACAGAACTATTAAAAATCCTATATTGGCAAATAATTATTAATAACAAGTACTCCATTGCGTTAATTGGCCTCTTGCATGCATCATATACTTCAGTATTGTTTAGAGAACTAAAGTAACAACCATTGTGACTTATTAAATTGTCATGCATACATTTGTTGCATTTGTTTGATCTCTATGTGCTATTGTTTATGTTGTATGCAATTGTTTGCTCGATAGATTGCGAGGGGTGCAACGTGTGTGATTGCAACGAGTGTTTGAACGACTTCACTAACTATCAAGGCAAGTAGATGCTACTTTGTTCATGATATTGTCCTACTATTTTCGATGCATTGTTGTGTATTTTGTAGATGCATGTGTAGGGAAGTAATATCGCTATGCTATGTCCTATTATGTGGTAGGGCTTTCCTGTAGATGAGCCACCATTGGTAGATGTGCTTAGCCATGCTATGATGAACGAGGGCTGGGTTACATCATTGAAAGTTGTTTCTAAATGTGTTGGTTTGCGAAAACTAAAAACAACTTAATCAATGAATCTCCTGGGTGTGATGGGATTGAAAATTTTGGTGGTACATTGCGGAAAGGCATCCAGGTATCAAGAGAAAATGATTGTCTTCTTTATTTTGTATCTTACGTGTACAACCATGTGCCAATAATGGAATAGGCGGTTGGTTGGACTCAGTAGGTTGTGGTAACTCGAACCCACGTATCCAGAGATGTAAAATTTTGGTAGGTTGGACCGGTGCGTGTCGGGTTTGGGGAGCTACTTTTCAAATGGTCCCTTCTTGGACTTCTCCCTATCATCACCCAATATGAGAGTGGTGGTACAAGCTGGGCTGGCCAAGTCACATGGGTAAAGTGTACTAACCTCTGTAGGGTGTATAAACTAATCGATTAGCCGTGTCCCCGGTTATGAACATCTGAGTTGCTTGATATTGATTTCATGACATGTTTCTCGCTCATTCTAATTTCCTAATTGCTTTAATGTTGATGGGTTAACTTAATTGGGATCTTTTCAAAGAAAAACAAAAATTGTTTAAGAAAGTAGGATAATGGTGTTTGCAAATGCGAGATAGCCACAGCCCCACTTGCCAAATATGCATGTAGGTGTTAGTTCTATTGTCTCCTTTAATAGCTCTACTTGCCATACATTCCAAGTATTGACCCTTCGGGCTGCTACGTTTTATGTTGCAGGTTATTATTCCGATTCTGAGTGATCAACTAGGTTGCGATACTCCACTCAACATTTGTTCGCTTGTGGACAATTGAAGATAGAGTCTACTATATATTTATGCTTTCGTTTGCTATTGAACTACTTGAGCTGGACTGCGTGCTAAGCTTTATTGTAATAATTACAAATTCTGGATCAATTCGTTATTTATGATACACTGTTAAATTCTTTGGTATTCATCTGTAATGTGTGTGCCAGTGAACCGATCCAGGGATTGGCACTATACACATGAACTCAGCCTTATCAGGCGAGGGTGTTACAGCCACCTCCGCCTAGCTCCTCAAGCCGTAAGATTTCCTTAGCATGCGTTGCCAGCCATCGATGTTGCACACTCACCGGGAAGGAACCACGGCCAGCTGATCTGCCTAAGCCCTCGGAGGCTCAGATTTCACCTCATGGCTCACGGCTAATCTAAGCCATAGGTATGACGTATCTATATATTTAATTTAGATTTGCTCTATGCAAACTACACATACTATATTAATTGATTTTAGATTATAAAAACTACTTAGTAGGATTCTTGTTTGATCACTACAAATTACATCCTTGTTTGGTACCACTGTTGATCTTTATAGGCCGATAGATTATGGAGTATGAGGTAAGTTATTTGTCATTCCTTTTTACGCATCAATAGAAAAATTACAGTACCATTGGATAATTATTTCAATGGGCTAGAGATGACATGTGCGTCCCTAAAGTTTTTAAAAGTATGAATATGTGAATATTAGCTAATCTCTTTGGCCCAAATTAATTGCTCATGAGTACACTTGTCCCGTATATATATTATACAGTTGCTTCAATTAATTTGGACCGAATGAAATACAATCTGTTGTATTTATTTAAACTATATCTAGGCCAATATTATTTCGAGTGACAATTGTTTACATGGGTATGGTGATCGGTAAAAACTGATTACCAAGATTATTACCGGCCAACATCCGGCCCCCCTCATGCTCAAATCATGTATCCGCCCATGTACATCATCATGTATTAGCATGATGAACTTACTACTAATACTTTTACCAATAACTTCTCGTTCTAAATCTCTTTGTAAATCCAATGAGCTTGACACTAAAGCTCTATATGTTCTCTTCATAGAGATAACTCTTATATCTAGGATACTTATTATGAATCCAAGCCTACTTGAATGTTTACTCTCTTACTTCACAAATTACCTTTTAATCTCACTTATAAATCTCAAAATTTTGTCACTGAAGCTTTTCATAATCTTCTCATATATATACTTGGTTATATCAAACTACTCTACTAATGATAACCTCCAATCCAACAAGTAGTTACTTTTGAATACATTCACACTCTTCCTTTATCATCCATCATTAATATTCCTCCAATGGATGTATATATCAAATCCTAGTTCCTCCAAGTGTTTACTATTCTTTAAGAGGAATATTACTACTTCAATAACGCAATGTTGCTCTAGCATAAGCTTAGTCATACTACCTTATCTTTACTTACCTCTAGTAATTCACATTCCAACTTCACATTATATCATTGTGACTTGTCATGATTAACCTAGGATAACATATCTATACTAGGGTTTAATCATGTTCTATCCACCAACGTCACTTATGCATCATATAATAATTCACTCTTAGTGACTTAAGAATGATCATTATAATCCTTTGATCATTCATGGCTTAGGTTTTCAGTTGGCTAATCAAGGCTTTCATCAATACAACATTATAGTTGTATTATAATTATTAGATATCTACTTGATCCAATAGGATTACTCCTTGGTAACTATCTTCAAAATTCATCCTTATGATCCTCTTTGTTACCACAAATAT
Organism: Avena atlantica; assembly: GCA_910589765.1. Classification (NCBI taxonomy): domain Eukaryota; kingdom Viridiplantae; phylum Streptophyta; class Magnoliopsida; order Poales; family Poaceae; genus Avena; species Avena atlantica. Next base: position 355,105,064 of record OU342736.1, read on the forward strand.
CTTTATTTTACATAAATCTTCTATCCATTCAAGAGTGAGTTAACTCCACCAACTATCATATTGAATTGTATTCTCTTCAAACACTCCCATCCTATAGATGATATCTAAAACTAGCATTGCTACTTACCTCTTCTTTCTTGTTTCTCTAAATGTTTAAAAGTGAATGCTATGATAAGAATAAGAGTTGATAGATCAGAAATTGATAGGTTAAGAATTGATAAATCAATAGTTGATTACTCAACATTGATGTTTCAATAGATATTAGAATATGGTTCAATAGAGATGATAAAGATTGGCATGGAGAGAAAGATATGCGGTGAATGGTCTTGACTTGATTTCCTTCCTACTCAATATAACTAAAGAGTTAAGGTTAAGTATTACCATGATACTCATGGTATAAATGGATAGGAATAAAATAGAGTAAGATTTAGTTATTGACTGATACGCCCAATTTGCATCACCCTTCTATATCATAATTTACCTCTATTCATTGATATTTATCTTATTATGAGGTATTGCTTATGTCTTTTCAACTGTTTATGCATGTTGGATGATTCTTGGAGGATGGACTAACGGAGTCTGGATTCTGATGGAAAAGAGGGCGTTTCGATGCAATTTCGTGAATATCAGAAAAATACCAGAAAAATATGGAAACATATTATTTTCCTAGAAGACGAAGGAATCTAGAAGGAGGGACGAAGAGGGGCCATAGGGGGGCCACACACCCCCTAGGCGTGGGCCCACCTGACCCCGCGCCAAGGGCAGGTGTGGCCCACTTTCCCGGCTCCTGGATCCGCCCCTTCGCCTATATCTTCCCTATGAAACCATAAGGCCGGAGGAGCGACCACAGATAGATTTCCGCCGCCTCTGGGGGCGGAAAACAACGAAAGAGAAAGATCTCTCCGACAGACAGATTTCTGTGGGGGGAATTCCTTCCCGGAGAGGGGAGATCGTCGCCATCAACACCGTCATCAAGCTAGGATTCATCGGGATCATCATCATCATCATCCACACCATCATCTCCACCAGCACCATCATCACCACTCCGTCCTGCTGTAATAATTGTGTTGGATATTGCTTTAGTTCTTAGGGAAAACTTTCTAGGTGTTAATTACTAATGTAGTTGATGCTTGTGAGTGGAACCATTAGATTATTGTTTATGTTCAGATTGTTATCCATTATCATATTATCTTTGATCTTGATCCATATGATGTCTTGTGAGTAGTTCGTCTAGTTCTTGAGGACATGGGAGAAGTTATGTTGTTATTAGTGGATCTGTGTTGAGTTATTATTCAATGGTTTAAGTATGTAAGTTGTGGTGTTATTCTTCTAGTGGTGTCATGTGAACGTCGACTACATGACACTTCACCATTTATGGGCCTAGGGGAATGCATTGTGTATTTGGCTACTAATTGTGGGGTTGCCGGAGTGACAGAAACCTGAACCCCCATTAGGACACCATTGCATAAGGGAGTGTAGGATATCAGAGTTTAAGGTTGTGGTTAGATTTATATCTTAATTACTTTCCTGTAGTTACAGATGTTTGTATGGGGTTTAATTACAAGTATGTTTGTATGGGGTTTAATTACAAGTATGTATTAGTCCAAGTAAGGTCGGTACATTAGCACAGGTTCACCCACACAACACTTACAACACCAAAGAAGATTACTCAGCTATTTAAAGCGAAAGCACTTGACAGAATTCCCATGTGTCCTCGAGAACGTTTGGTCTTTATAAGTATTTCCACTGGCTTATCCTTTGCTAAGAAAGGATTGGGCCACTTGCTGCGTTTGTTCTTTGTTACTTGCTCTTTGTTTTGTTGCCTTATGAGAAAACCACTAAAAATCTATTTGTTAAGTATTTACAGAGATTTCCTGCTCCATACCACTGTTCAACACCTTTTTCTCCTCGTTGGGATCGACACTCCTATTTATCGAAAGTACTACGATACATCCCCTATACTTGTGGGTCATCAAGACTATTTTCTGGCGCCGTTGATGGGGAGTGCAGCACTATTGAAGAGTGGAACTGGTAAAGGAAACTTCTACTGTGAGTATTGCTTTTTGTTACTGCTTGTTACTTTGTTTCCAATATGGATAACCCACTTGGTTTTCTGTTTGGGAAAACTACTACCGCTACTAGGGTAGTAGATGAACCACCACCTGTTGAGATAGATCCTTTTAAGATACCTACAAGTATTGTTGATCGTGTTATGGATAATTATTATTTTGGGGATGGAACTGTCCATCCTAGTGATCACTTGCTTTTTATCCATGAATTATGCGAGTTGTTTAAGTGTGCAGGTATCACAACTGAACAGGTGAAGAAGAAGTTACTCTCCATATCCTTGAAAGGGAGAGCTGAAGAATGGTATAAGCTACTGAAGAATGGACAATCCATGGAATGGAAGGAAATGACTTCTCTCTTTTATTCTAAATTTTATCCTCCCAGTGAGATTCATAAGGATAGAAATCTGATATATAACTTTTGGCCTCGTGATGGAGAGAGTACAGCTCAAGCTTAGGGGAGACTGAAGTTACTAATGCTTAAATGTCCTATTCATGAACTCCCTAACAATATTATTATCAATAACTTTTATGCTAGGCTCTCTCTTCATGATAAATATTTACTAGATGCTTCTTGTGCTGGATCATTCACATGTATGAAGGAAGAAGCTAAATGGGATCTACTAGACCGTATTCAAGAGAACACTGAAGCTTGGGAGAATGACAAAGGAAGAAAGTCAGTTATAAACTATGATTATGAATGTATTAAATCTTTTATGGGAACTGATGACTTCTGTGATATTAGTAATGAGTTTGTTCTTGATTCCCAAAGTATTTCCAACTATTTTAAGGCCTTTGACTCTTACATAGAAATTCCCAAGAATAAGTGGAACAAGTACCATGAACCTTATAAAGATGTTATTAGTCATGTTCATGTTAGAAGTACTCAAGTTTGTACTACTAATCATATTGTGCCTGAACCTTATGTTGAGGAAATACCTTTTCCAGCTAAGGTAAATGAGTATTCCATGATGATTAGTGCAAATAGCAAAGGTACAAAGAAAACTGTGGAGCCTGATGAGCAATTGAATGTTGAACCCGTGGTAGCTATTGTGAAAGATCTTGATGCTAGAAATATAGAGGATGAGCATATTGTCTTCTTTGAAGACACTTCTAATATTATTTCTCATCCTAGTAAAGCTAGAAAAGCTAGTGTTCTTGTGCTTTCTGTTAAAATTGGTGATCATTGCTACTATGGTTTATGTGATATTGGTGCTAGTTCTAATACTATTCCTTATGAGCTTTACAAGGAAATTATGCATGAAATTGGTCCTTATGAGCTTGAGGACATTGACGTGGTTATTCAACTTGCTAATAAGGAAACCATTTGCCCAATTGGTATTGTAAGAGATGTGGAGGTTCTTTGTGGTAAGATTAAATATCCTGCTGATTTTCTAGTGCTTAATTCAGCAGCTAGCAAAACTTGCCCTATCATTTTTGGTAGACCTTTCTTGAACACTTGTGGTGCTATTATTGATTGTAAGAGGGAGAAAGTTTTAACTAAGTTTGATGGATATTCTTATGAGTTTAACTTTTCCAAATTTGCTAAAGCTCCTTATGAAAACAGCTTGCCTAATAAAGATTTTAGGATGGAACAACTTGCTTCTATTGATCTGGTTTATGAACTTGGACCTTTTTTGGTGACTGTAAGTATTCTTACTCAGATGATAAAGTTGTTGCCGGTGAAAGTTATATTGTCAACTTTATTAAAAGTGCTACTGAAAGTTATTATGAGAGAGGGAAACATGGTTTTATGCATCTCAATAATGTTAAGTTTCCCCGTTTTATATTGAAAGCTTTGAAGTTGCATTTGTTTTGTCTTCCTATGCTAGTGGCTTTTTGTTTCAACAATTCGTTTTCTCATACTACTCCCATGCATAGGAAGTGGGTTAGACTTAAGTGTGTTGGTTATTTGCTTCTTGATTCTCTTTTCACTCCAGATTTATATCTCCTTTGTGAGCATCTTTGAAAGTCTCAGGCCTAACTTAAAGGCATAAAAGAAAAGTACTTGTTACCAAGAGTTTTGTTGAGTCGTGGAAGTTATTACCTCTGTAATAACCGCTCCATATCCTTTTTTGCTTTGGTTTTTGTGTCAAGTTCAACAGCTTTTGTGAAGTAGAGGAGTTGTGAAAAGTGGTTGTCCTGGGACAGATTTTTGTGCTGCGCCGTAAAAATTCGTGAGGGAGATCAGTACGTCGGATGGATCTGTATTTTTCTGACTTTTTTCTCCAAGTTGTTATCCAACTTTCATTAGTTCTGCACTTTTTGATTTGAGCAACAGGAGGTTTTCGAAAAAATCAATCTTTACCTGCTGGTTTGTTTGACAAATTTATATTATCATTTGCATTTGCCTCTTATAGAAGCCTTTGTTTTGATGGATTTGAGTTGAAGCGTGAACCTAAAGGTTTGTTGTTTTTCTTACACTAATGTTGCCATTGAAGCTTGTGTATTTCCTTGTGAGGAAAGGAAACTCCCAGGAAAATTAGAAAAGGAGTCTGCAGAGTTCGTCTTTGAATAGGTAAAAGTGGTGAAACAGAAGGTTCGTGAAACCCCAATCTTTTTATATTTTTGATGTTTTTAATACATAAGGAAGACTACGAGACAGAACATAGGAGGACCGGAGTCTGGGGTGGACAAAACCACCCCAGGCATAGGCCCAGCCTGTCCGCGCCTGGAGGGGGTTTGACTCCCCCGAACTCCGACTCCATCTCGTTTCCGTGTCAAAATATTCCTTATGCTTTGAAACTTCATAATATATAACCCCACGGATCCAACGAGGTTCGTGTTCTTGTTGTGTTTTTGTTTCGATCTGTTTCTATCAGGAAATCTTCTCAAATTTAGAGCACCATGGTCTCCGCCAACGACAAAGGCAAGAAGCCCGAGGAAGACGATCCTCGCAAACCCAAGGAGGAAGAGATTTCGGTAGGTTATGAAGGAGACATGGAGGAGGACAAGCAACCGTACACCCGCACTACCGTCGCGAGCATTGGAGTGGTGGCAAAACCTATCAAGCTCAAGAGGACAACACGAATGTCCAAAGGAGGGAAACCTCCATGTCATATCCTCTCTCCACGGGAAGGAACACTCTAAGAAGGAAGAGTGGAAGAAGAATAATAAGGACTGGGATCCTCGGTCCGAATTGATCATGGCCTGCACTGAGCATAATTCGGAGTTGATTCGTACTCTGAACTTCGATATTGAGTATTTGAAGAAACTTATTAGAGAGCTTATTAAGAGAACACCACCATCGCCAAAGGAGTAATTCGTCATCAGGTTTGGCATCCCATTGGCTTGTTCCAAGCTTGGGGGAGTGTCGCGGTATCACCACCATTATCTTTTATCTTTTACCTTTTTAGTGGATTCGTGTCTTTGGTAGAGAGGTTATCTTATAGGTTGGTTTGCATGTGTAAGTATCTCTCCTTTAGTTGGTTATCTATGTATCCCTTGGTGTGAGTGCCTTTATTGGAATATTAATGAGAAGTTTCATCTTTTAATTTTTGCACTTCTTATTTTTAGTTTGCAATCTCTATTATATGATGGATCTTGTTGATCAGTATTGGCATCACTTTGGGAGCATCAAGTGGATCTAGATTGGTTTTGGCAAACCGATCTCTGGTCAGTAGCAATACTATTTGAGATTTGAAAGAAAAAGAGAAAAAACTTACAGGTGTTTTGTATGATTTGTTTTCTTGTTGGATCATAAGCTTAGTATTCTTTATTTAAGATATTTTGTGTATTCAAGGAAGACTGGATGTTTGGCTTTATTACTTGTATGTTTGCTTGTTTCTTTCAACTCTCTTGCTTGCTACCTAGCCTTGCTAGCCAAAAACCTGTTTTGAGAAGGCACACTTCTCATTTTTCCAAACCCTTTAACCAAAACCTTTGCCATTTGTGTCCACCATATCTACCTAGTATCTTTTGCTATTCCTAGCAAATTCTCAAGCTTCATCTACCTATTAAAAAGTATTTTGTTATGTGAAAACTAGTTAGTAAAGCTCTCACGAACTTGATGGCACACCTTATTTTATTGCCCCTAATAGACTTGAACCATTGTGCCATCGAAGTTTTATATGCTTGCATCTATACGTTGGAAATAGCAGAACTGTGCCGTTACGGGGAACGTTTTCAACATTGCACCTGTACTTTTGTTCTCAGTTGATATCGTGCTCTTTTGTCTATGGATGTCAACGGTGTGAAATAAAGAGGGAACTTGTAAGTCCATGGAGTTTGTATTCTGTGTTAAAGAAATGCTTGGGCCGCTAGCCTAACCCATGCTTAATCATGGTGGAAACTTGCAGCATCACCATAGTGAGCTATCTATGAAGCATCCTCAATAAAAATCTATGCACATGGTAAATAAAAAGATCGTTGAGATGCTCATTGTATGCTTTCCTTGTAATTTTGGTTACGGGAAAACTCATGTACCATGTGCAAGGGGTACCCCGTTGGCGGTTCTCAATGATACGCAAATACTTACAATGACAAGAACTTACCTAGGCCCAAAGTTGAGTAGCATGAGGAGTGGCCCTCATATTCAAGGGACATGAGATTGCCAACTTATATTTCGTCAAGCATATACTCCATCTTTGTGCACTTTAACCTTAATCATCTCAAGATGCCTATGATAGGGGCAACGAGGGCTCAAAACTAGTAAGTACCATAATGTTTTGGAAGCTCTTTATGACTTGTAATCCCTGTTACCCTCTATAAAGGGAACTTTCTCCTATTTACCAAGTTGAGTCAGTAAACCTACTTCCTCTCTATCTCCAGCAAGCATTTGAGTTGTTGTGTTTCAAGCATTCATATGGTGATTTATTCAATCATGTTCTCTATCTTCCTTGTTTGCACAAGACTCTTATCTATTGAGTATTACTTTGAAAGCCTTCACTTATGAAAAACCTTTTTGAGCAAAGAGTGCTCCTATTGTAAAACTTCTACAAAAAGCTTTTTGTGAAACTGTTTGCCGGGTGTTCTCTGACCAAGAACATGTTTGCCAAATCCAATTATGATTTATCTTTATACATCTCTATTGTGACTGCTGTACTTGGTTGCAAGTTAAGTTATATAATGGTGAGTTGCTTTCTTCTATGAGTTGTGTGATGGTAAGTGTGATGCTTCTTGTTCGTATTCTTTTATCGACACTTCACTCCATAAACATGTGGACATATTTACTGAGCTTAGTTTTCCCTTGGGGACAAGCGAAGGTCTAAGATTGGGGGAGTTGATACGCCCAATTTGCATCACCCTTCTATATCATAATTTACCTCTATTCATTGATATTTATCTTATTATGAGATATTGCTTATGTCTTTTCCACTGTTTATGCATGTTGGATGATTCTTGGAAGATGGACTGCCGGAGTCTAGATTCTGATGGAAAAGAGGGCGTTTCGATGCAATTTCCCAGAAAAATACCAGAAAAATATGGAAACATATTATTTTCCCAGAAGACGAAGGAAGCCAGAAGGAGGGACGAATAGGGGCCACAGGGGGCCCCCACACCCCCTAGGAGCGGGCCACCTGACCCCGCGCCTAGGGCAGGTGTGGCCCACCTTCCCGTCTCCTGGCTCCGCCCCTTCGCCTATATCTTCCCTATGAAACCCTAAGGCCGGAGGAGCGACCACAGATAGATTTCCGCTGCCTCTGGGGGCGGAAAACATCGAGAGAGAAAGATCTCTCGGGCAGACAGATTTCTGCCGGGGGAATTCCTTCCCGGAGAGGGGAGATCGTCGCTATCAACACTGTCATCAAGCTAGGCTTCATCGGAATCATCATGATCATCATCATCCACACCATCATCTCCACCAGCACCATCATCACCACTCTGTTCCGCTGTAACAATTGTGTTGGATATTGCTTTAGTTCTTAGGGGAAACTTTCCCGGTGTTAATTACTATTGTAGTTGATGCTTGTGAGTGGAACCATTGGATTATTTTTATGTTCATATTGTTATCTATTATCATATCATCTTTGATCTTGATCCATATGATATCTTGTGAGTAGTTCGTCTAGCTCTTGAGGACATGGGAGAAGTCATGTTGTTATTAGTGGATCTGTGTTGAGTTATTATTCAATGGTTTAAGTATGTAAGTTGTGGTGCTATTCTTCTAGTGGTGTCATGTGAACATTGACTACATGACACTTCACCATTTATGGGCCTAGGGGAATGCATTGTGTATTTGTCTACTAATTATGGGGTTGACGGAGTGACAGAAACCTGAACCCCCGTTAGGACACCATTGCATAAGGGAGCGTAGGATCTCAGAGTTTAAGGCTCTGGTTAGATTTATATCTTAATTACTTTCCTGTAGTTACGGATGTTTGCAGGGGGTTTAATCACAAGTATGTATTAGTCCAAGTAAGGTCGGTACATTAGCACAGGTTCACCCACACAACACTTACAACACCGAAAAAGAGTACTCGGCTATTTGAAGCGAAAGCACTTGACAGAATTCCCATGTGTCCTCGAGAACGTTTGGTCTTTATAATTATTTCCACCGGCTTATCCTTTGCTAAGAAAGGATTGGGCCACTTGTTGCGTTTGTTTTTTATTACTTTCTCTTTGTTTTGTTGTTTTATCAGAAAACCACTAAAAATCTATTTGCTAAGTATTTATAGAGATTTCCTGCTCCATACCACTGTTCAGCACCTTCCGCTCCTCGTTGGGATCGACACTCCTATTTATCGAAAATACTACGATACATCCCCTATACTTGTGGGTCATAATTGACTTCTTGTTACTCGAGTTATATACTTAACTTGATATTCATGAGTTGTTGTAATGAATACTATGATATGATCCCTAAATATCAGGTATCAATCCTTATGTAGTGTGTTGTGGCTTAGTTTTATTGCATTTGATCTACCCTTAGATCAAATCACCTTTACCCAAAATAAGGTTTTAGCAAAGTTCAAATTGAAACTTATCGCAGTCGACTTGATGATCTACTTCAGTTCCACCAAGTTAAGAGAAGCTTCAATCACTTTGACAAGTTTTGTTCAAAAGCGCAAAAATTATTCGGATTTTCTATGAATGAATGCAATGCACATATCTGAGTTCAGCTTATTTCTAAGCTCTAATGCTAGGATGTTACAGAGGGCCTGAACTTGGCGAAATTGCCTCTTTGTTTGTCTGATAAGCCTATGAAATCACCAGCGCTCCCTTTTTCCTAAAACCCAAGTCCATAACAATGAACATTGCCGAGGTTACCCCTCGTCACTTGCGGTGGTTGATTTCGAGCGCCAACTGTCGCTTCAAGATCCTTCTCCCCTATGAGCATCCAGGATGGACGGTGCAGTGGTGGGGTGGATCTGAAGGTGCGGGTTTGCAAAAGCTCGGTGGAGCAAAGTCTTGGTAGAATATGGAGTTGTTTCCCCTCTTTCTCGGCTAGCATGGTGCGGGAGATGAAGGGGTTGGGATCTGGGATTTAGATGCTCCTAGATTTTTGGCTCCAAGGGATGGGTGTGTGTGTGTGCTCTAGCGTGCTCCGAAAGCTGCGATGACGTCCTACGGAGATCCTCAACGGCAGGAAGATGGTGCTCCTGTTATCTCTGGCAATTGGAGAAACTCCACGCTCGGTTTCAAGCGAAGCCCGAGCCTTTTCTACCTCTATACCTTGTTGCCAAAGCGGAGGATCTTGCACCTTTGTGAGGGGCTCCTTGTTGGTGTGGCCTCAAGTGGTAGCGTCTCTAGTGGCGACACTGGTGCCCAGACCTTTGAGGTCGATCGACTGTGGCGATGAAGACATTGGATCCGATTGCTTTTTTGCTTGTTGTTCTAGGATCCTATTTGCAATGTTGGAGGACTGTACTATAATTTTATTTTTCTTCCCGCTTGACTAATGCAGTTTCCAGGCCCTTCGGGCTTTACGCGTTAAAAAACAAGCACACGCAAATTGCATCACTGGAGCCAATGCCTGCAACCAAACATCGGGGCTCTCGTTCCTTCCGTGGTCGTGCCCTCTGTTCCGGCCCCAGGGATCGTGAAAATCGGCCCATAGGACCAATCGTGCCCCTTAGAGGATTGTTCTAGACCAAACATTTTCAATCAAACGACCTTTTCTTTAAGTTTCTATGTTTCTATTGAAATCCGGTTTCCAATAGATACATTCTCCTTTGCCCCGTTTCCTTTTTTTGCGCTGCCCTGCACTCCTCCGTCATTGACGATGTGAATGAAGACATGGAAATGAGCAAATACGACATCGTCAAGAACCACTAAACTGTACTCCATTGCTAATATCGGAAAACACGTGGTTATCTAAAATACAGCCGCTCTCCTCTCACCGATGGTCTTACTATATTGTTATTTTTGAAGCATCACACTGTGTTATATTACTCCACATATTTGAGAATTTCGAGCCAAAGCAGAAAAGGTCCGGCAGAAAATGTCAAATGTGAAAAGGAAGACAAGGCGAGGCGCCAACACAAAATCCCCTGTTAGAGTAACTGGATTTTGAGCACAATTCTCACATGCCAAATTCTAGGCCATGATCAGCCATGATGCCCACAAGAAACCGAATCCTAGAACTACGGTCCATGATGCCCACAAGAAACCGAATCCTAGAAGCATCTGAAGCCTAGGAACCAGACATGATGATCAAGGCAGAATCCTAGACTGACATAATTATAGAGTTGTATTTCTAAGTTGTATCTGATCCGTACTTGACTCTGAGACCCAGCCTATCATATAAAGTCTAGAAGGAGCCGAAGAGAAGGCATTGTAGTTTTCGACTCACCACAACCCGCCGCAAGTTAGATCACATCTAGCAACCCAACGACTTTGTACTATCCATCAATAATAATCAGACAAGCAGGAGTAGGGTTTCCTCTACGAGGGCCTGAACTTGGGTAAATCATCTCCTTGTTTGTCTGATAAGACGACGAAATCACCAGCGCTCCCTTTTTCCTGAAACCCAAGTCCATAACTATGGGCATTTCCAAGGTTACCCCTCATCAGTTGCGGTGGTTGATTTTGATCGCCAACTGCCACTTCAAGATCCTTCTCCCTATGAGCATCTAGGGTGGACGGTGTGGTGGTGGGGTGGATCTGAAGGTGCGGGTTTGCAAAAGCTCAGTGGAGCAAAGTGTTGGTGGAATATGGAGCTATTTCCCCTCTTTCTCGGCTAGCATGGTGTAGGAGATGAAGGAGTGTGGATCTAGGCTTCAGATGCTTCTGGATTTTTGGCTCCGAGGGATAGGGTGTGCATGTGCTCTGGCCTGTCCTGGAAGCTGCGTTGACGTCCTACGGAGCTCCTCAACGGCAGGAAGATGGTGCGCCTATTATCTCTGGCAATCGGAGCCACTCCGCGCTCGGTTTCAAGCGAAGCCCGGGCCTTTTCTTCCTTTAGACCTTGTTGCCAAAGCGGAGGATCTTGAACCTTGGTGAGGGGCTCCTCGCTGGTGTAGCCTCAAGTGGTAGCATCCCTACTGGAGACGCTGGTGCCTAGACCTTGAGGTAGATCGGCCGTGGCGGTGAAGACATTGGACCCGATTGCTTTCCTGCTTGTTGTTCTAGGGTCATGTTTGCAATGTTGGAGGACTATACTGTAATTGTAGTTTTCTTCAGGGTCCTCTTTGTAATTCTATACTCACCGCTTGACTAATGCAGTTTCCAGGCCTTTCGGGCCTTACCCATTCAAAAAAAAAACCTTGCACACACAAATTGCATCACTAGATCCAATGCCTGCAACCAAACATCGGGGCTCTCGTTCCTTCCGTGGTCGTGCCCTCTGTTCCGGCTCCAGGGATCGTGAAAATCGGCCCATAGGACCAATCGTGCCCCTTAGAGGATTGTTCTAGACCAAACATTTTCAATCAAACGACCTTTTCTTTAAGTTTCTATGTTTCTATTGAAATCTGGTTTCCAATAGATACATTCTCCTTTGCCCTGTTTCCCTTTTTTTGCGCTGCCCTGCACTCCTCCGTCATTGCCTCGCCGATGTGAATGAAGACATGGAAATGAGCAAATACGACATCGTCAAGAACCACTAAACTGTACTCCATTGCTAATATCGTAAAACACATTGTTGTCTAAAATATGGCCACTCCCCTCTCACGAGTGGTCTTACTATATTGTTACTTTTGAAGCATCACGGTGTGTTATATTACTTCACATATGTAGAGGTCCTACCCAATATGGTAGATCCCTCCTGTGTTTTACAATGCTAGTCCCTGGATCAATAGCTAGCATCCACAGTAAGATGTAATATCAAGAAACAAGGTCAAAATATAACTTTATAACCAGGAATAATATAATTTTATTACATCATACATAGCTCATATGGCTATTGCAATACATTGCAGCGGAATAAATATAGTCATGGGTCCTTCATCTTCAAAGTGCCACAGGCAGATGTTGGTTGTAGACTCTGTAGTCCTAGTCAATCAAACAATCTTCATATAAAAAAACAATCAACCTGCAACATTACAGGTTACAGCCACAAGGGTCAATACATTTTGAATTGTATTGGCAAGTTTCACTTTTATGTAAATAAGAGTGGGTCCTATCAATACATGCATATTTGGCTAAGTAGAGTTTAAGGCTTATTTGCATAAAGCAACATTTATCCTATCATTTCAAAATGGTTTTGGTCCTTTGTCAAATCTCTTTTTCAAGTACCTTGAACTCCTTGGTAGAAATTCAAGTGTTCAAGTCCTCGTCAAAATCCCTTGAGCTACTTGGTAACCCCAAGTGCTTCAAGTTTTATCAAAATCTCATGAGTTCCTTGGTAACCCCAAGTACATCATGCTTTTGAGCACCTTGGTAAACCCCAAGTGCAACAAGTTTAACAAAATCTCTTTGAATTCCTTGGTACCCCCAAGTGCATCAAGTTTTTATATTAGAAGTTGGAATGTCGAGATTTCCCATGGTTCAAACTTTAGTTGCTCAGTATTGTCCATAACCGGGGACACGGCTAAGTACTTAGATTTTATTAACTTCTGCAGAAGGGGTACACTTTACCCACATGACACAATCCCATCTTGTTGCCACCAGTGGCCTACTGGATTAGTGCTCACCAAGATGGAGTACTGGCAGAGTGAGAGTGTGACGAAGTCTTTCCAAAAGGTCCTCGCATACATCATTGCTAGCTTGTCTTCAGCCCCCATGAAGCATTCCAGATCCCCATGTCCGGTAACCAAAGACAATGTATGGGTCTTCCTAATGTAGTTGACTAAGCCAGATCCATAATAGCATGTGGTTGTACACGAAAGCCACAATTGGAGAAACATGTTCAATCTCTAAGTTTCCTAGGTGGTTTTCATTTGGAGCACAACACAAAGTGATCGCCATAGACATGGTTCCTTTTGTTGCCACCTTCTCCAAAAACATAAAGTGTCCACCACCTAGGTGGTTCATTTAGTCCTTGTTTTATTATGTAAAACACAAGTCCTTTTCTCAACCTTTGTAAAATCTCAACATGTATCTCTTTTCAAAACATAGCAGGGCTAAGCATGTACAACTTCAATATTTTTGCTAAGGAGTGTATAGGGAATCCTATTAGGATTAGCATAGCATAAGTATAAAACATTTTCATGCATGTTTACAAAATCCACTAAGTATAATGAAAATAGTAGGCCTTTTGTATGATAGTGTAACTTGCCTTTTTGGTAGGGAATGAGGATTTCACTCCTTGATCTTGCTAGTCTCACACTTGCTAAATCCACTACAATCATTCAAACAAGCATAGTATCAAGTAGCATTCCAAACCAATATTCAATCAATATTTCACTCACACAAGGCAATGGATTCTAAGTCATGCATGGAAACCTGCTTAAGATGGTTTTATTCACAAGGAAGGTATCCACTAGGCTTTTAACTTTGTAAGGTCCACATTGGTCATTTACCAAGATGGCAAAGTTATTTGCAAAAACATTTTATCTCAACTATTTTAAAACCCATTCATCATTTTATGTGATGAAATTATTTCCTTATCAAAGCAAAACTTTATGTTTTTCAACAAGTGAGTTGCCCTTGGCAAGGCTTGGTGTTTTGGTTCAGTAAGTTTGGTTCATAACATTTTCCCAAAGTTTTTCTTGAAAAAATCATTTCCATAATAAAATCAATGAGTTTATTTGGCTAGAAAATGGCTAAGTTGAATAATTCAACGTAAATTTCACAAAAAATCATTTTTAACACAATGGGTTGGTTCCTAGGGTCAGTAAGGTCACACAATCCATTTTGCAAAAGATTTAATCCTAGAATCAATTTTAAACAATTTTTATACTCTAAACAAGTACACAAATGTTTCTGTAAATTCAAACAAGCTAACAGATACTATTTTCAAAACTAAGGCCATGGTTGGCTAGGGCTTGTTCTCCTGATTTCATTGATATAAAATTTGCTAAATTTGGACGTGTGGTTTGAAAGTTACAAGGGTTTGAAGTTTGCAATTTAAATCAGATTCAAATCTGTTTTTAGTTTAAAACCTGGCCACGCGTCATGATTTAACTGGCCGGTACCGGTTCAGCCGGATCGACATCGTGGAACGTTAGATCTAGTTAGATCGAGTGGCTCAGATCGAGTACCTCTTCGCGATTAAGTGATCTATCAGGAGCGTCGGATCGTGATCCTACGGCGCTAATGTGCTCGACCATTTGCGAGCGGCGCCGGCGGTGGCTAGCGGCGGCGACGGTCAGATAGTGGCGGCGCTGGCGAAACAGGAAACGAGGGAGAGGCTGGCAGGGCTTACCAGGCTCGCAAAGACCTGCTGATGCTCGTGGTGGGGTTGGCTACGCGAGGGGCGCAAGGGGTTGCTGCTAATTGCTCGTCGGAGAAGCTGCGAGCGGCGGTGCTCTCTGGTTGCTGTCGAGGATGATGCCGCAGATCACCAGGAGGTAAACAGAACCCATAGTCAGGAGCGCAAGGACACGGCGAAGGTGTGTGCGTGAACGAGAAGGCGCGGGGCGGTCGGGTTCACCTGGGAGACGTCGCCGGAGAAGAAGCAGACACGGCGGCGCTCTGTGCTTGACGATGGCGAGGATTGGGGGCGCCCTAAGACAAACGGAAAGTGCCGTTAGGTTCGAATGAGCTTGGAGATCATCATCGTGTTCTCGGGGAGGAGAGGGGCGACCAGAATCTACCTGTGGGGCTCGTCGGAGAAAGAGGCAGACGCGGCGGCGTCGGGGGTTTGTCGTAGTCGGGGTTCTGGCGCACCCGCGGGCGAACTGGGAGTACTAGGAGGTGCGTGAGGTCGAGAGGAGTCCACTCGCGTGAAGTAGAGGCAGAGGGGTGGTCGGAGTTGGCCGGAATTGCTGCGACAGCTCGTCGGAGCAGAGGACGCTCGGGGAGGAATTGAGGGCGGTCTAAGGCGTGCCAGTGCGAGGTGTCAGAGGGGAATTATAGAGGAGGCTTGGGCGTTTCAACCTGCGTGATCAAAGCTGGTAACGGTGGTCGAATTAAGGCGAATTTAAGCGGGAGGAATCAACGGCAGAACGAGGGAGAAGAACTAGTCGCTGCAGGGTGGAGAGGAAAAACAGTGGAGGTGGGTCTACCTGTCAGTGGGGAAAGAAAATGAGGGGGAGGTCCACATGTCAGTTCCTCTGTGGGTTTAAAAGGGAGTGTGAAACGTTTTCTTTCGGGGAAGGGGAGTTGGGCTGGTTGGTGGGCTTAGTGGGCTGCCTGGGTTGGGTTGGCCCTTTTCCATTTTTTTTATTCTGTGTTATTTCTCCTTTTCTATTTTATTTCCTGTTTTGAATTTCATCCAACCATTCAAGCATTCAAATGATTCAAACAATTTCAAACATTTGTAATGAGTTTTTGGTTCTGTTTATCAACAAAGTCCAAAGTCCAAAATTTAATATTTATTTTAAGACTCATTTATTGATTAAATAAAATGGATCTTTAGTTATTTAATAAATTAGGGTTTGGTTTATTTTAATAAAATCTTCTTTTGAAATCCAAGTATTTTCAAAACCAAATCAGTAGGTTTTATTTGAATTTAGAAGATACTTAAAACACTTGTTTAAAATAAAATCAAATAACATTTTATTTAGGTCCATTAATAATTATATATAATAGACTTTCATTATTAAAATCAATAGGATATGTTTTATTGGGATATTTATTTTGAAATCTAAAATAAACCAAAACATTTCAGTAAGTTTTGTTTGAGTATATACTTTACTTAGAAAACTTATTAAAAAAAATTTAATAAGTTTTGATATTTTAATTAGAATAGTAAAACCTTTTATTCAAATAAATAGGATATTAAAATCTCTATTATTTTATTTAAACAATAAAATGTTTTTAATTCCCAAAGTTTGGCCAAGGATTAATTTGGCTTTATAACATAATCTTTATTTATAAACTTCTATTTCATCTGAAAACAAATCTTTTCATTTGATTGTTTTTAAAATAATATTTCTAATTGTTTCCTTTCATGAAATGTTTTTTTTTAAATCCTTTTAGGATTTTATTTCATTCAAATGGGTTTGAGGTTCTACTTTAATTCAAAAAGTTTCTTCTGGCTCTGAAAATCAAACAAAGTTTTATTTTATTCATTTATTTTCACATTACAAGATTTGGAAAATCTTGGGATGTGACAGGCTACCACCCTTAAAATAAATCTCGTCCCGAGATTTGGGAAGGCTAGGGTTTCAAGCAAGCTCAAACAATCTAGGGTTCTACCTCCCTTAAAATTTTCAAACAAAAATTACATATTGGCCTTCTTGGGTCCTGGAAATTTCTCTAAGTTAACTTTTGCTTTGTTCCTATGCTTGACTCATGGGCCAAGATTGAGTTTCTCCATAGGCTTGTTCAACTTGTTCTTCATCCTTTCTGGACAGTTGCTTGCATAATGTCCTGGATTCTTGCAGTTGAAACAATGGATATCCTTGAGTTCTTTGCGTTGTTCTTGTGGACAAGTGGCTACAAAATGGCCTGGTTCTTTGCAGTTGTTGCACCATACTTGATCAATCTCTTTATTCTTCTTGTTTTCTGGGCATCCACTGGAGTAGTGTCCCATTTCCTTACATCTACGACATTGTGCAAGGCTCATGTCTTGCTTTTGTTTCTTAAACTTCTTTAGTCCTTTGAATTGGGTTGTCTTGTTAGGAGGTAGAAGTGGTCCTTTTCCTTTGGTATACTTGGATCCCTCCTGTTTCCTTTGTTCCACCATGGCGTAGATGGGACACAGGCCAGGAGTATGGTCACTTCCTTCACAAAGGTAACAAGTAGCTTGATCGTTGGGGCATTGTCCAACAGGATGATCTTCCTCACAATTGGGGCATTGTCCCTCATGTTCCTTGGAAGTATGATCCTTGTCTCCACATATAGTGCAAGCTGGGGCTCCATCCAGAATAATATTCTTGTCAGCCTTGTTATCATAGACTTCTTTGGGGTAGTTTTCCTCCATGCTAATCATTCGATTAGTCACTTTAAGCATCAGTTGGGATTGCTCTTCCAAGAACTTTTGTAGTGCTGGATCTTTATCACTATTGTTGACTATGAACTGAGCTGTCAGTTGGTTCAACTGATGTTGAGTGGCTATGAGCTCTTTCATGTTGGCAGCTTGGTTGGTGTTGGTGTCATCAACCTTGGAGTCTTTTGGAGTAGTCATCTATTTGGGTTGAAGGGAGATTAGAATAGGCAAGATATTTCTAAGGAATCAATTCTAATCACACTCATTACAATTCACACAAACAATGTGCATGCAATCACAAACCAAACATTCACAACAACTTTGCACTCAAACAACAAGGTTCAAGCACAAACTTAGGCAACAAAATATTTTTGTTACACCACATAAGTTGGTGGTTTTGTCTTAGTTAGAATTTGGTGGTCCATCTATATGGTTCGCTTGTGATCTTCCTTATTTCTTGGTTTCTTCCTCCTACATGAGATCATGGTTCCTTGAGAAAAACTCCATGGTCACAATACCTCAAAGTTGTTGATGGTTTCTTCTTATTTTGCATTCCCTCAGTCTCTAAATTCTTAAGTAAGATTTCCTTGTCTCTCTTGTGGTCCTTAGTAGTTTCCATGTTGGAAGTCCTTGGTGAACATGCTGAAGATGTTGAAGTCATTAGAGTTGAAGATGTTGAAGAAGTCCTTTGCACATTGTGTAGTCTTTGGTCATGGGGTAGGTTTTTCCATCAAGTTGAAGTAGAAGAGAAGTAGAGTTGAAACCAAAATGGTTGAGGAAAGATTTTACAAGTGTTTTTGTAAATAAGTTTTTGAACAAATACAACTCCAATTTTTTTTTCTAAGGTTTTTTTTTGTCCAATCCTAGGGTTTACAACTCCTACAGGCAACACAATGCTCTGATACCATCTGTAGAGGTCCTACCCAATATGGTAGATCCCTCCTGTGTTTTACAATGCTAGTCCCTGGATCAATAGCTAGCATCCACAGTAAGATGTAATATCAAGAAACAAGGTCAAAATATAACTTTATAACCAGGAATAATATAATTTTATTACATCATACATAGCTCATATGGCTATTGCAATACATTGCAGCGGAATAAATATAGTCATGGGTCCTTCATCTTCAAAGTGCCACAGGCAGATGTTGGTTGTAGACTCTGTAGTCCTAGTCAATCAAACAATCTTCATATAAAAAAACAATCAACCTGCAACATTACAGGTTACAGCCACAAGGGTCAATACATTTTGAATTGTATTGGCAAGTTTCACTTTTATGTAAATAAGAGTGGGTCCTATCAATACATGCATATTTGGCTAAGTAGAGTTTAAGGCTTATTTGCATAAAGCAACATTTATCCTATCATTTCAAAATGGTTTTGGTCCTTTGTCAAATCTCTTTTTCAAGTACCTTGAACTCCTTGGTAGAAATTCAAGTGTTCAAGTCCTCGTCAAAATCCCTTGAGCTACTTGGTAACCCCAAGTGCTTCAAGTTTTATCAAAATCTCATGAGTTCCTTGGTAACCCCAAGTACATCATGCTTTTGAGCACCTTGGTAAACCCCAAGTGCAACAAGTTTAACAAAATCTCTTTGAATTCCTTGGTACCCCCAAGTGCATCAAGTTTTTATATTAGAAGTTGGAATGTCGAGATTTCCCATGGTTCAAACTTTAGTTGCTCAGTATTGTCCATAACCGGGGACACGGCTAAGTACTTAGATTTTATTAACTTCTGCAGAAGGGGTACACTTTACCCACATGACACAATCCCATCTTGTTGCCACCAGTGGCCTACTGGATTAGTGCTCACCAAGATGGAGTACTGGCAGAGTGAGAGTGTGACGAAGTCTTTCCAAAAGGTCCTCGCATACATCATTGATAGCTTGTCTTCAGCCCCCATGAAGCATTCCAGATCCCCATGTCCGGTAACCAAAGACAATGTATGGGTCTTCCTAATGTAGTTGACTAAGCCAGAGCCATAATAGCATGTGGTTGTACACGAAAGCCACAATTGGAGAAACATGTTCAATCTCTAAGTTTCCTAGGTGGTTTTCATTTGGAGCACAACACAAAGTGATCGCCATAGACATGGTTCCTTTTGTTGCCACCTTCTCCAAAAACATAAAGTGTCCACCACCTAGGTGGTTCATTTAGTCCTTGTTTTATTATGTAAAACACAAGTCCTTTTCTCAACCTTTGTAAAATCTCAACATGTATCTCTTTTCAAAACATAGCAGGGCTAAGCATGTACAACTTCAATATTTTTGCTAAGGAGTGTATAGGGAATCCTATTAGGATTAGCATAGCATAAGTATAAAACATTTTCATGCATGTTTACAAAATCCACTAAGTATAATGAAAATAGTAGGCCTTTTGTATGATAGTGTAACTTGCCTTTTTGGTAGGGAATGAGGATTTCACTCCTTGATCTTGCTAGTCTCACACTTGCTAAATCCACTACAATCATTCAAACAAGCATAGTATCAAGTAGCATTCCAAACCAATATTCAATCAATATTTCACTCACACAAGGCAATGGATTCTAAGTCATGCATGGATACCTGCTTAAGATGGTTTTATTCACAAGGAAGGTATCCACTAGGCTTTTAACTTTGTAAGGTCCACATTGGTCATTTACCAAGATGGCAAAGTTATTTGCAAAAACATTTTATCTCAAAACTATTTTAAAACCCATTCATCATTTTATGTGATGAAATTATTTCCTTATCAAAGCAAAACTTTATGTTTTTCAACAAGTGAGTTGCCCTTGGCAAGGCTTGGTGTTTTGGTTCAGTAAGTTTGGTTCATAACATTTTCCCAAAGTTTTTCTTGAAAAAATCATTTCCATAATAAAATCAATGAGTTTATTTGGCTAGAAAATGGCTAAGTTGAATAATTCAACTTAAATTTCACAAAAAATCATTTTTAACATAATGGGTTGGTTCCTAGGGTCAGTAAGGTCACACAATCCATTTTGCAAAAGATTTAATCCTAGAATCAATTTTAAACAATTTTTATACTCTAAACAAGTACACAAATGTTTCTGTAAATTCAAACAAGCTAACAGATACTATTTTCAAAACTAAGGCCATGGTTGGCTAGGGCTTGTTCTCCTGATTTCATTGATATAAAATTTGCTAAATTTGGACGTGTGGTTTGAAAGTTACAAGGGTTTGAAGTTTGCAATTTAAATCAGATTCAAATCTGTTTTTAGTTTAAAACCTGGCCACGCGTCATGATTTAACTGGCCGGTACCGGTTCAGCCGGATCGACATCGTGGAACGTTAGATCTAGTTAGATCGAGTGGCTCAGATCGAGTACCTCTTCGCGATTAAGTGATCTATCAGGAGCGTCGGATCGTGATCCTACGGCGCTAATGTGCTCGACCATTTGCGAGCGGCGCCGGCGGTGGCTAGCGGCGGCGACGGTCAGATAGTGGCGGCGCTGGCGAAACAGGAAACGAGGGAGAGGCTGGCAGGGCTTACCAGGCTCGCAAAGACCTGCTGATGCTCGTGGTGGGGTTGGCTACGCGAGGGGCGCAAGGGGTTGCTGCTAATTGCTCGTCGGAGAAGCTGCGAGCGGCGGTGCTCTCTGGTTGCTGTCGAGGATGATGCCGCAGATCACCAGGAGGTAAACAGAACCCATAGTCAGGAGCGCAAGGACACGGCGAAGGTGTGTGCGTGAACGAGAAGGCGCGGGGCGGTCGGGTTCACCTGGGAGACGTCGCCGGAGAAGAAGCAGACACGGCGGCGCTCTGTGCTTGACGATGGCGAGGATTGGGGGCGCCCTAAGACAAACGGAAAGTGCCGTTAGGTTCGAATGAGCTTGGAGATCATCATCGTGTTCTCGGGGAGGAGAGGGGCGACCAGAATCTACCTGTGGGGCTCGTCGGAGAAAGAGGCAGACGCGGCGGCGTCGGGGGTTTGTCGTAGTCGGGGTTCTGGCGCACCCGCGGGCGAACTGGGAGTACTAGGAGGTGCGTGAGGTCGAGAGGAGTCCACTCGCGTGAAGTAGAGGCAGAGGGGTGGTCGGAGTTGGCCGGAATTGCTGCGACAGCTCGTCGGAGCAGAGGACGCTCGGGGAGGAATTGAGGGCGGTCTAAGGCGTGCCAGTGCGAGGTGTCAGAGGGGAATTATAGAGGAGGCTTGGGCGTTTCAACCTGCGTGATCAAAGCAGGTAACGGTGGTCGAATTAAGGCGAATTTAAGCGGGAGGAATCAACGGCAGAACGAGGGAGAAGAACTAGTCGCTGCGGGGTGGAGAGGAAAAACAGTGGAGGTGGGTCTACCTGTCAGTGGGGAAAGAAAATGAGGGGGAGGTCCACATGTCAGTTCCTCTGTGGGTTTAAAAGGGAGTGTGAAACGTTTTCTTTCGGGGAAGGGGAGTTGGGCTGGTTGGTGGGCTTAGTGGGCTGCCTGGGTTGGGTTGGCCCTTTTCCATTTTTTTTATTCTGTGTTATTTCTCCTTTTCTATTTTATTTCCTGTTTTGAATTTCATCCAACCATTCAAGCATTCAAATGATTCAAACAATTTCAAACATTTGTAATGAGTTTTTGGTTCTGTTTATCAACAAAGTCCAAAGTCCAAAATTTAATATTTATTTTAAGACTCATTTATTGATTAAATAAAATGGATCTTTAGTTATTTAATAAATTAGGGTTTGGTTTATTTTAATAAAATCTTCTTTTGAAATCCAAGTATTTTCAAAACCAAATCAGTAGGTTTTATTTGAATTTAGAAGATACTTAAAACACTTGTTTAAAATAAAATCAAATAACATTTTATTTAGGTCCATTAATAATTATATATAATAGACTTTCATTATTAAAATCAATAGGATATGTTTTATTGGGATATTTATTTTGAAATCTAAAATAAACCAAAACATTTCAGTAAGTTTTGTTTGAGTATATACTTTACTTAGAAAACTTATTAAAAAAAATTTAATAAGTTTTGATATTTTAATTAGAATAGTAAAACCTTTTATTCAAATAAATAGGATATTAAAATCTCTATTATTTTATTTAAACAATAAAATGTTTTTAATTCCCAAAGTTTGGCCAAGGATTAATTTGGCTTTATAACATAATCTTTATTTATAAACTTCTATTTCATCTGAAAACAAATCTTTTCATTTGATTGTTTTTAAAATAATATTTCTAATTGTTTCCTTTCATGAAATGTTTTTTTTTAAATCCTTTTAGGATTTTATTTCATTCAAATGGGTTTGAGGTTCTACTTTAATTCAAAAAGTTTCTTCTGGCTCTGAAAATCAAACAAAGTTTTATTTTATTCATTTATTTTCACATTACAAGATTTGGAAAATCTTGGGATGTGACAACATATTTGAGAATTTCGAGCCAAAAAGCAGAAAAGGTTAGTCAACGACCGGCAGAAAATGGCAAATGTGAAATGGAAGACAAGGCGAGGCGCCAACCGGATTTTGAGCACAATTGTCACATGCCAAATTCTAGGCCATGATCAGCTTGTTACTTAATTAAAAGGAATGAATTGTAGCCAATGATGAGCGGAGCCCCATGGAATAATCACAAGTCAGCAAAAATCAGAGCCTAGGCATCATTGGATGGAAAGAAAAAGAAACAGAGTATTGCAGAGCAGACTAATTCCTTTCCTTTATTGCTGTATTCATCAAAACTTGAACTTGATCACATCAACGAAAGCACCGTCATGTAGTACTCGTGTTCGTGTGTATCCTTGAAAGAAGAAGAAAAACGGAGAAGCGAAGAAGTGATCGATGGAACTGTCACATTTTAGCTCGATCAGCGACTGGAGCAGTATACTACAGCAAAGCGCCGTGGTGGTGCCCGTCCATGCCGGACGCGGGGCTGAGCAGCGGCGCGGAGAACCACGAGGAGTAGTCGAACTGGTCTGCCGCGGCGGCAGATTCCATGCGCCCGTGCGCCTGCGCCGCGGCCGCGTGGGCCGGCGCGGCCATGGCCCCCGGCCCCGTCGCCGTCGTCATGGTCGCTGACGCCGCGGCGCGAGCGCCGGTGAGCCTCTGCACGAGCTCGCGGAAGTCCCGGGGCTCCACCCGGTACACCTTGGGCGGCGCCGGCGGCATGGCGACGGCGCCACGCATCGGCCTGGCCGGCGCCCTCTGCGCCGCCTCGTGGCCGCCGTACCTCCTCTCGCCGCCGTGCTCCATGGGTCGACTCTTGCTGGTGAGCTCCTCTGCTTCGATCGTCCTAGTCGTCGGTCAGACTTGAGAGCTCGATGGGCTGCTGTGACTGTGAGGACGACCAGACACGAGGCCACGTACGCTGCATATGTAGGCGGGCGGGCGGGGGGGCGGTGGGTCTGCGCGTGGGCGTGGGGGTTGGGTGTGGTGTGGTCAGAGTTGACGGGGGACTTGGCGGCTGGGTGGAATGTTGGGAACACGTGGAAAATGGCGTCCGATGGGATGCGGATGGGATGGGTGGTGGAACCGAACGGGAACGGGTCGGCCGTGCCTAACCCGGCCTCTAGCCGGCTAGCCACGCGCGAGCCCGCCACACACGTACTCTCCGGCACTGCCCTGCCCATCGGGTCAATGCAGCGGACTCACGTCACGCCTGGGCACGATTTCATATCCTCAAAATGGGTTTGTTGGGTCGTACAGCGGCCTTTGACAATTTTCTTCGAGTCCTTCAATAAACTTGTTGAATTTCTGCCATGATGACAAACTAGACACAAGAGTAGCCTAGCTAGGTGCCAACAAATGTCATAGAGAAGAAAGAGAAGTATGATTTGAACTCCCCCTATGTTTGCCCAAACCGTTTCGATCATACCAACAAGAACACACCCCTCCCCAACTTAAAAGTGTTACTACAGCAACTCGAGAACATCAAATATATAACAAACAAAAATATAGGGTTCCGGTGCTTTGACGAGCTCCTTTCTGCTATGTGGCGATGTTCTTTTCTGCCAGTCTCCTACCAGTCTCCTACCAGGGCGCCTTCGTTCAACATCTTATATGGCTTTATAGGTGGTGGTGCCATGGTATGGCGGTGCTTGTGGGGAGTTCTCTAGTGCGGCAGCCGTGCGTGATCTGTCTCATCGCCATTTCGTCGGTTCTACTCTAATGTGTTATCGGGTGAACCTCTCTACCTGCCGATGCTACAACGCTCTTCGAAACAGGGCAAGAGGGAAGGGTCCCTTTTCGAAGACATAGGCGGTGAGTCGAGTCGGCGATGGTGCATTTGGATACGAGTGCGCATTCTTCCGCTGATGGTACCTCCTGCTTCCATCGCTTCTCCTCTGGTGTCGGCGCTCTAGAACACGATGGCTTCAACGATTCAAGTGGAGCTTCTTTTTTATATGTTTTGTATGTTTGAGGCATGTAAGTTGTGTGTATGCACTGATGTTTTTGGCATTATTAATTTAAGACAGGGCTACGGCCTTCACTTTAAAAATGGGGGACCCTTTGCTAATATCATATAATTTTCCTATCCGCAACCCTGCTCCAACCCCAATTTGGAAACTTTTTCGACATGAAGAAGCCCCTGAGGGCCATCCGTAGGGCTCTTCCTCCTCTAGATCGAAATGCAGTCGATCACATTGTCGCCAGTGCACCTGTCGTGGAAGAAGTCACTACCTAGATCCACAACTAGCCACCACGCTGCACTCGTACCCGCTGCATCCATGACACCACAAAAAGGCTTCGAGGCCACCGCCCTGGTTATCGGATACCATCAAACACAACGCCTTCTAGGGTAACACACCACACCTTACCAGAGGTCAAGACAAGGCTTTGCCCATCATCATCTTCATTTGTCAACTTGGTGGGCTGGAGATATGGGAGAAGGGGGTGGCAAACATGATTTTGTCTGAGCACCCCTAGGACCATGTCAGTAGTGCCCCTTCAGATTATTTGATCACATGTGTATAGCCTGAAATAGGGAGAAGTCTTCTTTTTGCCAAAAGGCCCGGCATATAGCTGTCGCACCCACTAGAAAGTGGGAACTAAACTTATTTTCTATGCCCCAAAGCGACTTACCAAACATATCAAAGCCTACCTTCATGATAACATGTACTACATGAGAAAGGACCAGACATACTATTATAGTTTTCGTATTGTCCCATTCCATGAAAATTAATAATCCTATCAAATTTAGATGGCCTGCAAGTGAATCCTCTGCAAAATGTGAATCCAAGGGTACAAAATTTATGTCTGGTCTGAAGGGAATATGCCCTGAGAGGCAATAATAAAGTGTTTATTATGTGTATTCCAAGTATATGATATATGTTTATTTTGCATGCTATAATTGTATTAATACGAAAACGTTAATACATGTGTGTTTAATAAACAAACAGAAAGTTCCTAGTTATGCCTCTCTCATAAACTAGCTCGTTGATTAACAAGATTATCAAAGTTTTCTGATCATAGACATTAGATGTTGTTAATAACGAGGTCACAACATTAGTGTAATGATGTGATGAACATTCATCCTAAGTATAGCATTACGATCAAAGTCATTGAGTTTATATTGCTATAACAACTTACGAAGTGATCCTAATCCTTAGATCATGAGATCATGTTAATCACTAACATCGGAAGAGTTTCTTGATGACATCAAACGTCACACCGTAACTGGGTGATTATAAAGATGGCTTCAGAACTACTAATGTTGAGGCTCATGGATCGAGAGTGAAATTTGTTCATCCCGATGACGGATAGATACACTCTGGGCTCTCTCGGTGATATCACATTGGTTAGCTTGCAAGCAAGTGATTTGATCACTAGAATGTTATATCACGGGAACGATAAAAGAGTGCATGTCGGTAACGAGATCAAACTAGGAATGGAGATACCGATGATCGAATCTCGGACATGTAATATATCGTGAAACAAAGGGATTAAAATACTAGCATAAAAGGTTCCGACGATAACAGGAACGTCATCGTTGAATGTGTGGGAGTCAGTATGGATCTCTAGGTCCCGCTTCTGATTATTGATCGGAGAAGGGTCTCGATCATGTACGTATTATTCGAGAACCGTAGGGTGACACACTTAAGGGACACTAACATCCAGTTGGAGCAAAATTTTCATACCGGAAAGAATAACAAGCGCGGGAATTTATTTCACTAGATACCGAAACAGGTTTTCGGGTGAAATTGCAGAAAGTGTTTTTGCATGTGAAATGAAATACTAGCAAGGGGTTATATGTGAATGTTTATCATTAAAGTAATTGATAAAATTCTGAATAAATAAAAGGAGTTTTATTTAATGTGAGTTTGCGTTAAATTTGGTGGAAATTTAATGTAACACCCTCGCCTGATAAGGCTGAGTTCATGTGTATAGTGCCAATCCCTGGATCGGTTCACTGGCACACACAGTACAAAATGATACCAAATATAACTGTGTATCATAAATACAACGAATATGATCCAGAATTTACATTATTTATTCAAGTACACAGCGGAAAACGAATACAAGGTAGATCTCCATCCTTCAAATGTGCCACAGGCGAACAAATGTTGAGTGGAGTCTCGCGACCTATGAACGATCACTCAGATACGATATAACCTGCAACATGAAACGTTGCAGCCACGAATGGTCAATACATTGAATGTATGGCAAGTAGGCTAAAGTGGTTAACAACAGATCTATCAACTACATGCTTATTTGGCCAAGTGGAGTTCAGGCTCATTTGCATAAAGCAATACAACTTTTCCCTACTTTCAAATACTTTTCTTTCTTCAAAAACAATCTTCTAAGGACATACCAGCATAAACCCATGTAGATACAAGACAGTTCAGCTTTCGTATGCTCCTAAACCCATGTTCACCCATCAAGTTTTAGTAATTAAGAAATAAGGATGAGTGAGAAATATCATAGCATCAGTATCAGGTCGCTCAAATTGTCCATAATCGGGGACACGGCTAATCGATTAGTTTATTCACCCTGCAGGGGTTTGTACACTTTACCCATGTGACTTGGCCAGCCCAGCTCGTACCACCACTCTCATATTGGGTGATGATAGGGAGAAGTCCAAGAAGGAACCGTTCGG
Organism: Avena atlantica; assembly: GCA_910589765.1. NCBI lineage: Eukaryota > Viridiplantae > Streptophyta > Magnoliopsida > Poales > Poaceae > Avena > Avena atlantica. The sequence continues at coordinate 355,132,497 of OU342736.1, forward strand.
GAAGTAGCTCCCCAATCCCGACGCGCACCGGTCCAACCTACACTATCTACATCTCTGGATACGCGGGTTCGAGTTACCACAACCTACTGAGTTCAACCAACCGCCCATTTCATTATTGGCACATGGTTGCACACGAAAGCTTCCAAACAAAGAAACCAATCATTTCTCAGTGTCCTGGGCGGCATTCCCCACCAAAATCCACACTCGATGACCCAATCAATGACATTCCGCCCAGGTGGTTCATTAAAACATGTTGGTTTGTCATTTAGCAAAACATAATCCTTTCAAAACATATAACTTTTCATGATGTGATTCCCTTCCTCGTCTAAATAGCATAGCTAAGCAATCTACCAATACGATGGATCATAAACAAGGAATACAAGGGAATAATATGGGACATAGCATAGCATATACACATCAATTCCTACATATGCAATTCTACAAAAACATCTACAATGCATAGGAAAACAGTAGGACATTTATGACCAAGATAGCACCACTTGCCTTTGTTGTAGATGTAGTCGATTATATATAATCCTCACAATACTCATAGATATAATGGTGGCACTCGTCATAACCACAATACTTGCAATCATAGTAGTTGCAATCACAGTAGTTGCACTCCTCGCAATCTAACGTTTGAAGCAAACACAACAAACACCATTCAAAACATTGCAAACATGCAACAGTGCAACATTACAAGAAAACAATGATGAACAGATATATGCATGACAATTTAACGAGTCACAATGGTTGCATTTAGTGTTCTGAACATAGTTAGATTACATGATGCATGTGGAAAGTCATTTAATGCACTAAAGCTTTTATTACTAAAGTTGTATCGATTTAATATGGTGTATACCACTTTACTTGAACTAAATATGTTTATGTTGTATTAAATTGTGAACTAGATGCTACTGGATAGATAATGCAATTTAGAGATAGTGGCAATTTGAATCACCTAAAAAGGAGCTATAGATATTTTCCTATGTTTAAAACACTATTTCAATGGGTTTAAATATTTCTGTATGAATTTTTGTTTTAACAGTACCAAATAATTTGTCATGCAATTTCTCTGTATAGATATTGTCAATACAAAACCTTAGCACTTGGATTCACCCTAATCGGAGTTATAGATCTTTTTGTATGATTTAAATAGTGTTTAATGGTTTTAAATGATTCATATAGTTTCTGTTGTCTAAAAATCAAACTAAAATTATATCTGTAATCTCCACGGAATTGTGATTTCAGGGACATATTATTTGTAATTTTCTGAATAGTATTTATTTTCTTATGAATTTATTACTCTAAATAGGCCATTAAACTATTTGAATATTCACGGAAAAACCTTATAGTCAAAGTCTGAACTAATTTCATATTGATGATCTACATGAAACCAGCTTTCCAACGGTATATCATTTATATTTTTGTGACAAGCAATTAATTTTTAATGAATTTAATAATTTATAAAGCCATTAAAACTAATTAAATTGCGACGGGTTAAATAATCTGCAAAGGCTAGATCCAACCATATATTGTCAAAATACATTACAGTAGCTTCAATTTGATATATTATTCATATTTTTCGGAGTTACGGATAATTTCTTATGAATTTATTAACCTAAAAGACCATTAAAACTAATTAAATTACTGCAGTAACCACGTATAGTAAAAGTTGGATCTATTCTGATAAGATGATTCTACGTGAAATTATCTTCAATTTGATATATTATACGTAATTTTTGGACGTGGTATGAATTTCTAATGAATTTTACAAGTTAGATCTATAATATGCAATTTTAAATTCGAACAGAATATTTTAGGGAATATTCCGCTGACTGGACATGTTGACTTTGCATGCTAACTGAAACTAGATGTTGACCTTACGTTGACGTGGTGTTGATGAAGAATATGACCGGGATGACGACATGACACGCACCGGTTTGATTGGATCTCGACCGTCTGGATAAGATCCGGTGGCTAGAAGAAGAGATTGACCCGATTTTGGTCCACAATAGACAAGAAATAGATCTGTGTTAGAGAGACAAATACGTAGGTCAAATCGAAAAACTCAGAACATGAAAGTTGTGGGGAATCATTATTCCTACCTTCTCACCAAAGGAATTTGGATTTGAAGAAACGAGCGCGAGTACATCTTGGATTTACACCGTAAGATCTGAAATATTGCGATACGAAATTCTCCGGCTGTGGTGGATAAAAAGAGGTGAGGTTTGTCGGTATTGAAAGATTTCGACGATCCCTACAACTTTCGTGTTTTGACCGAAAGAAAACGACGAAGTCTAGATGAGTTAAAAAGCGAAACAAGATTCGGCCAGATGTAGATTCGGGATTTCGAGAGGAAAAACTTGTACAGCTGTGGCTCCATGAGTTTATATGGAGGTTTGAGACGTTGTAGAGATAGGCCTTGGAGTAAGGAACAAGTAGAAACAAACGGAAGTCAATTCGGAGTTGTATATAAAAAGTTATAAGAGTTTGAGTAGAGATAGGTATAGAAAACTGGTTCCGCACGGCTTTTAAAGCGTCCCACCATCGATCCTGTACGTGGCTGCTCTGGCCGGTTCGGTCGGCCCGGCTGGGCCGGCCCGATTAGATTTTTTTTTATACTTGTTTCCCTCGTATCTTTTCCATACGAACTCAAAATGATATGATTCTTGTTTCTAAATTTTTCTAAAATCGAATAGATTATTGTAGGATTAAATTTGTAATCTTTTTACTAGTTTGGAAGTAGTGGATTTACAAATCCTTGTATATTCTATTTTATTTATATCTTTATGTGTTTGTATTTATTCCATAACTTTTTCATAATAGCTCCAAATGAGCTCAATTTTATTTCTAAAATTTTGTAGTATTAATTGGATCTCTTTAGGCTATAATTATCAATAATTTATGCCTTAGCATCAGTGGGTTTTAATAAGTCAATTTAACTCCTTTAGGAACATTTGGCGAATCAACTATAGGATTTAGATACCAGGATTTGGATTTAGTTTGTGAGAACTTTGCATGGATGAAATGCTTATGAATGCTTCATGCTTTTCATTTTGAAATCTTGCACACCAACTCTACAATCCAAAATCAATCCATGCCCTTTTGCCTATATGGCTACTTAGGTCTTAACAAAAGAATATAAGATTTTGAATTCAAGGTTGAGAGGATTTTCTATTTAAAAAGTTTCTTCTCCTTGAGAATTTTCAACATAGTCAAACAATCAATCAAACTTATTTATTTATTTCACATTCCAAAATTAGGAGAATTTTGGGATGTGACATTTAATAGAAATTTTGAGTGGGATTTTGACTGGAGGGAATTGAAGAGATTTTTGTGAGTGGAGTGTCCACCCACATGAATGAAGGAGGGGAGGGGGCAGCCCCCATGGCCGGCGGCCACCCCCTTGGGTTCCCCCCTCCTCCTATAAAAGGCACCCCCTATCCTCTCTCTCACTCACACCTCCTCGTGAAGGATCTCTCTCCCCCTCTAGAATTTACCCCCCATGGTCTCGGACTAGCGAGATACATGTTCCCGGTGGCTATTCGGCAAGAAAGAGTTGTGCTTCCGCTGCAGCGAGGAGGCGAAGGTTGCTCGGTGTCTTGTACGTGTGTGCGAGCATGGATGCGTTGCTGTTTTGTGGCGCTAGGACTTCCTCTCGATCTTGAGATCGTCTACATCAACCACGAGTTTAACTCGTTAAGCTTTGTCGGTCTTCAAGGGTATGTTCTCTACGGATATACATCCGCCCGTTGTTTGTATCTAGTAGATAGATCTTGGTACATAGTTCCCATTGTAGTAAAAATTTTGTTTTCTATGCTGCGAATCCTACAATGATATCAGAGCCGGATCTATGCGTAGATGCTTTACATGGGTAGAACACATATGAGTATGTGGGCGATGATGATCATGTAGGGGTTCGTAGCATGGAAAACAAAAAAATTCTACCGCATACAAACAAACAAGCCAAGATCTATCTACTAGATTGTAGCAATGAGTCGATAGAATAACTCACCCTCGAAGATTCCGAAGTGTTTAACGAGAGCGGATTATCGTGGGTGATGTAGTCGTACTCTTGCCGATCTCAAGATCGTGATGACGATCCTTACGGCGCTGCGTTCCGGCAGCGCTTCCGCAGTTGGTCACACGTTCGATACTCAATGAAGACCTTCCTCTCCCTTGTTCCAGCTGGCAGCGGAGGTTGTAGCACTCTCCTCGTGATTCCGGCAGCACAACGGCGTTGTACCGGAAGTAGAGGGGAGATCTCGGAGGGCTTCGCCTTAAGCCGAAGCGAGTATGGTGGACTATGAGAGAGGCCTTGGTGATCTAGGGTTTAGAGGCACCAAGGAGAGAGGGCTAGGCCGACGGCAAGGTCAAAAGGAAGCCCCAACTCGGCGGCTTGGAAGAAAACCCTAGGGCGACGGCGGCTGCAGGAGGGCCGACAGCTAGGGTTAGGGTTTGGTGGGGCAAGGTGTGTGTCTAGAGGGGCAGCCCTGCCCTCCTTTTATAGGTGGGAGGGCGCCGGCCAGGGGACGGGAGTCCTCCCCCAACTCGTCCTCCAAGGCCGGCGGGTGGAGGGAGAGGAACTCCTCCCCAAGTAGGTTTCCTACTCTCCCTCCACCAAGCAAACTTGCCGTTTGACTTTTCAAATTGGCGTTTGACTTTACAAACTAGGATTTGATTTATCCCTTTATTTTGCTCAGCGATGACACCTAGTACATGATGCAACCATTCCAACTTTTATGACACATTCATGTACCCTTCCCCTCCGGAGTGCCGGACCTTCCGGACCCTTCTAGAACATTCCCGGTGAAAACACCGGAATCATTCTCCAACCCCGAAACAGGACTTTCCTTATCTGAATCTTATTCTCTGGACCATTCCGGATCTCCTCGTGATATCCCGGATCCCATCCGAGACTCCGAACAACATTCGGTCTCTTACTCATCATTCCATAACTACTCAACAACATCGAATCCTTAAGTGTGTCTCCCTACGGTTCGTGAATTATGCGGACATGATCGAGACACTTCTCCGAACAATAACCAATAGAGGAATCTAGAAATTCATATGGCTCCCACATATTTCTACGATTACTTTGCGATCGAATGAACCACTTACATATGATACCAATTTCCCTTTGTCTCACGATAGTTTACTTATCCGAGGTTTTGATCGTCAGTATCTCTGCATACCTAGTTCAACCTCGTTACTGATAAGTACTCTTTTCTCGTTCCTGTGATATGTGATCCCTTGTGAGCCAGTCACATGCTTGCAAGCCAATTGGATGACATTCCACCGAGAGTGCCCAGAGTATATCTATCCGTCATATGGATGGACAAATCCCACTCTTGATTCATGTGTCTCAACCCATACTTTCCGAACACTCCACCTTTATAACCACCCAGTTACGGTGTGGTGTTTGATGTCATCAAAGCATCCTTCCTGTGATGGTGATATGCATGATCTCATGGTCGAAGGAATTAGGTTACTATGTACCAGAAAGCATATAGAAATTGAACTATTAAAATGACTTGATCTTTATGCTACGCTTATATATAGGAGTATGTCCATCATACCATTCTCCTAACGATATGATCTTGTTGTTAATAACATCTCAATGTTCATGATAGGGAAACCACAATCATTTATTAACCAACAAGCTAGTATTATGAGGAGGCTTTACTAGGGACTCTAATTTAGTTTACAAATCACACAAGTATTAATGTTTCCTTGTTAATACTATTATAGCATGAATGTAAACATTTATCATAAACACAAAGCTATAATAATAACTACATTTATTATTGCCTCTAGGGCATATCTCCAACAGTCTCCCACTTGCACTAGAGTCAACTAATCTAGATTACATGGTAATATACCGAACACCCATGGCAGTTTGGTGTTGGTCATGTTTTGCCCTCGGGAGAGGTTTAGTCAACGGATCCGCCACATTCAGATATGTGTGTACTTTGCAAATCTTTATGTCACCATCTTGGACATGTTCTCAAATAGCGTGAAAACGTAGCTTGATGTGCTTCAGCTGCTTGTGTGACCTTGGTTCTTTCACATTGGCTATGGAGCCCATGTTATCACAATAGATAGACCTTAGGTCCAGCGCACTTGGAACCACACCGAGCTCTGTAATGAACTCCTTCTTCCATATCGCTTATTGTGAAGCCTCTAAAGCAGCTGCGTATTCCGATTCAGTTGAAGATCTCGCCACAACACTTTGCTTTGCACTCCTCCAGCTAACTGCTGCACCATTCAAAGTAAATACGTATCCAGATTGAGATTTAGAATCATCCGGATCGGTGTTCCAACTAGCATCAGTGTAACCATTAACAACGAGTTGTTCATCACCTCCATAAGAAAGAACCATATCATTAGTTCTTCTCAAGTACTTAAGGATGTTTTTGACCGCTGTCCAATGATCCACTACTGGATCACTTTGATATCTGCTAGTCAAACTAACAACATATGCAATGTCGGGTCTAGTACATAGCATGGCATACATTAGAGATCCTATGGCTGAGGCATAGGGAGTCTTACTCATCCTTTCTCTATCTTCTGCCGTTGCTGGACTTTGAGTTTTACTCAATGTCGTATTGGGCAACATGGGCAAGAACTCTTTCTTGCTACCTTCCATTCCAAACCTCTTTAGAACCTTGTCCAAATATGTACTTTGTGACAATGATATTAGGCGTCTCGATCTGTCTCTATAAATATTTATGCCTAATATGTAAGCTGCTTCGCCAAGATCTTTCATTGAAAAACTGTTATTCAAATATTCCTTGACACTATTAAGAAGGTCTACGTCATTCCCAATCAACAATATGTCATCTACATATAGTATTAAGAATGCTACAGAGCTCCCACTCACTTTCTTGTAAATACAAGCTTCTCCATAAGTTTGTATAAAACCAAAACTTTTGATTACGTTATCAAAACGTTGATTCCAACTTCGGGATGCTTGCTTCAATCCATATATGTACCGTTGAAGTTTGCATACCTTGTTAGCATCTTTAGGATCGACAAAACCTTTGGGTTGCATCATATACAACTCTTCATCAATGTCTCCATTCAGGAATGCTGTTTTGACATCCATCTGCCATATCTCATAATCATAATATGCAGCAATTGCTAACAAAATCCTCACAGAATTTAGCTTCGCTACTGGTGAGATAGTCTTATCGTAGTCAACTCCTTGAATTTTTCGAAACCCTTTTGCGACAAGTCGAGCTTTATAGACAGTAACATTACCATCAGCATCTGTTTTCTTCTTGAAAATCCATTTGTTCTCGACAGCCTTCCGGCCATCCGGTAAGTCCACCAAAGTCCATAATTGGTTTTCGTACATGGATCCAATCTCGGATTTCATGGCTTATTGCCATTTATTGGAATCTGGGCTCATCATCGCTTCCTCATACGTCGCAGGGTCATCGATGTTGTCCACCAACATGACACTCATAACGGGATCATACCAATCAGGAGTGGTACGAGTTCTCGTTGACCTGCGAGGTTCTATAGCAACTACAACCGAAGTTCCATGATCATCATCATTAGCTTCCTCTCTTATTGGTACAGGTACCACAAGAACTTCTTCCGGTGATGCGCTACTCGCAAGTTCGAGAGAAGGTTCCACAACCTCGTTGAGTTCTACTTTCCTTCCAGTCACTTCTTTCGAGAGAAATTCCTTCTCTAGAAAGGATCCATTCTTGGCAACGAAGATTTTGCCTTCGGATCTATGATAGAAGGTATACCCAATAGTTTCTTTTGGATATCCTATGAAGACGCATTTTTCCGCTTTGGGTTCAAGCTTGTCCGGTTGTAACTTCTTTACATAGGCTTCGAAACCCCAAACTTTAAGGAACGACAATTTAGGTTTCTTCCCAAACCATAATTCATATGGTGTCGTTTCAACGGATTTAGATGGTGCCCTATTTAAAGTGAATGCGGCTGTTTCTAATGCATAACCCCAAAATGATAGCGGTAAATCTGTAAGTGACATCATAGAACGAACTATATCTAAGAGAGTTCGATTACGACGTTCGGACACACCATTACGTTGTCATGTTCCCGGCGGTGTCAATTGTGAAAGTATTCCGCATTTCTTCAAATGCTCGCCAAACTCGTAACTTAGATATTTACCTCCACGATCAGAACGTAGAAATTTAATCTTCTTGTTACGTTGATTCTCCACCTCACTTCGAAATTCCTTAAACTTCTCGAAAGTTTCGGACTTATGTTTCATGAAATAGATATACCCATATCTACTCAAGTCATCCGTGAAGGTAAGAACATAATGATAACCACCGCGCGATGCTATACTCATTGGACCACACACATCGGTATGTATGATTTCCAATAAGTCCGTAGCTCGCTCCATCATACCAGAAAATGGAGTCTTAGTCATTTTACCCATCAGACATGCTTCGCATCTTTCAAGTGATTCGAAATCAAGTGATTCAAGAAGTCCATCGGAATGGAGTTTCTTCATATGCTTCACTCCAATGTGACCAAGACGACAGTGCGACATATAGGTCGAGTTATCGCTCAATTTCAAACGTTTAGCTTCAATGTTATTAATATGTGTATTTCCACTATCGAGATTCAATAAGAATAGACCATCTATCAAAGGTGCATGTGCATAAATCATATTACTCATATAAATCGAACAACCATTGTTCTCGGACTTAAACAAGTAACCGTCTCGCAATAAACAAGATCCCAATATAATGTTCATGCTTAACGCAGACACCAAATAACAATTATTTAAGTATAAAACTAATCCCGATGGTAGATGAAGAGGTAGCGTGCCGACCGCGATCACATCAACCTTTGATCCATTTCCTATGCGCATCGTCACCTCGTTCTTCGCTAGCTTTCGTTTATTCTGCAGCACCTATTTCGAGTTACAAATATGAGCAACCGAACCAGTATCAAATACCCAGGCACTACTACGAGTACTAGTGAGATACACATCAATAACATGTATATCGTATATACCTTTCTTCTTGATGTTGCCGTTCTTCAAATCCGCCAAGTACTTTGGGCAATTCCGCTTCCAGTGACCTTCTCCCTTGAAGTAAAAGCATTCAGTATCAGGCTTAGGTCCAGCCTTGGTCTTCTTCGTTGGTGCGGCAAATTTCTTACCACCCTTCTTGAAGTGTCCCTTTTGCTTATACTTGCCTTTCTTGAATTTGGTGGTCTTATTGACCATCAAAACTTGGTGCTCTTTCTTGATCTCCACTTCTGTAGATTTTAACATGGAGAAGAGTTCTGGCAACTGCTTGTTCATGCTTTGCATATTGTAGTTCATCACAAAGTTCTTGTAACTTGGTGATAGTGATTGGAGGACACGGTAAATCCCCAAAGCATTAGGAATCACTATACCCAAGATTTGGAGTTTGTTTGCGTGCCCAGACATCTTAAGCACATGCTCACTGACGGAGCTGCCCTCTTCTATCTTGCAGTTAAATAACTTTTCAGAAGCCTCATAGCTCTCAACTGCCGCGTGAGTCTCAAATATCAATTTGAGTTCACGGACAATATCATGTGGGTCTGAATTCTCAAACCTTTTCTGAAGCTCCGATTCCAAACCATACAAGATAGCACACTGAACTGTGGAGTACTGATTCTTCCGAGTGAGGTAAACATTATTTACTTCATCGGTAGCAGTAGCTGCAGGCGGGTCACCCAGCGGTGCATCCAGCACATAGGTCAAGTTACCAACATTGAGGACAATCCTCAAATTGCGGAACCAATCCGCGAAGTTGCTTCCATTGTTTTTCAACTTTTCTTTCTCTAGGAACGCATTAAAATTGATGGTAGGGGCCGCCATTGATCTACAACATATTTGCAATAGTTTAGACTAAGTTTATGACAAATTGAGTTCTAATTAATAGTTAAATTAATCTAGGTAAACTCCCACTCAAAACAATATCCCTCACATTGTTTTAGTGATCACACAAACCAAATCCACCAAATCAAAATCATCACGAGAGTTGATGTAGCTTCAATGGCGAACAATCAACATGTTCATCATATCTACTATATGATTCATGCTTTACCTTTTGGTGATCCGTGTTCCGAGACCATGTCTGTACATGCTAGGCTCGTCAAGATCAAACCTTAGCTTCTGCATAAGCAAATCTGGCTTGCTCACGTTGTATGCACTTGCAGAATCTAACACACCCAATCATCACGTGGTGCTTCGAAACAACAAGCTTTAGCAACGGTGCTTACTAAGGATGAACACTTTAGAACTTGAAATTTATGTGCATGAGGGATCATCTTATAATGCTACCGTCGTTAACTAAGCAATACAAGATGCATAAAGGATTAACATCACATGCAATTCATAATATGTGATATGATATGGACTTTCTTCTTTGTGCTTCCGATATCCATCTTCAAGCACGAACATGATCTCCATCATCACCGGCATTGCATCAAGGTCAATGATGCTGCTCCATGATTGTCGTCCACTAGCTTCAACTATTACAACTACTTTGAATAGACATGCGGGTCTTAACAGAAATTAAAGACAACCATATGGCTCCTGCCGGTTGCCTACTTACAATAAGGAACATTGCATACATCAAATATAATCACAATCATGGCCATATCACATCACAACACACCCCTGCAAAACAAAGTTAGACTCCTCTAATTTCTTTGCATATTTTACGTGGTTTGGGGCTGTCAATAAGTGTCGATCTAACTTACGCACAAGAACCACAACGTTGATGTTTGAACTATCAAGTGCCTACTGTAAATTGGATCTATACTATAATGGGAGAGACAGACACCCGCAAAGCCACTTATGCAATACAAGTTGCATGTTCAGCGTGGAGCAAATCTCATGAACGATGTCATGTAAGGTTAGCCCGGGCCGCTTCATCCCATCATAGCGCAAGATGCAAAGTACACAAGAAGAAATTGATAATAAAAGCACCACCGCCCACAATGACCATTGTGTTCTACTCGTGCAACAGATCTACATATAGACACGGCTCTGATACCACTGTAGGGGTTCGTAGCATGGAAAACGAACATTTTCTACCGCATACAAACAAACAAGCCAAGATATATCTACTAGATTTTAGCAACGAGTCAATAGAATAACTCACCCTCGAAGATTCCAAAGTGTTTAACGAGAGCAGATTCTCATGGGTGATGTAGTCGTACTCTTGCCGATCTCAAGATCGTGTAGACGATCCTTCCGGCACTGCGTTCCGGCAGCGCTTCCGCAGTCGGTCACACGTTCGGTACTCGATGAAGACCTTCCTCTCCCTTGTTCCAGTAGGCAGCGGAGGTTGTAGCACTCTCCTCGCTATTCCGGCAGCACAACGGCGTGGTACCGGAAGTAGAGGGGAGATCTCGCAGGGCTTCGCCTTAAGCCGGAGCGAGTATGGTGGACTATGAGAGAGGCCTTGGCGATCTAGGGTTTAGAGGCACCAAGGATAGAGGGCTAGGATGGAGGCAAGGGCAAGGGGAAGCCCCAACTCGGCGGCTTAGGAGAAAACCCTAGGGCGGCGGCGGCTGCAGGAGGGCCGGCGGCTAGGGTTAGGGTTTGGTGGGGCAAGGTGTGTGTCTAGAGGGGCAGCCCTACCCCTCCTTTTATAGGTAGGAGGGCGCCAGCCAGGGGAGGGGAGTCCTCCCCCAACTCGGCCTCCAAGGCCGGCGGGTGGAGGGAGAGGAACTCCTCCCCAAGTAGGTTTCCTACTCTCCCTCCACCAAGCAAACTTGCTGTTTGACTTTTCAAATTGGCGTTTGACTTTTCAAACTAGGATTTGATTTATACCTTTATTTTTCTCAGCGATGACACCTAGTACATGATGCAACCATTCCAACTTGTTATGACACATTCATGTACCCTTCCCCTCCGGAGTGCCGGACCTTCCGAACCCTTCTAGAACATTCCCGATGAAAACACCGGAATCATTCTCCAACCCCGAAACATGACTTTCCTTATATGAATCTTATTCTCCGGACCATTCTAGATCTCCTCGTGATATCCCGGATCCCATCCAAGACTCCGAACAACATTCGGTCTCTTACTCATCATTCCATAACTACTCAACAACATCGAATCCTTAAGTGTGTCTCCCTACGGTTCGTGAATTATGCAGACATGATCGAGACACTTCTCCGAACAATAACCAATAGAGGAATCTGGAAATTCATATGGCTCCCACATATTTCTACGATTACTTTGCGATCGAATGAACCACTTACATACGATACCAATTTCCCTTTGTCTCACGATAGTTTACTTATCCGAGGTTTTGATCGTCAGTATCTCTGCATACCTAGTTCAACCTCGTTACTGATAAGTACTCTTTTCTCGTTCCCGTGATATGTGATCCCTTGTGAGCCAGTCACATGCTTGCAAGCCAATTGGATGACATTCCACCGAGAGGGCCCAGAGTATATCTATCCGTCATATGGATGGACAAATCCCACTCTTGATTCATGTGTCTCAACCCATACTTTCCGAACACTCCACCTTTATAACCACCCAGCTACGGTGTGGTGTTTGATGTCACCAAAGCATCCTTCCGGTGATGGTGATATGCATGATCTCCTGGTCGAAGGAATTAGGTTACTATGTATCAGACAATATATAGCATTTGAACTATTAAAATGACTTGATCTTTATGCTACGCTTATCTATAGGAGTATGTCCATCATACCATTCTCCTAACGATATGATCTTGCTGTTAATAACATCTTAATGTTCATGATAGGGAAACCACAATCATTTATTAACCAACAAGTTAGTATTATGAAGAGGATTTACTAGAGACTCTAATTTAGTTTACAAATTACTCAAGTATTAATGTTTCCTTGTTAATACTATTATAGCATGAATGTAAACATTTATCATAAACACAAAGATATAATAATAACTACATTTATTATTGCCTCTAGGGCATATCTCCAACAGATCATGTTTTTGCTTCTTAGTTGTATTTTGGATATTGGTGGCATAGTGGGATGAAGCGGCCCGGACAAACTTTACATGTCCTCGCACATGAGACCTGTTCCACGCTTGACATGCAACTAGTTTGCATAAGTGGCTAGCGGGTGTCTGTCTCTCCTACTATAGTCAATATCTATTTTGCAACGAGTTGTCAACAATTTGGTTATCCTCGTTGTGGTTCATGTTCGTAGGTATGAACGGTTCTATCTTCGAAAGTCCTAAGCTACGTAAAACTTGCAATGGATAAATTAGAGGCGTCTAGTTTAGATTGTTGTTGGGCTAGTGTTATGATATGGTAATGTTGTAAGTAGAAGTATGAGATGATACTCTTACAACACACATAACGTGTAAGATCCATAGACCTTATCCTTACACATATAGGTATGATAGTGATCATATCACGGTGCACATGATGGAGATCATATGCGGAAACCATATCATTCCACTTATAAACATGTGATGTTTGATAGCATCTTATATTGCTTGTTTGGCGTTTTATTAGCATAATAAGATGATCCCTCATTTAAATATCAAGATAATAATCTGTTCTTCCTTAAGTATGCACAGATTATGTTTTTGTCGCTCCAAGGCATCACGTGATGATCGGGTGTTCTTGGATCCACGACCATATTTCGGGTGTAAGATAGTTACACACGCGAATACTAAGGTTCTAACTTGGCGAGCCTAGCATGTACAGACATGGCCTTGGAACACGGACCGAAAGGTTAAGCATGAGTCATATAGTAGATATGATGCCCATTTGATGCTCGCCTTTGAAGCTACACCGACTCACGTGATGATCGAACTTGGTATAGTGGATTTGGTTCATATAATCACCAAAAAGGCATGAGGGATGTCGTTTTTTAGTGGGAGTTCATTCGTAAAGTGGATTAGTTGAACTCAATCTATCATGAACTTAGTCTAAACTTTACAAATTATGTTGTAGATGGCACCACCTGCTTTTAATTTGAATTTGTTCTTGGAGAAAGAGAAACTTGCAACGAACGGTAGCAACTTTATGAATGGGCCATGAATTTGAGGATTCTCCTCTCTGTTGCACAAAAGAAATATGTGCTAGAAGCGCCGCTAGGCCCCCCACCTTTTGATGTTGCCCCTGACGAGGAGAAGAATGTCTATCAGACTCGTCAGGAGGACGACAACTTAGTTTATTGTGGCATATTGTATGGGCTAGAGCCAGAACTTCGAAAGCGTTTCGAAAACGGCAATGCATTTGATACAATGGGTGAGTTGAAAATGATTTTAGACACTCATGCTGCTCTAGAGAGCTACAATGCTTCAGAAAAGTTCTTTAGCTGCATGATGGAAGAGCACGGCTCCGTAAGTGAGCATGTACTCAAGATGTCGGGTTACGCCGATAAGCTTGTGTCCTTGGGAATAACGATTCACATTGACTTAGGCATCCATCGTGTTCTGCAGTCGCTGCCACCTAGCTATAAGAGCTTCTTGATGAACTATAATATGCAAGGCATGAAAAATTCTCTCCCCGAGCTTCTGTCAATGCTTAAAACTGCAGAAGTGGAGATCAAGAAGGAACATCAAGTGTTGATGATCAATAAGAACACTGGTTTCAAGAAAGACAAGAAGGGAAGTAAGGGCGGAAATTCGGTTGCCGTGCCTGAAAAGAAACCCTGAGTTGGACCCAAGTCTGATACCGAGTGCTACTATTATAAGGGGACTGGCCACTGGAAGCGCAACTGCCCCAAGTATTTGGCAAACAAGAAGACCGGCAAGGAAAACAAATGTATATATGATATACATGTTATTGATGTGTACTTGACTAGTGATCGCAGTAGCACCTAGGTATTTGATACCGGTTCAGTTGATAATATTTGTAACTCGAATCAGGGGCTGCGGAACAAGCGACTGCTAGCAAGGGGTGAGGTCAAGATGCGTGTCGGCAATGGATCAAGCGTTGATGTGATCCCCGTCGGAATGCTGCCTCTCCACTTGCCGTCGGGATTAGTAATAAACTTGAATAATTGTTATCTGGTGCCAGCACTGAGCATGAACATTGTATCTGGATCGTGTTTGATGCGAAGTGGTTATTCATTTAAATCCGAGAACAATGGTTGTTCTATTTATATGAATGAAATCTTTTATGGTCATGCACCGATGATGAATGGTTTATTTCTATTGGATCTCGATAATAGTGTTACACATATTCATAATGTTGATGCTAAAAGGATTAAACTTAATGATGATATATCCGCATATATGTGGCACTGCCATCTAGTTCATATTGGCGTTAAACGCATGAAGAAGCTCCATTCGGATGGACTTTTGGAATCAGTTGATTTTGAATCATTTGATACATGTGAGCCATGCCTTATGGGCAAGATGACTAGAACGCCGTTTTCCGGTTCAATGAAACGGGCGATAGATTTATTGGAAATCATATATTCTGATGTATGTGGTCCAATGAATGTGTCGGCGCGAGGTGGATATCGTTATTTTGTTACTTTCACGGATGATTTGAGTAGATACGGTTATATCTAATTGATGAAACACAAGTCTGAAACCTTTGAAAAGTTCAAGGAATTTCAGAATGAAGTGGAAAATCATCGTAATAGAAAGATCAAATTTCTACGGTCCGACCGTGGAGGTGAGTATCTAAGTTACGAGTTTAGCACTCACATGAAAGAGTGTGGAATTGTTTCACAACTCGCACCTGCCGGAACACCACAGCGAAATGGTGTGTCGAAACATCGTAATCGTACTTTATTGGATATGGTTTGATCTATGATGTCTCTGACGGACTTGCCATTGTCATTTTGGGGTTATGCACTAGAAATTGCTGCATTCACTTTAAATCGGGCACCATCTAAATCTGTTGAAAAGACACCGTATGAATTATGGTTTGGAAACAAACCTAAGATGTCATTTCTTAAAGTTTGGGGATGCGATGTTTATGTGAAGAAACTTCAACCGGATAAATTCGAACCCAAAGCGGAAAAATGCATCTTCATAGGATACCCTAAGGAAACTATTGGGTATTGCTTCTATCACAGATCCTAGGGCAAGATTTTTGTTGCCAAGAATGGATCCTTTCTAGAGAAAGAGTTTCTCGTGAAAGGCGTGAGTAGTCGGAAGGTAGAACTCGAAGAGGTTATTGAACCTTCTCTTCAAAGTATGGCGAGTAGCGCAGCGCCGGAAGTCGTTCCAGAGTTGTCTTCACCAGTTGAAGAGGGAACTAATGATAATGATCATGAAACTCCGAAAGAGAGTACTACCGAACCTCGCAGGTCTAGCATGACGCGTGCAGCTCCCGAGCTGTACAGAAATCCTGTCATGAATTTCATGGTTGATGAAAATGATGATCCTGCGACGTATGAAGAAGCAATGATGAGCCCGGATTTCAACAAATGGTTAGAAGCCATGAAATCCGACATGGAATCCATGTATGAAAATCAAGTTTGGAACTTCGTGGACTTACCTCACGACCGTAAGGCCGTGGAGAATAAATGGATTTTCAAAAGAAAAACTGATGGTGATGGTAATGTGACCATCTATAAAGCTCGACTTATCGCAAAGGGGTTTCGACAAATTCAAGGAGTTGACTACGATGAGACATTTCTCTCCCATAGTGATGCTAAAATCAGTTAGGATTATGTTAGCAATTGCTGCATATTTCGATTATGAGATATGGCAGATGGATGTCAAAACCGCGTTTCTCAAGGGTTTTTTCGATCCTAAGGATGCTAACAAGGTGTGCAAGCTTCAACGATCCATCTATGGATTGAAGCAAGCATCACGAAGTTGGAATATCCGCTTTGATGAGGTGATCAAAGAGTTTGGATTTGTCCAAACTGATGGAGAATCTTGTATTTACAATAAAGGGAGTGGGAGCAATGTGGCATTTTTGATATTATATATGGATGATATATTATTGATCGAAAATGATATAGATCTTTTAAACAGTGTTAAAAGTTATCTAAACATCAAATTTTCAATGAAGGACCTAGGTGAAGCGTCATACATATTAGGCATAAAGATCTATAGAGATAGATCTAGGCGCCTAATAGGGCCATCGCAAAGTACATACCTTGATAAGATTTTAAAGAAGTTTAAAATGGCTGAAAGTAAGAAGGGGTTCTTACCTATGTTGCAAGGCACAACATTGAGTAAGAATCAAAGTCCGGCTACGGCGGAAGAATGAGAGATAATGGACAAAGTCCCCTATGCTTCAGCCATGGGCTCTATAATGTACGCCATGCTATGTACAAGACCGGATGTGGCACATGCTATTAGTTTGACTAGTAGGTACAAATCGGATACAGGTTCGGAACACTGGAAAGCGGTCAAGAATATCCTTAAGTACTTGCAAAGAACTAAGGGTATGTTTCTTGTATATGGAGGTGAAGAAGAGCTCGTCGCTAAGTGTTATGTCGACGCTAGCTTTGACATCGATCCAGATGACTCTAAGTCTCAATCCAGATATGTATTTATCATGAATGGCGGAGCGGTTAGTTGGAGGAGGTCCAAACAACCTGTGGTGGCGGGATCAACAATGGAGGCCAAATATGTTGCTGTTCGGAAGCGGCTCAGGAAGCAGTTTGGATGAAGGAGTTCATATCCGAACTAGGTGTGGTTGCAAGCGCGTTGGACCCAATGGTGAGATATTGTGACAACAATGGTGCCATTGTCAATGCCAAAGAACCAAGGTCTCACAAGTATTCCAGGCATATTAAGCACCGGTTTCACTCTATCCGTGAACATGTCAAGGATGGAGATATAAAGATTTGTAAAGTACATAAAGATCTCAATGTAGTAGATCCGTTGACTAAAACTCTCCCTAGAGCAAAACATGATCAACACCAGAACTCCATGGGTGTTAGATACATCACTATGTAACTAGATTATTGTCTCTAGTGCAAGTGGGAGACTGAAGGGAATATGCCCTGAGAGGCAATAATAAAGTGTTCATTATGTGTATTCCAAGTATATGATAGATGTTTATTTTGCATGCTATAATTGTATTAATATGGAAACATTAATACATGTGTGTTTAATAAACAAACAAAATGTTCCTAGTTATGCCTCTCTCATAAACTAGCTCGTTGATTAACAAGATGATCAAAGTTTCATGATCATAGACATTGGATGTTGTTAATAACAAGGTCACAACATTAGTGTAATGATGTGATGAACATTCATCCGAAGTATAGCATTACGATCAAAGTCATTGAGTTTATATTGCTATAACAACTTACGAAGTGATCCTAATCCTTAGACCTTAAGATCATGTCAATCACTAACACCGGAAGAGTTCCTTGATGACATCAAACATCACACCGTAATTGGGTGATTATAAAGATGGCTCTAGAACTACTAAAGTGTTATGTTGAGGCTTATGGATCAAGAGTGGAATTTGTTCATCCCTGTGGCATCCCGCAAAAACCACTACTAGAAAATCGCGTTGAATTTGTGCATTGCATCGTCATCATCATGCATTGTTTGCATAAAACTATTTTCGCAAAGCCCGTTTTGTTTTCTAAGACGCCCCATCTTTATTCAAATATCAAAACCGGGTCGCCGGAATATTTTACTTCGTCTGCTATTAGTTTGCAAAAGGCTTGTTGGAATTAAATAAAACATTTAATTGTTTTTAGTGGGGGCAGTCGAACGGGCCGACCCGACCCGAACGACCACCCCCAGATTAAATCGGTCCCCTGAACAGCCCCTCTAAATCCTAAGTCACCCAACCTAACCTACCCACACCCAGCCTCCACCTCACCCTGGCCAATCGCCATACGCCACCTCATCTTCTCCCCTCCCCTTAGCCAATCAAACCCTGCCACCTAGCCCACCCCCACATGCACTCACACACACAGCCACACAACACACAACACCAAACACCACACACCACGCGCGCAGCACACCCCGGGCCTCTTCCCTGGCCCACCTGGCCCCGCCCCTGTCGGCTTCTTCCTCCCCCCGCGTCCTCTCTCTCCCTCTGGTCCTCTCTCTCGCGCGCAACACCCGCCCCGCCTCCGCGCGCCGCCTCGCCCTCCCGCGCCGCGCCTCTCCTCTCCCCGCGGCGACCACCGGCCCCTGCCTGCCTCCTTCCCCGCTTCCTCCCTCTTCCTGAGCCACGCCCGGCCGCTCGCTGCCCTCGCCCCGCTCTCCCCGCACCATCGTCGCCCTCCGCCGCAGTGCCTCCCCGCGTGCGCCGTCCCAGAGTCCGCCTCCGCTGCCCCTGCACCGGCCCGCCGCCGCCACAGAAGCCCTCCCCAGCCTTGGCGCCTCCGCCGGCCGCGCTTTCCCCTGACGCGAGCCGCCGCGCGCGTCCCCGACGCGAGCCGCCGCGCGCTTCCCCGACGCGAGCCGCCGCCGCGCAGCCCGCGGCCGCCCCGAGCTCTGCGCCTCGCCTCCGGTTCCGCCTCCGGCCGCGCCATGTCCGCCGCCACGGAGGGCCCCGAGCTCCGCCAACCCGTCGCGCCTCCCGCGAACCGCGCGCCGTCTGCCGTCCCGTTCGCTGCGCCCGCGACCTGCCCTCGCCGGAGCCGCGCCTCTGCCGCGTCGCGCCCCGCCGACCCTGCTCCTCCCCAAGCCTCGTCCCCAACCACCGGCCCCTGCCTGCCTCCTCCGCGGAAGACCCCCGCCCGAGCTCTGCCACCGCCAAGCCCATCGCCTTCGTCCCCGTCGCCGGCCTCGCCGCGCCCCAGACCCCGCCTTCTGGCCGCCAGCAGTCGCTGCGGACGCTCCTGCAGTACCATCGCCGGGGCCCTCTTGCTGACAGTCGCACGTCCCTGTCTCAGATGTATGCATGTATGTACCTTTGAGTGCATGTGCTTTTAAAGATATTCAGATGGTGTGGCGACGATGGATGTCAAGATGGATCCAATGACCGCAAGCTGAACCCAGAGACCGCCACCCGAAGTTCAAGACCGTCTCGCCCCAAGATCCCCGATGCTCTTTTGTCGCCAAGATCTACTTCGTTGCGAGATTCGTCGACCAATGTGCGAGGTGGAACCGATGACGCCGGAACCCCAAGATCTTCCGGCGCCGAGATCCAAGATCGACCCCGAAGACCGATCCTGGCGTCCGAGAACCTGAGACCGACCCCGGTGTTGAGACCGAACCCCCCGGACGCCAAGACCGACCCGATACACGGGCCCGACAAGACCCTCGCAATGGCAAGATCGGCCCCGTGGGACCCGACAAGACATTCGCGACGACAAGAACGGCACCGACCAGGGCGAGTCCGATGCGCCCCGACACCGAACCAAGTACTCCTTTCCGGACGCCGAGCTCGCCGAGAACCCGGATACGCCAAGATCTACTCCGCTATCCGAGAACGTTTCCGTCGAACCCTGAACCCCGAGACCCCGAACCCCGGAACCCCAAGTTCGTCGAGACCCCCTAATGTGTGAACCCTTCCCGAAACCCTATTTTATAACATAATATAACTTGTCGCATATTAATTGTTCATGCATGCATCCTTGTCTGTGGTTTGGGGGCACTATGCCGATTCACTGCATAATTAAATATGGGGCCTATATGCGGGCAAATCTAGCCTTATATTGGCCTCATTTAAATTGTGTAGCGAACCGGTGATATATTCTTGCCTTGGTAAACAACATTTAAATTGCGGGGGTTCTAAATAACTTGAACCATATAATTAATTGTCGGGACCCCGGTTCCGCTTAATCTGACCTAATTGCATCGCACCTTGCCATGTCATGCATCATACATGCATCATGCCGATCTTCTGCCGTTGTATTAAATAGTGCATCCGGTGTTTCTTCTAGTGTTTTGCTTCTTCGCGGATAAGGCCGTTGAGTTGATGCGAGTGTCGACCCGATCTTCGGATGAACCTTCGGCAATGCTTTTCAGGCGAGCATCTCCCCCTTTCTACCCATCTTACTTTTATAGTATTTACTCCCTCCTGTTGATCTAATGCTATCTGTGTTGCGATGCTTTAGTTTCCGTACCTGTGATATCCCTTGCCGCCTTATATTTGCCTTGGACACATCCTATTACCTGCTGTTTGGTAGATAGTTGGACTTGCGTGTCGTAGTCGCCTGCTCAAGTGCTGTTGCGTGTCGTCCAGTGCCACAGTTGTTGGAGCCTTGCCGCATGTTTGATGTTGGCGATGGTCATAGTTTTACTTATCGCTCACTTTAATTCCTGTTTAACAACTAAAATTGAAATAAGCAGAGGCATCGGTGGGTGATAGATAACATTTGGTTTCCGAACGCCCACTTGTGTCCCGTAGGACCCCGAGTACTTGATACCTGTTCCTTGATTTATCGCGCTATCCACATATGGGGAGTATGGGCCCCCCTTAGCCAGAGCTTGATTCCGTCTTATTTCTTGGGGCCACAACTAGTTTGAGGTTTTATTTACGATCCTGTACTTATGCCATGTTTTACTGCTTTATTTACGATTGTGCGAGGAGCACACTGTACTGTTTAGGTATGCGGAGTGATTACGCGGTATCGACAAGCCCAGCCACACTTTCGGGTTCCCAGTCGTTTACAGCCATTGACGCAAACCTTGAGTCCGTCTCGGAGCTTGCTTACTTCGTTGCGGGTCTACTCAATGGGGTGGCCCCCTGAAATATTTCTGAATCTTGTGATTGCTCTGTCGTGAAGACCTCGTTGGGTTTTGATTTGGTTTTTCCGAGGTTGATCGTGTGTGTGTTGCTATTTGTGCACCCCGGCCGGGTTAAAACTTTCTGAAAGCCGTGTCCGCGGTTATGGACGACTTGGAGCACAGTATCTCGACCATAGACAAGCATAACTAAAGTTTATTGCTATAAATTTGACTTTATAATGACTAGTAATCAGCTTCACTATAATGGAATGGCTAAATAATACTGCCCACAATTGCTTGTTTGGATTGTCGCTTGCGACCATTGTACCTGACTAGTAAGTATGGCAACTACAACGGAATGACTGATTAAAAGTACCAACAACTGCTGGGTTTTGGGTTATCTCATGCTATTTGTATCTGATTAGTAAGTGTTGTAACTATAACGGAATGGTTAACTAAAAGTGCCCACTGCCTACTTTATCAGGACGATTATTTAAACCTGACTAGTAAAGTGCCGCAACTATAACTGAATAAGTAAAACTGCCAACTGTGTGAGTTCCTCGGTTGACTTCCTCGTTTGGTATCGTGGGGGGAAACGCCAGGATGGGTTTGTTTGGTGGTAGTATCAGGTTGGTTCCGAATAGGTCTTTCTTAACCCCCCCTCTCTGATAGCCGCCAGTTGTATCGAGTCTCTATAGGTTGTTTAGTGCATGTTGCCGCTGCCGCTCAGTCCACCATACCTATGTAGGCGAGGACCGCCGAATTCTAGCCTCGCCGTGTACTGGCCTCAGTACTGACGCTCCTCTTTTTCCTTTGCCCTTTGTCGGCACCCCTTTTGTTTAAGCAGGTTTTGAGATCGACGTCGTTAGCAGGGTTACCCTTCCGGCTTGGCCTGGGCAGGGTTATGGACGCCATTGGTTATTCTCCAGGGCTCTTAGCCCCATGTGCATCTTGTCCGTAGTCGGACGCTCCATCGTTTTCGAGGTGATTTGGATCTTTGTACCGTATATTTGTATTCTTGACTCATGGAGTCGTGTTGTATATATATCTGTTCTGTGGGTCCCATCGAGGACTGTTGTGTAATGTTATTACTTCGTTTTCCACCCGCACGAAAGTGCCTGGTGGGCACCTTTGAATCGTTTCTATGCGGGTTTGGCGAATTTCGCTAAAACTTGCATAGGTCCGATTCTGAGGGTGTTACAGAGTGGTATCAGAGCACAGCAGTTGCGATACCTCACAAGTCCAGCCTGTAGGATAACCTAGCTAACGGCCGAAGTAGAGTGTCAAAACTATTTTTGGAAAAATCGGTTGGATAGATCTGATTAGGTCTGATTTTACTCCTTAACCCTCTGCTCTTCTCCTCTTATCCCGACGTGCTTTGAATCCGCTCTCTTCTCTATCTTCGAGTCCAGGATATCTCGTGGTTGGTTTTCCGTCGTACCTTCAGGGTTTCGCTTCCTCCTATGGTAACGGTGTGCTACCAACCGGTGTTCAAGCTGACTAAGGAATCCATCTACGGTGGTACCATTCTTTGTTCCTTGTTTGTGCCTTCCGGTGTTTTCCGACGCGACGACATCCTCTATGCCAGATCCGATGCAGAGTCTGCATCACTCCGGTGTTTCCGAACCTCGCTTGTCGAGATCTTCAGTCTAACTCCGAGAGTAGGTTGCGTAATCCGCCTATTCGTGTGCAGAGTAATGGTTTGGGTGCGCGATGGACTGATCACCATCCGACTACTCTTATCATTCGCTCTTGTACATCGAATCAGTGGATCCAGCAGTTTTACTCCATTCACGGAAGCTAGAGGTGGCTTAAGGTTGATACCCCTACCTTCGACCTTTTGTTCCCGGAGTGTTCTCTCGACGATCACGGACAACGACCTCTTGTTAGTGGTGTCGCGAGGATCTACACGAAGCGAGAAGACGCAGATCGCCGACCCTTCTTTCCAGTACCATGAGGCGGATCTCGAGGGCGAGATCCATTGTTAGTGGTGTCGAATTGTGGCATCCCGCAAAAACCACTACTAGAAAATCGCGTTGAATTTGTGCATTGCGTCGTCATCATCATGCATTGTTTGCATAAAACTATTTTCGCAAAGCCCGTTTTGTTTTCTAAGACGCCCCATCTTTATTCAAATATCAAAACCGGGTCGCCGGAATATTTTACTTCGTCTGCTATTAGTTTGCAAAAGGCTTGTTGGAATTAAATAAAACATTTAATTGTTTTTAGTGGGGGCAGTCGAACGGGCCGACCCGACCCGAACGACCACCCCCAGATTAAATCGGTCCCCTGAACAGCCCCTCTAAATCCTAAGTCACCCAACCTAACCTACCCACACCCAGCCTCCACCTCACCCTGGCCAATCGCCATACGCCACCTCATCTTCTCCCCTCCCCTTAGCCAATCAAACCCTGCCACCTAGCCCACCCCCACATGCACTCACACACACAGCCACACAACACACAACACCAAACACCACACACCACGCGCGCAGCACACCCCGGGCCTCTTCCCTGGCCCACCTGGCCTCGCCCCTGTCGGCTTCTTCCTCCCCCCGCGTCCTCTCTCTCCCTCTGGTCCTCTCTCTCGCGCGCAGCACCCGCCCCGCCTCCGCGCGCCGCCTCGCCCTCCCGCGCCACGCCTCTCCTCTCCCCGCGGCGACCACCGGCCCCTGCCTGCCTCCTCCCCTCTTCCTCCCTCTTCCTGAGCCACGCCCGGCCGCTCGTTGCCCTCGCCCCGCTCTCCCCGCACCGTCGTCGCCCTCCGCCGCAGTGCCTCCCCGCGCGCGCCGTCCCAGAGTCCGCCTCCGCTGCCCCTGCACCGGCCCGCCGCCGCCACAGAAGCCCTCCCCAGCCTTGGCGCCTCTGCCGGCCGCGCTTTCCCCCGACGCGAGCCGCCGCGCGCGTCCCCGATGCGAGCCGCCGCCGCGCAGCCCGCGGCCGCCCCGAGCTCTGCGCCTCGCCTCCGGCCGCGCCATGTCCGCCGCCACGGAGGGCCCCGAGCTCTGCCAACCCGTCGCGCCTCCCGCGAACCGCGCGCCGTCTGCCGCCCCGTTCGCCGCGCCCGTGACCTGCCCTCGCCGGAGCCGCGCCTCTGCCGCGTCGCGCCCCGCCGACCCTGCTCCTCCCCAAGCCTCGTCCCCAACCACCGGCCCCTGCCTGCCTCCTCCGCGGAAGACCCCCGCCCGAGCTCTGCAACCGCCAAGCCCGTCGCCTTCGTCCCCGTCGCCGGCCTCGCCGCGCCCCAGACCCCGCCTTCTGGCCGCCAGCAGTCGCTGCGGACGCTCCTGCAGTACCATCGCCGGGGCCCTCTTGCTGACAGTCGCACGTCCCTGTCTCAGATGTATGCGTGTATGTACCTTTGAGTGCATGTGCTTTTAAAGATATTCAGATGGTGTGGCGACGATGGATGTCAAGATGGATCCAATGACCGCAAGCTGAACCCAGAGACCGCCACCCGAAGTTCAAGACCGTCTCGCCCCAAGATCCCCGATGCTCTTTTGTCGCCAAGATCTACTTCGTTGCGAGATTCGTCGACCAATGTGCGAGGTGGAACCGATGACGCCGGAACCCCAAGATCTTCCGGCGCCGAGATCCAAGATCGACCCCGAAGACCGATCCTGGCGTCCGAGAACCTGAGACCGACCCCGGTGTTGAGACCGAACCCCCCGGACGCCAAGACCGACCCGATACACGGGCCCGACAAGACCCTCGCAATGGCAAGATCGGCCCCGTGGGACCCGACAAGACCTTCGCGACGACAAGAACGGCACCGACCAGGGCGAGTCCGATGCGCCCCGACACCGAACCAAGTACTCCTTTCCGGACGCCGAGCTCGCCGAGAACCCGGATACGCCAAGATCTACTCCGCTATCCGAGAACGTTTCCGTCGAACCCTGAACCCCAAGACCCCGAACCCCGGAACCCCAAGTTCGTCGACCCCTAATGTGTGAACCCTTCCCGAAACCCTATTTTATAACATAATATAACTTGTCGCATATTAATTGTTCATGCATGCATCCTTGTCTGTGGTTTGGGGGCACTATGCCGATTCACTGCATAATTAAATATGGGGCCTATATGCGGGCAAATCTAGCCTTATATTGGCCTCATTTAAATTGTGTAGCGAACCGGTGATATATTCTTGCCTTGGTAAACAACATTTAAATTGCGGGGGTTCTAAATAACTTGAACCATATAATTAATTGTCGGGACCCCGGTTCCGCTTAATCTGACCTAATTGCATCGCACCTTGCCATGTCATGCATCATACATGCATCATGCCGATCTTCTGCCGTTGTATTAAATAGTGCATCCGGTGTTTCTTCTAGTGTTTTGCTTCTTCGCGGATAAGGCCGTTGAGTTGATGCGAGTGTCGACCCGATCTTCGGATGAACCTTCGGCAATGCTTTTCAGGCGAGCATCTCCCCCTTTCTACCCATCTTACTTTTATAGTATTTACTCCCTCCTGTTGATCTAATGCTATCTGTGTTGCGATGCTTTAGTTTCCGTACCTGTGATATCCCTTGCCGCCTTATATTTGCCTTGGACACATCCTATTACCTGTTGTTTGGTAGATAGTTGGACTTGCGTGTCGTAGTCGCCTGCTCAAGTGCTGTTGCGTGTCGTCCAGTGCCACAGTTGTTGGAGCCTTGCCGCATGTTTGATGTTGGAGATGGTCATAGTTTTACTTATCGCTCACTTTAATTCCTGTTTAACAACTAAAATTGAAATAAGCAGAGGCATCGGTGGGTGATAGATAACATTTGGTTTCCGAACGCCCACTTGTGTCCCGTAGGACCCCGAGTACTTGATACCTGTTCCTTGATTTATCGCGCTATCCACATATGGGGAGTATGGCCCCCCCTTAGCCAGAGCTTGATTCCGACTTATTTCTTGGGGCCACAAACTAGTTTGAGGTTTTATTTACTATACTGTACTTATGCCATGCTACTGCTTTATTTACGATTGTGCGAGGAGCACACTGTACTGTTTAGGTAAGCGGAATGTTTTCGCGGTATCGACAAGCCCAGCCACACTTTCGGGTTCCCAGTCGTTTACAGCCATTGACGCAAACCTTGAGTCCGTCTCGGAGCTTGCTTACTTCGTTGCGGGTCTACTCAATGGGGTGGCCCCCTGAAATATTTCTGAATCTTGTGATTGCTCTGTCGTGAAGACCTCGTTGGGTTTTGATTTGGTTTTTCCGAGGTTGATCGTGTGTGTGTTGCTATTTGTGCACCCCGGCCGGGTTAAAACTTTCTGAAAGCCGTGTCCGCGGGTATGGACGACTTGGAGCACAGTATCTCGACCATAGACAAGCATAACTAAAGTTTATTGCTATAAATTTGACTTTATAATGACTAGTAATCAGCGTCACTATAATGGAATGGCTAAATAATACTGCCCACAATTGCTTGTTTGGATTGTCGCTTGCGACCATTGTACCTGACTAGTAAGTATGGCAACTACAACGGAATGACTGATTAAAAGTACCAACAACTGCTGGGTTTTGGGTTATCTCATGCTATTTGTATCTGATTAGTAAGTGTTGTAACTATAACGGAATGGTTAACTAAAAGTGCCCACTGCCTACTTTATCAGGACGATTATTTAAACCTGACTAGTAAAGTGCCGCAACTATAACCGAATAAGTAAAACTGCCAACTGTGTGAGTTCCTCGGTTGACTTCCTCGTTTGGTATCGAGGGGGGAAACGCCAGGATGGGTTTGTTTGGTGGTAGTATCAGGTTGGTTCCGAACAGGTCTTTCTTACCCCCCCTCTCTGATAGCCGCCAGTTGTATCGAGTCTCTATAGGTTGTTTAGTGCATGCTGCCGCTGCCGCTCAGTCCACCATACCTATGTAGGCGAGGACCGCCGAATTCTAGCCTCGCCGTGTACTGGCCTCAGTACTGACGCTCCTCTTTTTCCTTTGCCCTTTGTCGGCACCCCTTTTGTTTAAGCAGGTTTTGAGATCGACGTCGTTAGCAGGGTTACCCTTCCGGCTTGGCCTGGGCAGGGTTATGGACGCCATTGGTTATTCTCCAGGGCTCTTAGCCCCATGTGCATCTTGTCCGTAGTCGGATGCTCCATCGTTTTCGAGGTGATTTGGATCTTTGTACCGTATATTTGTATTCTTGACTCATGGAGTCGTGTTGTATATATATCTGTTCTGTGGGTCCCATCGAGGACTATTGTGTAATGTTATTACTTTGTTTTCCACCCGCACAAAAGTGCCTGGTGGGCACCTTTGAATCGTTTCTATGCGGGTTTGGCGAATTTCGCTAAAACTTGCATAGGTCCGATTCTGAGGGTGTTACAATCCCGATGACGGATAGATATACTATGGACCCTCTCGGTGATATCACATTGGTTAGCTTGCAAGCAAGTGATTTGATCACTAGAATGTTATATCACGGGAACAAGAAAAGAGTGCATGTCAGTAACGAGATCAAACTAGGTATGGATATACCGATGATCGAATCTCGGACATGTAATATATCGTGAAACAAAGGGATTATGATACTAGCGTAAAAGGTTCCGATGATCACATGAAAGTCATTGTTGAATGTGTGGGAGTTAGTATGGATCTCCAGGTCCCGCTTCTGATTATTGATGGGAGAAGGATCTCGATCATGTCCCCATTATTCGCAAACCGTAGGATGGCACACTTAAGGGACTCTGACATCCAATTGGAGCAAAAGTTTCATGCCGGAAAGAATAACAAGCGCAGGAATTTATTTCACTAGATACCGAAACATGTTTTTGGGTGAAATTGCAGAACGTGTTTTTGCATGTGAAATGAAATACTAGCAAGGGGTTATATGTGAATGTTTGTCATTAAAGTAATTGATAAAATTCTGAATAAATAAAATGAGTTTTATTTGATGTGAGTTTGCGTTAAATTTGGTGGAAATTTAATAGCAATTTTGAGTGGAGGGAATTGAAGAGATTTTTGTGAGTGGAGTGTCCACCCACATGAATGAAGGAGGGTAGGGGGCAGCCCCCATGGCCGGCTGCCACCCCCTTGGGTTCCCCCTCCTCCTATAAAAGGCACCCCCTCTCCTCTCTCTCACTCACACCTCCTAGTGAAGGATCTCTCTCCCCCTCTAGAATTTACCCCCCCCCCCCATGGTCTCGGACTAGCGAGATACATGTTCCCGGTGGCTATTCGGCAAGAAAGAGTTGTGCTTCCGCTGCATCGCTGGAGCGAGGAGGCGAAGGTTGCTCGGTGTCTTGTACGTGTGTGCGAGCACGGATGCGCTGCTGTTTTGCGGCGCTAGGACTTTCTCTCGATCTTGAGATCGTCTATATCAACCACGAGTTTAACTCGTTAAGCTTTGTCGGTCTTCAAGGGTATGTTCTCTACGGATATACATCCGCCCGTTGTTTGTATCTAGTAGATAGATCTTGGTACATAGTTCCCATCGTAGGAATTTTTTCTATGCTGTGAACCCTACATGGTCGATTATCATGAAAAATTATTTGCATGGTTATGACTTACTCATTTGCTCCAAAGATACCGAGGTACTATCTTGGAATCATAACAATCTTTTGTCATTTGTCTCCTCACCGACCCTTCTATCAAAATGTTAGAAATTACTCAAATTGGAGCTTCTTCATTAGGTAGTAGTGGATAGGTGCCTAGGAGAGGAAGCACACATCTCAGCTATAGAAAAATATAAATAAAGGCAAGAGTGTAACGGTGGAATACAACATAGTACTAAGTTTTACTTGCAAGATCTAATAGGTTACGACCCATGCTTGGATATATTGTAAAAAAGTGTAGGGTTGGGAGGAATTGGGAGTTCATCTCAGCCGAGTTTTTGTGGTTTTAGAATGGAGGTAGATCCGCAAATGTCACACGGTTTTATGTTTCGGACTATACAAACCCGATCCACTTCCATGCCAAATAAGATGCAAAACAACCGCTGAAATAGCTAGCGGTGAAAGTAAATATTACAGGAAAGAGAAGGGGGCGACAATGAAACCAGGCACCTAGGGTTTGCCTTGAATGGATCTCGATTCGGCTCCACCTGATCTCGTTCATCTGGGTCCGCTGCTATTGCCATTGTCATCGTCCAAGTGCCCTATTTTTTTGGTCATTCCATGTGTCCTATTGCTCAATGGAAAAGAATCTACGAGCATCTCCAACACATGATCAATCAGGCAACTTATCTTCATACTCAGCCTTTGTAAGGCGAGTTCTTCTGGGGCCAATATCGGTTGTTCTTTCACTTCCTATGTATGTGCCTTTGCCCATCAACGGCCATTTGGGATTTTTTTTTTGAAAATGAGCATATATTAATATCAGAAGATACCAATTACACCCAGCCTCTGCAACAACGCATTGCCCTAGCGGCCACACGGATGCACACAACAAAAAAAGAAAGAAGAATTACTAAAAAGAAAAGTCCCGCTACAATGATTATTCATTGAAACAACAGTACTACCACCATCAAGACAGTACCAGAAGTCCAGCTTCTCCAAAAATGACGCCTCCAAGAAGGAAACAGAACACCGTCATCGTCTGATCAAAGATCTAGGTTTTCACCCTGAAGAAAGTCCGCTTTCTCAAAACAATACCTTTAACAAGGCCATTGGTAGGCACAACCAATTAATGCCAGACCCTGGGTTTTCACCCTGAGAGGTAGGACCATGAACCTCTCCTATGCAGCCGCCCCCACTTGCATGCCACTGCTCCAATTCACAAGTCACCTAACCAATTCCTCATCACCACCCAGACTCGAACCACCATTGTCTGTCCTCAGATCTCGGTCTCCATGACTTTCTCCGTCAGCACCATGGAACGGGAACATGCCCCATGATAATAACAGCCAACAAAGCTTCGAAGCACACCCTCTGAAACCAAACGGTCAGGGTAAAACATGGATGCCCACGACCGAATTCAATCCTTCCAGCAAACTCACGGCATGATAGCACTTATGGAGTTCGCCGGCGGAGCCTTTCGGAACACGACACAGAAACCAGATCAATGGAGACCAACATCCGGCAGATCGTCGTCTTGGCTTGAGAGGGATCCAGGACCACCTCCTTTATTAAAACCGAGCCGGCAGCCCCCACACCACCAACCGGAAACTAGCAGGATCCGCCGCAAGACGGCAAGACCACCACCACCATGCCGGGGGCAGATGACCCAAGCGCCCTAGTGTGTCACGGACAAGGCCCGGGTCGCTTGAGCACCGGAGTCGAGGCCAACGTACGGGACAGATCGCGTCTAGGCCCGGCTCCCCGCCGCCTCCTGCCGCCATCTGGGCCGAGGATCATCGGCCGCCGCTCGCCGCAACACCACCGCCAAACCAGCCGGGACGAACGGCGCCGCCTTCCCGCCAGATCACGATCAAGGCCGCCGCCGCCGTCACACCCCCAGGTCTTTGCCTGGCGACGATCCGGGCGGCGGCGGGAGGAGTATGGTGGGCCCCCGCCATTTGGGAATGTGATAGGATTTTACATTTTTGTACATAGTTAGTTGTTATTTACTTGTCACTACCAAGATCATCGAAAATACATACAAGCGCAGTTCAATTCCCTTGTATAACGATGTTTGGATTGTTTCGTGCAACCGTGAAATAGTTGGCTGAAAATTCTGATTTTTTTGGAAAAGAGTATATATTAATATCACAAGGACACCAATTACACCCAGCCTCTGCAACAACGCATGACCTAGCGGCTCTACGGACGCACACAACTTAGAAAAAAGAAAGAGAAATTACAAAAAATAAAAGTCCCGCTATAGAGAACTAATCCTCAAAGAAACGACAATGACACCATCAGAACAACACCAGTAGTCCTCCACTCCAATAACAACGCCTTTAAGAAGGAAACAGTGCCCAAGCGCTGTCGTTGCCCGACCAAAGGTCATAGGTTTTCACCCTGAAGAAAGTCCTTACTCACAAAACAATGCCTTCAACAAGGTCATTGCCAGGCATAACCAGCTAATGCCAGACCTTGGATTTTCACCCTGCAAGATAAGACTGGGAACTCCCCTGTGTTGTCTTCCCGCACCAACAGTCGCTGCAACGAGTCTTAGATCACGCAGCCATATCTCCGTCGCCACAAGAACAAAAATCACCATCGCTACCCTCAAATTTCCGCTTTCCTAACATTCTCTGCATCTGACATCACCATGGCTCAAAGCATGGCACTTGGTGGGAACAAACAACAGAGCTTCGCAACGCTCCCGCTGAAACCAAACGGCCAGAAAAACAAGGTGCGTGCGACCGAATACCTTTTGATCCAGCAATCTCCAGGCATGATACACCCATGGGAGTTCGCCGGCGGAGCCTTCCAGAACCCGCCTCTCCAGACCAGATCAATAAGGGCAGACATCAAGCAGATCTTCGTCTTCGTGCGAAAGAAATCAAAGGACCACCACCTTTATTAGATCCGACACAGAGATCCCCACACCGCCGGCCGGTTCCCGGAGGATAGATCGAGCGGGCAAAAGAGGAAGAGAGCCAAACCGGGAACCACCGCAGCAGCGCCAGAGCCGCCGCCCAGCAGGATCCCAGCACCACGCCTTGACCGCTGCCTACCACGGCGCCCCTGCCGAGGGCCGACCTGGCCTAGATGGCCCCAGATTGATCCTACGCGGCGCACCCACAGACAGTCGCCGTCACAGCAAGGCCCCTCCCTACGCCAGCCACACCGCCTCTGCCGAGCCACCATGCGCCGCCCGCGACCTCTAGAGCAGGCTGAAAATTCTGAATGCAATGAACAATCACTAGCATTGTAAGTTGGACAATCAACCATCGAAATTCTATCGGTATAAGAGTGGCGCATCAGAATTCAGAAGTGATCAGTACCTTTTTCCAACCATGCATGCATGCTGCATGTATTATATTAGAAAAGGGAAGCCAAAAAAAGGTAATTTAGAGAGGAAGCCTTAGAGCATCCCCACTCGTTGGGAGATGCTAGGCCGAAATCCGGACCAAGTTTGGGCCGGACGAAACTCGTTTTCGGCCTGAGAACACCGAGTTTCTCACCCACGTTCTCAGGCCGAGTTCCCGTGTCCGGCTTAATTTAGTTAAACACGGTGAAATTTGGGCGAATATAGGCGCATTTTATTAAGTAGGGCTAGCACGCATATATTATATCGAATTTAAACTAGAAAAATATTAAACTAGAAAAAGGTCGCCGCCGTGGCCGACGCCGGACGCCGCTTCTACATGCCGATGCGGGGGTGGTTGCTGGCTTGGATGTGCCCCAGCACGACAGCAAGCGTTCACCCAGAAACACTCCACCAGCGGTGGCGAAACGCCACATTGTGACATATCGGCGGCGAGACCGGCGGTCCATCGTGTCGGGCGAGCTCCTGGAGGCGCCTGTCGGCGAAGAACTGCTCCCAGAAGACCAGGTTGCCAGGATCCTCGGCGAGATCCGGGTCTTACATTGTGGCGATAGCCGCCTGGATCTCGCCGGCCATGTCCTCGTTGCTCGGCACCGACGGAATAGGGATCCCACCGACGCTGAGACTCCAGCCGACTGGGAGACGAAAGTCCGGCGGCTGCGTCGTGGAGCAGCCGGGCCTCCCACGTCTGCAGCGTGCGGCGGCCATTTGCCGCTGCAATGTCGCTGGGGAATCTGTCGTCCATGGGGTTTCGGTGGAGTTCTGGAGGTGGAAAGGTGCGAGCGCCTGAAGTTCGCTGGAGTTGAGAGCGTTGTGAGAGAGTGTGAAGGGAGAGGGCGAGATCTACGGCTTTTATAGGCCATGGCCGGCGGCGAGGGCGGAGGGGTGTAGCAGTGAGGGCGGGACAAGGGGAAACGGCGGGAAGGACGACGACGACTCGGCTTCGGCCGCTAACAGGGCTGGTCCACTCGGCGAATTCGCTTCGTACGGCGTTTCCGGGATCCTGAGAATGGCCTGGAAAGTCCGGACCAAAGTTGGCCCAAATCCGGACGGAAAGAGGTTTCTGGAAACGTGACTAGGCCGAATTCCGGCGTCCAGACCTAATTTCGGCATCCGGATCGGCGTCCTAGGAAGCCAAGTGGAGATGCTCTTATACCAAAGTAAGAGAGAGAATGACCTAGAAAACAAAAGAGAAACAAAAAAAACTTAATTCAAAACTCTCACATCCGGACCCTAGGCAGAAGCTATAACTGCAAGTTAAGCTACAGGGAAAGAGAAAGCCAGCCCATGCTGGCCAACAGCCATTGCTTTCGGCCTTAATTTCATCAATGAGAACATCTGGGGCTATTTCTTGGTTGGTTTCTCCATCAATCCATTTGTCTAGCCAAGAAAGCAAGAGAACGTTCCCCATTGCCAGCAGCGATCACTTCTGATGCGGATTTGAATATATGTTTAACCTTTTGCGATTCTGGACCGACAGATGGCTACCGGACAAGTGCTCCATCTCTGATGCCTTCCCGCTGTTGGCCTCGTTCGTCGTCAAAGACTCCGGCATCTCGGTGGCGCAGGCACCGGCGGCACTACTGTCTCCACGGCTGCGCTTGCCCAGTACCTGCGCCTCTGGGACGAGCTGCTCCAGGTCCGTCTCAACAGCGATGTCGACGGCACTCCGGTCTGGTGTCGTCACACGAGCGACGGTCGCTTCTCCACAAGCAGCATCTACAAGCTCTTCCTTGCGGCCAATACCCGCTTCTCCTTCTCTCCTCGAAACAGGCTTTCGCCCCGCTTTATAAATAAAGTAACATCCAGTTACAAAGTTCAACAAGCATCCACCACGGCCAAGGCCAAACAAAAAGGAAAAGAAGTGCACACAACATCGCTGGGGCCACAGCACAAGCACGCCCAAACAGAAACAATAAACCGCCACGAGATCGAAGGAGAGCTCAGGACGCCTGGGCCGGGGAGGTCGGAGCAGATAGGGGGATGGCTGTCGTCCTCAGGGCCCGCATCGAGTTGTCGAAGGTCGCCCGTGTAGGGTTTCGTAGCATGGAAAACAAAAAATTTCTATCGCATACAAACAAACAATCCAAGATCTATCTACTAGATTGTAGCAACGAGTCGATGGAATAACTTACCCTCGAAGATTCCAAAGTGTTTAACGAGAGCGGATTCTCGTGGGTGATGTAGTCGTACTCTTTCCGATCTCAAGATCGCGTAGACGATCCTTCCGGCGCTGCGTTCCGGCAGCGCTCCCGCAGTCGGTCACACGTTCGGTACTCCACGAAGACCTTCCTCTCCCTTGTTCCAGCAGGCAGCAGAGGTTGTAGCACTCTCCTCGCGATTCCGGTAGCACAACGGCGTGGTACCGGAAGGAGAGGGGAGATCCCGCAGGGCTTCGCCTTAAGCCGGAGCGAGTATGGTGGAGTATGAGAGAGTACTATTAGTGGTCTAGGGATTAGACACACCAATTAGAAGGCTCTAAACCGAAGGCTAGGGCAATTAGAAGCTCTAAACCAAAACGGCTCTAAACCGGAGATTTAGAGGATAGGAACTTATGTGTCTAGAGGAGGAGGCCCTGCCCCTCCTTTTATGGGTGGAGGGTGCGGCCAAGGGGAGGGGAGTCCCTTCCCAAGTCGGCCTTGGTTGGTGCGCCGGCTTGGAGGGACTCCTCCCCCAAGTCGGTCCCAACCACCTCTTGCTTGTTTCCCACAGTTTCTTGTTTTAGCCGTTTGACTTTCAAACTGGACATTTGACTTTTCTATTTTAGGATTCAATTTAATCCATTATTTGGAACAGCAAGAACACTTAGTACATGATGCAATCATTCCAATATGCAATGACACATTCATGTACCCCTCCCCCCAGAGTGCCGGACATTCCGGAACCTTCTAGAACATTCCCGATGAAAACACCGGAATCATTTCCGAACTCCGAAATGGGACTTTCCTTATATGAATCTTATTCTCCGGACCATTCCGGATCACCTCGTGATATCCCGGATCCCATCCGAGACTCCGAACAACATTCGGTCTCTTTCTCATAATACCATAACTACTCAAACAACGTCGAATCCTTAAGTGTGTCTCCCTACGTTTCGTGAATTATGCGGACATGATCGAGACACTTCTCCGAACAATAACCAATAGAGGAATCTGGAAATTCATATGGCTCCCACATATTTCTACGATTACTTTGCGATCGAATGAACCACTTACATACGATACCAATTTCCCTTTGTCTCACGATAGTTTACTTATCCGAGGTTATGATCGTCAGTATCTCTGCATACCTAGTTCAACCTCGTTACCGATAAGTACTCTTTTCTCGTTCCCGTGATATGTGATCCCTTGTGAGCCAGTCACATGCTTGCAAGCTAATTGGGTGACATTCCACCGAGAGGGCCTAGAGTATATCTATCCGTCATATGGATGGACAAATCCCACTCTTGATCCATGTGTCTCAACCAAAACTTTCCGAACACTCAATGCCACCTTTATAGCCACCCAGTTACGGTGTGGTGTTTGATGTCATCAAAGCATCCATCCGGTAAAGGTGATATGCATGATCTCATGGTCGAAGGAATTAGGTTACTATGTATCAGAAAGCATATAGCAATTGAACTATTGAAATGACTTGATCTTTATGCTACGCTTATCTATAGGAGTATGTCCACCATATCATTCTCCTAACGATATGATCTTGCTATTGATAACATCTCTATGTTCATGACAGGGAAACCACAATCATCTATCAGCCAACAAGCTAGTGAAGTATAGAGGCTATACTAGGGACTTCAAATTAAGTTTACAAATCACACAAGTATCAATGTTTCCTTGTTAATACTATTATAGCATGAATGTAAACATTTATCATAAACACAAAGATATAATAATAACTACATTTATTATTGCCTCTAGGGCATATCTCCAAAAGTCTCCCACTTGCACTAGAGTCATCTAATCTAGATTACATGGTAATATACCGAACACCCATGGCAGTTTGGTGTTGGTCATGTTTTGCCCTCGGGAGAGGTTTAGTCAACGGATCCGCCACATTCAGATCTGTGTGTACTTTGCAAATCTTTATATCCCCATCCTGGATATGTTCTTGAATAGCGTGAAAATGTAGCTTGATGTGCTTCAGCTTCTTGTGTGACCTTGGTTCTTGCGCATTGGCTATGGCGCCCATGTTATCACAGTAGATAGACATTGGGTCCAGCGCACTAGGAACCACACCCAGCTCTGTAATGAACTCTTTCATCCATATCGCTTCTTGTGAAGCCTCCGAAGCAGCCATGTATTCCGATTCAGTTGAAGATCTCGCCACAACGCTTTGTTTTGCACTCCTCCAGCTAACTGCTGCACCATTCAAAATAAATACGTATCCGGATTGTGATTTAGAATCATCCGGATCGGTGTTCCAACTAGCATCGGTGTAACCATTAACAACGAGCTGTTCATCACCTCCATAAGAAAGAACCATATCCTTAGTTCTTCTCAAGTACTTAAGGATGTTTTTGACCGCTGTCCAATGATCCACTCCTGGATCACTTTGATATCTGCTAGTTAAACTAACAGCATATGCAATGTCGGGTCTAGTACATAGCATGGCATACATTAGAGATCCTATGGCTGAGGCATAGGGAGTCTTACTCATCCTTTCTCTATCTTCTGCCGATGTCGGACTTTGAGTTTTACTCAAGGTCGAATTGGGAAACATGGGCAAGAACCCTTTCTTGCTTTCTTCCATTCCAAACCTCTTTAGAACTTTGTCCAAATATGTACTCTATGACAATGATATTTGGCGTTTCAATCTATCTCTATAAATCTTTATGCCTAATATGTAAGCTGCTTCGCCAAGATCCTTCATTGAAAAACTATTATTCAAATATTCCTTGACACTATTAAGAAGGTCTACATCATTCCCAATCAACAATATGTCATCCACATATAGTATTAAGAATGCTACAGAGCTCCCACTCACTTTCTTGTAAATACAAGCTTCTCCATAAGTTTGTATAAAACCAAAACTTTTGATTACCTTATCAAAACGTTGATTCCAACTTCGGGATGCTTGCTTCAATCCATAGATGGATCGTTGAAGTTTGCATACCTTGTTAGCATCTTTAGGATCGACAAAACCTTTGGGTTGCATCATATACAACTCTTCATCAATGTCTCCATTGAGGAATGTTGTTTTGACATCCATCTGCCATATCTCATAATCATAATATGCAGCGATTGCTAACATAATCCTCACAGACTTTAGCTTCGCTACTGGTGAGAAAGTCTCATCGTAGTCAACTCCTTGAATTTGTCGAAACCCTTTTGCGACAAGTCGAGCTTTATAGACAGTAACATTACCATCAGCATCTATTTTCTTCTTGAAAATCCATTTGTTCTCGACAGCCTTCCGGCCATCCGGTAAGTCCACCAAAGTCCATACTTGGTTTTCGTACATGGATCCAATCTCGGATTTCATGGCTTCTTGCCATTTATTGGAATCTGGGCTCATCATCGCTTCCTCATATGTCTCGGGGTCATCGGTGTTGTCCACCAACATGACATTCATAACGGAATCATACCAATCTGGAGTGGTACGAGTTCTCGTTGACCTCCGAGGCTCTGTAGCAACTTCAACCGAAGTTTCATGATCACCATCATTAGCTTCCTCTCTTATTGGTGCAGGCACCACAGGAACTTCTTTCGGTGCTGCGCTACTTGCAATTTCGAGAGAAGGTTCGACAACCTCGTCGAGTTCTACTTTCATTACAGTCACTTCTTTCGAGAGAAATTCCTTCTCTAGAAAGGATCCATTCTTGGCAACGAAGATTTTGCCTTCGGATCTATGATAGAAGGTATACCCAATAGTTTCCTTCGGGTATCCTATGAAGACGCATTTTTCCGCTTTGGGTTCAAGATTGTCCGGCTGTAACTTCTTTACATAGGCTTCGCATCCCCAAACTTTAAGGAACGACAATTTAGGTTTCTTCCCAAACCATAATTCATACAGTGTCGTTTCAACGGATTTAGATGGTGCCCTATTTAAAGTGAATGCGGCTGTTTCTAATGCATAACCCCAAAATGATAGTGGTAAATCTGTATGTGACATCATAGATCGAACCATATCTAAGAGAGTTCGATTACGATGTTCGGACACACCATTACGCTGTGGTGTTCCCGACGGTGTCAATTGTGAAAGTATTCCGCATTTCTTCAAATGCTCGCCAAACTCGTAACTTAGATATTCACCTCCACGATCAGAACGTAGAAATTTAATCTTATTGTTACGTTGATTCTCTACCTCACTTTGAAACTCCTTAAACTTCTCGAAAGTTTCGGACTTATGTTTCGTGAAATAGATATACCCATATCTACTCAAGTCATCCGTGAAGGTAAGAACATAACGATAACCACCACGCTATGCTACACTCATTGGACCACACACATCGGTATGTATGATTTCCAATAAGTCCGTAGCTCGCTCCATCATACCAGAAAATGGAGTCTTAGTCATTTTACCCATCAGACATGCTTCGCATCTTTCAAGTGATTCGAAATCAAGTGATTCAAGAAGTCCATCGGAATGGAGTTTCTTCATATGCTTCACTCCAATGTGACCAAGACGACAGTGCCACATATAGGTCGAGTTATCGCTCAATTTCAAACGTTTAGCTTCAATGTTATTAATATGTGTATTTCCACTATCGAGATTCAATAAGAATAGACCATCTATCAAAGGTGAATGTGCATAAATCATATTACTCATATAAATCGAACAACCATTATTCTCGGACTTAAACAAGTAACCGTCTCGCAATAAACAAGATCCCAATATAATGTTCATGCTTAACGCAGACACCAAATAACAATTATTTAAGTATAAAACTAATCCCGATGGTAGATGAAGAGGTAGCGTGCTGACCGCGATCACATCAACCTTTGATCCATTTCCTACGCGCATCGTCACCTCGTTCTTCGCTAGCTTCCGTTTATTCTGCAGCACCTATTTCGAGTTACAAATATGAGCAACCGAACCAGTATCAAATACCCAGGCACTACTACGAGTACTAGTGAGATACACATCAATAACATGTATATCGGATATACCTATCTTCTTGATGTTGCCGTTCTTCAAATACGCCAAGTACTTTGGGCAATTCCGCTTCCAGTGACCTTCTCCCTTGAAGTAAAAGCATTCAGTATCAGGCTTAGGTCCAGCCTTGGTCTTCTTCGTTGGTGCGGCAACTTTCTTACCACCCTTCTTGAAGTGTCCCTTTTGCTTATACTTGCCTTTCTTGAATCTGGTGGTCTTATTGACCATCAAAACTTGGTGCTCTTTCTTGATCTCCACTTCTGCAGATTTTAACATGGAGAAGAGTTCTGGCAACTGCTTGTTCATGCTTTGCATATTGTAGTTCATCACAAAGTTCTTGTAACTTGGTGGTAGTGATTGGAGGACACGGTAAATCCCCAAAGCATTAGGAATCACTATACCCAAGCTTTGGAGTTTGTTTGCGTGCCCAGACATCTTAAGCACATGCTCACTGACGGAGCTGCCCTCTTCTATCTTGCAGTTAAATAACTTTTCAGAAGCCTCATAGCTCTCAATTGCCGCGTGAGTCTCAAATATCAATTTGAGTTCACGGACAATATCATGTGGGTCTGAATTCTCAAACCTTTTCTGAAGCTCCGATTCCAAACCATACAAGATAGCACACTGAACTGTGGAGTACTGATTCTTCCGAGTGAGGTAAACATTATTTACTTCATCGGTAGCAGTAGCTGCAGGCGGGTCACCCAGCGGTGCATCCAGCACATAGGTCAAGTTACCAACATTGAGGACAATCCTCAAATTGCGGAACCAATCCGCGAAGTTGCTTCCATTGTTTTTCAACTTTTCTTTCTCTAGGAACGCATTAAAATTGATGGTAGGGGCTGCCATTGATCTACAACATATTTGCAATAGTTTAGACTAAGTTTATGACAAATTGAGTTCAAATTAATTAATAAAGTTACTCTAGGTGAACTCCCACTCAAAACAATATCCCTCACATTGTTTTAGTGATCACACGAACCAAATCCACTACATCAACACCGATCATCACGAGAGTTGATATAGTTTCAATGGCGAACAATCGTCATGTTCATCATATCTACTATATGACTCATGCTTTACCTTTCGGTGATCCGTGTTCCGAGACCATGTCTGTACATGCTAGGCTCGTCAAGATCAAACCTTAGTTTCCGCATGAGCAAATCTGGCTTGCTCACGTTGTATACACTTGCGGAATCTAACACACCCGATCATCACGTGGTGCTTCGAAACAACAAGCTTTAGCAACGGTGCTAACTAAGGGTGAACACTTTATGACTTGAAATTCATGTGCATGAGGGATCATCTTATAATGCTACCGTCGTCTACTAAGCAATACAAGATGCATAAAGGATTAACATCACATGCAATTCAATATATATGTGATATGATATGGCCTTTCTTCTTTGTGCTTCCGATCTCCATCTTCAAGCACGAACATGATCTCCATCATCACCGGCATTGCATCAAGGTCAATGACGCTACTCCATGGTTGTCGTCCACCGGCTTCAACTATTAAAACTACTTTGAATAGACACGCGGGTCTTAACATAAATTAAAAACAACCATATGGCTCCTGCCGGTTGCCGACTTACAATAAGGAACATTGCATACATCAAATATAATCACAATCATGGCCATACCACATCACTGCACACCCCTGCAAAACAAAGTTAGACGCCTCTACTTTCTTTGCATATTTTACGTGGTTTGGGGCTTTCAATAAGTGTCGTTCTAACTTACGAACAAGAACCACAACATTGATACTAGTATTGTTAATCACCCGTTGTAAATTGGATCTTAACTATGCTAGGAGAAACAGGCACCCGCAAAGCCACTTATGCAATACAAGTTGCATGTCAAGCGTGGAGCAAGTCTCATGAACGATGTCATGTAAGGTTAGCCCGGGCCGCTTCATCCCAACATACCGCAAGATGCAAAGTACACAAGAAGCAATCGATAATAAAAGAATCAACGCCCACAATGACCATTGTGTTCTACTCGTGCAACAGATCTACATATAGACACGGCTCTGATACCACTGTAGGGTTTCGTAGCATGGAAAACAAAAAAATTCTATCGCATACAAACAAACAATCCAAGATCTATCTACTAGATTGTAGCAACGAGTCGATAGAATAACTTACCCTCGAAGATTCCAAAGTGTTTAACGAGAGCGGATTCTCGTGGGTGATGTAGTCGTACTCTTTCCGATATCAAGATCGCGTAGACGATCCTTCCGGCGCTGCGTTCCGGCAGCGCTCCCGCAGTCGGTCACACGTTCGGTACTCGACGAAGACCTTCCTCTCCCTTGTTCCAGCAGGCAGCGGAGGTTGTAGCACTCTCCTCGCGATTCCGGCAGCACAACGGCGTGGTACCGGAAGTAGAGGGGAGATCCCGCAGGGCTTCACCTTAAGCCGGAGCGAGTATGGTGGAGTATGAGAGAGTACTATTAGTGGTCTAGGGATTAGACACACCAATTAGAAGGCTCTAAACCGAAGGCTAGGGCAATTAGAAGCTCTAAACCAAAACGGCTCTAAACCGGAGATTTAGAGGATAGGAACTTGTGTGTCTAGAGGAGGAGGCCCTGCCCCTCCTTTTATGGGTGGAGGGTGCGGTCAAGGGGAGGGGAGTCCCTCCCCAAGTCGGCCTTGGTTGGCGTACCGGCTTGGAGGGACTCCTCCCCCAAGTCGGTCCCAACCACCTCTTGCTTGTTTCCCACAGTTTCTTGTTTTAGCCGTTTGACTTTCAAACTGGACATTTGACTTTTCTGTTTTAGGATTCAATTTAATCCTTTATTTGGAATAGCAAGAACACTTAGTACATGATGCAATCATTCCAATATGCAATGACACATTCATGTACCCCTCCCCCCGGAGTGCCGGACATTCCGGAACCTTCTAGAACATTCCCGATGAAAACACCGGAATCATTTCTGAACTCCGAAACGGGACTTTCCTTATATGAATCTTATTCTCCGGACCATTCCGGATCACCTCGTGATATCTCGGATCCCATCCGAGACTCCTAACAACATTCGGTATCTTTCTCATAATACCATAACTACTCAAACAATGTCGAATCCTTAAGTGTGTCTCCCTACGGTTCGTGAATTATGCGGACATGATCGAGACACTTCTCCGAACAATAACCAATAGAGGAATCTGGAAATTCATATGGCTCCCACATATTTCTACGATTACTTTGCGATCGAATGAACCACTTACATACGATACCAATTTCCCTTTGTCTCACGATAGTTTACTTATCCGAGGTTATGATCGTCGGTATCTCTGCATACCTAGTTCAACCTCGTTACCGATAAGTACTCTTTTCTCGTTCCCGTGATATGTGATCCCTTGTGAGCCAGTCACATGCTTGCAAGATAATTGGGTGACATTCCACCGAGAGGGCCCAGAGTATATCTATCCGTCATATGGATGGACAAATCCCACTCTTGATCCATGTGTCTCAACCAAAACTTTCCGAACACTCAATGCCACCTTTATAGCCACCCAGTTACAGTG
Organism: Avena atlantica; assembly: GCA_910589765.1. Taxonomy (NCBI): domain Eukaryota; kingdom Viridiplantae; phylum Streptophyta; class Magnoliopsida; order Poales; family Poaceae; genus Avena; species Avena atlantica. The sequence continues at coordinate 355,175,538 of OU342736.1, forward strand.
TGGTGTTTGATGTCATCAAAGCATCCATCCGGTAAAGGTGATATGCATGATCTCATGGTCGAAGGAAATAGGTTACTATGTATCAGAAAGCATATAGCAATTGAACTATTGAAATGACTTGATCTTTATGCTACGCTTATCTATAGGAGTATGTCCACCATATCATTCTCCTAACGATATTATCTTGTTGTTGATAACATCTCTATGTTCATGACAGGGAAACCACAATCATCTATCAGCCAACAAGCTAGTGAAGTATAGAGGCTATACTAGGGACTTCAAATTAAGTTTACAAATCACACAAGTATCAATGTTTCCTTGTTAATACTATTATAGCATGAATGTAAACATTTATCATAAACACAAAGATATAATAATAACTACATTTATTATTGCCTCTAGGGCATATCTCCAACAGCCCGATCACGCTGCCTCACCAGGAGAGACCACTGCTGAAGAAAGGCAAGAAAGGAGAACACCGGGTCAGACACTCGGGAAGGATACACCTTCTCAATCACCATCTTATTCCGCACGTTCCACAAAGACCACGAGATGGCCGCAAACACGAGCCAGAAGAGACGGCGACCTCCTCCGGCCCTGTAAGCCTGGGACTGCAGGAACTCCCCAAGTTCCTGCGCGCCCCAGGCAGGCCCTAGCGCCTCTCTAACAAAGCACCAAAGAGCCTGGGCCGCCGAACAAGAGAACATAATATGGGCACAGGTCTCCAGGGTCCCACATAGGGGACACAAGCCATCGCCCGGGCCGTTACGCTTGGCCACCTCCGCCCCCGAGGGTAGCCGGTCCCGCAGCAGCTTCCACACGAAGATGCGGATACTAAGCGGCAGTGGGGCCTTCCACAGAGGGGCCGTCCAACCCAGCTCAGGGCCCTGGAAAAGGGCGCGATAGGCCGAGTTCACCGTGAACTCGCCAGAGGGGTGCAGTTGCCACGCTGCCGAGTCTGGGGCCTCAGATAAAGCCCCAGGGAGGGAGCGAAGCAGCAGAAGGCGGTCCGCATCCTTCGCCGCACTAAGGTGCCTCCGGAACAAGATGTTCCAGTGGCCCTCCAGGAAGGCTTCCTGCACAAGGATCTCGGGAGCAGCGGAGATAGCAAACAGGCTGGGGTAAAGGACCCCCAACGGGATCGGCAGCATCCAGGGATCAAGCCAAAATCGAATCCCCTGTCCGCAACCAACCTCAAAGGAGAGGCCCATCCTGATGAAATGCTTAATCTCCTGGAGGGCTCTCCAAAACTGAGAGCCCTCCCTCCGCTCACAATCCAACAGGGGGCGGCCCCGGAGATACTTGGCTTTGATAAGCTGAAGCCAGAGCCCGCCGTCGTCTCTAAGAATGCGCCAGACCCACTTCAACATCAACGCCACATTAAAGCGGCGCGAGTCCAGGATACCTATGCCCCCAAAGCTCTTGGGGGTGCAGACGTCCGCCCATTTAACCATGTGGTATTTCTGATGGCCATCCCTCGCCTCCCAAAAGAACCTAGACAACTCCTTAGCGAAGTCGGCATGCGTCCCTTCGGGCAGCAGGTACAGCCCCATTTGGTACATGGGTAGACTCGCGAGACACGAGTTAATCAGCACCGACTTGCTCCCCTTCGACGTAAGGCGCGCTCTCCAGGGTTCCGCCCTCGAATGCACCCTCCCCACCAAGGGGACCAGGTCCCTGATCAACACCCGCGTCTCCCTGATGGGCATCCCTAGATAGGTAATCAGGAAGTCCGCGAGCTTACAATTCAGCCCATCCGTGATCCGCTGACGCTCCTCCTCAGGATACCCCAGAACCATCACCTCACTCTTGTCAAAGTTGATCGTCAACCCTGACATGGCTACGAAGCAGAGAAGCAGGAACTTCAGGTGAATGATGTCCTGGTCCGAACCCTGCACCATGATCATGGTGTCATCCGCATACTGAAGGTGGGAGATCCCACCCCCAGGGATCAGGTGCCCCACCACCCCGGAGATGTGCCCCGAGCGTTGGGCCCTATCCAAAATCTCTGCCAGGGCGTCCACCGCGGCGTTAAACAATATAGGGGAGATCGGGTCCCCCTGCCTAACCCCGCAGGACGGACTAAAGTAAGGACCGATCTCCCCATTTATGTTGATCGCCGTCGAGCCACTCCTGACGAACTGCATGATCCAGCAGATCATGCGGTCATCCACCCCCCTCCTATCCAGGACGAGACGCAAGAAGGCCCAGTCTAAGCGATCATAGGCCTTCTGAAAGTCCAACTTCAGGAACACCCCTTTCTGACGTCGTACCTTAACTTCATGAATAATTTCATGAAGTGCCAGGACATCGTCATGAATGAGGCGTCCCTTGAGGAAAGCGAACTGGAGAGGATGGGTGAGGCGCTCCATCACTGGAGCGAGACGAATGGCACAGACCTTGGCGAACAGGCGCTGAATGACATTAATCACCGTGATCGGTCGGAACTGGCGGATATCCGTGGCCCCCACAACCTTGGGGATCAGGGTGATCACGCCAAGGTTCAGTCGGGACATCACCAGGGTACCCGTGAAAAACTCCTGGAAGAGCTGCATGATCAAAGGCTGTAACTGAGCCCAAAAAGTCTGGAAGAAACACACCGGGAGACCGTCAGGCCCCGGTGCCGAGCTAGACTTCATGGACATCAGAGCAGTATCCACCTCCCCTCCTAGGAAGGGGAGAATGAGATCAGGATTCTCCCTGGGAGAGACAAGCGCCTCACCCGTCCAGAAGTCAGGCGCCAGCGAGACTCCCGACTGCGGCGAGGCGGATAAAAGGCCCCGGTAGAAGGCATAAATATGGGAGGAGAGCGCCTGAGGTGACTCCAGCAGCGACTCCCCCTCCCAGAGGCAAGGGATCGAGCACTTCCTCCTCCTACCATTGGCAATGGCATGGAAGTAAGCCGTGTTCGATTCCCCCTGGACCGTCCAGTTCTGGCGACTCCGTTGGCGCCAGAAAGCCTCCTCTCCCTTGTAGATTTCCATAATGGAAGCCTCAAGGGAGTACCTATGGAACCAGGCCTCCGGCGAGAGGCCATGAAGATCGGCCTCCCGGTCCAGGGCCTGGATATCCCGCAGAATGGACTCCTTCTGATTCCTGAGGTCAGCCCCCAAATTCGCCCCCCAACCTCGCATGAACTGACGAGATAATTTGGCACAGTGATGCCAGATATCCACCGCGCAGTACACCCGAGGGGTAGAAGCGGCCGCTGCCGTCCACCTTGCCCGAACCGCCTCCACAAATCCTTGCTTCTACAGCCAGAAGGATTCGAAGTGGAAGCGGTTCAGCCGCGGGGGGCGGCCCCCTCCAGAGGAGAGGAGAGGGGTATGGTCCGACCCAATCCTAGTGACCGCTCTCAGCGAGCAAAGAGGGAAGGCCACCTCCCAATCCACAGACACAAAGACACGATCGAGAACGCTGCGAATCGGGTTCAACTGCTTATTTGACCAAGTATATCTAGCGCCCACACGCCGGATCTCGCGGAGAGCAAGCTCGGCAATGCAGTCGTTAAACATATGCATCCTAGGGAGGTCCACGTTTGCCGAGCTCTTATCATCATCAGATCGGATCAGGTTAAAGTCCCCGGCGACCACCACCGGGATAACCGTCCGTTCCACTTTCGATTTGAGCTCACGCAAGAAGTCGGCGGACCTCCTATGGTCCGCGGGGCCATAGACAATGATCACCTCCCATCTGTAGCGAGACTGTCTATGGGTAAGCGCCATGCTCACAAAGAATTCCCCGCGGTCCATATCATCAACCTTGAAAGTATCCTCCTTCACCCCCAGGAGGATCCCCCCGAGTGGCCGGATGCAGGAAGCCGGGACCAGGAGAATTTGAAACGGCTCAAAGCTTCCAATTCTGCAATGGAGAAGTCCTGGCGAATCGTCTCCTGAAGACCGACAATATACGACGCTTCCAAGCGAAGAGACTCCTTGATCTGGCGGCGGCGCCCCTCACTGCCAAACCCCCGGATGTTCCAAATGAACACCCGGAAGGCTCGGAGGATGTCCATTGAGGAGCCTCAAGCCGGGAGGCCCCCCTGGGCGGGGGCCGAGCGAGCGCGGGGATAAGCGGAGCGGAGCGGATCGCGGCTGACTTGGGGGGCCTCCCACGCGGCCGGCCCGAAGGGGTCGACTTGTGGGTGATCTCCCGCGCATCAGGGGCAGGTGGGGTCTCTCTGCTGGGGCCAGGCCCGTCGGGCCTAGCCTCGGCAAGGATACGAGAGCGTTCCCGCTCCCGGGCATCACGTGCCCGGGCCGCAGCGATTGCTCCCGCATACCCCTCCCGCGCCTTAATGGCCGCAATCTGCTCCAATCTCGGTCCCTTCTCTCCCCGGAAAACAATACCACAATCATCCGCCACCTCACCCAGGTGAGCCAGGGAGACCTCAGAGAGAACGCAAAACAGCGAGCTAGACATAACCGAAGGACTAGAGTCAGGAGGGGCAGGGGAGGAAACAGTACCTAAAAACTCGTCACGGGCCGCAACCCGCCGGGAGGCCCGCTCAGCCACTGTCGGCTCCGGCCCGGACAGGCCTGACCGAGAGTCAGCGAGGCGAACACTGTGGCGGGAGGGGGGCGGTGGAGGAGGCCTAGGAGCCCTGGCCCGTCGCAGCTTGGCAACCGCCACCGGGGTGCTAGGGTCCCCGGCGGTGGAAAGCAGCACAGGCGGGTCCGGGGTTTCCGGAGCGAGAGCGTAGCACACCACCCCAGGAGAGCGCGGCGACTGGTGGGCGCAGACCTCCAGTCCCACACTCCCGGAAGTCTCCTGCTTCGGGGACGAAGGAGCGGCAAGGGGGCCCGGGAGGGACGACGGGCCCCGGTCGAGGTAGGAGTCGTACTGCGCGATGTCGAGGCCGATGGAGACAGAGTGACCGGGACGGGGGCAGCGGGGGAGGTCCATCGGAGCCAGCTTGGCAGGCGCGCTCAGCGACAGGGGGCGCCTCCCAGGGAAGAAAGGACTGCCACCAGGGAGTCCAGCCATCGGGGCCGCCGTGCCCCCAGCCGCCTCCTGCGACGGGCGAGCCGGGGAGGAGGGGGGCGAAGCGTCAGTGGCGAGCGGCGACTCCGGGTCTGACCCCAAGTCGCTGTCCGAGTCCTCCCCAGAACCCCCACCCCTCGCCCCAGCGTCATCACCAACCGGAGGGGGAGGAGAGGAGCGAGCCCCCGGCTCGCCCACCTCCTCGTCCATCTCCACCAGGAGGTCCTGGCCCACGCGGTCGAAGAAGAAGCACGGCAAGGAGACCGGGAAGACCGAGGTGTCCGGGCAAAGCAGCCGCAGACGGACCGGGCCGAGCCCCGAGAGGGATCCCAAGTCAACCTCAGTCAACTTGCCCACAGTCTGAGCCACGAGCGCCACCACCTCCTGTCTCCTAGCCTCAATCGGGATCCCAGAGAGGCGGACCCAGACCTCGGAGAGGGTGGCCACCGTCTCCTGCTCCGCCGAGGATGGCTGGATGGAGACCTTCAGCTGGTGCAGGGGGAGCGTGAAGGAGGACCCGAGGGTGCACATGCGGAGCACGCCCACGGAAGGGAAGGACACCATGAACTCAGTCGCCGAGAACCGCCGGACCGGCCACTCGAACCCGGGCAGCGCCGCGCTGAGCTCCTCCTGCAGCAGGGCCTCCGTCACTTCCACCGAAGTGGAGGGGTCCTGCGCGGGGAGGATCGAAACCCGCGCCAGGGTCTCGGGGACGGTCATCGGCACGCCACCCAAGTCGATGAAGTAGAACCCACCGTTGACTCCGTGTCCGTAGTACTCGAGGGTCTCTCTAGGGCGCGGAAGGCCAGTCGCGGAGACGGCTCCACCCCCAGAGCCACCGGACCCCCCGGTCCCGCGGACACCGGCGCAAGACCCGACTTCTTCTTCTTGCTCTTTTTCTTCTTCTTCTTGGGGGCCGCGGCCACGCCAGCGCCGGACTCGGGGCGGGCTACCTCAGGCGGCGCCACGGCAAGATATGGAAGGAGAGGAACTCTAGGATCTCTGAGGACGTGCAACACTCTGCGGAGGAGGTATTCGAGGGCATCAGAGATGAGATCTCGCGTTCTGGCGATCTTCTGGCCGTTTAGAGGCCATCAAAGCTGTAAGCTGCATGTTGCATGTTGTAAGCTAGCTGCTGGCGACTGGCCTCCGGGTGTTCGTGCTCCTCGACCTGTCAAGGAACACTGCCCCTGTTTCTCTTTTGCTCCATCTCGAGCTCTGTGTAAAGCTCTAAAACCTCTTCTCTAATCTTAATAAAGATCAGCCTAAGGACTTTTGAGAAAAAAACATTTTCATCAACTGGACCAGCAAGGGAGCACCAAGGCTTGATCTCTCCAGCACGCTGCACGCAGGTTCCATGCCCAGCGAACCTATGTATTACCTCTAGATTCAGTATGCCAAGATCAGATTGTTTTTTTTGCCAAGATCAGGTACTACATAGGTTTAATTAATTATAGGGAGGATAGGCACTGATTGGCTGGCTTTCCTCTTCTTACTACCGGTCATCAAAATGTGAATTATCCGTGACTATTATTTTTTTCCCGAAAGATCCAGGCATCGCTAGTTTTCATGTAGTATTAGAATATTAAAAAAATGATAAAGCGTTAACCTGAAAGTGCAGGAAAAACTGAAGAAGAGTACCATCGGGACTATGAACAAAATTGGGAGTTCTTAATTTAAGAGCTACTATATATATGTAAGATTTGAGTCCTCTAAGAACTTTTTTGGACCCTCATTGATCATTACACGGATAGCCCCTAGTTCTCATCCTTAGAGAGGTGTGGAGACTCAAATCTACTACTCCTTCCATCCGAAAATAAGTGACTTGGTTTTGTCTAAATTTATATGTATTTATACATTAAAACACGTATATATATACGAATCTAAATAAATGCAAGTCACTTATTTCTGCATGGAAGGAGTAGATAGCATAAGTGGGAGTGCTCTCCGTGGATGTAAATGATGCAGATGTTTTTGTTGGTACAAAGCATAAAACCCATCATCCAAACAGGGGCTTCGAGGGCAAAAAGGGACCGTCAACTACTCAACTATGTCTATATACTGTATTTATACCAACGAACTAATGATTTCAACCACATACCAGCTCTTCCACTTCTCCTGTGGTCCTTATAAATAGCAGCTAAGTAGTCTGTGCCCACATATAGAGCAAAAATATACCGGAGAGATGACGGTGGAAGTTTAGAAATAACAGAACGCACATTTTTCTATTGGGAGAAAAGATGGGGCATAGGAGGCATCATGAACATATTTACAACGACCAGAGCAGATTGTCTAGTTTCTACAGGTTAGTTAACCGTAACAGACCAACAATGTTTTGATCTTATACCGTATTTTTCTTCCTACATGCAACGAAGAATTGATTTGAACCACATTATGTGGTGCTTTCTTCAGTTTGGAGCTAGGCTCGCCAGGGCTTGTGATTTTCATAGTATTTAACCAATCGTATATAATGAATTAGTGAGCCTATGTCTTGGTTCTGTGGCACGATTAGTAAAACCAATCAGTTAAAATTCTCGTACCTGCTGGTCACATGCTAAACAAATTATAAGCCCAGACAGTTTTAACCACCATACTAATTGTTATGTTTCTCTGCCTGAAATGCAGTCAGCTGGTACAGCTTATCCACTCCATCTTGCTAGAAAGTAAAGGAGAACATGAGCGAGTGACCATCATACCTAGGGAGAGCACCGATTGGATCTGTGGCAGCAATGGCTGATCATCTTTTTTCATCTCGTCTGAGCACCTCTTCATCTTCTGATGCCAAATCATTCACAAGGACATGTTCCATGACAGCATTCTGAAGATCATTCGAAATTATATGTTTGGCAAGATTATAAGCGTTCGACTTCAACACATATAACCCTTTGCTAATTACGAGTCCAACTGTAACCAAATACGTACACATATTTGACAGTCATCGTGATGATTATTCCAAGTTCACAATTTACTATGTCACCAACGCTTAATTACAACTACATACAATTTCAATGATGTGGCTAAACCACATCGTACAATTGCAATAATGCTTACATGTCTCGGTGATATTCCTCCTATAGTGTGCTATATCAGAGCATAATTATGCGATAAACACGTTTAATCATGTGACCATGGTGCTATTAGGAGCTAAAAATATGCTTCTGTTGCACATATGTTAACCGCTTTATGATTCAACTTACAAAACTAAGTGCAGAATGTCAGAATGATTCAACTGCATCTAGTCGTCCCCTTTCATACCAGCAACGCATTCAAGATATCAGAATTTTTCTTAATTGTTGCCATCTGACATTGCACAAAATATGGTTGTGGGGTTCTTTATAAGGAGGGAAATGCATGAAAGGGGCAACACATTGTGTATGGATAGAAAGGATTGGATTTACCCTCTTGTTTTCATGTTGCAACGTTGAACACACCGGGAATAGGAGGCTGCAGGAATTTTAGTCTGCCATCCTTTACGAACTCTCTAGATGGCTAGCCTAGCACTGCTTCCTTTTTCCGAAGGAACTTTACTTGTGCATTCCCTGAGGTATCCTTCTCCACCAGCTTTAGCCTTATAATGCTCTTTCATGGTTCTATGGCAATTGTTTGATCAAGAGCTACCCGAAGTTTTTTCTCGTCATGGTAATAAGTCTAGCGGCTGCTTCGTGCGTTGAGGCTCTGTTCAAATGAACGAACGTTCACGGATGCGTCGCCGTGCAGTCTTTTCAAGAACCCGCAGGAGATTTGTGGCGTCATGCAGTCTTTCTTAGAGAAGACTCCTTTGCTTAATCTAATTTCTCCTAGCAGTAAAGAGAGCTTTGAAGGACTTGACATATAATGAAAAAATCTGTTACATCTAGCACATGGATAGTTTTCTTATTGCTGTAATAAGTTAGTTTTCTTCTGATCTTCTTTAGTCACACTTATATGAAAACATCGACTATGCTGGATGCGGGAGAACCCCAGTCCTCCAGGCTATGTGGTTTGGCATCATTTTTTCAAGACGCCGAGGCATTGGCGAAGGACGTAAAAAATCCGAGGCAGGGCGAACTAAACAGATGATGTAAATATCAAAATAGCCTCGAGTCAGTAGTACATATGATGCAAACATAGTCACTTTATGCAATAGAAATAGTAACTTATTTGATTATAAGTGAAACAAAAAAATACTAATTGTCAAAATCTTCTGTATTTTACCGATGAAGACTTTTATCCCTTGCTTGATTTAGCATATCATCAAGTCATAGAGAAGCAATCATGAAAATATTTTTGTGCAACTCGGTCTTAATGATCTTTGCCATCGAGAAAGGCCTTTCAACTTTTGCCATCGCCACTAGTAAAATAAATGACAGGTCAACTAGACGATAAACCGTATAAAACATGATGTGTCGTTCAAAAAGATAATCTCTAAAGTCTTTAATTCTCCGCATATGAATAACTGTAAGCTGAGAAATCCTATTCAGGTTGAACCTATATAATGATTCACTTAGTCAAGCCAAGAAGTTTTCTGAAGCAACAGTAACGATAGCTCATCAAAGAAAATTGGTTGTAATAGAGTCTATAGTTAAATAGAAGGTGTCCAAAACCTGAAAATAATCAACAATGACCTGGTATCTTCCCTCTTTTAATGATTTTCACTCATTCTATTACCATTTCATCGATACTTAAGATTGTGATATCATTTTCTGCGCGAATTCACATCTTTCAGGAGGGCTTCAAACCATCATTTCTCTAATTGAACAAGTAATACTCACATCCTTCACCAATAATATTAACTAAAGTAATAAAATTAAAATTTTAGATCAATAATTTATACAAAGGAAAATTAGATCCATAAGACATTGTTTAGAGTCAAATTTACTATGAATTTGCTATTGCAAAGAAAAATATGAATTCAAACTACACTACACCTGGTCTTTATTTCACTCCGAAACAGTTTTGCACAGTGTTTAGTAAAACAAACATAACTTTCTCATACGAAGTCCGTTTTCAGTGTACGACCAGTAAAATTGTTTAGAAAAAACATGCGCATCTAGAGGTGTTTGCCAAAAATCAAGGTAGGGCAGCAAACATAACTTTCTCATACGAAGTCCGTTTTCAGTGTACGACCAGTAAAATTGTTTAGAAAAAACATGCGCATCTAGAGGTGTTTGCCAAAAATCAAGGTAGGGCGGCTGCCCTACCTTGACCTACTGGGAGATCCGCCCCTGCGCCGAGGGCATTACCCCTTTTCGAAAAGAAGATCATAAGCTTCATTGCCCTGTAAATAATCCACTCTGCTCGGTTCGCTCAAGGATGGACGGTGTATGAGTCGGTGCGTACATACATAAAAAAATGTAGGAAAACGATACTATTCCCCCGGGGGATAACATCGCTCGCGTCCCCTAGGTCCTTCGCACGCCGCGTCTTTGATACGGCCCCACCACGTCCTTATCTTCTCCGCCTGGACAACGTCTTCCCTGCACCTCCTTTTCCTCTTTTATTTACTGACACCGACAAGCCATGGATTTCTCCTCCTCACTCCTTCCCTTTGCCTATGCCCTGCCACCGGTGCCACGCCGCGCGCGCCACCCCCACATGCCCATATTGCATCTCCATTGATCCCAATGTTCCCACGCCGGTGCCGCCCCGACAAGCCGTCGTCTCGCGCATGTCATTCTCGGCCCGACCACCACGGGCAGCGGTGGCGCTGCTAGCTCCGTTGCGGTGGCGCTGCTACCTTGTACTTTTGTTTGCAGATGCTGCAACTGTAAACAACGGGCAGCGCGGTGCTGCCTGGCTGGAGAGGTGCTGAGAGTAGTACGTAGATTTTCTACTACCGGCCGCTGCGGATGCTACGACGGGCCGGGAGGATGCTATGACCGGCCGGAGCGAATGCTACCACCGAACGACGGGGTTGCTACAAGTGGCCCAGCCCGACAGCGGGCGCTGCAGATGCTACAAGCCGCTGGCGGACTTGCTATAGGGGACTCATGGGATTGCTAGAAGCGGCCGCCGACGAGCTTGCTATAGGCGGCCAACGGACTTGCTACATGCGGTCAATGGGCTTGCTACTACCGGCCGCCGGGATGCTACAAGGGCAGGCGGCCGCCGACAAGCTTGCTACAGGCTTGCTACTACCGGCCGCCGGTATGCTACAAGGGCAGGCGGCCGCCGACAAGCTTGCTACAGGCTTGCTACTACCGGCCACCGGGATGCTACAGGGGCAGGCGGCCGCCGACGAGCTTGCTACAGGCGGCCAATGGACTTGCTACAGGTGGTCGACGGGCTTGCTACTACCGGCCGCCGGGATGCTACAGGGGCAGGGCGGCTGCCGACGAGCATGCTACAAGCGGCCAACGGACTTGCTACAGGCGGTCGACGGGCATGCTACTGCCGGCCGCCGGGATTCTACGATAGCACGGGCTTGCTACAAGGAGGCGACCAGCCTTGCTACATGGAGCTAGAGGCGTTGCTACCTAGCACGGTCTCTACCAAGGCACACCAGAGCTGCTACCAGCTGCTGCATCGGTGACGATGCGTCGGCTTCTCCGGTGACGGCCGTGGCCAACGGAGGAGCAACACCGGCGTTCAAGGATAGGGAGGCAGAGCAGCGAGGAAGGATGTGCAACGTGAGAAGGACTGCTGGGGCGGATGGACAATCGGCACCGGTGCTGCCGGCGTCGGAGGCGGGCGTTCAATAGGACGACTCAAATCCCATCGGACACGTTTTTTTTTGTTTGCGGAAGTATTTGACCCAGTTTAGACTAAACGGTTTCTATCGACCGCATCGTACGGCTGCCGACCCGGGGGATCGGGAGATCAAATCCCCCGGAAGACGCGTAGCACGCTCCAAAAATGTATAACCTGAAGCGGTGAAGAGATCTTTTTATACCAAAAACCAAGTGCATTGCCAGAAGGCCCAACATATGGACACGATGCCAACTAGAATGTGGGAACTAAAGCTCTTGTATATATATGCCTTCAAGCAAATTTTTACACGAGGTATGCTTCGGTGTCCCCCCAAACTTATTGCATGGACCAGTTTTTTGACCCTTTCAAACCCATATCCAGACTATGTATATCTTCGTATAGGTATATTCGGCGAGATGGGTATACTTCACGTTCTTACCGGCTGGTCTCACCTCCTGTTATCGCGATCTACGATTTTGCATTGCCAAGTTTTGAAATTTTGTTGCTGCTTCTATATACCTTCCGATTTTCGTCTCCTGCGGGCATGTGAGTATACGTCTAAGAGAACCTATACAGGTTTCGCATGATCTTCAAAATGAATAGGTATCAAGTTTTTGTTTGTCAAATTTTGAAAAGGGAAGGGGACACCGAAGAAAAAGTGTTTTTACACATAGATCTACATTGCCAGACGTGCACTGCATGCTATTCCAACTTGAATAATGATCCATCAATGTAATAATCCAAGCGAACAATCATAGTTGGCTATTCAATCTTTTTTCACTCTCCAATACTCGTGTAGGAGTGCTGTCCATCATGTAATTGATACAATGTTGTTTTTGTTGGTACAAGATTTAGAATCCATCTTCCAGGCACGGGCTTTCGTGGGAAAAGGGACCGCCAACAACTCAACTGTGCGTGCGTGCATGCAAGCTCTTTTCTTTCTCGCATGGTCCTTATAAATAGCAGGCAAGTAGTTTCAACCCAAGAGAGCAGACATATACCGGATGGATGATAGTGCAAGTTTAGAACTAAGAGCTCGTTTGGCTCCCATCATTTGGGGCTGTAATCAAGGAATTTATTTGCGATTTCAAGAATCAACCTATTTGGCTGCCATGGAATTGGTTACGGAATTTATTTGCAAATTTTATTATTTTCGTTTCATGCATAACCTTAATTCCTTTTGGTGCCCTGTCATTTCAGTGGAATTGCCAAATAAAATAATATCATCAATGTCATTTCATTTCATGGTACAAATGAAATGATGGGATGTGTCCTAGCTCGTCCCGACGGCATGTCCATTTTGCGACCAGTGTGGAAAATCCATTGACCACCTCCTCATGGGATGTGTCCTAGCTCGTGAGGTGTGGTGCACATGTCTTGGGTGGTGGGGCAAGAGCCAATGGTTGCCCGAGCATGACACGAAGTTGGTGGCTTGGCTGCAGGGGAGGCGCGGCGGGAAAGGCCAAGAGTGTGATCTCTGGACAGGAGTCTCCCTGGTGTGTTGGACGCTTTGGCGCCACCGAAATGATATCTTTTTCGAAGGTGCCTCCCCCTCGGCTGCAGTAGTCGTTCAGAAGATATCTGAGGAAGCAGGCTTGTGGATAGCTGCGTGGCTCTTTCGTGACTGCTTGAGCCAGGTAGATAGGTGGAGATGTCGCGAGTAGTCGGTTAGGGGGTGTGTGCTGCCCTCGTGGCAGCGTGGTGTTGCGCTCGGGACGTCTGTGTCACGGCGTGTTATATATCTTGGCCGCTTGGCCCTCCTTTTATGAAAAAGATACGTCTCCAAGGACGTATCATTAAGAAATAATGAAATGATGGGAGACAAACGAGCTCTAATAGAACAAACAATTTTCCATTGGGGAAAAGATGGACATAAGAAGCGTCATGAACTTTTTTACAACGACCACAATAGGAGAGCAAACAATTTTCCATTGGGGAAAAGATGGACATAAGAGGCGTCGTGAACTTTTTTACAGCGACCACAATATGTTATCTGGTTTCTACATGGTAGTTGAGCTTATATTGTATTTTTCTTACATGCAACAAAGAATTGATTTGAACCAAATAATGTGGTCCTTTGTTCAGTAATATATACTAAATGAATTTTGCGAGCCTCTGTCTTGGTTCTGTGGCACGATAGATTGTCAAAACCAATCAGTTAGAATTCTCGGGCCTGCTGGTCACATGCATGCTAAACAAATTATAAGTCGATATAGTTCTAACCGCCGTACTTATTGTTATATTTCGCTTCCTGAAATGCAGTCAGCCGGTGCAGCTTATGCACTTTATGTTTTTTTAGATCAACAGGGATTCACCCCTGGTTCCATTTCAAGAAATAAAACCAACACGCCGGCGTTCCAGGTTCAGATACAGTAAGAAACTAAAAAAGCAGAGGGCTGCAGAAAGGAAGTTAAAGACTCAAACTAGATGCTAAACAAAAAGCTACCGTTTCCGGTACCTAGAAGGGGAGACCCAGAAAACTTAAAAGAGAGAGCTAGAACTAGCCTCAGAACATTAGAATTACATTCAAAACAGAGAAGGACGAGGGAGAACAGGCTAAGCCAAAAACAATTCTCTGACTCAAATAACCACGTGGACCTCATCAGCAGACTCAGGGTGTGCCTCCAGGAACGCCAGAGTAGCACGCCCCCCCCCCCCCCCCGTAGCTCGACGATGCAGTGGTTTTCCAAGTAGAGATCCACTCAAAGCCATTGCAAATCAGGTTGCCATGAGCTCCAGTGGGTTCTTTAGCCTGCTTATCATCAGTTCCATGAACAGAGTGATCATCCCCCCTCCAGCTCTTTAAATGGGATCTTCCAATTCCTTAGATAAGATAGAACCAGTCGTCACACCTGTTTCATGTTAATCCAAGGAGTATGGTTAAAGACTATATTATTCCTATTATTCCAGATGCTCCAAAGCACCGCAGCAGAAACCACATTAAACTGTAAATGTTTCTTACTAGCAAGCCATCTCGAAGCAATGGATTCAAAACTATCAACTAGAATTCCAAAAATGTCCTGAACCTCAGCCCGGATCATCTTGGAAACCACACATTCAAAACATAAATGCTTAACAGATTCAAATTCTTTACAAAGAGTACACTCCATCGGTTTTGGGATACCTCTAACTCTAAGGTTATCTCTAGTGAGAATTTTATTCTGAGAGAAAAGCCAAAGAAAAATCTGAATCCTTGGGGGAATTTTGAGCTTCCAGACCGCAGGCAAATAAAGAGGATTCAGTCCTCTAAAGTTTACCAAAGCATACATAGAGCTTGAAGAGTAAACCCCCTTAGATTCATACTGCCAAATTAGTTGATCCTCTTCATCTGTCAAAAAGACAGATTGGGCAATTCCTAAAATTTCCTGCCACTGGACCATCATCTGGTCAGTGAAAGTTCTTGTAAAGTCACATCTAAGATTACTACCATCCCAAAGATCAGCTATAGTTTTGGTTTGCTGGTTGGAAACTAAATAAACTTCCCAATATTGGGTGGCTAGAGTAGAGTTACCAAACCAGACATCCTCTCAAAATTTGATAGATTTACCATTACCTACTTGCCACTTATAACCTACTTCTACAGCTCTAGAAGCCCACATCACACCTTTCCAAAAAGTAGAAGGATGAACATCATGACAACAGAGAATATTAGGGGTTTTAGTTCTATATTTAGCATCTATAATTTTCTTCTAGAGTGTCCCTTTACCCTGAATATACCTTTTAATCCAACATTCTAGCAAACACAGATTAAGGTCTTGCAAATTTGGAATCCCCAGACCTCCAAACTCTTTTTTCATACAGACTGAAGGCCAATTAGCAAGGTGGATTTTATGTCTATCCTCTTCATCATTCTAGAAAAAATTAGCCATATGAGAATCTAGCAGTTTAATAGCCCATTTCGGGAATTTAAAGAAATATAGCAAATAAACAGGGATGCTTGATAAGCAATCCTGAATCAAGACTCTTTTAGCAGCATAAGAAAGGAGTTTACCCCTCTAGCCAGTGATCCTTTTAAGAAGGTTTTCTATAAGAGGCTGAAGATCCTCTCTTCTCAACTTATCAAAATGCAGATGGATTCCTAAATATTTAGCAGCGAAACTACCTTTAACACACTCAAAAATGTCTAGAAAAGGTCTAACCTCATCATCATCTAAATTGATTGGAATGAGTTCACTTTTGTGATAGTTAATCCTCATTCCAGAAATTTGTTCAAAACAAGTAAGGATCCATTTGAGATTAATGGCACCAACTCTATCAGGTTTTAGAAAAAGTAAAGTGTCATCTGCATACTGTAAGCAACTAACACCCCCAGGCACAAAATTAGGACAAAGACCCACTATAGCTCCACAATCAGAGCCTTTAGCTAACATTCTAGAGAAAACATCAATCATGATGTTAAAAAGCAAAGGGGCAATAAGGTCACCCTGTCTAAGTCCTTTCCAGTCAGAAAAAAATCACTCTCAAAATCATTAACTCTGACCCCTATGGACCCCCCTAGAGAGATTAGTCTAATAAATCTAATGAATATAGGACAAAAACCTCTAAGTTCTAAGATTTCAAATAAAAAATCCAGATTAACTCTATCATAAGCTTTCTCATAATCTATCTTAAGGACAAGCCCTTTACTTTTGCTACTGTGCACCTCATGAATGATCTCATGAGCAGTCACCACACTTTCTAAAATAAATCTACCCCTAATAAAAGCAGATTGATTAGGGGTAATGATTCTACCTATCACCCTAGCTAATCTATTCGTCAGAACCTTAGTAAAGATTTTAAAGGATCAATTTAACAGACTAATAGGCCTAAATTTCTTCATGGTTTTAGCATCATTCTCCTTAGGAATCAAAGTAATCATGTCAAAATTTAGTCTAAAAATATCAAGATGATCCTTATGCCATGCATTAAACATGGGTATCGGATCAGCTTTAATAATATCCCAAAAATATTGGTAAAACAAAAAGGAAAGACCATCAGGTCCAGGAGCACCTTCAGCATAGGAGCCAAAGACTGCCAACCTAACTTCCTCTTCAGAAAAAGGAGCACCTAGGCCAAGATTTTCCTCATCACTAATTTTCTCATCCTTAGAGAAAAAATCATTTTTGAGTCTTAAATTATGCCTAGGTTCCCAGGCAAAAAGCTCTTTATAATAGTCCATAGCAATTTTGGTCATACCACTAACCTCTGTAACATGGCCATCAGGCTCTTTTAGGACAGAAATTAACTTTTTCCTTCTTCTCTGATTAACTACAGCATGAAAATAAGCAGTATTCCTATCACCCTCTAAGATATTCCTATCCCTAGACCTCTTCCTAGCCTTTGTCTCTTCTATAACCCAGTAAGACTGGAGTTCTTTAAAAATCCAAACTAGTCTATCTCTCTCTACCTCAGAAAGCACTTGAATCTCTCCTTTAATATCTAAAGAGTCATATTTCTCCATTAGTTCTTTCTTATTTTTCCTAATAGCAGCCTCAATATTAATGCTCCATCCTTTGGCTAATTTCCTAAACTGTCTAACTTTACCTTGCCAAACATCCAGAGGATTGGCACTATTAATCCTGAGAGACCAGGCCTTATTAACAATATCTTTAAAATCAGACCTAGCTAGCCACCACTTCTCAAACCTAAATCTGGAGGTTTTTGGGATACAATGCTCACCAGAATCCCAAATAATTGGAGTGTGATCACTCCCTAATCTAGGGAGATCTCTAGCACTAGCTATAGGAAAATGCATGTCAAAACCAGTAGTACAAAAAATCCTATCTAATTTACACATAGTAGGGTCAACCTGGTTATTACCCCATGTGTAAGCTCTACCAGATAGCCCAATTTCCATGAGATCCCAAAGGTCCACCCAAGCATTAAATTTATCTACCCATCTATAATCTATATTACTATTATTTTTGTCCTCAGGGGATCTAATCAAATTAAAATCTCCACCAATCATGGCAGGACCATCCCAATTAATGAAACTCATGCAACTCAGAGATAAAGGCTTGTTTTCCTTCCTCATAAGCAGAACCATAGACAGTAGTAATCCTACAAACAAACTCAGTTTTCTTATTCTTAACCACTACACTAACAGAAAAGTATTTAATATCCCAAGCAACTATATCAAAAAGGTCTAAATTAACACCTACTAGAATGCCACCTGCAGTGCCACTAGAAGGCAAGAAATTCCAAGAAAAATTCATATTTCCTAATAAATTCTTTAAAAAGGAATGACTAAAACTATCTTTTTTAGTCTCTTGAAAGCCAATATAGTCTCCTCTTAAAGGAATAAAATTATCCTCTATATACTTCTGTCTACCAGGAGCATTTAAACTCCTGCTATTACAGAACACACTAATCATAATGACTTTTTCTTGGGGTTCTTGCCCCGAGATTTATGTAAAACTTCAATCCATCCATCTGCTTCCTCATCCAAGTTCCTAGGACCAGATGAAGTAGCAGACAAACTATGACTATCATATGTAACATCATGAGCACTATCATTAACTACAACTCCTATTTTGTCAGATAAAACTTCTAGTTCTACAGGAGAAAGAACAGTAAAAGGATTAGCAAGCATTATACCTTTCAAATTGGGAACCTCTAAATTACTTTTCTTCTTCAAGTCAACAGCTCTAGCAAGGATGTTTTTAGACCTATCCACTCTTGTGCTCTGTCTAGTGGGCTGAACAGGACTCCATTGCTTCTGTCTCTTGATAGCCTTTGTTTCCATATTGGAATCATCTCTCTCACACACCCAGATCCTTAAAGCTTGGCATGATATCATCAGGCAACTTCAAACTATCAACATCCTTCCCTTTGGCTTCTGACTCTAGCTTCTGAGCAAAACTCACCTCCTCATGCTGCCCCTGCATCTAGAACTGCTGCACCTCAGAGTCCATCTCAGCTGCAGCATGGGATTTATCCCAGATAAAGTTTCCTTCAGAGTCAACTACCCCTTTTTGGACCATCAACTGAAACACAGCATTAGCACTCAGTTCAGAATTAGCTGCCATCCTGACTCTACTAGCCCCTTGACCACCATTCCTAGACAAGTTTCTAGAGCTAGTTTGCAGAGAGGGCAGACCACTTCCAAAGCTACCCTCGTGGTTCATTCCATCTCCTTGGCCAGTGGAATCATCAGCATCCTTCTTATTCTGATCATTCTGATCCTCATTAACTTTCACCTCATCACACACCACAGCAGGAACAGTAGTATCTAGAGTAAATCCCAGGTGGAATAAGTGATCATGGAAGTTAAAGAGTCTACCAGCAGGTAGTTTGGAAGGATCCTTGCACTTAACCAAAACCCTGACATCTTTAGCATTGTTTTTGAAGATGCTCTGCCAATCAACATCTTCTAGAATGCCACAAGTGGAGACAGCTTGGTCTAAAGTACTCCATTCACACCACTTAGTCTGCAGGCCAGTGATAACCACCCAAACTTTCTTCAAAGAATCAACTGGCTCTGGGCCATCATTCCAAGCCTCCACTTTGACCCAAACACCAGGTTTTGACACACCAAACTTAGGGTAACCAATGACCTGTTCCACTCCAATGTGTGGAGGGAACTTAACCAGAAAGGTGTTTTCAACCCGTAACTCTCTAATTTTCCATGGCCAATTTGTCTTGTAGATTTTGGAGAACTCTTGAGCCAGTTCAGTAGCAGACAAAGAACCCTCCTCAATTAAGACAATTCCACAATTCTTTGTGGATGCAATAGGATGCATAACCACTTCAGGCACCTCAATGTGGTAGAAGCCTAGACTAGGAGCTCCACTACCCACATACCTAGCCATTTGGTGAGGCCTCTTCCTCACAGGACACTTCTCCACAACATGAGAGGAGCTTTTACAGATGAAACAGAGAGGGGTTTTCTCACAACTACTCTGCAGGTGACCTGGTTCACCACAACACATGCAGATTGCATCCACATAGTTCCACTGACTGTTACTGGTCACAGGGACAGCAGTATCCCTCTGAACAGGCCCTGCTTCTTCTTAGTCTTCTGTTGAACCTTACTTTTCTCATTCATCTCATTGCCCTGTGGAACTTGCTGTTGCTGTGGAGCAACCCACTGATTTGAAGGCACTTTATGTTGCTAGAAAGCAAAGGGGAACATGCGCGAGTGACCATCGTACCTAGCCAGAGCAGGGATTGCATCTGCGGCAGCAATGGCTGATCATCTCTTTGCATCTCGGCTCTTCATCTTTTGATGCCGAATCATTCACATGGACATGTACTATCATTTTTTTTTACAGAATGTACTATCATTAAGTCATAACTGAACATGTTATACCCTGTTGCACATGCCAACCGATACTTATTGTACTTAACTAATTTGGGTTCTCTATTAAAAAAATCTGAATAATGCTTGTTTGAAATTTAATAAGCCAGAAGAGAGCCTCGGCTACACGCATCCCCTTTTAGTACGAGAACCATTCTAAAACAGTTCCCTTCGGCATAAAGTGAAAATTGCATTCTTTCTAGGACTGTGGTAACACGCGGCGCCGTATATTAGTCGCGTCGTGCGGCGCCTAATGGCCATATTAATTAGGCCTAATTGCCATATTAATTAGGCATAATTGCCATATTAATTAAGCCTAAACTAATTAACCTGCAAAACAATAGCGTGTTTTTCCGTTGCCAGATTAGTCAGATTCAATTGTTTCTAAATTGCCAGATTAATTTTTTCGAAAAAAAAGTTGCCAGATTAATTATTTATGATTTCCAGATAAAATTCACTTGGTTGCATCACGTGGTGGTTTGAGAGGAAGAGGGAGAACTTCTGTGTGAGAGAGAGGGAGGAATTGTGTGGTCGACGGCAACCCATGAAGAGATAAGGTGCATGCAGGAATTGAGGGAATAAGGCCATGCCCTTATCGGTAGTGGGCAGACATGCGGTGTTTTTTTCTGAATCAACACGCGCCACACGGGAGAGCATGCGATGCGGCGCCTCGCGTTAGATTTTTTCCTTCTTTCTATATAGGAAAGGTATTAATCCTATTCATTGAATTTATTTCTATCACACAAGAAATAGCATGCATGTAGTACGATAGCTTGTATCGCCGATCCCTATTATCAACCAAATATCAGATGGGAGTACTATTAAAAAGCTCATTCGCCAACACTGATGACAAAATTGTCTAAACCATTATGTTATAAATCCTAATATGTGCATTTTTTCCGCAAAGGCGGTTGTACCCTGACTCTAATGACGAATTTGTCCACACCATCGTCTTACAAATCATAATGTGTACATCCCCAAGTAGTAAAACAATAAAACATGTAATGCAAACATATATTGGGTGTCTATTCCACTTAGTAACAATTCTAGAGTTTAAAGTGGTTAAAACTTGATATTCCTAAAAACATGGCCCATAATGAAATCTCCAATTTTAGTCGGTAGGAAAAAAGAGTTAAAATCATAAAAGAACGCTATAATATATTATGTTGGCGGTTTCGTTTAGGACATGTACAATGGGTATAGGATTATGTTTTCATATGCATCACACGTCAACTAGAGAAGACCATAATATGTTATTTATATCTTAGTGTTATCTTTAAGAATTAAAACTTATATGATCCTAAAATTATAGAATAATTAAAATCAAACTAAAAGACGTGACCAAAAAATACATCTCTCTTACAGTAGAGAAAATTCTCATAATTCTTAAGAAGAAATCATCTCTTTACTAGGAGAAGGCAAAATTCCCTTTTTCTCTTTTCTAGCTAGTAATCATCCTACATGGCACCGTATAGTACCATTACAATATCCTGCTCTATTCCAAGAATACTAAAGCCTCCTGACCGGATATATTATTATTTGATGGGCTCTCGTACCCTTTCTACAATGGTATTTTGCCTCAAATGCACTGACCTATCTTGACTTGATAAGTGATCACAACCATTTTTCATTTGCCAACCCCATCTAACCTTAGTAAGTAGCCGGGACCATGAAAACCCAAGCTCGCAGAGGAAATAAACAAGAAAAAAAAGAGAAAGATGTAGTGCGAGGGAATGACAAACCATATCTTTGACACTTACATGCTTTGGAACAACACGGTGCGAGGGCGTCATGTTCTTTATTGTTGCCATGTGTAACTAAATCAATATCAGTCGTGCTCGTGCAGTTCTTTATAAGGCCGGAAAGGCAAGGCGTGCTATATAGCTAGAAAGATTTGGATATATAACTTGTTGGTTCATGTTGGAACATTAGACACAATGGGAGTAGGAGGATTCAAAAATCGTCACTCGTGATCAATGATGAATTATCTACTAGATGATTGGCCCAAGATAGTTTCCTTTTTCCAAAGGAAATCTACTTGCCTTTCTCCTTTGGCAACCATCCACGATTTGCTCAATTATTCCGCTCCTTCATGGTACCTTTAGATTCAGCAACATGGCGCAGACATTCAACATTTACTTATCGAGTTAATAACTAGCCTTATGGCTTCTTTGGATGGCCACACTAGTCTTACACTTATTCCAACAGGGCCTCAGTGGTGGCTTGTGGCTCCATTCACATGGATGGACATTCGGCGAAGGATGTGCGGCGCAGTCAGCTTTTCTTGAAAATGAATACTTCCTCCCAACAACGTAGATATTGGAAGGACGCAATATAGCGAAAGAATTGTACATCTAGAACATATATAGTTTGGTTGGTTATGAGTTACATTTCTTCTGATCTTATGATCTAACCTATATGCCACTGTTAAGATAGTAGTGTTACAATGTTCTGCTCAATTCCAAGAATACTAAAGCCTCCTAAGACCGGATATATTATTATTTGATGGGCTCGCGTACCCCTTCTACAATGGTATTTTCCCTCAAATGCACTGACGTATCTTGACTTCATAAGTGATCACAACCATTTTTCATTTGCCGAGCCCACCTAACCTTGGTAAGTAGCCGGGACCATGAAAACCCAAGCTCGCAGAGGTAATATACAAGAAAAAATGGGAAAGATGCAATGCGAGGGAAGATCAAACCATATATTTCATACTTGAGAGGCCATATGTCAAAATTCATTCTTGGGAACAATACATTTGAGGGCAGTATGTTCTTTATTGTTGCCATGTGGAACTGCACAAATATCAGTCTTGGAGTTCTTTATAAGGAGGGGGAGGCAAGGTGTGGTATAGCTAGAAAGAGTTGGATATATAATGTGTTGGTTCGTGTTGGAACGGTAAACACAATGTTGGAGTAGGAGGATTCAGGAATTGTCGCTCGTGATCAACGATGAATTATCTACGAGTAGATGACTGGCCTAGGACTGTTTCCTTTTTCCAAAGGAAATCTACTTGCCCTTCTCCTTTGGCATCCATCCGTGATTTGCTCAACATTATTCCGCTTCTTCATGGTACCTTTAGATTCAGCAAGGTGGCGCAGTCGCTCAGTGTTTTCTTATCGAGTTAATAACTAGCTTTAGGGCTTGTTTAGACAGCCACACTAATTTTACACTTATTCCAACAGGGGCCTCAGTGATGGCTTGAGGTTCCATTCACATGAATGGATAATTGACGAGGGAAGTGCGGTGCTGTCACCTTTACTTGAAAACGAATACTTCCTCCCAATCGCGTAGAGAGATTGGAAGGACGCAATATAGTGACAGAATTGCACGTCTAGAACATATATAGTTTGGTTGGTTATGAGTTACATTTCTTCTAATATTCTCACTTCATCTTCTAGATTAATTACACGGTTGCACGTGATATATACATCTAGTGCTGCTGGCGTGCTGATTTTAGAATATCATGTTGATGTAGAGTCATCACATGATATCCATTATTTTTATTGTCTCATAAATGTATGAATTTTGAGTGACCCATGATGTAATCTCTTGTAATTATACATTTTAAATAAGGAAATAAAGAAGGATGCATGTATCAATTTATATAGAGACCGGGGCATGTCCCAATTTCAAAAAAATGTCGAGGCTATCAATGTCAGGTACCCTTCCGCAGAGTGTAAAGTGTGGAATTTCACCCCTATGACTTTAGGTTTGGGAATGCTTACTCTTATATGTGTCACCGTGTGTTTTAATTTTCTTAATTACTTTAATCACCCGTTTTTGAAAAGCAAGTCTATTTTACAATTTATATGACAGTTTGTATGATTGATTTGCTAAGTATGACTTGTCGTACACACTCTTGCTACTATATATTTTTATAGTCTCTTTGGCTCGTGCAATTAAATCGTCATCAGAAGAATAGGCTAGATCAGTTGGGGCAGGAAGCGATAGAGAATCTAGTTTAATATAAAGAAAGTTGTAAAAGGTGTAAATGATCTTCTCGATGTCCATTGTGCCGGCTTATGCTGTCTTTTAGCCTTGCCAGTGTATACGCCTCTCAATTTATAGCCGCGCAGCGGCTATCATTTTCTCGGCCCGGTCTTGGGGTGTGACAAGTTGCAG
Organism: Avena atlantica; assembly: GCA_910589765.1. Lineage (NCBI taxonomy): Eukaryota > Viridiplantae > Streptophyta > Magnoliopsida > Poales > Poaceae > Avena > Avena atlantica. Next base: position 355,199,596 of record OU342736.1, read on the forward strand.
CACAATGGTTTACAATTACACCTAAGTAACTAGGAGTATTACATCCTGGACACTACGGGTCTGGCCGCTGATTTTGGACTAGTGGCTGAGGGTGACCATGGTCCTACCGGTTGTGACGACAGAGTGTCTCACGCCGACTGGTTCCTATATGTAGAAATATTGACCAGCGGAACCAGTCAAATCGAAGGGTCCTCTTCTATTTCAGTGGTGCACCAATATCCCCAACTTTACAAATACATACTTCGAGAAGACCAGTTTAGATAGACTACACCTTTGTCCTATCCGCATGTTTTATAGAAAATCCCTGCATGGCCGATATTTCTCTCATGTTTTGTTGGGGTTTTGATTTTCTTAAGTGTTTGAAATGAGGTTTATATAACACCTGAATGAAGTGAACCTTATATGAAACTCCACGAGAACTACATAAGAAACCCTAAAATAATTAAACCACATCAAAACTTGATGAATGATTAGTGAAACATTCATGGAATAATAACCTGAGTGAAACATGAAAGATTGTGAAATTCAGTGACACAGAAACAAAACCTACTATATGAAATCATGAAACCTTGATGATACTGACAAATAGAGAGATGTTTGAAAGTTCCATCAATGTTTCAAAAAGCAAAAAACATTATTTAGAAATATATTGTCAACATGCACAAGATGTTAAAATAGATCATAAATCCGACACGCGAGTTAAAATACATGGTCCCTTTCAGGCTGACAAAAACAGAATGCACACACATTGATGGATGAGGAGAAATAGTGATCGATTGCGGGTTTATTTTGACACAATACATGATTCTAATAAATGCAGAAAAGAGCAAGAACATGGCAAAGTGAAGAACCGAGTGAACCAATAATCAGCCCATCAATCTGCAACATGGTTTCCACGCTTCCAACAAAAGGAGGTTTCCAATGATAAACGAGAAAACAAAGAAGAAATATAAAAACTAGAAAATAATATTACTATGAAAACGGTACATAGTTATGGAGCATGTTGAAGAATCTAAACCGGATAAATCAAAGAAACAAAATTTATAAGATAACTTTAATTTTCAATACTAAAATGGTAACATCATTACTATCTTCTCATTTTGAAGAAACATTTGTAAAACTGTCATATACTACTAATTTATGAATATTTACATGGGTAAGTTTGAACAAGACCCTGCATATGTGCGTGTGATGTCAAGCTCGATCGGAGCACCTAATTAAATCTAGAAGTTTCTCGTAAATCGCCAAACAGGATTGGACCAGTGGGACAGATATAGAGACCGTGCGTTCGTGGTCCATATTACGATTTTCCAATTCATCTGTGTCTGTCGTTTTGTTGAGCTTTGAATTGCAGAGAAAAATATCAACCCGTTTGGAGCGCACTAGGGAGACTCACAATTAATAGGGTTTTCTCTAGCGCTAGATTGTCCTGTTGTTCATGCATAGTGTGAGACTGATGTCTGATGGGCGCCACGCTACCTAACGCAAACTTGGACGGTGCGCGCGCAAGACATCAAGTCGTACTGGTGACACAAGTATATATGCACAGTGTGTTTGCTTGCAAGACTAGTCAAGATATTATACTCTCTCCCTTCTAGTATATATATATATATATATATATTATATAGTGCCTAGATATATTTGAATTTTGACAAATCTAAGTTATCTTTTTCTAGACAGAGGAAGTAAGTATCACTATTTTTCGCTTCAACAAATAATGAGAAGGATGGTATTAGTATAGATACATACCGCATCATAATATGTAAAACTAAAATCTTTAGTGTCAAAAAATCTTGTATGCACAATTTCATGTTGAGATAGTAAAACCAATAACTGTGATAAGACTATGATACTGATATACTGAAACTACAACGTATGGTACTCATACACTATTATCTCATACACTATTATCACGTGTATATGACAATAATAGTATACAGATCGGTCTAAACTTTAGAGTGATTGGGACGTTAGGCGCTCGTTTGTGATCGTCCCTGCCTCTTGGAGCCGCCCCGGAGCCCTTCCTTGTGCATGCGGCGCCCTGCATGCATCTGCCCCCCCCCACCTTCACGTCGCGTGTCCTGGCCACTCGTTCCTTCCTGGTATTTAGGCCACACACTTTCGCTCAAATCTAAACGTCTCGTCTCATTGGCTAGCTAATAGCAGCCTAGTAAATACGTAATGATAGTACACGAAATCTCAAGAAAAAAAAAGGTAATGATACACGTGTAGGAAAAAACGGCTACGGGATGACGTGGTGTCCGATGTGTTGGCCTCCACTGATGAGCATAAATATAGCAGCTGACGAAAGAAAGAAAATTAAGAAGTGTGTGCTTCGGTGTATCTCTCTCTTTCGAACTTACGAAACAAAAAACTTACAGTTAGGATTGGCCGGTATCTTTTCACTACAGGAATGAAAAGCTACGCCGACGGCCGGTCGCTACGCCGACGGCCAAACGTCGGGGCCGTCGGCGTAGCCATCGTCCAGGCCAGTCCTGCCAAGCAGCCGTCGGCGTAAAATTGCCCTCGGCATATTCTATGCTACGCCGACGGCTGCCCTCGGCGTAGCTATTTTTTATTTATCTTATTAAACTTTGAAAAATCATAACTAAATCATTCTAATTCAGAAAAATACAAATAATATATCAAAATTTGCAGAAAAATAAGACCTATCTATCTACACTCAAATATTACACATTTATAAATAAAAATTAAGTAAAACATAAAACATTATATATAGTTTAAAACGGGCATAAAAATTCAAAAACGATCGAAACAATGCGAAACCTTCGCGTGGTATTATATTATGTGACATAGTTAGAAGGAAAAATATCAAACTTGGTATATTGATTATGTCTCAAAGAAACCTTCATAAAATGACCTATCTCATTCGAGGTTTCTTGACTTTCGGGTCAAATGACCAATGTTATGGCTAGAATCAAGGCATAGTTTATGATAATGTGTCTATATTGTGCATACACATGCATCATGGGATGGCGAACAATGTTGTAGGAGGAAGTTTTCCTTTTCGTCGCACCAAAAAGCCATTTCCCATTTTCCGAGCATAAAAAACGGCCGGTTTTGTGAAGCAACCACCAAATGGCTAATTCAAAATACTACCATCACATTTTACAAAAATACTATACCACCTTATACGGACAATGTACCAACAGGGGGATCCGAAACCTTTCCGTACACCTTTGGTGAAAAAGACAAATTTTTGCCGAATCGGGAGGAAGTGGGTCAGATATGAACTACAGGTACATGATCCGATGCTCATGTTTTTTTACAAAAATCATTTTTAGGTTCACAATATGCTATTTTATCAAAGATCTAATGAAAGTTTAGCGAGTCTCTGCCCCGAGCTAAGAATCTTTATGTCCGTCGTTCGACAAAGTTTGACGATAGTTTAAAACGGGCATAAAAAAATCAAAAACGATCAAAACAATGCAAAACCTTCGCATGGTGTCATATTATGTGACATATTTATAAGGAAAAATAGCAAACTTGATATATTGATTATGTCTCAAAAAAACCTTCACAAAATGACCTATCTCATTCGAGGTTTCTTGTCTTTCGGGTCAAATGACCAATGTTATGGCTAGAATCAAAGCATAGTTTGTGATAATATGCCCATATTATGCATACACATGCATCATGGGATGGCGAACAATGTTGCAGGAGGAAGTTTTCCTTTTCGTCGCACCAAAAAGACATTTTCTATTTTTCAAGCATAAAAAACGGACGGTTTTGTGAAGCAACCACCAAATGGCTAATTCAAAATACTACCATTTTACAAAAATACTATACCACCTTATATGGACAATGTCCCAACAGGGGATCCGAAACCTTTCCGTCCACCTTTGGTAAAAAAGACAAATTCCTGCCGAATCGGCAGGAAGTGGGTCAGATATGAACTACAGGTACATGATCCGATGCTCATGTTTTTTTACAAAAATAATTTTTAGGTTCACAATATGCTATTTTATCAAAGATCTAATGAAAGTTTAGCGAGGCTCTGCCCCGAGCTAAGAATCTTTATGTCTGCCGTTCGACAAAGTTCGACGATAGTTTAAAGCGGGCATAAAAAAATAAAAAACGATCGAAATAATGCGAAACCTTCGCGTGGTGTCATAGTATGTGACATATTTATAAGGAAAAATAGCAAACTTGATATATTGATTATGTCTCAACAAACCCTTCACAAAATGACCTATCTCATTTGAGATTTCTTGGCTTTCGGGTCAAATGACCAATGTTATGGCTAGAATCAAGGCATATTTTGTGATAATGTGCCCATATTATGCATATACATGCATCATCGGATGGCGAACAATGTTGCAGGAGGAAGTTTTCCTTTTCGTCGCACCAAAAAACCATTTTCTATTTTTCGAGCATAAAAAACGGACGGTTTTGTGAAGCAACCACCAAATGGCTAATTCAAAATACTACCACCACATTTTAAAAAAATACTATACCACCTTATATGGACAATGTCCCAACAGGGGGATCCGAAACCTTTCCGTCCACCTTTGGTGAAAAAGACAAATTCCTGCCGAATCGGCAGGAAGTGGGTCAGATATGAACTACAGGTACATGATTCGATGCTCATGTTTTTTTACAAAATTCATTTTTAGGTTCACAATATGCTATTTTATCAAAGATCCAATGCAAGTTTTCCTTTTTATCGCACCAAAAAGGCATTTTTCATTATCCGAGTGCAAAAAGGGAATTTTCTAAGAAACCACCAAATAGCTAATTCAAAAACGGAGTGTTTGTGATTAGTTGATATGGATATCATATTTGGATTCCTCTCATTTTTTGATCAATTTAAACATATTATTTGTTGAATTTCGATTTATAGATTTAAAGATATTAATTATTCTATATTAAATAGAAAAATACAAAAAATAAAATTATTATATTTTTATTTGAATTCAATAATATTTTTACTTATTCATTAATATTTACTTAAATAATTGTTTGTAATTTAAAAAAATACAAACATGTGACATGATGATATAAGAGTTAATAAGATTGATATCATAGTATTGACACCAATGTATGAATTACTTTGCGGAAACGGATTCTGAAGGAACGAGTAAGTTAAGCGTGCTAAAGCTGGAGTAGTATTAGGATGGGTGACCTGCTGGGAAGTTTGACTAAGACTGGAATTTAATCAAATAGTAAGTATAATTAGTGTTAAAAATGTTCAAAGTAGGAGATTAACAAGTGAAACAATTCAAAGAATAAAAAAATTGAGAAAAAAAATAAAAAAATTATTATTTTTCAAAAATAAAAAAAATATTCAAAAAATATATTTTTGCAACCGGTCGACAGGCTATGCCGACGGCCGCTACTGTGCAACCGGTCGACAGGCTATGCCGACGGCAAAGCCCTCGGCGTAGCATACGCCGACGGCTTGACTGTGCTCCGCCGAGGGAGATCTTTGCCGAGAAGGCTACGCCGAGGGCATTTTGGTCTACGCCGACGGCCTTTTGCCCTCGGCGTAGCGCGCGTGTCCCGTAGTGTTTCATGCATTTTCTTTGGCTTGTTTAGATAGAAGAGGGTGCCACCTATTTTCTTTGCCACGCAATGCGTCGTCCAGCCGGCGAGCGACAATGTACGAGGGGATTGTGTCCTCGTTCGGACTTACCAGAGTGCCTATTTTAGCTAGCCCTGCCGCTTTCTCCACAGAATTTTCAACGCTAGCTGATCAATCAAAACAAAGCATCGCCAGTGCCGCCGATCATCCATCAGAAGCAAATGTAACAAAGAATCAAAGAGAGGTGAATTACAACATGGCATGACCTGGCATTTCAAAGAAAGAAGATGGAAGGTAAAAATGCACAATATCTCTCTTCATGTCTTCCGTGAATAATGCACATGTAGAAACCCAGGCAGTACACTAATGAAGCTACTACCCCGAGTCTCTCCCAGGCGGCTTCACATTTTGTTTGCGGGATTGAAGAATTTTCCATCGTACGTACAGTTTCTGGTTTAGGAAGTGGGTCAGATATGAACTACAGGTACATGATTCGATGCTCATGTTTTTTTACAAAATTCATTTTTAGGTTCACAATATGCTATTTTATCAAAGATCCAATGCAAGTTTTCCTTTTCATCGCACCAAAAAGGCATTTTTCATTATCCGAGTGCAAAAAAGGAATTTTCTAAGAAACCACCAAATAGCTAATTCAAAAATGGAGTGTTTGTGATTAGTTGATATGGATATCATATTTGGATTCCTCTCATTTTTTGATCAATTTAAACATATTATTTGTTGAGTTTCGATTTACAGATTTAAAGATATGAATTATTCTATATTAAATAGAAAAATACAAAAAAATAAAATTATTATATTTTTATTTGAATTCAATAATATTTTTACTTATTCATTAATATTTACTTAAATAATTGTTTGTAATTTAAAAAAATACAAACATGTGACATGATGATATAAGAGTTAATAAGATTGATATCATAGTATTGACACCAATGTATGAATTACTTTGCGGAAACGGATTCTGAAGGAACGAGTAAGTTAAGCGTGCTAAAGCTGGAGTAGTATTAGGATGGGTGACCTGCTGGGAAGTTTGACTAAGACTGGAATTTAATCAAATAGTAAGTATAATTAGTGTTAAAAATGTTCAAAGTAGGAGATTAACAAGTGAAACAATTCAAAGAATAAAAAAATTGAGGGAAAAAAATAAAAAAATTATTATTTTTCAAAAATAAATAAAATATTAAAAAAAATATTTTTACAACCGGTCGACAGGCTATGCCGACGGCCGCTACGCCGACCGCAAAGCCCTCGGCGTAGCATATGCCGACGGCTTGACTGTGCTCCGCCGAGGGAGATCTTTGCCGAGAAGGCTACGCCGAGGGCAGCCCCATATGCCGAGGGCATTTTGGTCTACGCCGACGGCCTTTTGCCCTCGGCGTAGCGCGCGTGTCCCATAGTGTTTCATGCATTTTCTTTGGCTTGTTTAGATAGAAGAGGGTGCCACCTATATTCTTTGCCACGCAATGCGTCGTCCAGCCGGCGAGCAACAATGTACGAGGGGATTGTGTCCTCGTTTGGACTTACCAGAGTGCCTATTTTAGCTAGCCCTGCCGCTTTCTCTACAGAATTTTCAACGCTAGCTGATCAATCAAAACAAAGCATCGCCAGTGCCGCCGATCATCCATCAGAAGCAAATGTAACAAAGAACCAAAGAGAGGTGAATTACAACATGGCATGACCTGGCATTTCAAAGAAAGAAGATGGAAGGTAAAAAATGCACAATATCTCTCTTCATGTCTTCCGTGAATAATGCACATGTAGAAACCCAGGCAGTACACTAATGAAGCTACTACCCCGAGTCTCTCCCAGGCGGCTTCACATTTTGTTTGCGGGATTGAAGAATTTTCCATCGTACGTACAGTTTCTGGTTTAGAAAGTGGGTCAGATATGAACTACAGGTACATGATTCGATGCTCATGTTTTTTTACAAAATTCATTTTTAGGTTCACAATATGCTATTTTATCAAAGATCCAATGCAAGTTTTCCTTTTCATCGCACCAAAAAGGCATTTTTCATTATCCGAGTGCAAAAAGGGAATTTTCTAAGAAACCACCAAATAGCTAATTCAAAAACGGAGTGTTTGTGATTAGTTGATATGGATATCATATTTGGATTCCTCTCATTTTTTGATCAATTTAAACATATTATTTGTTGAATTTCGATTTACAGATTTAAAGATATTAATTATTCTATATTAAATAGAAAAATACAAAAAATAAAATTATTATATTTTTATTTGAATTCAATAATATGTTTACTTATTCATTAATATTTACTTAAATAATTGTTTGTAATTTTAAAAAATACAAACATGTGACATGATGATATAAGAGTTAATAAGATTGATATCATAGTACTGACACCAATGTATGAATTACTTTACGGAAACGGATTCTGAAGGAACGAGTAAGTTAAGCGTGCTAAAGCTGGAGTAGTATTAGGATGGGTGACCTGCTGGGAAGTTTGACTAAGACTGGAATTTAATCAAATAGTAAGTATAATTAGTGTTAAAAATGTTCAAAGTAGGAGATTAACAAGTGAAACAATTCAAAGAATAAAAAAATTGAGGGAAAAAAATAAAAAAATTATTATTTTTCAAAAATAAATAAAATATTAAAAAAAATATTTTTGCAACCGGTCGACAGGCTATGCCGGCGGCCGCTACGCCGACGGCAAAGCCCTCGGCGTAGCATACGCCGACGGCATTTTGATACGCCGACGGCTTGACTGTGCTCCGCCGAGGAAGATCTTTGCCGAAAAGGCTACGCCGAGGGCAGCCCCATACGCCGAGGGCATTTTGGCCTACACCGACGGCCTTTTGCCCTCGGCGTAGCGCGCGCGTCCCGTAGTGTTTCATGCATTTTCTTTGGCTTGTTTAGATAGAAGAGGGTGCCACCTATTTTTTTTGCCACGCAATGCGTCGTCCAGCCTACGAGCGACAATGTACGAGGGGATTGTGTCCTCGTTCGGACTTACGAGAGTGCCTATTTTAGCTAGCCCTGCCGCTTTCTCCACAGAATTTTCAACGCTAGCTGATCAATCAAAACAAAGCATCGCCACCGCCGCCGATCATCCATCAGAAGCAAATGTAACAAAGAATCAAAGAGAGGTGAATTACAACATGGCATGGCCTGGCATTTCAAAGAAAGAAGATGGAAGGTAAAAAAATGCACAATATCTCTCTTCATGTCTTCCGTGAATAATGCACATGTAGAAACCCAGGCAGTACACTAATGAAGCTACTACCCCGAGTCTCTCCCAGACGGCTTCACATTTTATTTGCGGGACTGGAGAATTTTCCACCGTACGTACAGTTTCTGGTTGTAGCATATGCTAATCCCAACTTCTGTATTGTTTCTTGTGTGTAACTTGAATATACTGAATAGCTACGAGTTTGTACGCATGGAGAGAGATGGAATTTGTACGCGGACGCTAGCGAATTAAGCGCCTATGCATTGGAACCACCGACGCTAACACTACAAACGCTAGATGAAGAACAATATATTTATTTTTTCTTATTAGGCGTCTTGGGTTGCACATGCCATTAGAGTGATTGCAACGTACGTTAACCACTTGTTAATTAATGATCGTCCCTCCCTCTTGGAGTCGCCCGGGAGCCCCTTCTTGTGCATGCGGCGCCCTGCATGCATGCATTCGCTCCAAACCGGCCGTCACCCACACGCTCTCGCGCAAATCTAAACGTGTCCAGCTACTCGTGGCCTCTACGTCGGAATCACATGTCATTCGTAGGAGTTTCCGTGTAGGTGTAGCATTATGGCTATAGTAGAGGCCATAGGAGTTTTCTATAGATGTAAATTTAGGCCTTGTTTACTTCTCTCGTATTCGTTAGTGTATTACGGGGATCGGAGGGGATTATTCTAAATTTCGTGAAATCCTCACACTCTGTTTATAAATCCAGATTTGGACACGATAATCTGGAGATATCCCCGCAATTCCTCTTATTTTTGCATAGATTAAAAACTCTCCACCATATCGGTGTATTTTTTGAAAGAATATATGAAGGGATTGAAGGGGGTTGAGTGGAATACCAAAATCCCCTCGCATCCCCAAAGCTCATGAGAGTAATAAAATACGAGAGAAGTAAGCAAGGTCTTTGTTAGCCCATATGGGCTGGATCTCACCGTTCTAAGTTTCCTTTGAGGGGTATCTAGATCTCACCATTTTGCACACTTTGATGTTTCAAGTTTTTTGTTTTGGGCGCAGGTTGAGAACTTCATTCGTAGCTCTCTCTCTCTTAGTACGTGAGGTTGAAGATGAACTCAGTTCTCTCTTTCCTCTCTCAAACAAAATCTTCTCTAGCCTCTTGTAATGCACATCACATGTTTCCTTTTACAGGAAGCTCTACATAAAAAGATGCGCTCGGGTTTATGTTTCAACCATCGACATTGGGTTTCATGAACTGCATTATCTCAAAATTATGGTCAAAGTTGAAGGTTAACCGTGAGGGTCACGAAGCACTTACACCCACTCCGGTAACCAGAGCATCGCCATTGCACGCCGTGGGATGCCATACTCCCGTAGCAGCACCCACATATGGATCCACTTCCCACCGATGTTCTACTTTCTGGCCACCTCCGCCGCGCCATCGCCCACGGCTACTAACTGGTGGTGTGAGATAAATATGTTTAGCCTTAGATTAGTGTGGTTATTGATAGGCCACAAAACTAGATATGACGAACTTATTAAAGTGGTACCTACATTGCAAACGGTGAGACCTGAGGTACCAGACAAAGTACACAACGACAAAGTGACAGGTGTAGTTTCCAGGTGGCCATGCTCCCGGCCGGGGCCTGCCGGAACTCCAAAATTACCGTAGGCTACCAATCAGGCCCATCGTGATTGAGACGTTAATTAAGCGCTGGTTAATGATCTCCCTCGCTCCCTCTTGGAGCCGCCCGGGAGCCCTTCCTCGTGCATGCGGCGCCCTGCATGCATTTGCATCCGCCACCCACCTTCTTCACGTAGGTCGCGTCTTGGCCACTCCTTCCCTTCCCGGTACTTAAAGCCACACGCTCATGCCCAAATCTAAACGTCTCGCCTCATTGGCTAGCTAGTACCAGCCTAGTACTACAACTAGAGGCCGATCGAGCTCAAGTCTAGAGATCCATCGATCATTGATCGATCACACACTCACACTGACACGTAGTAAAATGGTCACCATGGGGAAGGAGGAGGAGGAGGTACACCAACAACAGTACTACTACGGCGACTGGCCGCCGGCCGACGGCGTCGACGCCGAGGGCCGCGCCACGGAGCTGCGTCCTCTGGCCCTGTCACGGCCGCACACGCAGGCCTTCCACCTCGCCTGGCTCTCCCTCTTCGCCTGCTTCTTCGCCGCCTTCGCCGCGCCGCCCATCCTCCCCGCGCTGCGCCCGGCGCTCGTCCTCGCCCCCTCCGACGCCTCCTCCGCCGCCGTCGCCTCCCTCTCCGCCGCGCTCGTGGGCCGCCTCGCCATGGGCCCCGCCTGCGACCTCCTCGGCCCGCGCCGCGCCTCGGGGCTCGCCAGCCTCCTCTGCGCGCTCGCGCTCGCCCTGGCCGCCGTGTACGCGTCCTCCCCCGCGGGCTTCGTCGCGCTCCGCTTCTGCGCGGGCCTCTCGCTCTCCAACTTCGTCGCCAACCAGCACTGGATGTCCGCCATCTTCGCGCCCTCCGCCGTCGGCCTCGCCAACGCCGTCGCGGCGGGATGGGCCAACGTCGGCAGCGCCGCCACGCAGGTCGTCATGCCGCTCGCATACGACTGCGTCGTGCTGCGCCTCGGCGTGCCCATCACCGTCGCCTGGCGCGTCGCCTACCTCATCCCCTGCGCCATGCTCGTCACCACCGGCCTCGCCGTCCTCGCCTTCCCCTACGACCTCCCGCGAGGCTGCGGCAGCGGTGGCAAAGGAGCAAGGAAGAAGAAGGAGGGCTTCTGGAAGGTGGTTCGAGGCGGGGTCTGCGACTACCGGGCGTGGGTGCTGTCGCTCACCTACGGCTACTGCTACGGCGTGGAGCTCATCATGGAGAACGTGGCGGCCGACTTCTTCAGGAGACGGTTCCGGCTGCCCATGGAGGCCGCGGGGGCCGCTGCGGCGTGCTTCGGCGTCATGAACGCCGTGGCACGGCCGGCGGGAGGGGTGGCCTCCGACGAGGTGGGGAGGAGGTTCGGCCTGCGGGGGAGGCTGTGGGCGCTCTGGGCCGTGCAGAGCACGGGCGCGCTGCTCTGCGTTCTGGTCGGCAGGATGGGCTCCCCGGAGGCGCCGTCGCTGGCGGCCACGATGGCGGTGATGGTGGCGTGCGGAGCGTTCGTGCAGGCCGCGTCAGGGCTCACCTTCGGCGTCGTTCCCTTCGTCTCCAAGAGGTAATTAAACTTTCTTTTTCCGATCGATCGATAAATTGGACGATACTAGCTCATAAAATTAAGTTGAAGCTGATAGCTAGCTAGCGTGAGATGAAAGGTGGGAACGTCACACTTGATTATTAGGTGCTAATAACAACGAGTCAACCACGAGGATTCTCGCCGACGATCGACAAGCTTTCATTTCTCGCATCTAAAAGAATCTAGGAGTACTACTAAAACAGAATCCTCGTGTAGTTGCATAGTATCGCCGACGCCACGTTGCTTTCTTACATTTATTCAAAGAAAGAAACGCGCCAAGATTCCTAGAAAAAATACAATACTAGTCTAACGGAGAGCGACCCGCCATGTTGACGTTTGTTGAGTAATAAGATGTGGTGCACATACATGGTCATGCTTGGCCACATCTACCATGCATGTGTTTGGGGTTATGCAATGCAACCAACGAATTAACATGAACGAATCCATGCAGGTCGATGGGTGTGGTGTCCGGCATGACGGCGAGCGGCGGCGCCGTCGGAGCGATCATCACCAACCGGCTCTTCTTCAGCAGCTCCAGATACACCGTGGAGGAAGCCATCTCCTTCACCGGCCTGACCAGCCTCCTCTGCACACTCCCAGTCGCGCTCATCTACTTCCCACGCTCGGGGGGAATGCTCTGCGGCGCCTCCTCCGAGTCTGACGTCGTCGACCAGGATTGCCACGACGAGGACGATGTAAATAAAGATGATGATTACATGCTTCTCAAGTGATGATGATGTGGCACCTAGCTCAGCCTGTAAATATAAGGATAGTTACATGCTCTCCAGAAATGGAATGAAAAAAACGCATTTAATCATCTCAAGACTATGAGCTCGATGTATGGACTCCGAGCGATGGATAAGTCTTCCTCTTGGACATTTCGACAAAAATGGAGAGAGGCACAAATTACCATATAATTTTATCAATTAAAATAGTAGATAAAACACCTTGGTAAAGATAAAGATTAAATTAGTCATGCGAACTAGTAAACTAGACCAACAGTTCCAATCTAAGCCTATTTGTAGAACAAGTAATTCTATCATGATCTCATAGAGAAAAGACAACCACATACGGTGCAGCGGTATCAGAACGCATTGATGTTGGCGCCCAAGAGATTGTTGATGTCGGAAAGAAGTCATTGTTTGGAAAGAAGTCGGCTCCTGCAGTATTATCAGTAGTCGTGCGAGAGTGCTTCCCAAACCTGATCACATCTTGCATGTACAAGATCTCATATCGAGATACGAGGTTCCGAAGGCCCACTGTTTTGTCTAATGGTGCACGACAAAAGAAGATGAGAAAGACTTGGACGGCAGCGCAAGGTTCTGGAGCAAGGAAGTCTCATGTGATGCGTGTTCGTCTAGGGCAACGAGCAACCTGTTTAAACATTCAATTGCAGATAAGAAGTTTTCTTTGAGTTCCATGGTATAGTTGACCTCCCCCTAAAGGTGTACTATTTCAATTTTCTTCTAATGACAAGTCACTAGTACAAAACGACCCATCAAACACGGTGAAAATGGGCCTCACACACGACTACAAGGACCGTCTCAAGCAATGGGTGAGCGATGGGGGTTACTATCCTACATGATTTTTAAAACCATGTGCGATGGGGTTCGGTTCACACACGATTACATAAAAAGAAACGTGTGCGATAATTTTTCCTATAGCCACATGGACTAGAAAACCAAATGATAACCGATGGGTATCAACACACACACCCGTAATGACAAAATCATATGTGATCCCAAACTAAGAAATAAAAAAAGCACATACCGCCTCCGCCGCCATGCCGGACGAAAGCGCCCATTGTTATCGTGACAGATGATGACACTCACTGTTGCTGTGATGGACGATGATGACCTTATCCTCCATCCCCTTCGTGGATCCCCTATCATCGCCATGAGAAAGGCAGGAGGTGCCAGCATAGTCATGTCAATCTGGGTCACCAGAGCAACTGCTCTTCTTCTCCCTTTCCTACTTTGTGCCCCGCAAAACCATCTCAAGAACAAGCACATCATTTGCAGAATACCTAGTACTTGTTGTCTCCCCTTGCCATACAAGAGCCCTTCTCCCTCGCCACAGAGGACATCTTCTTCTTGCTCTCCAACTCGGTACACATAGGGTTAAGGGGGTTAAGGGGTGCTATAAAGTTTAGTTAGGACGTCAGGTTTCATTGTTAGGGTGTAGCAACAAAGATCATTTATTCCAATTAGCTAGTGTTACCATCATGTATGGAAATCTGCAATATCTAAAAGGGAAATCCACACCTCGAAAAGAAACAGATCATGCAAAGAATAAGAAAACTATATATCAGATGTGGCCATTCCAACCTATACATTCAACTAGTACCAGGGACTAGAAAAATGTACTGTCTACAATCATCAGAGCAAACCTGCATATGTGGACTTTATAAATCACAAATCAGTTACTATTTACTACGAGTTTTCTTAATAAACAAACATTCAAATTTAGCATACAATAGACAGAGGCTATTTGTCTAAGGATATGATTACATGCATTCATTAATGTCAAGTGCTAATTTTATAGATTTCAAAACACACAGCACTACATTGCAAATGTTACTCGTACTTTTTGGTCTCATAAAAATCCATTTTATATAATGGAAGTATCAACCAAGGGGCTAAGTTATGTCAGCAATGTACAAACCTCTTAGTCACATTATGAGTATTATCAATAATTTGCTACTAGTCATCTAGTACATACACTCAAAAGGAAAGAAATGAATTTTCCTAATCCCTATCATCGTGGAAGTTACCTCGAGCAAAAGTGTCTCACATCAGTACCATTTAATCCAAACCTATAATTCATCATTTATTTAGTAATCATAGTATCTACCATGTATGCCAGATGACTAAAATATTTCTGCTCTATTCGCTACAAACATGTAATGGGATACAATTTTTTCTAACATACCAAACAAGCAATAACTATTAGCTTCACCATATTTTAAGATATAGATCTAGAAAATAGATAAAATCTAGAAAATTCACCCGTCGCTAAGTATTCCATAAATAAGAAGGAACACTAAGTCAAGAAGTCATCGTATATCTAGCTAACAAAGCAACAGGTTTATCAAAAGTACAAGGAAGTTCCCTTGAATATTCATACTATCTTTACACATATAACACAACATGAGTATGTGACTATTTTGGAATCCAGCAAAAATGAATCTGGGATGCAATTATTCCTTCATGTGTACCAGATGATGATCCATTCTAATCCATAAACTATGGCATATAGTGGAGTGCACCGAATCCCTCCATAGGTACCTTCAAATATAAACACCACATATGCCTACAACTTAGAGAGAGCGTGTATGTCATGCAAATGTAACACTCATTGTGATTATCATAGGGAAACCATAAAATAGAGGATACATTTCAAGAGATTAATAGCATGTAAAAATGAAAAATAGGAGAAATAATAATAGGATACTATATTACCTTAGATGATGGCAAAGGTAACGTACAAGCAAATGATCAACTTCAATAGAAGTGAAATGGTTGCACTAAACCCCATGGGACAAATCTTTTACGGGCTGAAAAATTGTGCGTCGTTCACGACAAAGCAGAAATTTTATATTACCAAGATACAATTTTCTGCATGGCACAAATTTATGGATAATCGTGTTATATATGAGCGTACAGGAAACTAAGTCCTACTAATATTCAACTAGAACAAGTCCAAGAGATTAGAAGGGGTTACTTAGCACACCCCGCACACACTCATTCAATACAAAAGACATGATCAGACGATCATGAGATCATCTAGATCCACCAGCTAAGTCACCAAAAGACATGCTTTAATCAACTAGAGCATATTTCCTAATAGTAAATAGCAGATCCATCTACACTAAGTCCCTAGCATGTCCAAATCATCATGATCCACTCAATTGACAAGTACAACCTCCCATGTCAACCAAAGATGGTTTAGTATACCAACCAAAAATAAGCCAACCTACCAACAAACCAATTACTAAGAAAATCAGGCATTTACAAATGTATCGAGGATCACCACAGATATAAAGAAAATTAAAGTATCACCAAATTCACCAAATCAAGCACAGTACATATAGCCAACCACAAGCATAATCTAAAAATCATATTGTGTCATGATTCATAGGCTAGGACATCAATTCAGCCGACTTACACATTGGTCTAAGTCGTGTGTCCAGCACAACTTCATTGACCAAAGACAATCTAGTATGAACAACATGAATATATAGTGAGAGAGTATTTAAGAGATCATTCACACACACTAATGACAAAATTTTCTCCATTCGGTACAAATCCTGTTACATTCGTACATAAACAATAGAACATGTATTAATGCGACCGTATATGGTTGTCTATTCCACTTATTTAATAATTCTAGAGTATCCAGTGCTTATGCCCATGACTTATTCTCTACAAATATGGCTCCATAATGAAATCTCCTATTACAATCAGTAGAAAAAATAGTTAAAAGTCAAAGACAGCCTCAATAATCCAGTATATCATGGCGGTTCACTTATGGAATATGTACAATGGTAGTATCATACATATGATACTAGTGTATAATACAATCTCTATAGTGCATAGTATCATATAATCATATTATAGTATCATACTATTTATTGTTTTATAGAATCCAATGAAAATTTGTGTACAAGATTTATTTACTACTATTGCTTTTTATAGGTATACATGCTATGAGACCGTACCTCTCTCTTTATTAATTACATTGTCACATTATTTTTTTATGACATGGATTGCATGATACTCCCACTAGAGCCAGTCTAAGATAGCATCAGAGCAAGAACAATAGTATAGCCAACTGCTGACTATAAGGTAGTGTCATGTCATCTATAGTCAATTAAATAGCTAATATGTACAATAACAAGCTATAGAAATGTAGTACTACTTTATCAATAATTGGTCCGCCATTCACTCTCATAAAGAGCCTAAGAGAACTTGCCAGAGTTGGCTCTTGCATGAGAGCCCACTCTACTTCTCTCTCTTCCAACTCAGCATAAATATATTATTTAATGCCTTATAGCCAGCTGATATCATTTTATTGTACTTGCTCTCATTGTACATATACTTAATTTACTCTACTGGAAGGATACTAAGCCTCCTTTTATTTGCCGGGCTCAGCTACCCTTGCTACAATGGTACTTTGCTCCAAACATACCGAATATCTTGACTTAATAACTAACAACAACCATTTTTCCATTAATATTTTTCATTTGCTGGGCTCACCTGCCTTGTTGCGAAGAGCTTATTAAGTCTCATGAGATCCATGCCTGGGAACCCCTTCTCCAAAATATAATCGACGCATGAGATCATGTGTATCTGCGTAGTCTCAGCAAGGGTATATATACACGGTGTGCGGAGTACAACATTTAGGGCATGTTTGATTCAAAGGATTTTAAAAGCACAGGAATAGGAAAACCATAGGAATGGTATGTCATGACATGTGAAATCCTATAGGAATGGAAAACGCAGGAATTAGCTATAAAAGTCGTTTGATTGTGCCACAGGAAAACCGCAGGAAATTTGTATATAGATTGAGTACATGGCATAGTTGTCATGAACACATAGGAAATTTTCCAAGAGGTCTAACCTCTTGTTAGAAATCCTATGGGAATGTGG
The DNA here is from genome assembly GCA_910589765.1 of Avena atlantica. Classification (NCBI taxonomy): domain Eukaryota; kingdom Viridiplantae; phylum Streptophyta; class Magnoliopsida; order Poales; family Poaceae; genus Avena; species Avena atlantica. Next base: position 355,217,190 of record OU342736.1, read on the forward strand.
TATAGGAAAGGAATCCATAGGAATTTTAAAGGGTTCAATCCTTTGAATCAAATGGCCTCTATAGGAAAAAATCCTATGGGTAAGAATCCTACAAAATTCCTCTATGAATCCTTTGAATCAAACATGCCCTTAGGATTGGAAGGAATTGGGGATTTCCTTACGCCACACTAGGAGTCTAAAACGATGGTGGGTCAACAAATGGCAAGCACCGCTGTGCGACTCTGTACACATGCATCTGGATTTGCTTGCGTGATAGGAGGACATTGCAACGATGTCAGTGTATAAGAACGGAACCGAGAAAATAACCGCTATTTTTATTAGCGTTCGGAACTGAGGATTGATGGATAGTATTCCAAGGAAAACTTCCTTTCGTGCACAGATTCCATGGGATTAGAAACATCCACCGCGAGCTCATTCTTTTGGCGGAAGCCTGAGGCAAGGCTCTGGCTGCCATGCATGCTGGGGCGTGAACGCCAATAAAATAATTACATCTCAGTGATTAACTAAGATGGAGACAAAAGCGATGGGTGCTCAGCCGAATAAAAAAATCTGGCACATGTCCATGCCCGTAGGATCCGGGATGTTTTCCCGTAGCTTTTCTTTCTTCAATCCGAACGCGCGTCACCATGGTCTTTCTGCATTTTCTACTCCCTCCGTTTCAAAATATAAGATGTTGTAGCTTTGTGAAGCAAATGTATCTAGACTTGTTTTAGTGTCTAGATTCATTCCAAACATGAGTGAACCTACATACTAAAACAAGTCTAGATACATTCTCTTCACAAACCTAAAACATCTTATATTTTGAAACGGAAGGATCCTAAGTTTTGCGCTTGTATTTTTTTCCCATTCCCGTATTTCCCATTCAATTTTTTCCCATAGCATATTAAATAAGTATAATGGGCATTAAAATACGTATGCATAGAAAAGATAGCTATACTCCCTTTTCGAAGACCTGTGAGACTATGTACTGGAAGTTTTGCAAGAACGACCGGTCGTAGCATGTGCCGTCTTCTCGGAAAAGCTGATTTTTTTTTCATTATGGCTATTGGGAAGGGGCTCCTATTTTCGCTAAGTGCGCCTGAAGCGTTCCCCTTATGGGTCCTGCGGAGTGCGGTCTAATAACATGTACATTCTTTTCTAATTTATTTTTCTTAAAATTTTCTGCTTTTATAGTAATATAAAAGTTGAATCATCAATAAAGTTTAAAGATGAAAAATGTTTAAATACAAAATTGTTGTAATTAAAAATTGTTTGAGAGGGAGAATTGTTCAAATTCGAAAATTATTCAAAATTTAAAGTATTCAAATTTGAAATTGTTCAGATTTTAAAATGTATAGATTTAAAATTTGTTCAAATTTCAAGAAAACATTAAAAATGTGAAAACAGGAAAAATCCCCAAACATGAATGCCAAACAAAAAAAAACAAGACACACGGAGCCTAATGGGCCTGGCCCATACCATGTAAGCGCTCAGGCGTGCGCTAATAGCACATGCACTAAGCGATAAATAGAAAATGCCATTAGGGAAGTGATAGAGAGAATGACTAGAAAATGAACATTGTTGGGCCACTATTATTTGCATGGCTCCTTGGCCTGGACAAATGGTGGCCTATCATAATTTATTTTTTGGACATTCGAATTATCGCTTAAACCACCACTACCACTGACATCTCAATAGCCATATTTAGAAAAAAGATCTTTTAAGCATTATTAGTGCTTATTTATGGAGAGGACGTTGGCAGTGGACGATGTGGGAGCTGTAACGGCGGCTGGAGCATGCCCCATTGTTAAAGAGGAGGGTTCGGCGTCGAAGAGCGGAGGCGCGTGGTCGCCAGAGTAAGGAGGGAGCTATGAAAGCTCAGGAGGCACCCCCGACAAGGATATTATTGGAATGATTTGAAGTAGAGAGGTGTTTTATGTATAATTTCATTTATATATACCCCGCTTCAATTTAAATAAGGCGGGGGAGAAGATTAGTATATATAAAAATTGTCAATGGTGCTTAAAATACCGATTTTTATTTGCAAGAATCTATCTTTAGCAGCTTGCATCCTTGATGGCATTCGCGGCATATGTTGAATTTATTTCATAACACACCATCATCATATATGGTATTTTTTTCGTTTGGAAATAAGTGATTTGGATTTGTTTAGATTTATGGGAATCTATACATTTTTTTTTTCGAAACAGGCTTTCGCCCCGCTTTATAAATAAAGCAACCACCGTTCAGTCGGAACAACAACATAGCCGGCCGCAGCCAAAGGGCAAAGAAAATAAAAATAGTGCATCATTGTTGAGGCAACAACACAAAAGCGCCCAAGAGAAAAAGCAAAAAAGGGGCCCGGAGGCCAGAGCAAACGCTAGCGAACACCAGGCGACCCGAGCGGCAGCGAAGGGGGGGCGCCGAGAAGGAAAGTGATGCCGACCGCAGGGCCGAAGAGCGTCGAAGTCGGCCCGATCACGCTGGCGCACCAGAGGAGACCACTGCTGAATGAAAGCAAGAAAAGCAAAAATCGAGTCAGAAGCGCGCGTGGGATAGATCTTCTCAATCACCATCTTGTTCCGGACATTCCAGAGAGTCCAGGCAATGGCCGCAAACACAAGCCAAACGAGGCGCCGGCCGCACCCGGCCCTAGTGGCCTGGAACTGGAGAAATTCCCCCAGATCTTGAGCCTGCCAGGCGGGCCCAAGGGCCTCCCTGACAAAGTTCCAAAGAAACTGGGCGGCCGAACACGAGAAGAAGATGTGGGCGCAAGTCTCCGGTGTCCCACATAGGGGGCACCGGCCTGTGCCGGGGCCATTGCGCTTGGCCACCTCCACACCGGACGGCAGCCTGTCACGCAACAACTGCCAAACGAAGATATGAATACTAAGAGGGAGGGGGCTTTCCAGAAGGGGGCCGTCCACCTCAGCTCCGGGCCCTAGAAGAGGGCCCGGTAAGCCGAGCCGACCGAGAACTCACCGGAGGGGAGGAGCCTCCAGGAGACCGCGTCGGGGGCGCCTGCCAGAGTAGCGGGGAGAGCAGCCATAAGCTGCCGAAATTCCGCTACCTCAAGCAAGCTGAAGGCACGGCGGAAGAGGAGGTCCCAGCGGTTCCCGCTGAATGCCTCGGCCGTGAGGGCCGACGGGGCAGCGGAGATAGCAAAGATGGCAGGAAACCGGACCCCCAACGGGATCTGGGAAAGCCAAGGGTCCAGCCAGAAGCGGCAACCCTGACCGTTCCCAACGGCGAAGTCAATGCCCAACCCAATGACATGCTTGATCTCCTGGATGGCACGCCAGAATTGGGATCCCTCTCGGCGTTCGCAAGCCAAGAGTGGACGGCCACCGAGGTACTTGGCCTTAATGAGCTGCAGCCAAAGGCCTCCCTCGTCCCGAAGAATGCGCCAGACCCATTTCAGCATAAGAGCGAGATTGAAGCGGCGAGAGTCTAGAATACCAATGCCCCCAAGGGATTTGGGGGTGCAGACGTCCGCCCATTTCACCATATGGTACTTCTGGTGGCCGTCCCTAGCTGCCCAGAAGAACCTAGACAACTCCTTGGCGAAGTCGGCATGGGTTCCCTCGGGGAGCAAGTACAGCCCCATCTGGTACATAGGTAGGCTCGAGAGACAGGAGTTGATTAGAACCGTCTTGCTACCCTTAGTCGTGAGTCGCGCTCGCCAGGGTTCCGCCCTCGAACGCACCCTCGTGAACAAGGGTGAGAGGTCCCGGATCAGCACTCGCGTCTCCCGAAGGGGCATCCCCAAATAAGAGATGGGGAAATCGGCCAGCCTGCAGTTGAGGTTGTCAGCAATGCGTTGGGGCTCCTCCTCCGAGTACCCTAGCACCACCACTTCACTCTTGTCAAAATTGATCTTTAACCCTGACATGTCTTCAAAGCAGAGGAGGAGGAATTTCAGGTTGATGATGTCCTGATCAGAACCCAGCACCATGATCATCGTGTCGTCCGCATATTGGAGGTGGGAGACGCCCCCTCCAGGAATAAGGTGCCCTACCACACCAGAGATGTGTCCAGCGGTCTTGGCTCTATCCAAGATCTCTGCCAGGGCATCAACAACAGCGTTAAACAGGAGGGGGAGATCGTGTCCCCTTGACGAACCCCGCAAGAAGGAACAAAAAAGGGGCCAATCTCGCCATTGATGTTGATTGCTGTCTGCCCGCTCATCACGAATTGCATGATCCAACAAATCATGCGGTCGTCAAAGCCCCTCCTCTCCAAAACTAACCTCAAGAAAGCCCAGTCCAGACGGTCATAGGCTTTCTGGAAGTCCAGCTTCAGGAAGACCCCTTTCTGACGTCGTGCTTTAACCTCATGAATGATCTCATGAAGTGCGAGCACATCGTCATGAATGAGGCGACCCTTAAGGAACGCAAACTGGAGGGGGTGCGTGAGTCTCTCCATGACCGGGGCAAGCGGGATGGCAGAGACTTTCGCAAAGAGCCGCTGGATGACATTAATGACCGTGATCGGGCGAAATTGGCGAATATCCGTGGCCCCCTCCACCTTGGGAATCAGAGTAATAACCCCAAAGTTCAGCCGGGACATGACTAACGTCCCGGTGAAGAATTCCTGGAACAACGGCAGGATGACCGGCTGGAGCTAGTCCCAGAAGGTCTAGAAGAAGCTCACCGGCAGCCCGTTAGGACCAGGAGCCGAGCCAGCCTTCATGGCCTTCAGGGCCTCAGCCACTTCCCCCGGGAGAAATGGACGGGTGAGGTCCGCATTCTCTGCAGGGGTGACTAAGGCCCCACCCGACCAGAAGTCGGAATCCAGGGAAAGGCCCGACGAGGGAGACGAAGAGAAGAGATCCTTGTAGAATGCGTAAATATGGGAGGACAGCGCTTAGGGGGACTCCAGAAGGGAGTCCCCCTCCCAGAGGCAGGGGATCGAGCACCTTCTCCTCCTGCCATTAGCGATGGCATGGAAGTAGGCAGTGTTCGACTCCCCCTGGACAGTCCAATTCTGGCGACTCCGTTGTCGCCAGAACGCCTCCTCTCCCTTATAAATCTCCATGATGGAGGTCTCAAGGGAGTATCTATGAGACCAGGCCTCGGCAGAGAGTCCTAAGAGATCAGCTTCCCGGTCCAAGGCCTGGATCTCTCTAAAGATGGCGTCCTTTTGAGCCCTGAGCGCAACCCCGTGTTGGCCCCCCAGCCCCTCATGAATTGGCGTGTCAATCTAACATAGTGGTGCCAGACATCCACCGCACAATAAGCACGAGGGGGGTGGCCGCCGCCGCAAGCCTTTTGGCTCGGACCGCGTCCACGAATCCCTGCTTCTGCAGCCAGAAGGACTCAAAGTGGAAGCGGTTGAGCCTAGGAGGGTGGTCCCCTCCGGAGGAGAGAAGGAGGGGCGTATGGTCAGAGCCAATCCGCGTGACAGCCTTCAACGAGCAGAGGGGAAAGGCCACCTCCTAGTCGACCGACACAAAAACCCTGTCCAGGACACATCGGACCGGATCCAGCTGCTTGTTTGTCCATGTGAATCTAGCACCCACCCGAGCAATCTCGCGGAGAGCGAGATCAGCAATACAGTCATTGAACAGTCGCATCCTAGGGAGGTCCACACTTGCCGAGCTCTTGTCGTCAGCGGAGCGGATAAGGTTGAAATCCCCAGCAATCACCACCGGTAACCCTGTCCGTTCCACTTTCGACTTGAGCTCCTGCAAGAAGACTGCGAATCTCCGATGGTTCGCAGGGCCATAGACAATAATCATCTCCCAGCGGAAGCGAGATTGTCTATGGGTGAGTGTCATGCTCACAAAGAATTCCCCACGGTCCATATCCTCAACCTCAAAGGTATCCTCCTTGACACCCAGGAGAATACCTCCAGAGTGGCCCAAGGCCGGAATCCACGACCAAGAGAATTTGCAACGTCTTAGGGCCTCCAACTCCGTGATGGAAAAATCGTGGCGAATCGTTTCCTGTAGGCCGACAATATCCGACGCTTCCAGGCGGATATATTCCTTGATCTGGCGTCGGCGGCCTTCGTGCCCGAACCCCCGGATGTTCCAGATGAACACCCGGAAGGCCCGTAGGAGGTCCATAGTGGACCTTAAGCTTGGGGGGTCCCCATAGCGGGGACAGAACGCGCACGATAGGCAGGGGAGCGGGGCGGAGCAGCTTTGGGGGTCGCCCCCCGAGACCTAACTGAGGAGTCAGATCCTGTTGGGTTTCGTAGCATGGAAAACAAAAGTTTTCTATCGCATACAAACCAACAAGCCAAGATCTATCTACTAGATTGTAGCAACGAGTCGATGGAATAACTTACCCTCGAAGATTCCAAAGTGTTTAACGAGAGCAGATTCTCGTGGGTGATGTAGTCGTACTCTTTCCGATCTCAAGATCGCGTAGACGATCCTTCCGGCGCTGCGTTCCGGCAGCGCTCCCGCAGTTGGTCACACGTTCGGTACTCGACGAAGAACTTCCTCTCCCTTGTTCCAGCAGGCAGCGGAGGTTGTAGAACTCTCCTCGTGATTCCGGCAGCACAACGGCGTGGTACCGGAAGTAGAGGGGAGATCCCGCAGGGCTTCGCCTTAAGCCGGAGCGAGTATGGTGGAGTATGAGAGAGGCTATTAGTGGTCTAGTAATTAGACACACCAATTAGAAGGCTCTAAACCAATTAGAAGGCTCTAAACCGAAGGCTAAAGCAATTAGAATCTCTAAACCGAAACGGCTCTAAACCGGAGGTAGAAGATAGGAACTTGTGTGTTCTAGGAGGGGAGCCCTGCCCCTCCTTATATAGATGGGAGGGGCCGGCGGCCAAGGGGAGGAGTCCCTCCCCAAGTCGGCCTTGGGTGGAGCGCTGGCCAAGGGGACTCCTCCCCCAAGTCGGCCTCCATCAATCCTCCTTCTCCTCTTTCCGAAAACTGGCAGTTTGACTTTTCAAACTAGCCGTTTGACTTTTCAAACTAGGATTTGAATTAACCCTTTATTTCGGACAGCGATGACACTTAGTACATGATGCAATCATACCAACTTTGATATAACACATTCATGTACCCTCCCCCCCGGAGTGCCGGACATTCCGGAACCTTCTAGAACATTCCCGATGAAAACACCGGAATCATTCCGCAACTCCAAAAACGGGACTTTCCTTATATGAATCTTATTCTCCGGACCATTACGGATCACCTCGTGATATCCCGGATCCCATCCGAGACTCCGAACAACATTCGGTCTCTTTCTCATAATACCATAACTACTCAAACAACGTTGAATCCTTAAGTGTGTCTCCCTACGGTTCGTGAATTATGCGGACATGATCGAGACACTTCTCCGAACAATAACCAATAGAGGAATCTGGAAATTCATATGGCTCCCACATATTTCTACGATTACTTTGCGATCGAATGAACCACTTACATATGATACCAATTTCCCTTTGTCTCACGATAGTTTACTTATCCGAGGTTATGATCGTCGGTATCTCTGCATACCTAGTTCAACCTCGTTACCGATAAGTACTCTTTTCTCGTTCCCGTGATATGTGATCCCTTGTGAGCCAGTCACATTCTTGCAAGCTAATTGGATGACATTCCACCGAGAGGGCCCAGAGTATATCTATCCGTCATATGGATGGACAAATCCCACTCTTGATCCATGTGTCTCAACCAATACTTTCCGAACACTCAATGCCACCTTTATAGCCACCCAGTTACGGTGTGGTGTTTGATGTCATCAAAGCATCCATCCGGTAAAGGTGATATGCATGATCTCATGGTCGAAGGAATTAGGTTACTATGTATCAGAAAGCATATAGCAATTGAACTATTGAAATGACTTGATCTTTATGCTACGCTTATCTATAGGAGTATGTCCACCATATCATTCTCCTAACGATATGATCTTGTTGTTAATAACATCTCTATGTTCATGATCAGGAAACCATGATCATATATTAACCAACAAGCTAGTTTAACAAGAGGCTTTACTAGGGACTCTTATTTTAGTTTACAAATCACACAAGTATTAATGTTTCCGGTTAATACAATTATAGCATGGTATGTAAACATTTATCATAAGTATGAAGATATGATAATAACCCACTTTATTATTGCCTCTTGGGCATATCTCCAACAGTCTCCCACTTGCACTAGAGTCAATAATCTAGTTTCAAACCTTTGTGTATTCAACACCTATGGCTTTCCGGTGTTGTATGTACACGATTGCAAGTGGTCAACTGATCTCCGGATCTGACACTTCCAAGTCCGTGTGTAATTTGCATGTCTTTGCGTCTCTACGCATCACTCATTATCTAATGAGATGGCTTCATATAAATTTGGTCCTTTGGTGTGACCTTTAGTTCTTTGGGGTTAAAACATGTTGATAATATTGTCATACAATATATCTTCATAGTATTATCCCACTGTGAACTACACCTAGTTTGATAACAAACTACTTGACACAAATGCCCTCTTTTGCTGCTGTAATAGCAGTCATATACTTAGCCTTTTGTTGTAGTATCTGTCACAATGTCTTAACTTTGGAATTCATCCAAATCCATTATGGAACTCACTTTCCATTATATTGTGCCACCCTTAGTTTAGATTGAGATAAACTTAATTTGTACTTTATGACAAAACTAGTATCAATGTAGTACTTTTACAATGAACTAACCATCTATTTGTCACTTCTACAAACAATATATTCTTAGTTCTTCCAAAAGATCATAAGAATATCTTTACTATTGTCCAATGATCATCTTATGAATCATTCTGGTATATGCTCACAATATTTAGAGCATAGGACATATCTGGATTTGTACATATCACATTATGATTGATATAAATACTTTTTGTGATTTCATACATCAAGTATCAATCTATACTTGATTATTTGTTTCACTTTACCAAATGTCAATACACTTGAATATATCATCAACATTGAACTCTTTTAATCCTTTCTGTGCGACAAGAACCTTTTCTTGTAGTTTCTATATTGAACTCATTCAATATCTCGTCTATGTACTTCTGGCACAACCATATTAGCATCTATTGATGCCAAATATTTGGGTTTTGCCTAAGTCTTTCATCAGGATGAAATTCTTAATATGTGTTAATAAAAGATACATTATTTCCAATCAACAATATGTCTTACACATAATGTATTAGAAACATGTCTTAGCGCTCCCACTTAATTTCTTGCAAATGCAAGCATCTTCATCGTCTCTAATGAACTTTTAAACTCCTTTAACAGTTTCATCATAGTGAAGATTCCAACTCCGCGATGCTCACTTTAACCATTGAAGTTTGCATATGCTTTTAGCATCCTTTGAATTAACAAAACCCTATGGACCGTGTTATGCACATGTCCTAGGTAACGATTCTATTAGAAGAACTTGTTTTGTTTATTCAACTACCATATAACAAATTATATGTAGTGGTTGCTACATTAATCCGTCTAGACTAAATATCACTATGAAAGATCAAATGTTGTCATAACAACCTTTGAACATTGTTGTGAACTCTTTCCCAATATGTCGACTACTTCATAGATGTGAAACATCCATGTCTATTTCTTTATAGATCCAAACACAACTGTAAGGTCTTACACCTTTCTCGAGGGTCCTTCAAGTTCAAAACTTGATTTCTCGTGTATGGAACTATCACGGATTTTTATGGCTTCAAGCCATTTGACGGAGTCAGGGCTCATCATCGCTTCTTTGCATGTAGTCGGATCATTATTGTCAAATAATGATTTAACTCTCAAATCTTGGTATTCGATTGTTTATCCGGCCTACTTGTTTCAATAGGAACTTAGACCTCCGTGTCCACAACCTTTGAGGCACGTGAGCCATGAGCATTATTGCTGCCTCCGGAACACTTTTCGGCGCTGCGCAACTCTGCACATATAGCTAAGGTTCTTTTAACCTTATCAAAGTTCTATTGTCCTCCCACTTAACTTTTCACGAAAAATTCCTTCTCAAAGAAACTTGACGTTCTAAGCAACAAACACTTTTGTCTCCGGTGTTTATGGAGGAATACTTAACAGTTTATACAAAGACAGGTTCATCCGACTTTGGTTGCACACATCTTTCTTATGCATAGCATACCAATGTTTTAAGAAAGGACTACTTGGGTTTTATCCCAAACCATAACTTTATATGGTGTCATTTCAACGGATTATGATGAAGCTCTTTTCAGTGGAAAAACGGTAATCTCTAAAGCTTTTAATCTATAAAATATAATGGCAGTTTTATGAATTATACCTTTGATCTTACCATGTCAAACAAGGTTTAATTACATACCTCGAACATTCCATACCCTTATGGTGTTTCGGGAAATGCAAATCCACGGAACGATTCCATAAATCTTAGGTATTATGCTAAACTTTGTAACTCAAATATCTTCCTTTATGATCTTATCATAAACTATTTATATTCTTGTTACAATGATTTTGCACTTCATCTTGAAAGTCTTTGAACTTTTCAAATGTTTCATACTTCATCCTTATTAAGTAAATATTCATATATTCACTCAAATTTTCGGAGAAAGCATATGAAGTTGAAATCCATCGCTTTTGACTACACATGATGGACTTTGTACAACAATATGTACAATTTCCAATAAGCTAGTCTTTCGTTCCCTTTTTGCCTATGAACGAAATTTTAATTATCTCTTAGGAAAGTTTCACAAGCGTCATGTGATCAAAATCAAAAGACTCCAAAATTCCATCCACATGGAGTTTCTTCATGTTTTCTTTCCAATATAATTTAAACGGCGATGTCACTTCCTAAGTGATCTTTCAATCAATTTATCTTTCGATATCTTTAGCACTAGTTTTATGGATGCGATTTCTCCAACAAGATTTGTGAATCATCCATCTTTTATGGATTACGGCAATTATTTGAACAACCCTTTTGTTCTCATAATACCTGATAAAACAAATCTTGAAGGCAAGCTTTGATGTTTAACGAGCAACACAATAACCCTTTATTTGTTCTCGATGAACATCATTCACATATTCTTTTGCTAGTTACTTTAGGCCATTGTAGTTCATGAATTGTGTTGTTTCGTATGACGATTCACACCAACAAATTCAGTATCAAATACTTAATAACCACATTGTTTAATAAGCAAAGAATATAGCCATAACATGTATATCATCTATATACTTAAACTGAACAATTCTAGTCTTTTCTTTTCTGCCATATATTTATGAGATTCTCTTTCAGTATTTCCTTTTCTGTTTGAAAGAATCTATCAACATCAATAGTGGAGTCATACATATGACACATAATCCAAAGCGTGTATAATTAAATACCAATGTCTTTGGATTTGCACTTTGAAGTAGATCACCATCATCAAATGTTTGGTGTTCTTCCAAATTCCTTTCTTTAGTAATCTCTTGGTGTAGTAAGTATTTTACCTACATCAAATATTCACCCTTATCATGGAATTATCCATGATCAAGCTACTTTTAGCTTATAAAGATGAATCGTGAGTATAATGTTGCTATCCAAAACCTTTTGGTGGATTAGGACAACTAGTGTCTCCAACCTTTTGCAAATTCTCATCAAATATGAGAACATGACTTTTGCCATATTATACTCTATCATGTTGTATCCAAAACTTCGTTTCAGATATCACAATATCTTCCACACATCATGGTTTCTGAAACAACTCTTTCAGATCCTTAGATAACCTTGATATTAGGAGAATCCTTTGAATATCAAGAATCATGGAGACAAACATGATACTTATATACTAACATTGGAATTGTTACTCTTGATTTTAATACCAATTATTAAACTTCATAGAGTAACCAGAATTTACTGAAAGTTTGCAATAGGACTTTTAAACTTTAGATTAACACTTCAAAACAATACGATACCAGTTCGTAAAGTAACTAACCAGAATTCTATAGTTCTATCATCTCAATTATAACTAAGCGCAAGGTGGTAAACGGATGCCAATGACTACAACAACTATGCAAATTCACTTTGATTTAGTTTATGATAAATTGAGTTCTAATTAATAATTAAATTAATCTAGGTGAACTCCCACTCAAAACAATATCCCTCACATTGTTTTAGTGATCACACGAACCAAATCCACCACATCAAAACCGATCATCACGAGAGTTGATATAGCTTCAATGGCGAACAATCAACATGTTCATCATATCTACTATATGACTCATGCTCTACCTTTCGGTAATCCGTGTTCCTGAGGCCATGTCTGTACATGCTAGGCTCGTCAAGATCAAACCTTAGTTTCCGCATGAGCAAATCTGGCTTGCTCACGTTGTATACACTTGTAGAATCTAACACACCCGATCATCACGTGGTGCTTCGAAACAACAAGCTTTAGCAACGGTGCTAACTAAGGGTGAACACTCTATGACTTGAAATTCATGTGTATGAGGGATCATCTTATAATGCTACCGTCGTCTACTAAGCAATACAAGATGCATAAAGGATTAACATCACATGCAATTCATAATATGTGATATGATATGGCCTTTCTTCTTTGTGCTTCCGATCTCCATCTTCAAGCACGAGCATGATCTCCATCATCACCGACATTGCATCAAGGTCAATGATGCTTCTCCATGATTGTCGTCCACTGGCTTCAACTATTACAACTACTTTGAATAGACACGCGGGTCTTAACAGAAATTAAAGACAACCATATGGCTCCTGCCGGTTGCCAACTTACAATAAGGAACATTGCATACATCAAATATAATCACAATCATGGCCATATCACATCACTGCACACCCCTGCAAAACAAAGTTAGACGCCTCTACTTTCTTTGCATATTTTACATGGTTTGGGGCTTTCTATAAGTGTCGTTCTAACTTACGAACATGAACCACAACATTGATACTAGTATTGTTAATCACCCGTTGTAAATTGGATCTTAACTATGCTAGGAGAAACAGGCACCCGCAAAGCCACTTATGCAATACAAGTTGCATGTCAAGCGTGGAACAAGTCTCATGAACGATGTCATGTAAGTTAGCCCGGGCCGCTTCATCCCAACATACCGCAAGATGCAAAGTACACAAGAAGCAATCGATAATAAAAGCATCAACGCCCACAATGAACATTGTGTTCTACTCGTGCAACAGATCTACATATAGACACGGCTCTGATACCACTGTTGGGTTTCGTAGCATGGAAAACAAAAGTTTTCTATCGCATACAAACCAACAAGCCAAGATCTATCTACTAGATTGTAGCAACGAGTCGATGGAATAACTTACCCTCGAAGATTCCAAAGTGTTTAACGAGAGCAGATTCTCGTGGGTGATGTAGTCGTACTCTTTCCGATCTCAAGATCGCGTAGACGATCCTTCCGGCGCTGCGTTCCGGCAGCGCTCCCGCAGTCGGTCACACGTTCGGTACTCGACGAAGATCTTCCTCTCCCTTGTTCCAGCAGGCAGCGGAGGTTGTAGCACTCTCCTCGTGATTCCGGCAGCACAACGGCGTGGTACCGGAAGTAGAGGGGAGATCCCGCAGGGCTTCGCCTTAAGCCGGAGCGAGTATGGTGGAGTATGAGAGAGGCTATTAGTGGTATAGTAATTAGACACACCAATTAGAAGGCTCTAAACCAATTAGAAGGCTCTAAACCGAAGGCTAAAGCAATTAGAATCTCTAAACCGAAACGGCTCTAAACCGGAGGTAGAAGATAGGAACTTGTGTGTTCTAGGAGGGGAGCCCTGCCCCTCCTTATATAGATGGGAGGGGCCGGAGGCCAAGGGGAGGAGTCCCTCCCCAAGTCGGCCTTGGGTGGAGCGCTGGCCAAGGGGACTCCTCCCCCAAGTCGGCCTCCATCAATCCTCCTTCTCCTCTTTCCGAAAACTGGCAGTTTGACTTTTCAAACTAGCCGTTTGACTTTTCAAACTAGGATTTGAATTAACCCTTTATTTCGGACAGCGATGACACTTAGTACATGATGCAATCATACCAACTTTGATATAACACATTCATGTACCCTCCCCCCCGGAGTGCCGGACATTCCGGAACCTTCTAGAACATTCCCGATGAAAACACCGGAATCATTCCGCAACTCCAAAACGGGACTTTCCTTATATGAATCTTATTCTCCGGACCATTACGGATCACCTCGTGATATCCCGGATCCCATCCGAGACTCCGAACAACATTCGGTCTCTTTCTCATAATACCATAACTACTCAAACAACGTCGAATCCTTAAGTGTGTCTCCCTACGGTTCGTGAATTATGCGTACATGATCGAGACACGTCTCTGAACAATAACCAATAGAGGAATCTGGAAATTCATATGGCTCCCACATATTTCTACGATTACTTTGCGATCGAATGAACCACTTACATATGATACCAATTTCCCTTTGTCTCACGATAGTTTACTTATCCGAGGTTATGATCGTCGGTATCTCTGCATACCTAGTTCAACCTCGTTACCGATAAGTACTCTTTTCTCGTTCCCGTGATATGTGATCCCTTGTGAGCCAGTCACATGCTTGCAAGCTAATTGGATGACATTCCACCGAGAGGGCCCAGAGTATATCTATCCGTCATATGGATGGACAAATCCCACTCTTGATCCATGTGTCTCAACCAATACTTTCCGAACACTCAATGCCACCTTTATAGCCACCCAGTTACGGTGTGGTGTTTGATGTCGTCAAAGCATCCATCCGGTAAAGGTGATATGCATGATCTCATGGTCGAAGGAATTAGGTTACTATGTATCAGAAAGCATATAGCAATTGAACTATTGAAATGACTTGATCTTTATGCTACGCTTATCTATAGGAGTATGTCCACCATATCATTCTCCTAACGATATGATCTTGTTGTTAATAACATCTCTATGTTCATGATCAGGAAACCATGATCATATATTAACCAACAAGCTAGTTTAACAAGAGGCTTTACTAGGGACTCTTATTTTAGTTTACAAATCACACAAGTATTAATGTTTCCGGTTAATACAATTATAGCATGGTATGTAAACATTTATCATAAGTATGAAGATATGATAATAACCCACTTTATTATTGCCTCTTGGGCATATCTCCAACAGATCCCAGAGGTACCGCCCGCCCACCAGGCACCGGAGGGGGGTCCTCACCGGGGCCGGGTCCCGCTGACCTAGCCTCAGTAAGGATCTGAGCGCGATCCCGCTCCCGGGTGTCACGCGCCCGGGCCTCAGCGATCGCACCCGCATACCCCTCCCGTGCCTGAATGGTCGCAAGCTGCTCAAGGCGCAGCCCCTTCTCGCCGCGAAAGAGAATCCCACAATCCTCCGCAACCTCTCCCAGGTGGGCGAGGGAGACCTCTGAGAGAACACAGAAAGAAGAACCAGGGATATCGGACGGACCGGGGTCAGAAGGGACAGAAGAGGAATGAGTGGAGGAAGTACCTGAGAGCTCATCCCTGGCCACGACACGACGAGCGGCCCGCTCTGCCACCGTGGGCTCCGGCCTAGACATGCCAGTCCTGGCCTCAGCCAGCCGGGAACTATGGTGGGAAAGCGGAGGGGGCGGTGGGCGGGGGCCCCTGGATCGACGGAGCTTGGAGGAGGCGGCCGGGGAGTCGGAGTCAGAGGTAGCACCCACCACGGTCGTCGGATCAGGAGTGTCGGGGGCGAGGGAGTAACACACCACCCCCGGTGAATGCGGGGAGGTAGGGGCACAGACGACCAGCCCCACGCTCCCCGAGGTCTCAGAGGTGGGAGACAGAGAGGGAGGGACCAGAGGCGGCGCCAGCACCAGAGAGAGGTTGGAGCCATACTGGGCAATGTCGATCCCGAGCGGCGCCGGGGGGTCAGGACGGGGGCTGTAGGGTTTCGTAGCATGGAAAACAAAAAATTTCTACCGCATACAAACAAGCAAGCCAAGATCTATCTACTAGATTGTAGCAACGAGTCGATAGAATAACTCACCCTCGAAGATTCCAAAGTGTTTAATGAGAGCGGATTCTCGTGGGTGATGTAGTCGTACTCTTCCCGATCTCAAGATCGCGTAGACGATCCTTCCGGCGCTGCGTTCCGGCAGAGCTCCCGCAGTCGGTCACACGTTCGGTACTCGACGAAGACCTTCCTCTCCCTTGTTCCAGCAGGCAGCGGAGGTTGTAGCACTCTCCTCGTGATTCCGGCAGCACAACAGCGTGGTACCGGAAGTAGAGGGGAGATTTCGCAGGGCTTCGCCTTAAGCTGGAGCGAGTATGGTGGAGTATGAGAGAGTTCCTCGACGATCTAGGGTTTAGACACGCCGAGGAGGAAGCTTGGCCGGCGGCTAGGGTTGCTAGGCGGCGGCGACAGCAGGTGGCGGCGCCGGCGGCTTGGGGTTTGGAGGCGGGGATCTTGTGTGTCTAGGAGGGGAGCCCTGCCCCTCCTTATATAGGTGGAGGGGCCGGCCGGCCAAGGGGAGGGGAGTCCCTCCCCAACTCGTCTTGGAGGTGGGCCGGCGGTGGAGGAGGGACTCCTCCCCAACTCGGTTTCCTCCTCTTTCTCCACTTCCCAAAAATAGCCGTTTGACTTTCAAACTAGGCGTTTGACTTTTCAAACTAGGATTTGATTAATCCCTCTATTTTGTTCAGCGATGACACCGAGTACATATTGCAATCATACCAACTTGATATAACACATTCATGTACCCTTCCCCTCCGGAGTGCTGGACATTCCGGAACCTTCTAGAACATTCCCAATGAAAACACCGGAACCATTCTCCAACTCCGAAACGGGACTTTCCTTATATGAATCTTATTCTCCGGACCATTCCGGATTTCCTCGTGATATCCCGAATCCCATTCGAGACTCCGAACAACATTCGGACTCTTTCTCATCATTCCATAACTACTCAAACAACATCGAATCCTTAAGTGTGTCTCCCTACGGTTCGTGAATTATGCGGACATGATCGAGACACTTCTCCGAACAATAACCAATAGAGGAATCTGGAAATTCATATGGCTCCCACATATTTCTACGATTACTTTGCGATCGAATGAACCACTTACATACGATATCAATTTCCCTTTGTCTCACGATAGTTTACTTATCCAAGGTTATGATCATCGGTATCTCTGCATACCTAGTTCAACCTCGTTACTGATAAGTACTCTTTTCTCGTTCCCGTGATATGTGATACCTTGTGAACCAGTCACATGCTTGCAAGCTAATTGGATGACATTTCACCGTGAGGGCCCAGAGTATATCTATCCGTCATATGGATGGACAAATCCCACTCTTGATCCATGTGTTTCAACCAATACTTTCCGAACACTCAATGCCACCTTTATAGCCACCCAGTTACGGTGTGGTGTTTGATGTCATCAAAGCATCCATCCGGTAAAGGTGATATGCATGATCTCATGGTCGAAGGAATTAGATTACTATGTATCAGAAAGCATATAGCAATTGAACTATTAAAATGACTTGATCTTTATGCTACGCTAATCTATAGGAGTATGTCCACCATATCATTCTCCTAACGATATGATCTTGTTGTTAATAACATCTCAATGTTCATGATAGGGAAACCACAATCATCTATTAACCAACAAGCTAGTATTATATAGAGGCTTTACTAGGGACTCTTATTTTAGTCTACAAATCACACAAGTCTTAATGTTTCCTTGTTAATACTATTATAGCATGAATGTAAACATTTATCATAAACACAAAGATATAATAATAACTATATTTATTATTGCCTCTAGGGCATATCTCCAACAGGGGCAGCGAGGGAGGTCCACCGGGGCCACCTTGGCCGGAGCACTCAGCGACAGATGACGACGATCCTGGATGAGGGGGCCACCCTCTAGGCCGTCGAACACTAGGGAGCGAGCCACAGGGCCCCCGGAGGTCCCACCCTGCAGGGGTGGCGGAGGAGGCGGGGAGGCATCGGTGGCCAGCGGCGAATCCGGATCCATCCCGGTGTTGCTGTCGTCCGAGCCCCGTGTCTCAGGGTCCCTGCCACCGTCGCCCTCGTCAGCTGGGGACCCCGGGGGAGGGGGACTCGGCACAGAGGTGCCCCCTCGTCCAGCTCCACCAACAGGTCCCGACCCACCCGGTCGAAGAAGACCCGCGGAAGGGAGACCGGGAAGACCGAGGGGTCAGGGCAAAGCAGCCGCAGACGGACCGGGGCGAGGCCGGAGAGAGAGCCCACATCCACCTCGGTGAACTTGCCCACCGTCTGAGCCACGAGGGCCACCACAGCAGGGGTCCTGGCCTCAGACGGAAGGCCACGGAGACGTACCCACACCTCCGAGAGCGTGGCCACCGTCTCCGGAGTGGCCGACGAGGGCTGGATGGAGACCTGCAGCTGGTGGAGAGGGAGGGTGAAGGAGGTGCCACACGCGCACGGCGAACTTAGACTCGGAGACGCGACGAACCGGCCATTCGTGGCCGGGGAGGACCGCCCGCAGCTCCTCCTGGATGAGGCCCTCCGTGACCTCAACCGATATCATAGGGTCCTGCGCCGGGACGACCTTCACCATGGCCAAGGTCTCAGGGACGGTCATGGGGACGCCCCCCATGTCGATGAAGTAGAATCCACCGTCGACGCCATGGCCATAGTACTCCAGGGTTTCCTGGCGACGGGCGGGGATGCCCGCAAGGGCCAAGGGGGCCCCGGGGCGGGCACCCAGGAGGCCAGGAGCAGGGTCTACCGTGGGGGGCGCGGCCGGGGTCTTACGCTTCTTATTGCTCTTGCGTTTCTTCTTCTTGGGGGCCTCGGGATCGTCGATCTCGCCGGTCTGCCGCTGACCCGCAGTCGGCGCCACAGTCGGAGACGGAGGTGGGAGGTCCCTATCCGCGCGCCAAGATGGAGCATCCGCCCGACTGATGGCGTTGCGGGAGGGAGGCAGCACATCCCTGGACCGCATGGCGAGCAGAGCCTCCTCGCGGAGTCGGGCCTCCCGCGCCGACTCCGGGGCAGGTGGAGGCGACCGTGGTGGGTCCTCCAGGCGGCGACGCGCGCGGGGCAGAGAGCGGGACCCATGCCGCTGAACATGGGCCCGAGACGGAGGCGGGGAGCGACGGGACGGGGGAGGAGAACGGCGGCCCTGGGGCGGGGACCGTCTCACAGGAGGGCGGTAGGCCGAGGCCTGGCCCCGCGCCGGGGGCGCCGCGCTGGCTCTCTGGCAGGCGCCGACCGCGGGGAGGAGGGGAGGCGACGACGGGGAGAGTCGCCGCGGGGGGAGGCGAGGGGCTCCGGGGGCGGCGAGGTGCCATGAGGACCTCAAGGAAGGAGCGGGACGACGGCGTGGACGGGAACAGGCTAGGCGGGGGGACGCACGCGTCGAGGGCGAGAACGACGGGAGTGCGGCGGGGGAGATGGACACGTCGGGAGTGGGGTCAGCCTCTAGGGCACGACCCACACAAGGGACAGGGGTCGCGGACCGGGGCCCGGTGGGCCTGGCCACGAGGGCCGACACGGATCGAGCCTGCCAGGGAGGGGTTGACCCGGCCAGATTACCGCTGGGCCGAGGCCCACGAGTCATCCGGGGGAGGCCCCCACCTACGGCCCAATCCGCGCCCGAGGCAGCCCGCCTGGGACCTCTCCCCACCCCACCCACTCCCTGCTGCGGCGCCGCCGGGGTCCGCCGCGGCTGGGACATCCCCCTCCGGCGAGGCCGCGTGGAGGCAGCCCGCGCCAGCAGGAGGAAGTCCGCCAGGGAGGGACGCAGGAGAGAGGAGGGGCACCTCGGGGTCGGCACCCCGCGCTCCCTGTCGGAGCACTCGCCGGCGGCGCGCACCCCAAATAGGGTCACCCCCTGTCCTGCCTCATCCTCGACGTCGCCGCAGGCTTGGCCCTGAAGGTCTGCCAGCGCCGCCACCACCGTCGGGTCCAATGGCCGGGGGAGGGGGGGGGGGACGGGGGCCCTCATGGGAGGAGGGGACACCGGGCGTCGCACCGCCGGCGGAGGCGAGGGGACCCGGCAACCGACCTGCACCGCGTGGGCGGGGAAGGCAAGGGAGGCCCCCTGCCGGATGAACTCGGCGCGGCGGCGGTCCCGTGCGTCGATGACCACACCGGCCTTGGAGAGGAGAACGAGGCGGCCCTCCGTCGGCCGGAGCACAACCGTCGCCTCAGACCAGCCGGGGCGGCATCCCACGAAGATGGAGGCCGACGAGGCGCGCCACCGCAGCGGGGTGGGCTCAAGGGAAGAGGGCCACGGCATGGCGGCGAGGGCGGCGGCGCGCCGGCCGGGGCGGCGCCGCGCGGCGTAGGTTCAAAATTCAAATCGCTAGAGCGTGTCCGGAATCTATACACTCAAACGTGTCTAGACTACACGGGTGAATCTAGACAAATGTAAATCACTTATTACCGGATGGAAGGAGTACAACTTAACACACAGCTAGTCACTGCTACTAGCACAATTATTAAGTTTTAACAGGTGACATAAACAGGCAGGATACCAGGCTGCAGCTCGACGCCTCGACCACTCCTCCTTTCAAGACTCCTTGCCGACCCTACCAATGGAAGGTCTCTGTGGGGAGATGCATGGAGCCATATACGAGTGTAGGAGTAGGGAGTATGAGCTAGGTTAATTATTTCTGTTGGAGCTGCTTGACGAGTCCGAGGTTGATGATGCCCCACGCTGAGCGCGGCCACTCCTTGTCCATGGCCTTGTCCCTCATCACCCTCCCCCACGACACCCACCCTTCCCACGACATCCTCTTGTCCCAGCTGCTCCCCCACTGGAGCACCAGCCTCAGCCCCTCCTCCGCCGCTCTCACCGCCTCGTCCCACCTCCCGCCACAGTTCAGCAGCACCTGCGCCAGCACCAGCCACGGCTCCCCCACGAACGGGTTCTTCTCGATGCTCCTCCACAGCAGCGACTCTATTTCCGTCCAGTCGCCGCCTTTCACGTCGCTGCAGATCGCCTCCCAGTACAGGTCCCTCGCCGCGATCTGGTCGTCGGGGTCCAGAACCTTGCTGCACCGGTCGAATACCGGAGGGATCGAGAGCTCCAACCCCATATCATCGTTGTCTTCCTTGTCGACGGTGTCTTCTTCCATGCGGCGGAGGCGCTCGTCGATGGCGATGAGGCGGTAGATGGCGGTGAGCCTGGACATGGCGCACATCCACAGCCCCGGCTTGCCGGTGCCTGGCCAGAGCGCGGCCCAGTTGTCGCCCGTGAACTCCAGGCGCCCGTCCTCGTTGCCGAATAGCTTGTCCTGGTAGTCCGTGTACTGGTCGCTGAAGTCGGCGACGGTCATCAGCACGAACACCGCCAGCACCCTCCGCGACAGCGCTACCGGCTCCCCTGTCCGGATGTGCGGCGCGACCACGCCCTCCTCCGGCACCACCGACCGCAGCTTCGCCCTCCACGCCTCCGACCTCGCGCACTCGCCACCGGAAGCCTTGACGAGGGAGGCCTCGGCGGCGGCGAGGTGGTCCCTGAGCTCGGCGTCGGTGTAGCGGAGGTGCAGGTCCTCGTGCATGAGCGCGTGGCGCGGGACGACGCAGAAGAGGTGCACGAGCCGCTCGGCGTCTGCGCCGATGATGGCGCGGACGCGGGCGCGGCTGACGTCGGGCTGGAAGATGGCGAGGTTGACGTAGGAGTTGGAGTAGGAGGAGTGGTAGAGGCCGCAGCGGGAGACGGCGTCCGGCGCGCCCCACAGGCGGAGGATGCGGTAGACGTCCACGAGGTGGTCCAGGAAGGTGCCGTGCTTGTGGTAGCACTCGCCGGCTCCCGCGGAGACGAGGACGGACACGAGCGAGGGGAGCTCCGGGTCGACGGCGGCGAGGTCGCCGCGGAGGAAGGGCCGCGCGGCGGCGAGGAGGGACGGGAGGGCGTCGTGAGATGAGGCCGTGCCGTTGGTGCTGCCGTTGCCGATGACGTTGCTGTTCTTGGTGGCCATGATCGATTTAGGTGCCAATATAATGCTTGGTGTGCCTTTCCTTTTCACTTGTGTGGAGTGTGGACTCAGTTCTGATTTCTGGGGTGTATTTATCAACTGGCGGTCACCGTGGGAATGTTTGTTGAATCAATGTTTACTGCTGAGTTCTGATTCTTTACTGCTGTGAAATTGAAATGTTTGTTGGATCAATGTTTGTTGCAATTCACGTACTACGTACGATTTTACTCCAAGGACGTTTTACGTTTTCTAGCTAGTTTATTGCGTCACGTTTCAGAATGACAATGTGTAGAGTACGAGCAGGATAGAACAATACTATATTATACTGTGTAGTCAATGCGTACAAAAGCTTATCCATACTCATACCCGTTGGTATAAAACTTTACCCATACTCGGCGGGTACCCGAACCCGACGGGTATATCCAATAGTACATAAGTTATTCAAAATTTTACTTTTATCAATAAATATTTAAATAAAATACAATAATATCTCTACTTACTAATAGTAGACGAGTATATGAAAGTATCAAATTGAAGTTTAGAAGTCACAATCTCATACTCATTTCTAGTCTTTTCGGTCGTATAGGTTAAATTTCTACATGTGAGTTTGACATGTCAGTTTAAATGGTCAGGGTATAAAGTATACCCATAGATACAACTCTATACCCATGCCCATACGACTTAACATATAAAATATAGATATTAACCATGAGTATAACAATTTGCTCATACCCGCGAATACCTTACCCATGGATAAAATTGTTATCCTTGGTCACGGTGGGCTAGGCCAGCTGGCCAGCTGGTGTTCCATGGGATGGGAATGGCTCCAAGTTAGGGTGTGTTCGGTTCTGGAATTCGGTGGAACGGAACCGGCCCGTTCCGCGTCTAGCGTCCGTTCGTGCGTTCGGTTGGAAGAAAGGAACGGAACCAGGTAGTTCCTCGGAATGGAATATTCCTCTAATATGCGGAACGAGGTCGTCCGACCGAATCGGCCGGACCGCGCGGAACGGCTCGCTAATTCGTGAACTAATCCAGCTAAGATGATTAGTTACTGAATCAACGGGGATTTTTGGCTGTGATGATGATCAGCTGAGATGATTAGCGACAAAATTTTGTAAAAACACGCTGTCTTCTAATTTGAGTATATTTTGCAAAGATTTTGAAAAAAAGATTTCTATGATTTGGTACTTTTAGCAAAGTTGTTTAAGACAAAAATAAATATTTACTACCGTTAATTACAATTGTTAAATTTAAGCTTAAATTATTAGAATTTTAAGCATCATTATAGCTATTCCGTTCCGGTCCCAATTCTTCCAACCGAACACAATATGGGACAATTCCGTTCCTCGTTCTTTTCCGAACCGAACACAGGGTCGGAACCGTCCCATGCTCTCGGAACGGACTCACTTCGTTCCGTTCCCTCTCGTTCTAGAACCGAACACACCCTTAGCTTTGCAGCGCTTCGTTGGAGCCTAGCTAGGTAGCTGGTGTTTTCACGAGAGATCTCTGACGTGCACCGATCAGGTGATGAGGTACGCGTGCATTCATGATGCGTCCATTTCAGACGAGATGTGATCAATTTTTGCTTTGTCAGCTTTGTGACCACTATTCCAACTCTTGTAGGCGGTCTGTCTGATGTGATCGATCACGCGAGTACTTTTTCTTTCTTGGAGCTTGTTTTTTGCGGGTTACTTACTTGTCACACGTTAAACGGAATTTGATTTATACCATGGAGGTTTCAGTGGTGAAATTTTGGGTCATGCACCGCACCCTTCTTCTGATTAATATACCACGGAGATCCGCCCACTCTGATCTTCTAGACTAATCGTAGTGAACTGAATCTTGATTTCACGGGTGAAATTACTGTCTTGTGTCTTGCATATTTTTTTTTCCCGAGCGATGCAGGAGAACCGCATGTGTGATACTAAGAAAAACATGAAGGCCAAAATACAACAGACCAGTACATGACCAATCACTACCGGATTTTTTTTGCTAAGTGCCAAGTGTAAATTTGCCAGAACTCAAGCAAACATAAGGTTTGTCGAGTCCTCGGCGAAATAATACACCCGCAAAACTTAGAAAAACACTTTGACACAGATATACAATTGGTAAATTTCTAAAATACACACGCCAAAACCCGACACTATGGCAAACCTTAAGGACGGCCTCCGCATTTAACGGAGCCGTGACAGCACGGAGTCTTTACCTAGCGTCCCGTAACGGACATTCAGCAAAGAAGTCCAACCACTTTACGCTGCCAGAAAAAAAGAAGATTCACGCCTAACTATTACGGGACACTCGGCAAACATTTCCCACCACCTTACCTTGGAAAAAAAAGATTCCACCTAACCTATTTGCCGAGTGTTTTTGCTAGACACTTGGCAAAGACCCTGTATTGTCGGCGCCTTCCAACAAGTGGGTTGGCGACCGTATACACCGGTCAAACATGCCATTCCTCTCTGCCAATTATTTCCCTCTATTTATTTGCTGCTATTTTTGTCGTATCCATGGGAACCAGGGTACCCGTGGTCTGCTAAGCGCGGTCCAGGAGCTCCGAGTGCCACTTAGGTCATCCTGTGTCCTGCACGGAAGAAGACCCCGATATCCGTCTCGTGGCCTAGGCTACGGAAGGATACGGAAGCAGTGACATATCCTTCCCGTGGGACAAGGCATATGCCCTCGAGGCGTGAGCTGGCCGGCCTAGCACGGCCCAAAAAGTAAGCAGTCAACAAAGGGGCCACTACTGATCGAAGCTCTTGTGTAGTAGGCCCCAGGTTGAGAGGTGCCACCTCATCTATCTGAGTAGAAATAACTAAAAGACAAGACACGGGATGATTCTGCATGGAAGGATAAAGCAAAGAAATAGGGAAATACATGACCCGGGATGGAGGCGATTGGCTATCACCCTGACCTGTTAGTAGCCATGACAGAGCCCACTCAGAGAGAGCTCGGTGTGGCTCAGTATAGGCTATCCGTGGCAAATGTCGTGACCCCTTAATGATATAAAAGGAGGACCAGGTCCCTGGATAAAGAAAGAGAGAAAAACGAGGCGGATCGCGTGGATGAAAGGCCGAGAATGGGAACGACACAGAAGAAGGAAGGAAGAAGAGAGGGACAAACACAAGAGAGTAGGTAGAAGAGGGTGACCATGGCCACTAATAGAGGTCCCCTCCACGTCCTAGAGAGGAAGATGAAGATCCACCGTGTACTCGTTATTACTCCACTTGAGCAATACCACCAGACATGAAGGATGTAGGGTTGTTAGCCTCAGGTCGGCTTGAATCTAGGTAAAACCCGTGGGGCTTTTAACTTACTTTTAACTTTTTGGACATTCTGTCTTTGGTAAGGCCGTTTTCGCAAAGCGTCTCGGAAGACAGTCACTTTAATTACATACTCCTCTATGTTTGACTTAACTTAGGCCAAGTTTTATGCTCTTTATGGCATAATAAGATGACCTGGTTAACTAAATCAACGAAATAACAGTTGTGGACCATCCTAGGTTGTATGAATTACCCTACGGGTTTTCAACTTACTACTGGCATTCTCTCTGAATTTTCAAAGCTTGAGTACCATTTTATATTCCAATACTTCTCCTATGTACCTATTCATGATGCTTCCATGAACCTGGTATGACTACTTCATCAATTCCTTAGCAACATCACCTACTTTGAATGAACTTAAGTTCATCACTTATTGTTTCTCCATACATCTTCTATACTAATTTTCCTTCTTATTGTTAATAATAATTGTCTGAACTTGATCAATCCTTCAAATTTTGTTGATACTCTTTATACTTGGCTTCATTCTTCATGTAAGTCTTCATCTTGGTATTTCGAACTCGTCACTCCCTTACACGAATTCCCTTTTCTACCTAGGTCTATAGTATCAAGTAGTAACTGGATGTTGCAACATGCATTTGCACACCAAGTCAAACTTCATGTATAGATCTAGTCAATCAAAAAGATCCAAGAAAAAACCAATACATCCAAATGTGGTACATATAACACACAATATTCTAAGACCGTAAAAAAGTTATTGAGTATAGCATCTCTAGAATTCAGGCTTAGTTGTGTAAGATATGAAACCTCCTATTATAGTTTTACATCGTGATACTTAGCACATGTGGTCAAACTATTCTTTGCCTCAACATGTACCCAAATTGTTCTTTTGCAAGTGAATAATTTGGAGCAAAGTGGCCTCAAAATGGTTACACCATCTTATCATTATCCTTTTGGAATGACTAATTAAAACCAACCTTTCATTATTTAGTAAACTAACCTCATATGATCTCTATAGATGACTAATAAGTTTCTATTTAACACCTGAAATTAAAGATTATCGGAAATTTATGACACCTATGACTTCTATCATAGTTCTACCATGTTATTTTCTTACTTCTACTTCAAGATGATTTACTAAGTACTTGTCATATTTACACTTATATTATGGTTTCGGAGCTAATCTCACCATGAACTTGTTATGTTTCACCTATGCATCATTATTTAAGAGTCAATCACACCATGATGACTTTACATCTCATTGATTCTTAACATAATTTCACTCCTTCACGTAGAATTCTCAAGTGAATCCCACATGATTTACTACCCACCACATCTATACATCCTCTATCGTTCTTCATTATATTATCTACCTAACATGGATTCCATGGATAGGCTACATGTAACATCCCAAAAATATTAATCAAGGTTATCAACTTCTAATCACCCTAATTTAGGGTTAACAAAAACTTTTGTTAATTAAATCAATATGAATGCATGTGTGTATGTGATGAATGCTTGTATGGACTTGTGTGATTGTTATGAATGGCAAGGATTGGTTTAAAGATGAAAAAACATCATCTAAATTATTTCCAAGCAGAATCAAATCAAATGAAATTAAAAAAAAACATATAAGCAAATGGTTATTTTTGCCAATCTTGTTCACTATACCACTTTGAGTGTTTCTAGTCCAAGATTTCTAACAGAAACAAATCCAAATCTTTTCACCCCTTGCTAGACCAAGTAAAAGTGAACCCAAGCCCACCTTGCAAACACATAGAAACATTTTGCAAATCTATGCCAAGGACAATTCAAAACTGAATCTAGTTCATATGGTAAGATCACCATTTCTCAAAACCCAACCAAACCAGTTCACCTTGACAAATCCAAACAACCAGAGACTACCTAGTATGTGCCCAGTAAACTCACCAAGTTTCACCCAAAAATTCAAATATGAATTTCTTTTGGTCATTTCATCAAACACCTAGAGACACAAATCAAACTTGTCCAAACTTCACTGTTTTGAGCAGTGATCACCCAAACCTTGTCCCTCATTGATCATCCTTGTCTCCCCCAGTGACAACCAGTGCATTAAACCAGCCTAGAACCCCATTTCCACCATGCCGTGCATGCCCAAGCCACCCCTTGCCAGCCGACCATGGCAAGCTAGCCAGAGCCATCGCTGCGCCTAGCCACCACGTCTAGGAGGCATGCCACTGTCCAGCCCTTGAGCCTTGCCAAGACGTGGACCACCGAGAACACGTCGCACCTAGTTCATCCCTACCATGTCCAGAGCACGCCAGAGCGCTGTAGCCGACCGCCTCGCACAGACCGCGCCTCGCTCTCGCCGCTCGTGCCTGCGATCACCACCATCCCAGGAGACCACCAGACATGCTCGTTCGCCGCCACGTGACCAGGAGTGCCTGTGCGTCGTCAAAAACGTCGTCGGTTCCGCTCAGAGCACCAGCGTGTTCCGACCAAACCACATCGCCCTTTCCGCGCCATCAAGCCGTTGAGCATCGCCAGGAGACCGCACACCATCCTATTCCCCGCGCCATGCCCGTAGCTCGCTGTAACACAGACCCCGACGAGCTCTTCACATGCCGCTTGACCTCTCTCGCTCGCCTATAAAAGGAGGCCTCCCCAGCTCGATTTCTTCACACCAGTTCACTCGCCACCTCTCGCTGATCCTTCCCACTTCTTCCGGGAGCAAGGCGAGCTCTCTCTCACCAGAATTTGGCCGGAGCCTACCGCTGCTAGAGAAGAAGGGCCCCGTCGATTGCGGCCACCCCAGGAGACACCGCCGGTACCAGGAGAACCGTCGTCGACAACCTCGTTCGCCCCCATCGCCGACCCTCGCCTGAGCCCCGGTGAGCCACCCTAGACCCCCACTGGCCATGCTAGGGTTAGTCCCCTTCGTGTTCTGTTCAGACGAGGACGTCGGTCGTGAGCCGTTGATCCTTGATCTAATCCTACGGTCGTAATCGCCCATACCCCTTTGCCACGAGTGGGGACACCACTTAACCCACCCGCGCGCGCTGTGCGTAATGGGCCGGCCCAGTAACTCTCCGACGCAACCCAGTTAGTTTAAATTTAGATTTTTCATTTTAGTTTCAAACCTAGTTATGTCTGTTGATTCAAAAATCAATTCAGAGAGTTTTACCGAAGCAAATAGCAGGAAACCAATTTTGTTAGAAATATATGGAAATTCTTAATCCAAGCTCGTTGGATTCAAACCATTTGGAATTATAGATCACCTATAGTAAAAATAACAAGGTAGAGACTTTTCCGCATTCAAACATTTTTCGAAAATCAACCATAAATAATTTTGAGTTCATTCCAACTCTCAAAAATGACATTTGACAAGACCTTTCTGAATATATAAAAATATCTCGGTTTACTTGCAGTGATAATGGACAAGTAATAAAATAATGCCCCATAGGAATTTCTAGGCACTTTAATTAATTAAAATAATAAGGTTAAACCTTATTAAATTGTGACACCACTTTAAATCACATTCCCAAGTATTGAAATATGTGGTGATGACATGTATCAATATGATCCCATATTTTAATTAGAGAATATTAAATCTTAAGTAGTTTTTCAATGAGTAGAAATTACTTTCCTAAAATAAAATGAATAATAGTAAGTCTTTAATTCTTGTGATGATAGTGATGACGCTAGATCATCTAGTGTAAACCTTTGTGTGCCAAATAGAAATAGTTAAGTATTATTTGGTGATTGTGTACTTCGTATTTATTTATAGACGCTAGTACCGACCAAGGATACGAAGAGGAAGGAGACTACTACGAGGAAGAACCAGAGGAGAACTTCAACCACTGCACTGCACAAGGCAAGCTAAGCTAAAACCATGCAAGTTAATACTTGCAAGCCCCACAATACAATTAACCTATGCAATGCATTAGGCATGCTTTGGTTATATCCCTTGATTATACCAAATCCCAGTTTTACTTGCAAGATTTATTCTTTTATTTCTTTATCAAAGCTCTTTATGACTTTTACTTAGTGACTTGTGAATCTTGGAATATTTTTTAGGTAGCATAAAGAGCATAAAACTTGGCCTAAGTTAGATAAAACTAGATGTCATACTAAGGCATGAGATTAGACTTAGATGAGTCACACCGATTATCACCCCTCATTAGTGATTACCCCCAACTTTAGTGGCTAGTGCTAAGCATAAAACTTGATCACTTTAGATGGGAACACTTGGTGAAAATGGTTATGAAAACCTTAGAATGTTGAGTCATTCTAATGAAATGTTTTGACATGTGTTATTAAACACCAGATGATTTTGATGATAAAAATGTTGAGGCATGAGCTTTAGCCCTTTATAAAACTGATGGTTGAGTTCGGATGCGATAACATTCCAATTTTACCGTACAACCACAATACCCGAATTTGGGTAGGGCTTGACTGGAAATTTATATATCTTAGTATGGGTTCCCTTGCAGCCGAGGTTTGAGCTGAGGCTACCTCGTGATGATTGTCCACCTATGCAGTTCCCAAGATGACAGATGGTCATGGTAGGGAGGCTAAACTCATAAGAGATGTGTCTATACTAGGGTGTGTAATTGAAAGGTTAGGATTCATTATCCGCGTACTGAGTATGGTGAATCAGGATTGTTCCTGATGGATGTATCGAATGTTGTGGTGAAAGTGTAACACCTCTGTAGAGTGTCAAACTATTCGAATAGCCGCGTCCGCGGTTATGGACAGTTGGAGTGGCCATACTATTTTGTCCTCAGATGTTTTCAAAATGACTTGTGAAATGAATTATGACTTTGACTTGACCACAACAGGGTTGTGATATGAAACTTAAGTTCCCACTTAGGTGTTGTGGAACATTAAACTAGTTTTCTTTACTTCTAAACTCAGATAGAGATAAATCTGGCTTTTTGCAAAACAACCTAGAGCTTAGTATTCCTACTAGAACCACTTTACTTGTCAGTGATAGTTTGCGAGTACTTAAAGAGTACTTATGGCTTTGTCCCTAGCTATTCCTATGGCCAGACTATGAGGAGGATTACCAGGATGATTAACAATAGGAAGTCTATGACAACTAGGATCATCTCCCATCGTCAGCATTGCCCGTGACCCTGAAGATGGAGCTTCGCCCACGCTACCATTATTATATTATTCCGCTGTGTTGATTGTATTAAGGCTGGATCATGAGATCCTTTATTTGTAAGACCTTTATTATGGTTTGTAATGGATGATGTACTATGGTACCAATCAGTTATGTCCCGCAAAAATTGTAATCCTGGGATTGCGATGTATGGCATAAGATGCATTTGGGATTAAAAATCCGGATGTTGACAAGTTGGTATCAGAGCCATCCTGACCATACGATACCCTAGTTAGAATGGATGCTTGAATCAAAAACTTAGTTTCAAAACAAAAGAAGTGAGTATTTATGAAAACCTTGTCATTCTTATCACTTAGATTCTTTCATGAAAATCCATGTCCCTCAAAAATTCTTGCAAACTTATATAAAATTTGACACACTTGATCACTCTACTAACTTACTCATCCTATATTCTTATAGATGGACGTGAAGTATAACAAGTTATATCAGTTGGGCAATGGAGGAGAGCTCATCTTTGAGCGTGATTTGGACCAACTCTCGGAACTTCTGGAGCGCCCGCACCCTGATACGTCGGAAACGTATCTATAATTTTTGATGATCCATGCTTGTTTAGTATCTACTTTGCTTTACTTGTCTACACTTTGAGGTTCTTTTTACATGTTTTCTGGTACTAACCTATTAACAAGTTGACACAGTGCCAGTTGCCTATTTTCTACTGTTTTTTGTTTCATAAAAGTTAGTAATGAAATATTCTCGGAATTGGATGGGACAAACGCCAAACTCAATTACTTTACATGGGAAACAAGAATTCTAGAGGGGAGCCGGGAGGCGAACCAGAGGGGCCACCCCCCAGGTGCGGCCAAAGGTAGGCCCGCTCCTGGCTAGGGTGTGGGGCCCCTGGCTACCGCCTCGGCCTTCCCCTTCGCCTATAAGAAGCCCCCGATGCAGAAATCATAAGCACCCGATCATATCTCCACAAAACCGTCTGTAGCCGCCGCCACCATCGTCCCTAGATCGAGGGGGATCTGAAGTTCTTCCCGGCACCCTGCCAGAGGGGAGATCATCCCGGAGGATTTCTCTCCGGTATGATGCGTGAGTAGTTCCACCTTGGACTATGGGTCCATGTAGTAGCTAGATGGTTGTATCTCCTCCTTTGTGTTTTCATGTATAGATCTTTTGAGCTCCGTTCATGATCAAGATCTAATCTATTTTAAATCATGCATGTTGTGTTTGCGGGGATCCGATGGATATTGATATTATTATGTTGTTTTGATTAATGGTTGTCTTTATGATTCTATCATGTCTGTGTTGTTTGTGATCTTGCATGCTCTCCGTTGTTAGTAGCTATCTTGGCCAAGTAGTTGCTAGTGACTCCAAGAGGGGGTATTTATGCTCGATAGTGGGTTCATGCCTCTAGTTTCCAAGGGAAGTGACAATAATATCTTCGGTTGTATATGTGTTGTTGCTACTAGGGAGAAAACAATGGTCTCTTGTTCATGGAACATGTGGACTGTTTACCTTACACACTTTGCTTAAAGAAGTTGTCTGTTGCTTGCAACTTAATAATGGAGGGGTTTGGATGATAACCTGAAGGTGGACTTCTAGTCATAGATGTAGTTGGATGGCGGTCTATGTATCTTGTTCTATTGCCCAATCAAATCTCATAGGATCTTTCTGACTAGTAATTGCATTGTTATGCCTTGCTCAGTTCCTGTCAATTGCCCTGCTGTAATTTGTTTACCCTTCATGCCATGTTGTTTATCTAAGGAGAGCACCTCTAGTGAACTATGGACCCCGGTCCAATCTTTACCATTGATACATCTTCCACTGTTACCTGTTTACTTGCTGCAAACCATTAGCTTTCACACCATACGTTTAATCCTTTGTTATAGCAAACCGGTGAGCTTGACAACCTCACTGATTCGTTGGGGCAAAGTCTTGAGTTTGTGTTGTGCAGGTCTCCGTGTTGCTTGCAACACCTGTGTGACGTTTCTTTCCTCCTACTGGTTCGATAACCTCGGTTTCTTACTGAGGGAAACTTGCTGTTGTGCTTCTTCATACCTTGCTCTTGGGGTTTCCAACGAAGCGTCCCACGACAAGTGCGGGGCGCCATCAAGCTATTTTCTGGCGCCTTTGGCGGAGAGGCTAAGGACGTCTTCACTAGGGGAGTCCTTCACTTGCTTTCTATTTACTTTGTTTTTAGTTTGCTTTCTTTCTTTTGCTTGGTTTTGTTTGCCTCTTTCCAAAAAACCTAAAAAAATTAGTCTAGTTCGATTTGCTTTCTTTATTCAAAAACACAAAAAATTAGTTCCTACTCTAGTTGCCACCTTGCTCTAGATCACCATGTTGCTCCCCAAGTTCGCCCTGAAATATCTTGCAATAGGTAGTGGCTCCATAATTGGGAAAGATAATATTGAAGAATTCTTTAATTATGTTAGCAAGCATGAGGATATTGAGGATAAATCTATAGCAGAGCTTGCTCCTAATTATGAAATTGCTTCAGCATCTTTAGTTCATATGTTGGAGGCTAGGTTTGTTAGCCTTAATCCCTTCATACAATACTTGTTCCTAAAACTAAAAGAAGAAAAGAATGCTGAAAAGAGAGAATTCATCCTTTAAACTTTATCAAAAGAATTTCATGATGTTGCTAGGGAAGCCAAAAAGGTCTTTGAACGTTTCAATATGCTAGGCTCAAGTGTAGATGTTGTGGGCGTGTCTGATAAAACTAAGCCTAGAGAAGAATTTAAGATACTCATACCCTTTAAGCTTGTTGGAATGCATGAAGCATTTGAAAAGAATTTTGATTGGATTGCTCCTAAAAATCTTTTTGATGAAAGTAGTAGACCAAAGAGAGATGAGAAGGGATCCTCAAAATCCATTTGGATTAGATACCTTTCATAGTTGAAGACTTTGCAAGTATTGATATTAATGCTTCTTCATTTCAAAATACTTGATTCTTCTTGCTTCTTGCGCCTAACTTAAAGGCGTCAAAGAAAAGTACTTGTTGGGAGATAACCCAAGAGTTTCCTTGAGTCTTGGAAGTTATTACTTTAGAAATGACCTCTACTTATCCTTTTTGTTTGCTTTTTGTGCCAAGAATAACCTCTAATGAGAGGGAAGTAAGATTTGGGAAGTTGCTGTCCCGAAACAGATTTCTGTCCTCCACCAAAAAAATTCATGAGGAGTCTCTGTAACTCGGATTGAGCTCAATATTTAAGAATAAATCCCCCAGTATGTTAGATAACTTTCGTTAGTTCAACACTTTTTTATTTGAGTAACATAAGATGTTCGAAAAAATCGGTTTCTACCTGCTGGTATGTTTTGATAGATTTCTGCCATTATTTGCATTTGCTTCTTATTGATTCGTTTTTGAGTTCTCTTTAGGTAAATTGAGCTTTTTGATGGAGTTGATACTGTATATTGTATTTTTAGTGAAATCCTTGTTGTTTCAAAGCTTTGCCAGTGGTCTAATATCTTTTTAATAAGCTAATGTTGCTAATGAAGATTGTTTGAAGTTTTGTATGAAGGAAAACTTTCAGGTGTAGAGAGAGAATGATGTAATGAGATGAAGAATGGACAAAATCTCAAGCTTGGGGATGCCACCATGGTGTCACCGCAAGAAATATCCAAGAGGTACAAGCGTCAAAGCTTGGGGATGCCCAAGACATCCCCTTCTTCATCAATAAAAATCTCAGGCCTGTCTAGACACTTCGTTTTTATTATTTCATGCATAGTTGTGTTGTTTTTGGAGCATCTTAGTTTTCGTTTGCTTTGAGTTGTTTAGTTTGCTTGAATAAAGTAGTTTGTACCCCCGTTCTCGTTGTGTTGTTTTGCAAATAAGTTTGCTTGGTGTTGGAAAGGAGTAGTAAGTTCTTGCTTGAAGTGCAAGAGGAGCTTGCATTGACTGTGACTTAGAATTTAGCATGACATGATAGGTGTTGTTTTAGCATTATTATTAGTGATTATTGTTGTATCATGTCTTGTTCCAAACAATTGGGATTTCTTAGTGTGCCTTGAAGAAATTATGCATTGTTTTAGCATGCAAAAGCATAGTATTGTGGTATTCTCCTTCGATGCTTTGCTTGGGCTAACTTGGCACATGCTTACACCATGTTATGACTATGAAAAGTCACCATTAGCCTCTATGATCATTTAGTCCTTGACTTGTAGTACCACTCTATGCTTTGATTAGTAATGCTCTGTTGCTCTGCATGATTATGGCCATTATGCTCTCTTAGTTGGTTGCTCCCAGTCTTTTGCTAGCTTACACTTGTATGAGTAAGTACTACTCATGCTTCCAACTCCCAGGAAACCAAGTTGTTTCAAAGTGTCCACTATAAACTCCTATGCATGGTGTGTTACACCATTCCAAGTATATTCTTGTTTTCAGCTACCTTCCAATTAAAAACTATTTTTTTATGTGAAAACTTAGTGATTAAAGCCCTCACGAACTTGATGGCAGACTTTATATTCTTTGACCCTAATAAACTTGAACCATTGTGACAACTTTGTTGTATATGCTTGCACTTATAAGTTGGAATTAGCAGAACCGTGTTGTCACGGGGAATGTTTTCAACATTGCACTTGTACTTAGTACTTAGTTGATATCATGATATTTTGTCTATGGATGTCACCGGTGTGAAATAAAGAGGGAACTTGTAAGTCCATGGAGTTTGTATTCTGTGTTAGAGAAATTCCTAGGCCGCTAGCCTAAGCCATGCCTAATCATGGTGGAAACTTGCAGCATCACCATAGTGAGCTATCTATGAAGCATCCTCAATAAAAAGCTATGCATATTGTAAATAAAAAGATTGCTGAGATGCTCATTGTCTGCTTGCCTTGTCATTTTGGTTATGGAAAAGCTCCTGTACCATGTTCAAGGGGTACCCCGTTGGCGGTTCTCAATGATATGCAAATACTTACAATGCCAAGGACTTGCCTGGGCCCAAAGTTGAGTATGCATGAGGTGTGGCCCTTGTATTCAAGGGACTTGAGACTGCCAACTTATACTTCGTCAAGCATATACTCCATCTTTGCCACTTTAACTTTAACCACTTCAAGATGCTTATGGTAGGGGAAATGAGGGCTAAAAGCTAACAAGTACCATAATTTTTGGAAGCTCTTTTTGAAACTTGTAATCCCTGCTTCCTTTACAAAAAGGCTTTTCTTCCACCATTATTGAGTCTCCACCTTCTACCTTTAGGCACCATTAAGAGAGCATAGTTGTCATGTTGTGTGCAGTGTTCCAAAGTTTATTAATTGATGTATATTGTGATATTACTTGTTCTTGTGCTACTTGTTTCTAGTCATCCTTGTGAACTTTGAAGGTGTCCTATGCATCTATATTGCTACTCTATGAGGGACAAGCTGATTGCCACTATGCTATGTTTTCTGTATGTGAAACAAACAAACGTTTTTCAGTGCATGTTATTCATGATATTTGTTTGTAGCCTTTCATGTTGCATGCATAGTTACTATGTCCTATTGTTAGAACTCCATTCTTTCATGCACATGTTTAGAGTTCTTTGATCCCAGCTTTCAATGCTTGCAAATGGTTGGATCTTTATTGTGAGGGTGCATGTCACCTCAAAAATTATTCTGTTTATCACTTACCTACACGAGGACGAGCAGGAGTTAAGCTTGGGGATGTTGATACGTCGGAAACGTATCTATAATTTTTGATGCTCCATGCTTGTTTAGTATGTACTTTGCTTTACTTATCTACACTTGGAGGTGCTTTTTACATGTTTTCTGGTACTAACCTATTAACAAGTTGCCACAGTTCCAGTTGCCTGTTTTCTGCTGTTTTTGGTTTCAGAAAAGTTAGTAAAGAAATATTCTCGGAATTGGACGGGACAAACGCCAAAGTCAATTACTTTCCGTGGGGAACAAGAAGTCCAGAGGGGAGCCGGGGAGGCAAACCAGAGGGGCCACACCCCCAGGCCCGGCCACAGGTGGGCCCGCGCCTGGCTAGGGTATGGGGCCCCTAGCCACCGCCTAGGCCTCCCCTTTCGCCTATAAGAAGCCCCCGATGCAGAAACCCTAAGAACCCGATCAAATCTCCACGAAACTGTCTATAGCCGCCGCCACCATCGTCCCTAGATCAGGGGGGTCTGAAGTTCTTCCCGGCACCCTGCCGGAGGGGAGATCATCCTGGAGGACTTCTCTCCGGTATGATGTGTGAGTAGTTCCACCTTGGACTATGGGTCCATGTAGTAGCTAGATGGTTGTATCTCCTCCTTTGTGCTTTCATGTATAGATCTTGTGAGCTCCGTTCATGATCAAGCTAATCTATTTGTTATCATGCATGTTGTGTTTGCGGTGATCCGATGGATATTGAGATTATTATGTTGGTTTGATTAATGGTTTTGTCTTTATGATTCTATCATGTCTGTGTTTATTTGTGATCTTGCATGCTCTCCGTTGTTAGTAGATATCTTGGCCAAGTAGTTGCTAGTGACTCCAAGAGGGGGTATTTATGCTCGATAGTGGGTTCCTGCCTCTAGTTTCCAAGGGAAGTGACAATAATCTCTTCAGTTGTAGATGTGTTGTTGCTACTAGGGAGAAAACAACGGTCCCTTGTTCATGGGACATGTGGACTGCTTACCTTACACACTTTTCTTAAAGCAGTTGTATGTTGCTTGCAACTTAATACTGGAGGGGGTTCGGATGATAACCTAAAGGTGGACTTCTATTCATAGATGCAGTTGGATTGTGGTCTATGTATCTTGTTGTATTGCCCAATCAAATCTCATAGGATCTTTCTGACTAGTAATTGCATTGTTATGCCTTGCTCAGTTCCTGTAAATTGCCCCGCTGTAATTTGTTTACCCTTCATGCCATGTTGTTTATCTAAGGAGAGCACCTCTAGTGAACTATGGACCCCGGTCCAATCTTTACCATTGATACATCTTCCACTGTTACCTGTTTACTTGC
This sequence comes from Avena atlantica, assembly GCA_910589765.1. Lineage (NCBI taxonomy): Eukaryota > Viridiplantae > Streptophyta > Magnoliopsida > Poales > Poaceae > Avena > Avena atlantica. Next base: position 355,254,325 of record OU342736.1, read on the forward strand.
TGCAAACCATTACCTTCCACACCAAACGTTTAATTCTTTGTTACAGCAAACCGGTGAGCTTGACAACCTCACTAATTTTTTGGGGCAAAGTCTTGAGTTTGTGTTGTGCAGGTCTCCGCGTTGCTTGCAACACCTGTGTGACGTTTCCTTCCTCCTATTGGTTCGATAACCTCAGGTTCTTACTGAGGGAAACTTGCTGATGTGCTGCTTCATACCTTGCTCTTGGGGTTTTGAACGAAGCGTCCCACGACAAGTGCGGGGCGCTAGCACACCCCGAGTTCTTCGAAGCCCAGCTCAACAATCAGCAAGGAGGATAATTGCAATGGCTGATTGTTGCAAGTCTCCGAGGGAAGATTGAAGCCCCCACCTTAGAGGGAATCTAGTTCACCTTAAGAGAGAACAACTGGCTAGACGGACTCGCCAGGGCCATACAGGAAGCTCTTGCCCGTCTGTGTGCGCAAAGCATTAATCAGATCAAGGGAACGCACTTTGAGTATTACCCAAGGCGTGATGCTATGGACAACCATTAAGGGTATAAGATCATCTGGGTAAGAAGTATCAAGTGGACCATCTCAGCTTCATGATGTATGACAGGCAGAAGGAGTTGGAAAATGCCCGCTACTACGCCAACCACAACTATGCCATCACAGTCAAGAAGGACCAGACCATCGCCATACTTGTGAAGGATCGCCAGTCACGTCGCCGTCAGCTTGACAAGAAGGGTCACATTATTTCTCACCTTCGTCACAAGGTGACAGACTCGGAGGAGACCATCCATGAGCGGGACATGCATCTTGAGGAGAGGGAGAATGTAGGGGAAGATATCCATGGAGACCCTTACTCCTACCTCAGTGATGATGATGACTTCCTAGAGGACCAAGCCATGTACTTCCACACTGATGATGATGACTCCGCCTTCATTGATGATGATGATGATGATGATGAAGCCACTGATTTAGAGGAGTAGTAGCACTTGATCACTTTAGTAGAACTCACACCTATGTTAGCGATCACTATATGTGAGTTGTATCCGGTCCCATTGTATCGTAGTTTCATAGAATGTTTCTTAAAACCATCTGTTTCCTTGTTGTGGTGTGTTTTTGTATTGTGTTCTATGAATCAATGAGAAGAAAGTTGCTAGTTGGCAAAACCTGAGTCAAACTCAAAATTTTAAAACTTTTCAAAAACAAATCCATGAACCTTAGAAATTCCCCTCTTGTCTCATGATCTATCTCAATCTTTAGATGCCTCGCGGAGGAAGCAGCTCATCTCAGGACCCAATACTGCAAATCTTGCAAATGTTGGTTTCGGACCGCGAAGCTGAAAGAGCCGAACATCAAGCCAACTTAGCCACCCTTCAACACATAGCTCAGATGACCCAGAACAATCAAGGCCATGGAAACCAGGACAACCATGGATCCAAGCTCAAGAACTTTCAGAATACCATTCCACCCATTTTTAGTAAGTCTGAAGAGCCATTAGATGCTGATGATTGGCTACAGACTATGGAGAACAACTTAAAAGTTGTAGGAGTGGAGGCCAATGAGAAAGTGTTGTTTGCCACCCACTATCTGGTAGGAGATACAAGAGCTTGGTGGAACAACGTTTGCGCCATGAATGGAGGACAGCTGATGACTTGGGATGAATTCAAACTCAAGTTTAGCAGAACCCATGTGCCACCGGGTTTAATCAAGAGGATGAGAGATGAATTCAGAGAATTTAAGCAAGGGAGGATGATAGTAGTTGAGTACCGTGACAAATTTCTGTCATTAGCTAGGTATGCACCAGATGAGATTGACACTGAAGCCAAGAAGAAGGAGAGATTCTTGAATGGTATGCATGATGAGATGCAGACAATGTTAGTCAATATTCTGTTTGCTGACATTGAAGCCTTAGTGGATCCTGCCATTCAGATGGAAGGCAAGATCAACCAAGCCAATCAGAATCACAAGCGTAGAATGATGCATCAACCATGAACCCACCATACCCCGAAGTATCGCCCCAACCCGTCTACAGGATTTGCCCCAAGAAACACTAGACCCCCGATGAACCGTCCAAACTATCCCAAATGTGGAGGAGGAAACCCAAGGCCCGGAGGAAACCACAACAACAACAACCCCGACAACTCCAACAACTTTAACCGTGCACCGCCCAAGTTCAACAACAACAATGTCGCCAACAACACCAATACTGCCCCAAGGACTGGAAGCAATGTTGTGCCTGTTGCAGGAAAGGACAAGTCTCAAGTGACTTGTTATGAATGTGGAAGCAAGGTTCACTATTCCAATGAGTGCCCCAAGAAGCTTGCAGCAGCCACCATTTTGAATGCCCCAGCTCAGCAGCATCGCCGTGTTCAGCCTGGAAGGAGATTTGCCCCAGGGAATTCTCTCAACCGCAACGACCGTCTGTTTCACATGAATGTTGAAGAATCCCAAGAAGTGCCAGATGTCGTACTGGGTATGTTTTCTGTTAACTCAGTACTTGCAAGAGTGTTGTTTGATTCTGGAGCATCGCACTCGTTTGTTACAGAAGAATTTGCATGCACTAGTAAGATTCAACCAACAAAATTGAAGCATGTTATGATAGTTCAAATACCTGGTTCAACCACCAAAGCTAGACAAATTTGCAAGGCCGTACCCATCAGAATCCATGGCATAGATTTTTATGATAATCTAATAGTACTTGGAACTAAAGGTTTGGAAGTAGTACTAGGAGTGGATTGGATGTCGGAACATAAAGGATTAATCGACTGTGCCAAGAAAGCCATAACCATGACTAGTACATCCGGAATATCAGTAGAGCATGTATCTGAAACCTTGCCCCATCAATTCAAGTGCAACAAGAGTCTAGCCCAACCAACCATTGACCAATTCAGAGTAGTCTGTGAATACCACGACGTATTCCCAGATGTTTTGCCCGGTATGCCCCCAGACCAGGATATCGAGTTTATCATTGAACTAATCCTTGGAACCAGACCTATAGCTCAGAGACCTTATAGTATGAACCCATCTGAATTAGTGGAGCTGACGAAGCAATTGGATGCTATGTTGGAGATAGGACTGATTCAACCAAGTGCGTCGCCATGGAGATCACCTGTCTTGTTTGTGGATAAGGAAGATGGAGGTAACCGTTTGTGTACGGATTATCGAAAGCTGAATGATGTTACCATTAAGAATAAGTACCCACTACCGAAGATAGAGGATTTGTTTGACCAGTTGAACGGTGCCAAAGTGTTTTCTAAGATTGATCTTAGAACTGGTTATCATCAGCTCAAGATTCACGCAGATGATATTCCAAAGACTGCCTTCACCACCAGATATGGATTGTATGAGTACACTGTCATGCATTTTGGATTAACCAGTGCCCCCGCTTAACCTCATGAATAAGATTTTTATGGACTTCCTGGATAAGTTTATCGTTGTTTTCATTGATGACATTCTGATCTATTCCAAATTAGAAGAAGAACATGAGCTACACCCGAGGACCATCCTTGGAACCCTTAGGGAGCATCAGTTGTATGCCAAGTTTATCAAATGTGAATTCTGGTTACAAGAAGTAGGATTCCTCGGACATATTGTGTCGGCTGGAGGAATTGCTGTTGACCCCGCCAAGGTTAAGGATGTTGAAGAATGGCAAGCCCCAACCACTCAAACCTAAGTTTGTGCATTTCTCAGATTAGCAGGATATTACCGCAAGTTCGTAGAAGGATTTTCGAGCATCGCAAGACCCATGACCCAATTGTTGAATAAAGATAAGAAGTTTGAATGGACGGACAAATGTGAAGCAAGTTTTCAAGAGCTTAAGAAGAGATTGATCTCAGCCCCAATATTGATCATGCTGGATATCATGAAGCCTTTTGATGTGTTTTGTGACGCATCCAAGATCGGTCTCGGATGTGTGTTGATGCAAGAAGGCAAAGTCATATCGTACCTATACAGACAACTAAAGCAACATGAGCAGAATTACCCTACCCATGACCTTGAAGTAGCAGCCGTAGTTTTAGCCTTGAAGAAATGGCGACATTACCTCATGGGAAACCTTTGTGAAATTTATTCAGATCACAAGAGTTTGAAGTATATTTTCACCCAGAAGGAGCTGAATATGATGCAAAGGAGATGGATAGAGCTAATCAAGGACTATGATCTAGACATTCACTATCACCCCGGTAAAGCCAATGTGGTAGCAGATGCTCTTAGCAGATTGCCGTGTCTCTTGAACTCCATGATTCTGAAGGAGTAACCAAGTTTGCACAAGGAGTTGGAAGATTTCCGAGTGTAATTAGTTAGTGAAGGATTTTTGGCTAGCATAGAACTTCAACCCACTTTGATCAGTCGGATCAAGGAGGCTCAGAAAGGAAATGCTAGTATCGACGGAATCAAACATCGTATCGGTACGGGAAAGGTACCCAGATTCACCGAAGATGAAGAAGGAGTTTTGTGGTACAAAGGACGTATCTGTGTACCAGAAGATTCAGAGTTGAACCAAGCTATTTTGAAAGAATCCCATGACACTCTTTATTCTATCCACCCCGGAGGAACGAAGATGTATCAGGATTTGAAGGAACAATTTTGGTGGCATAAGATGAAGAGAGAAATCAGAAGCTACATAGCCAAGTGTGATATATGTCAGAGAGAAGGCAGGACATCAGAGACCCGCAGGACTGTTGCAACCATTGCAGATTCCGGAATAGAAATGGGATTCAGTTGGAATGGATTTTATCACCGGTTTGCCTACATCTAGTAGGGGAAATGACTCTATTTGGGTCATAGTAGATAGACTGTCCAAAGTTGCCCATTCCTTACCTGTTAAGACCATCTATCAGAGTTCGAAGCTAGCAGAGTTGTACATTGCTAGAATAGTCAGTTTGCATTGACTCCCCAAGAACATCATGTCGGATCGAGGAACCCAGTTTACCTCGAGGTTTTGGAAGAAAGTCCAAGAAGTACTAGGAACAAGAATGGATTTCAGCACAGCTTATCACCCTCAGACTGATGGACAAACAGAGCGAGTAAATCAAATACTCAAAGATATGTTAAGAGCGTGTGTGTTGGAGTATGGGTCAAAATGGGAATACTGTCTGCCTTTCGCAGAATTTTCATACAACAACAGTTACCAAGCCAGTTTGCAAAATGACCCCATTTGAATTCATGTATGGAAGGAAGTGTCGTACCCCTTTGAATTGGTCGGAAGTAGGAGAGAGTCAGATTTTCGGACCCGACATCCTATGAGAAGTCGAAGAGAAAGTTCACAAGATACATGAGCACTCAAGACCGCCCAATCCAGACAGAAGAGTTATGCCGACAAGAGATGTCGAGGCCTATCCTTCAACATCGGAGATTTTGTGTATCTCAAAGTATCACCTTTGAAAGGAATGTAACGTTTCCAACTCAAAGGAAAGTTAGCCCCCAAATATATTGGACCCTTCAAGATTTTGAATCGTCGAGGAGAAGTATCGTATCAACTGGAACTGCCGGAAGAGATGTCAGCCATGCATAATGTGTTTCATATCTCATTACTTCGCAAATGTCTAGAAGTCCCGGAGAAGACCGAAGTTTTCAAGAATATTGATCACAGAACCATAGAGATCAATGATGACCTAACCTATCCCGAAGTAATCATCCGTATTTTGGAAGAATCTTTTAGAACCACCAAGACCCGAAGTATCAAGTTTCTCAAGATCTATTGGAGTAACCAGACTGAAGAAGAAGCTACCTCAGAGCGAGAAGACTACATTAGGACGGAGTTTCCAGACCTCTTTAAATCCTAGTTTTATTTTTTTCTCAAATCTCGGGACGAGATTTTGTTTAAGGAGGGAAGGTTTGTAACATCCCCAAAAAATTAATCAAGGTTATCAAGTTCTAATCACCCTAATTTAGGGTTAACAAAAACTTTTGTTAATTAAATCAATATGAATGCATGTGTGTATGTGATGAATGCTTGTATGGACTTGTGTGATTGTTATGAATGGCAAGGATTGGTTTAAAGATGAAAAAACATCATCTAAATTATTTCCAAGCAGAATAAAATCAAATGAAATTCAAAAAAAACCATATAAGCAAATGGTTATTTTTGCCAATCTTGTTCACTATACCACTTTGAGTGTTTCTAGTCCAAGATTTCTAACAGAAACAAATCCAAATCTTTTCACCCCTTGCTAGACCAAGTAAAAGTGAACCCAAGCCCACCTTGCAAACCCACAGAAACATTTTGCAAATCTATGCCAAGGACAATTCAAAATTGAATCTAGTTCATATGGTAAGATCACCATTTCTCAAAACCCAACCAAACCAGTTCACCTTGACAAATCCAAACAACCAGAGACTACCTAGTATGTGCCCAGTAAACTCACCAAGTTTCACCCAAAAATTCAAATATGAATTTCTTTCAGCCATTTCATCAAACACCTCGAGACACAAATCAAACTTGGCCAAACTTCACTGTTTTGAGCAGTGATCACCCCAAACCTTGTCCCCCATTGATCATCCTTGTCTCCCCCAGTGACAACCAGTGCATTAAATCAGCCTAGAACCCTACCATTGCACCATGCCGTGCATGCCCGAGCCACCCCTTGTCAGCCGACCATGGAAAGCTAGCCAGAGCCATAGCCGCACCCATCCACCATGTCCAGGACGCACGCCACCGTCCAGTGCCACCCTCTATCTATCCCTTGAGCCTTGCCAATCCGTGGACCACTGAGAACACGCTGTGTCCAGTTCATCCTGCCATGTACAGAGCACGCCAGAGTGCCATAGCCGACCGCCTCGCTCTCGCCGCCCGTGCCTGCGATCACCACCATAGGAGACCACCAGACATGCCCGTTCGCCGCCGCGCGACCAGGAGCGCCTGCACATCGTTAAAAACATCGTCGATGCCGCTCAGAGCACCAGCATGTTCTGACCAAACCACATCGCCCCTTGCTGCGCCATCAAGCCATTGAGCACCTCCAGGAGACCGTTCATCGTCCTAGCCCCCAAGCCATGCCTGTAGCTCGCTGTAACACCGACCCCAACGGGCTCTACCCATGCCGCTTAGCCACTCTCTCTCCTATAAAAGGAGGCCTCTGTAGGGTTTCGTAGCATGGAAAACAAAATTTTTCTACCGCATACAAACAAACAAGCCAAGATCTATCTACTAGATTGTAGCAACGAGTCGATGGAATAACTCACCCTCGAAGATTCCAAAGTGTTTAACGAGAGCGGATTCTCGTGGGTGATGTAGTCGTACTCTTGCCGATCTCAAGATCACGTAGACGATCCTTCCGGCGCCGCGTTACGGCAGCGCTTCCGCAGTCGGTCACACGTTCGGTACTCGACGAAGTCCTTCCTCTCCCTTGTTCCAGCAGGCAGCGGAGGTTGTAGCACTCTCCTCGCGATTTTGGCAGCACAACGACGTGGTACCGGAAGTAAAGGGGAGACCTCGCAGGGCTTCGCCTTAAGCCGAAGCGAGTATGGTGGACTATGAGAGAGATCCTCGGCGATCTAGGGTTTAGACGCACCAAGGAGGAGGGTCTAGGGCCGGCGGCTAGGGCTTGGAGCTGCCCAAGTCGGCGGCTAGGGTTTCCCTAGGCGGCGGCAGCAGCAGGAGGTGGCGGCGCCGGCGGCTAGGAGCTAGGGTTTGCGGGGTGCGTGGTGTAGGTCTTGGAGGGGCAGCCCTGCCCCTCCTTATATAGGTGGAGGGGGCGCGCCAGGGGAGGGGAGTCCCTCCCCAACTCGGATCCCAAGTGGGCTGGCGGTGGAGGGAGGGAACTCCTCCCCAAGTAGGTTTCCTACTTCCCCTCCACCTCACAAAATAGCCGTTTGACTTTTCAAATTGGCGTTTGACTTTTCAAACTAGGATTTGATTAAACCCTTTATTTTGTTCAGCGATGACACCTAGTACATGATGCAATCATTCCAACTTGATATGACACATTCATGTACCCTTCCCCTCCGGAGTGCCGGACATTCCGGAACCTTCTAGAACATTCCCGATGAAAACACCGGAACCATTCTCCAACCCCGAAACATGACTTTCCTTATATGAATCTTATTCTCTGGACCATTCCGGATCTCCTCGTGATATCCCGGATCCCATCCGAGACTCCGAACAACATTCGTTCTCTTACTCATCATTCCATAACTACTCAAACAACGTCGAATCCTTAAGTGTGTCTCCCTACGGTTCGTGAATTATGCGGACATGATCGAGACACTTGTCCGAACAATAACCAATAGAGGAATCTGGAAATTCATATGGCTCCCACATATTTCTACGATTACTTTGCGATCGAACGAACCACTTACATACGATACCAATTTCCCTTTGTCTCACGATAGTTTACTTATCCGAGGTTATGATCGTCGGTATCTCTGCATACCTAGTTCAACCTCGTTACTGATAAGTACTCTTTTCTCGTTCCCGTGATATGTGATCCCTTGTGAGCCAGTCACATGCTTGCAAGCTAATTGGATGACATTCCACCGAGAGGGCCCAGAGTATATCTATCCGTCATATGGATGGACAAATCCCACTCTTGATCCATGTGTCTCAACCAATACTTTCCGAACACTCAATGCCACCTTTATAGCCACCCAGTTACGGTGTGGTGTTTGATGTCATAAAAGCATCCTTCCGGTGAAGGTGATATGCATGATCTCATGGTCGAAGGAATTAGGTTACTATGTATCAGAAAGCATATAGCAATTGAACTATTAAAATGACTTGATCTTTATGCTACGCTTATCTACAGGAGTATGTCCACCATATCATTCTCCTAATGATATGATCTTGTTGTTAATAACATCTCAATGTTCATGATAGGGAAACCACAATCATTTATTAACCAACAAGCTAGTATTATAAAGAGGCTTTACCAGGGACTCTATTTTAGTTTACAAATCACACAAGTATTAATGTTTCCTTGTTAATACTATTATAGCATGAATGTAAACATTTATCATAAACACAAAGATATAATAATAACTATATTTATTATTGCCTCTAGGGCATATCTCCAACAGCCTCCCCAGCTCAATTTCTTCACACCAGTTCACTCCCCACCTCTCATTGATCCTTCCCACTTATTCCTGGAGCAAGGCGAGCTCTCTCTCACCGGAATTTGGTCGGAGCCTGCCGTTGCTGGAGGAGAAGGGCGCCTTCGATTGCGGCCACCCTAAGAGACGCCGTCGGTACTAGGAGAACCGCCATCGTCGACAACCTCATTCGCCCCCATCGCCGACCCTCACCTGAGCCCCGGTGAGCCACCCTAGACCCCCAATGGCCGTTCTAGGGTTAGTCCCCGTCGTGTTCTGTTCAGACGAGGACGACGACTGTGAGCCGTTGATCCTTGATCTAATCCTACGGTCGTAATCGCCCCATACCCCTTCGCCACCCCCTATCTCACAGATGAGTGGGGACACCACTTAACCTGCCCCCGCGTGCACTGTGCGTAGTGTGCCGGCCCAGTAACTCTCCCGCGCAACTCAGTTAGTTTAAATTTAGATTTTTCATTTTAGTTTCAAACCTAGTTTTCTCTGTTGATTCAAAAATCAATTCAGAGAGTTTTACTAAACCAAATAGCATGAAACCAATTTTTTTAGAAAGATATGGAAATTCTTAATCCAAGCCCGTTGGATGCAAACCATTTGGAATTATAGATCACCTATAGTAAAAATAACAAGGCAGAGACTTTTCTGCATTCATACATTTTTCAAAAATCAACCATAAATGATTTTGAGTTGATTCCAACTCTAAAAAATCACATTTGACAAGACCTTTCTGAATATATAAAAATATCTAGGTTTACTTGTAGTGATAATGGACAAGTAATAAAAGAATACCCCATAGGCATTTCTAGTCACTTTAATTCCAGTATTGAAATATGTGGTGATGACATGTGTCAATATGAACCCATATTTTAATTAGAGAATATAAATATTAAGTAGTTTTTCAATGAGTAGAAATTACTTTTCTAAAATAAAATGAATAAGACTAAGTCTTTAATTCTTGTGATGATAGTGATGATGCTAGATCATCTAGTGTAAACCTTTGTGTGCCAAATAGAAATAGTTAAGTATTGTTTGGTGATTGTGTACTTCTTATTTATTTATAGACGCTAGTACCGACAAAGGATACGAAGAGGAAGGAGACTACTACGAGGAAGAAGTAGAGGAGAACTTCAACCACTGCACTGCACAAGGCAAGCTAAGCTAAAACCATGCAAGTTAATACTTGCAAGCCCCACAATACCAATTAACCTATGCAATGCATTAGGCATGCTTTGGTTATACCCCTTGATTATACCAAATCCCAGTTTTACTTGCAATCTTTATTCTTTTATTTCTTTATCAAATCTCTTTATGACTTTTACCTAGTGACTTGTGAATCTTGGAAGATTTTATAGGTAGCATAAAGAGCATAAAACTTGGCCTAAGTTGGATAAAACTAGATGTCATACTGAGGCATGAGATTAGACTTAGATAATTCACACCAATTATCAACCCTCATTAGTGATTACCCCCAACTTTAGTGGCTAGTGCTAAGCATAAAACTTGATCACTTTAGATGGGAACACTTAGTGAAAATGGTTATGTAAACCTTAGAATGATGAGTCATTCTAATGAAATGTTTTGACATGTGTTATTGAACACCAGATGATTTTGATGATGAAAATGTTGAGGCATGAGCCTTAGCCCTTTATAAAACTGATGGTTGAGTTCAGATGCGATACCATTCCAAGTTTACCGTACAACCACAATACCCGAATTTGGGTAGGGCTTGAATGGAAATTTATATATCTTAGTATGGGTTCCCTTGTGTCCGAGGTTTGAGCTGAGGCTACCTCGTGATGATTGTCCACCTATGTAGTTCCCAAGATGACAGATGGTCATGGTTGGGAGGCTAAACTCATAAGAGAGGTGTCTATACTAGGGTGTGTAATTGAAAGGTTAGGATTGATTATCCGTGTACTGAGTATGGTGAATCAGGATTGTTCCTGACGGATGTATCGAATGTTGTGGTGAAAGTGTACCACCTCTGTAGAGTGTCAAGCTATTCGAATATCCGCGTTCGCGGTTATGGACAGTTGGAGTGACCATACTGTCCCGTCGTCAGATGTTTTCAAAATGACTTGTGAAATGAATTATGACTTTGACTTGACCACAACAGGGTTGTGATATGAAACTTAAGTTCCCACTTAGGTGTTGTAGAACATTAAACTAGTTTTCTTTACTTCTAAACTTAGTTAGAGATAAATCTGGCTTTTTGCAAAACAACCTAGAGCTTAGTATTCCTACTTGAACCACTTTACTTGTTAGTGATAGTTTGCGAGTACTTAAAGAGTACTCATGGCTTTGTCCCTGGCTATTCCTATGGCCAGACTATGAGGAGGATTACCAGGATGATGGACAACAGGAAGTCTACGGCAACTAGGATCATCTCCCATCGTCAGCATTGCATGTGACCCTGAAGATGGAGCTTCGCCCATGCTACCGTTATTATATTATTCCGTTGCGTTGATTGTATTAAGACTGGATCATGAGATCCTTTATTTGTAAGACCTTTATTATGATTTGTAATGGATGATGAACTATGGTACCAATCTGTTATGTCTCGCAAAAATGGTAATCCTGGGATTGCGATGTATGGCATAACAGGCATCTGGGATTAAAAATTTGGGTGTTGACACTACACCATTTAAACCACTCCATAAGATATCCTACACTTATTCATAATCTACCTTGATATTTTAACTTACTCAAAACATATTAATGGTGTTTTACCTTCTTGGAACTAGCACTGTACCAAGAAAAGATGGATAACTACTCCTAAAAAAGATGAACTAACCATCTGGTGACAAAGTTATCTTCAAGTGGATACTCATCACAAGTCATAAGAATATTTGGTTTAGATAATATGGCTTCCTATTGTCACTATCCAACCTACATATCTCCTAAAAGGGTTTTAATCCTAAGGTCAAAGAATATGCTCTGATACCAGCTGCGGTGATCCAGCATACCACTACATGATGTAGTACACTATAGTCATTGACATAATACCAATCAAACACCGTTCACTAGTATTCATGCCTCATAGTGGTACAACAGAAATACATCAGGTCCAAGACATGACTATAGGCTACAAATCGACTCTAAATATTGGAGTAGTTTAATATTGAGATCCAACTATTTAAATCCTCATCACTTAAGGGTTTTAAATTATCCTTCACAATTTCCCCTGTGGTTCTCTAAGGATGATAAGTGATTTCATTCTTGAAATTATTATAAATATGAAATAAGATTAGTCTTTATCTATATACCTTTCTGTAATGATACTAAGTAGGAGCAAAATAACTTGATCTACCCAAACAACCAAGGATTACCTCTTGTTCTAAATATTTTCTTCCTTATTTAGTATGGTTGACTCCTAGAGACAAGTTACCGTGTAATGGTTGATAATGAGCATTACGTATATGATAAATGTAGTTCATTTACCATGTGGCAATTGATTAGGGTTTAGAGGAGTGATATAGACAATGATTTTGATATGGATTGATATAATCTTGATTAATAGCTTCTCAGGAATTCCTACCTGCCATACTTCATAATTCTTGATTCCTACTTAAGGAATTACTTTCCTAGATATACTACTTACTTCACATCTATCATCATACCTTAATATGGTAAACTTACTTCACATATATACCCCCACTAATATGGCAAATCCAACGAGATTGACACTAAAGCTCTACATGATCTCATCATAGGAAAAACTCCCACTTCTAGAATGCTTCTAATGAATCCAAATCCATTTGAGTACTTATTCTCATCCTTTATGAATTACTTTGTAATCCCGCTTAAAAATCTCAGAAGATTTTCATAAACTTATCATAGTTATATTGTCTTATCTCTATCTACTAACGGTGACTTCCAATCCATCAATTAGTTTCTCTTCAACTCCACCCATAATTTCCTTTGTTGCCCATCACTAATATTACTCCAATAGATGCATATATAAAATTACTACCTTACCTCAAGTGTTTACTATTCTTTAAGAGGAATACTACTACTTATATAACTCAATGTTGTTCTAGTATGGGTTTGGTCATACTATCTTATCTCTACTTACCTCCAGTAACTCATACTCCAACTTCACATTATATACCTATAATTTTTTATGACTAATCTTAAGATGATATATCTATACTAGGGTTTAATCGTGTTCTATCCACCAATGTCACTTATACATCATGTAATCAATCACTCTTAGTGACTTAATCACGATCATTATAATCTTTTGATCATTTATGGCTTAGGTTTCCAGTTGGTTAATCAAGGCTTTCATCAATACAACATTACAGTTGTATTATAATTATCTTCTTAGTATTTCCATTTGACTAAGAGATATTATTCATTGTCTATGCCTAATTGATCCAATAAGATTACTCCTTGGTAACTATATCCAAAATTCATCCTTACAGTACACTTGTTACCAACATATACCTTTATTTAACATAACTCTTCTATTCCATTCAGGAGTGAGTTAATTCCATCAATTATCATATTGATTTGATTCTCTTCAAACATTCTCATCCTATAGATGATATCTAAAACTGGCATATCTACTTATCTATTCTTACTTATTCCTTTAAAGGCTTAAGAATTGAATGCTATGATAATACAAGAGTTGATAAATCAAGAATTTATAGGTTAAGAATTGATAGATCAAGGATTGATATGGAAAGAAAGATATGTGGTGAATGGTATCGACTTGGTTTCCTTCCTACTCACATAAACCAAAGAGTTAAATGTTTAATAACTACCATGATGCTTATGGTAGGAATAGATAAGAATAATATATACCAAGATTTAGTTATTGAAATCTTAATACTTGAGTTATATTATTAACTTGGTATTCAAAGTTGTTGTTATGAATACCATGGTATGATCTCTTAAGGATTTGGTATTAATCATTAAGAAATGTGTTGTGGTTTAGTTTTATTGCATTTGATCTACCCTTAGATCAAATCATCTTTACCTAATATAAGGTTTTAGCGAAGGTCATATTGAAACTTATCGCAATTAACTTGATGATCTCATTCAGTTCCACCAAGTTAAGAGAAGCTTCAATCACTTTGACAAGTTTTGGTCAAAAGCGTGAAAATTATCCAGATTTTCTATGCATGAATGCAATGCACACATCTAAACTCATCTTATTTCTAGACTCTAATGCTGGAATGTTACAGTCTCTCCCCCTTAAAATAAACTTTGTCCCTGAAGTTCGTACTCTCTTACGTTTCAGAATGAGGAATTGACTTGAATTGTTCACGACATTTCTCAACTCCATGGTAATCTTAAATGGGAATAATTGTAGTATCCCATATCCAGGTCTTTTCCTTGAATCCTTGTCATACTTGAGAATGTCCAACACCCCAAAGTTCCTTTTACTATAATCCCTTAGGGATATGTCCTTATTATAGAATCCTTAAGTTGGAGTCTCTTCTTTGATTAATTTACCTAACTAGTTCTTCCTAATCAAACTTCTTTACTTGATCATCAACTTCCATTTTCTATATTATCTAAGTTCTAGGAAGTCCCACTAGAATAGGGTTTTAAACGCCCTTAACCAATAGTTGTGGCCAAAATACTATATTTGGGGAGCAAGGGAGTGAGTGAGAGAGAGAGAGGGAAAAGAGAGGTCCCACTTTCAGAAGGGTACAAGGGTACACAAGGCTTGGAGGAATATAGTATAGAATAAAAACATGAAAAAAATAAGTTGGTTGTTTTATGCTATATTTTTTTTAGAAAGTTTTATGCTATATTATGTTCTCCCTAGCAATGGTGTACAAAACTAGGGGTTTCGCAGCAAGCATGCACTTACCTAGTTACTGTAAAATTGGCATTGGTTCTTAAAATATCAATTTGTGTTTCTAAGCATCTATCTTTATTGGGAGTCCCTAGAGCTCAGTCGACTGCGACATAATTTAAGTCACAGTCGAATGACATAAGAGATTTCCGTTTGTTCATCTTTGAGCTTGTCAAGCCTCTTCCCGAATTGTGCCTTGTTGACTTATTGGGATTGTGGTTTTGTTGTCCAGCTTGTTGTGGCATAGCTTGTCCACGCTGCCTGGTGCCAACAAGAGATGGGCCGGCCCACCCTGTTAGTATCGTTTTATTAACGTGTGTTATAGTATTATTTGTACTAAGTATGATAGCTCTTGGACCGTTCGACTGTTTTTTTTTGCACGCTTCAGTAAGCTATATGACACGTGAATATTTTTATTTTTTATACTTGTTCTTATATTTTTATTTATTAATTTATAAATCTGAACGATTCTAAAATAATTCTTAAAGAAGTGAAACTTTTGTCATTTTTGGGAACATTTTTCTAAAATTGTGACCAAATTTATAAACTAATGAACATTTTTTTAGAAATTCATGAACAAAATTTTCAAAATCATGAACCAATTTCAGAAAGAATCATGAAGTAAATTTAAATACCATCAACCACATTTTCAAAAATCATGAACCAAATTTCCGAAATCGTGAGCAAAATTTTAAAAAGTTCAAGGACCACTTTCAAAAAAATCATGAACCAAATTTAAACCAGTCGGGGTCCCAGGAGCAGTGCTCGCCCCACGGATCGCATGCCGGAGACCACGTCAAACACCTCCGTCATGAGCGCCTCCATGTCCCCTGCCTTCTCGACATCCTGTGCCACCATCGCCAGCACATTCTTCCTTTTCTTTGGCTCACTGACTGATCACTATAGCACACGCACACACACATGCTATGCGGACTATAACATCACGAATACTTGCTTTTTGACTTGGTGAACAAACACAACAAACAATACGAGCCAAGAGAACTACTAGCAAATTTCTTGAGCAACCTCATAGTTAACAATCTTCACACTAAGATTTCTTTTCTGCCGGAACCTTCAAACCCACTTGAGGTGCCCAATCCAACACACAATAGCAAGATTCAGTCCAGGTAGCACAAAATCGGAAGAAATATCACTTTAGTATCACTGATTGGGTGTCATTCTGGCCAGAAATTGCAGCAGTAGCAAAAAATGCCCGACAACCTCCCGCTTCAACCTTGCTCCTCCACCATGGTTGAAAAAATCCAGCACCATGAAGACACCAACGAACAAGATATTCAACCACCAACTATCAGGATCATCCTGCTTTGGTATCATGTTGCAATATTTGGGGATCTAGATTTTTGTTATTAGGGATTGGAGAGCATGAATAAGAGAAGTAAAGGAAAACTCTAGGAGCTACTACACCGAATTGGAGCTCCACCGTTCTTAATTTTTTATCTTACAGTTTAGACCATATACTATTACATATTTACTACCTGATACAACTTAAGATGAAAGCAAAAAAGTTTGCAACACGTTCAGAAAAATCACTATGTTAGATGAACACATTTTGAAATGGTGATTTGATCCCCAGTCCCAAATCCAAATATATCATGATCCTACCATGGTCCCTTAAAAGTCTATATTAAGAATAGCAACCATTAATATAAGTTAAAATTTTAAAACCCATGTTGCAACTACTACGAGAAATTAAGTTGCAAGTCCAGAAGCAACTCATATATAAAAAAGAAGGTACCCGAAAAAACAGTACTCCGTTTCAACCCCATTTGCAACTCGTGAGAGAAAATGCAGTTACTAGGTTTCAAAGTCAAGTTGAAAGTACAGTTGCAACTCATAGTGAACAAGGGACCACAAAATAAAATATTTAGTTACAACCCCAATTATAACTCACGAGAGAAATCTAGTTGCAAGTATAAATGTAACTCATAGAGAAGGAAGGGAACCACGAAAACAATCCTCAGTTTCAACCCCAGTTGCAATTCATGAAAGAAATCTAGTTGCAAGTCTTGATGCAACTCATAGAAAAAGAAGGGAACCACGAAAACAATTAATCCTCGGTTTCAACCCTAGTTCCAACTCGTGACAGAAAAGCCAGTTGCAATTTTAGTTGAAACTCATATTAATGAAGAGATCACGAAAACAACCCCGAGTTGTAATCCCAGTTGCAACTAAATCGTGAACAACACAGTTGCAACTCGTGAGAGAAATCCAGTTGTGAGTCTAGATGCAACACATAGAAAAATAAGGGAACCATAAAAAAATCCTCGGTTTCAATCCCAGTTGCAACTCGTGAGAGAAAAGACAGTTGCAAGTCCAGATGCAAGTCATGGTGGAAAACAAGGGACCATGAAAATCAGGGTTTGCAACTCCCGCGAGAAATCTAGTTGCAAGTCTAGTTGGAACTCATATTAAAGAAAGGTCCATGAAAACAATCCTTGGTTGCAAGTCTAGATGCAAACTCATGGTAAAACAAAAACAATCATCGGTATTGCAACCCCATGAGAAAAGGCCAGTTGCATGTCCAGATACAACTCATAGTGAACAAGGGGCCATGAAAACAATCCCCAGTTGCAACCCTAGTTGCATCTCCTGCAAGAAATCCTAAGTTACAAGTCCAGATGCAAGTAATAGAATAAGAAGGGGCCACAAAAAAATAATCCTTGGTTTCAGTCCCTAGTTGCAACTCATGAGAGAAAAGGCATTTGCTAGTCCGGTGCAAATCATAGTAGAAAAGAAGGGATCATGAAAACTCAGGGTTTGCAAATCTCCCGTGAGAAAAGGCAATCGCCAGTACAGTTGCAACTCTTAGTAAAGAAGGGGCCATGAAAAAAAATCATCAATTACCCTAGTTGCAACTCCTGCAAGAAATCCTATTGCAAGTCCATATACAACTTATAGAAAAACAAGGACCACAAAAACAATCCTCGGTTACAAACCAAGTTGTGACTCGTGAGAGAAAAGTCAGTTGCAAGTTCAGGTGCGACTCATAGTAGAAAAGAAGTGATAATAAAAACTTAGGGTTTGCGACTCTCCCATGAGAAAGCTACTTGCAAGTTCAGTTGCAACTCGTATTAAAAGAAGGGGCCACAAAAATAATTCTAAGTTACAACTAGGGTTGCAACTCCCACGAGATAAATCCAGTTGCAAGTTCACATGCAACTCATAGGAAAAGAAGGGAACCGCGAAAATAATCCATGATTGCAATCCAAGTTGTAACTCGAGAGAGAATAGGTAGTTGCAAGTACAGATGCAACTCACGGTAGAAAAGGAAGTGACCATGAAAACTCAAGGTTTGTGACTCCCCCATGAGAAAGGCAGTTACAAGCCCAATTGCAACTCTTGCGAGATAAAGACAGTTGCAAGTCCATATGCAACTAATGGTAAAATAAATGATACCACAAAAATAATCATTAGGGTTGCAACTCCCCATGAGAAAGCCATTTGTAAGTGCAGTTGGAACTCCTAGTGAACAAAGGGTCCATGAAAACAATACTAGGTTTGAACTCTTCGTGAAAAAGTTTAAAATTACATGCAAACTATTAAAAAATTGAAACAAACTTCTATAATATGTAAAATTAGTGGTAATCAAAAAGTCTGTCTATAAAACATTATTTCCATATCTAAAAAAAGCTTGAGCGTCTTTGTACAAAGAACATGCAAAAAATAAGTGGTAGACAAAAAGTCAACTATGAAGAAATATTCATCGCTAAAAAATAAAAAAAACTACACCCGTAGATATTTTTGGATAATCTATATATAACGGCCCATTGTTTGCCACTCAACCAGCAAGTCTCCGGGTGATGGTAGCTCTTCCCTCTACCAAAGCAGCTAACAAGAGAGAGTAATAAAACATTAAGTAAAAACTAGACACAATGAAAAAAAGTCACGGGACAATACAACCTAGCACAAAAGTATACAGTCCAGAATAAAAAAAGGCCTGAGACAAAACGCGACCAACACGAGACGGTGAGACAACGCGGAACGAGCCCCACGCGCGCGACGCGAGACACAACCGCGACGATCGGGCCTGAACGTAGGTGCACAAATCTTGACAATGGACAAATCGGACGGACCACAACCTAGCTATACCCTAAGATAAAACACAGCTAGCTATGAATTAGCAAAACTGTAAAAATATTCTCACTTTTTATTCAAAACAACCACATCGTCAAATCTATTCTTAGACAATATACAAATAGCAACAAGTTTTTTACGTTTGAAAAAGAAGAAGAAAATTCGTAGCCATTAACATGTTTCCAACACCAAACAGTGTAAACAGTAGCTCAAACAAATAAAAAGCTAAAAAAAATCGCAACACACGCGGGAAACAACCAGCACCGCCCAACTACACATAAAAAAATCTTACCCCACACACCATAACAGCAATGGATCAGTTTAATTGGGCCAGTCAAAAATGGACAGACCAAAATCAACCCAGGATAAACTAAAAAGAAACATCAATTTTAAGGCAAACCGATCGGACGGTACACAAGCTAGCTGTGACATAGCTTACGATCACAGCTAGCTGTGTTTTAGCAATTCTGATCTTTATTAGCACCTTGCATCGAGTTGATGGATTTTGCAGCTTATGTTGAATTTATTCCATAACACACCATGCATCATAGTAGTACAACTTAACACACCATGACTACTACTACTAGCACAATTATTAAGTTTTACCCAGGTGACCGAAAGAGGAAGGATGGAAGAGAAATGCAACTCAAGGATGGAAGGGAGATGCATGGAGGATGGAGCCGTATACGAGTAGGAGTCAGAGCTAGGTTAATTAAGGGCTTGTTTGATTCAAAGGAATTGTGTAGGATTTTTGTAGGATTTGGATCTTTAGGAATTTTTCCTATAACTGCTGTTTGATTCAAAGGATTATAATCCTTAGGAAATCCTTCAAAGGATTCCTTTGCACTCTATTTTGAAGGAAAATTTCCATCCACTCCAACCTCTTTGTATAATTCCTTTGATTTTCCTGTGCAATCAAACACCACTTGATCTAAAATCCTATAGTTACATAATCCTATAGGATTCAAGTGGACATGCCACTTCAATCCTATGGTTTTTCTATTCCTATGTTTTGTGAATCCTATGAATCAAACAAGCCCTATTCTGGTGGAGCTGCTTGACGAGTCCGAGGTTGATGATGCCCCACGCCGAGTGCGGCCACTCCTTGTCCATGGTCTTGTCCCTCATCACCCTGCCCCACGACACCCACCCTTCCCACGACATTCTCTTGTCCCAGCTGCTCCCCCACTGGAGCACCAGCCTCAGCCCCTCCTCCGCCGCTGTCACCGCCTCGTCCCACCTCCCGCCACCGTTCAGCAGCACCTGCGCCAGCACCAGCCAAGGCTCCCCCACGAACGGGTTCTTCTCGATGCTCCGCCGCAGCAGAGACTCTATTTCCGTCCAGTCGCCCCCTTTCACGTCGCTGCAGATCGCCTCCCAGTACAGATCCCTCGCCGCGATCTGCTCGTCGGGGTCCAGCACCTTGCTGCACCGGTCGAACACTGGAGGGATCGAGAGCTCTAGCTCGGCGTCATCGTTGTCTTCCTTGTTTACGGTGTCTTTCTCCATGCGGCGGAGACGCTCGTCGACGGCGATGAGGCGGTAGATGGCGGTGAGCCTGGATGTGAGGCACATCCACAGCCCTGGCTTGCCGGTGCCTGGCCAGAGAGCTCCCCAATTGTTGCCGGTGGACTCCAGGCGTCCGTCCTCGTTGCCGAATAGCTTGTCCTGGTAGTCCGTGTACTGGTCGCTCAAGTCCGCGACGGTCATCAGCACGAACACCGCCAGCACCCTCCGTGACAGCGCCACGGGCTCCCCCGTCCGGATGTGCGGCGCGACCACGCCCTCCTCCGGCACCACTGACCGCAGCTTCATCCTCCACGCCTCCGAACTCGCGTACTCGCCACCAGCAGCCCTGGCGAGGGAGGTATCGGCGGCGGCGAGGTGGTCCCTGAGCTCACCATCGGTGTAGCGGAAGTGGAGGTCGTCGTGCATGAGCGCCTGGCGCGGGACGACGCAGAAGAGGTGCACGAGCCGCTCGGCGGCGCCGCCGATGATGGCGCGGACGTTGGCGCGGCTCACGTCCGGCTCGAAGATGGCGAGGTTGACGTAGGAGTTGGAGTAGGAGGAGTGGTAGAGGCCGCAGCGGGAGACGGCGTCCGGCGCGCCCCACAGGTGGATGATGCGGTAGACGTCCACGAGGTGGTCCAGGAAGGTGCCGTGCTTGTGGTAGCACTCGCCGGCTCCCGCGGAGACGAGGACAGACACGAGCGAGGGGAGCTCCGGATCGACGGCGGCGAGGTCGCCGCGGAGGAAGGGCCGCGCGGCGGAGAGGAGGGACGGAAGGTTGTCGTTGGATGAGGCCGTGCCGTTGGTGCTGCCGCTGCTGATGACGTTACTGTTCTTGGTGGCCATGATCGATTTAGGTGCCAATGCTTGGTGTGCCTTGCGCGCTACCTTTCAGTTTCACTTGTGTGGTGTGTGGACTCAATTCTGATTTCTGGAGTGTATTTACCAGCGGTCACCACAAAAGGAATAAAGTCAAACGCCGACGGCCTAATTCTACGCCGACAGGCAAAAGATCGAGGTCGTCGTTGTAGGTGGACGGGCTCGGCAGACAGGTAATGTAGTTGTCGGTGTACGATGGATAGGGCCATCGGCGTAGACCGGACCGTCGGCGTAGCTGATTACCCGTGACGGCGATGCGACGACACCTGCCATCGGCATAGCCGTTTTTCCCTTTTGCCACATTAATCTTAGAAAAAACATAAATAAATTATTTTAATTTAGAAAAATGCATATAATATATCAAAATTTGTAGAAAAATAAGATCTACCTATCTAAACTTAAATATTACATATTTTTGTTGAAAAAATATAATATATTATAAACACTTTCGTATAACATATTTTCTATTTTCCTAGTGTGCAAAACGAGGTGTTTTGTGAAGAAACCACCAAATGAAAGTTTAAAAATGATACCATCCCATTTTAAAAAATAGTAGACCATCTTATATGGACAATATCACAACCGGATTATCTTAAATCTTTCCATCCACCCCTCGTAAAAAGACAAATTCTTGCCGAATCAACATAAAGTGAGTCAGATTTAACCTATAGCTACATGATCTGATGCTCATGATTTTTTTGTAAAAAATATTTTTAAACTCACAATATGCTATTTCATCAGAGATCCAATGCAAGTTTAGTGAGACCCAGCCCTGAGTTAAGAATCTTCATGCCTGCCGTTTTAGAAAGTTTGACGATAGTTTGAAACAGACATAAAAAATTCAAAAATGATCGAAACAATACAAACCATTTGCATGGTGTTATACTATATGATATAGTTGTAAGTAAAAATATCAGACTTGCTATATTCATTGTGTCTCAAAAAACCCTTCACAAAATGACTTATCTCAATCGAGATTTCTTGGCTTTTAGGTCAAATGACCAATGTTATGGCTAGAATCACAGCATAGTTTGCGATAATGTGCCCATATTGTGCATGCATGTACATCATGGGATGGCGAACAATGTTGTCGGAAGATGTTTTCCTTTTCGCCGCACGGAAAATCCATTTTCTATTTTTCGAGTATCCAAAACGGGGTGTTTTGTGAAGCAACCATCAAATAAAAGTTTAAAAATCGTACCAACCCATTTTAAAAAATAGTAGACCACCTTACATGAAAAATATCATAACCGGGTTATCTTAAACCTTTCCATCCACCTCTCATAAAAAACAAATTCTTGTCGAATCGGTAGGAAGTGAGTCAAATTTGAACTACATGTACATGATCTGATGCTCATGATTTTTTGAAAAAATTATTTTTAGACTCAAAATATGCTATTTTATCAGAGATCCAATGCAAGTTTAGCGAGACTCAGCCCTGAGCTAAGAATCTTCATGCCCGCCGTTTTAGAAACTTTGACGATAGTTTAAAACAGGCATAAACAAATTAAAATACAATCAAAACAGTGCAAAAACTTCACGTGGTGTCATACTATATGACATAGTTATAAGAAAAAATACCAAACTTGGTATATTGATTGTGTCTCAAAAAAACTTCACAAAATGACATATCTCAATCGAGGTTTCTAGCTTTTAGGTCAAATGACCAATGTTATGGCTAGAATCACGATATAGTTTGCGATAATATGCACATATTGTGCATGCACGTGCATCATGGGATGACGAACAATGTTGCAGTAGGAAGTTTTCTTTTTGGTTGCACTGAAAAGCCATTTTCCATTTTCCGAGCACCAAAAATAGGGCGTTTTGTGAAGAAAACACCAAATGGGAATTCAAAATGCTACTAACCCATTTAAAAAAATTCTAGACCACCTTAAATGGACAGTGTCATAACCTCGAGAGCAACCTTTCCATCCACCCCTGATGAAAAAGACAAATTTCTGATGAATCGGTAGGAAGTAAATCCGATTTGAACTACATGTACATTATCTGATGCTCATGATTTTTTACAAAAATCATTTTTAGACTCAGAAAATTCTATTTTATTAGATATCCACTTCAAGTTTTCCTTTTCGTCGTACCAAAAAGCCATTTTCTTTTTTCCGAGTGCAAAAAGGGGATGTTTCATTAATGCTAACATAGTTTCGGTTGGTCTAGTGTTTAAAAGATACGATACATAATTAAATAGATGATAGGTATGTAATATTTGGATTCTTCTCATTTTTCGGATCGATTTGGATATACTATTTGTCGAATTACGATTTACGGATTTGTAGATATGAATTATTCAATATTAAATGGAAAAAGGCAAAATAAATAAATTTTGTTTTTATGGAATTTGAATTCAAGATTATTATTACTTATTCATTGTTGTTTACTTAAATAATTTTTTTAAAATTATAAAAATAAAGGCGTGTGATACCATCGTCCGAGGATTAATATGATTGATATGGCAATATTATTATAAGTAAGGTCTAATTTCCTTATTGGAAGCTCATTTGGAAGGAACGGGGAAGTTAAGTGTGCTGTGGCTGGAGTAGTGCTAGGATGAGTGGTCGATCGGGAATTTAATCGAAAATTAATTATATTAGAGTTAAAATATGCTTGTGAGATTAACGAGTCAAATAATTAAAAAATGCTTGTGAGTTTAACAATTCAAAACAAAAATAAAAAAATTGAAAAAATTGAATTTTTTTGGAAAAGGATAGCCGACGACATTGCCGTCGGCGTAGCTACAGCCAAACCCTCTAGGCCGACAGCAATGCCGTCGGCGTAGCTGCCGCCAGGGAAAACGACAGTCAACCTCGTGATGTGGGCCTCGCATCCTCTACGCCGAAGGCCAAACTGGTTGCGCCTATGGGTTGTACGCCGATGGTCATAGACCGACAGCAATTAGTGGCTACGCCGACGGGGTCTGGCCGTCGGCACCTGGCTTGTTTCCCGTAGTACACCATGGGAACGCTAGATTCTTTACTGTTGTGAATTTGAAATGTTTGTTGGATCACTACGGGAAAAATTGTCGCTGTCTGGCTTTGCCGTGTGCCTAGGCAAAGAATTACACTGCCTTGTGCGCCTTCACAAGCACACGACAAAATATTACAAAATCACATGGTAAAGATTAGAACATGCAATGGACAAACCAGGGAACACGGCACATAAATACCACACGACAAATACCATAAGGGCGCACAACATAGGTTTGTTCACGACAACGATGTGGGACCCTCGGCCGACAGGTGCACCTAATGGGGATGAGCTGACGGCTGCACGGTGAGAGCTTTGCCGTGTGCCCTCGCCATCAGGTACATGGCAAATATCAACATTTGATGTGTGTATTAGTCTGTAAACATGGAAAAGGGCTGTCTTTTCCTTTTATTTTATTTAATTAGTAGTAATATGTTAGGTTGTGTTATTTCATAAGATTATGAGCACACACATATGAATAGGTTGTTGTGGTATGACATTGTGTGTATTGCTATTTATTGTGGCCAGTTAAGATTATTCCTTCTCCGTGTGTGTATCATACTTAGGCTTACATGCGGTTAAAGAGATCTGGTGCATCTAATTGAATATTGACAGACAAAACATATTCGTAGAAATGACGCAAGATAACATCAAGAAATACATTATCACATAACAAGTGGTTAGAAACATTACAAGCGGTTCAACACATCACAAGACGTTCAATATAACTAATACATCTCGCTCAATCAAACTGACCGTCGACTTCCGGCTCCTGAGCCGTGGGCGGTGAACACCTAAAGATAAAGAACCATCATAGGAGCATAGCTCGGTTGGGACCCCTAAAGAAACTGCCAGTCATTGGATAACCTGACGTCGAACACAACCATATAGCGATGGACATACTCGCCCTCTCCCTGACACGATTCTATACCACCTCCTAGGGGTCGGCTCCCTCTGCACCGATAGTGGACCAAACGAGCACCACCAAAGAAGCTCCGGGTCGACGACGGGACCCGTATTCCTCACCATCTACGCGTCCAACGGAGCCCAGTCCTCCACCGTTGCTGCCGAGTCGACGACGAGGATGCGGGATGGGCATCCTAAAGTAGCCAACAAACACACGTGGTCGGTGATGAGGCGGCGAGGCGGTGTCAGGCGCGAGTTCTCGGTGCTGAGGAGGCGAGGAAGGTGTGTATGTGTGGATGGCCATTACAGTCGGCCTAGATATAGAGGGAAAGGGCGGGGAAACATGGCGGGAAGCGGAGGGAAAGGGCGGGAAAACATGGCAGGAAGCAGAGAGAAATGGCAGGAAAGCATGTCTGCAAATAGGGTCACACTTGGGAACCATGTTTTGGACATTTCAACATTACACCACACTTTATTACACATTCTAGGGTCACATGCATGGTTTGGATGTGTTCTGATGCCCCGAAGCACTTCTTCCTACGAAACCCTGATCCCTAGGCCACGGATTGTCTACCCCCATAGATGTTCTTCTGACGGGGGTAGATGATACCTTCGATCCGGATTACGGATGTAGTATAGCTCTTTTTCCCTAGTAGACCTAGGTTTATCGAATCCTCGGGAAGCAGAAAGCAAAGTGAGGTTACTTAAACGGACCTTCGAGAGTTTTAGAATTACTTTTATATTTTCACCGGACCAAGAGTTTGTGATTTGTTGTTGTTGACGATGAGAGAGAGAGGGCCTAGGGTCCTCGGTTTCACCAGTAGCTGTGCAAAAAATCTGAAGGGAATAAAAGATAATAATAAAGTATGCATGTAATTGTTAGAGCAAGATAATTATATGTGGGTAGTGCATCCATAATTGTTATTGCCTCCGCAACTACTTATAGCAATAACCTACTAGTCTCATCCATATAAGAAAGATAACTAATGATATGCATAGTGATGTCACCATTAGTCCCAAGTAAATCCCTCACATACAGCCGTACTTCCCCTTCTATCACTGCAGTTCCCATCCCGCAGATCAGTTATTGCTCACACTCCCTATACCTGGATCAATCCTCGGGGTCTTGGGTAACTGACAAGTCCTTATATTTAGGCAAGAGAGGGTACTATAATCATCATGTCATATAAACTAATTCATGATCCCATCTATGATTAATAACATGCACAAAAAGCTTCATGGCTAGGCCAAAGCCCTTAGTCCAAGGAGAATTACTCACACATAGAGATAAAATCAACAATCATAAACATTATAATAGAGATCATAAGATTGATAGAAAATAGTCTTACAGTGTCGCCAATTAGAGAAGAGATCTACTATTACAAGTGGTGGAAGATGGCTATTGTGGCGGAGAAGGGTTTGGAGATTTAGATCTAGATATATTCCTCCGGCGTGGTGGCTTCTGGTGGCAGGGAGAGTTGAGGTTGAAAAAGAAGCGTTGTTTCTTGTCGCCCGACGCCTCTTTATATAGGGGTCCCTTCATGATAGGTGTTATGTTTTACCTAATGGAGTCGATGTCAACTATACGGCTGGAATAAATTTCCCGCCATATAGTTGGTCGTTAAGGCTTCTGCCTCCACTTCACGGCAACTGGTTTCTTTGACGTGTTGGAAATCTCATATATTTGGCATTTATGTTGTGATTCTCATCATTATACGTCATTATCTGCGCAGGAAAAATAGTAAGAAAGGATTGCACACCCATTTGATCATTAGGCATTAGTGGCAGGGTTGAGAGAGATATTTCATCAAATATATGTATAATATCTAGTTTAAATGCGGACGTGGATGACTATATTCACAGCCATCAACCTCCCCAAGCTTAAACTTGATCGTCCTCGATCAAGAAAACCAAAATCAAAAAGGAACGCAACATTTAAACTGAAATAACGAGATGATGATCTTACTCATGATTGGTAGTGTCATGTTTCCTCCACTTTATTAATCTGAAAAACTTCAGCATAGATAGAATAATGGCAAGCATATCATACGGGTTTCATGAATCATTATAGCGCAGCCAAATTATTGTAAGCATGCATGATTCAAAAGAGTAAACTTTATTCCATATCATGTAATCAACTCATAAGCTTGCCTTTGAATAATATAGTATAATCATGTAAAATTGAGAATGTGAGAGTTCGTCATGAAAAGCATATACACTAAAGTATCTCAATTCTCCCACATCAATAAGTCAAGACTTTTCAAGCACTACTTTTCTATTCATTGTCCTTCAAGAATTTCAGTTCTTAAGTAATTGAGAGCATGCCAAAAAAACATTAGTTTATCGGGCTGTGATGGACACTCGTGGCATCACTAAGGTTTTTGTTCCTTTTGCATAATGATTACTCATATTAGCGAGAGGAGTGATTCCAATCATGTTTACAGCTACCTGAGAGTGCCAAGAATCTTACCCATTATAGCATTGCTACTACAAATGTTTAATCAACTCATAGTCGAAATCTAGGAGTTTCCTCCATGAAAATCGTTCGTAGGCTAGCGGAGTTGTTGGCGTCCCATGAAGTTTGACACGTATAATGCCATATCATTCGTATTATTCACAAGTTAAACTTTGGCATGCTCACAAAAACCGCTAAACATTAATTTAATTAAACAAATCCTTTCAAAGAGAGCTATCAAGTCTATCAATATTTTCTATGGTGTTGAGTGTCTCTAGGAAAAAGCTTTCAAGACTAAATACTACAACACCCAAGTCTTCAATTGTGAGACTTCTTATTTCAATTGTGTAGAAAAGTTTTAGGCAAGACTTGGTTAACTACAAGAGATGGAACAAAATGTACACAATTAAATACCCGTGCAAAAAAATACTACAATATAGAGACTCACTCCACCTATATAACATCTTAACATCACTACTAACTAGCATGGGTTTCTCAAACTTCAAAAGTGGGGAGTCATAAGGCATACCTCTCATGTTTGGTTCCACTTCTCTCTTCCCTTTTTATTTGTTTTTTTGGAAACTCGAAATCGGTCACTCTCCTGCAAATACATGAGAACCTCGAGGCAAAAATAAAAGAAAGAGGGAAAATAAAGATAAACGGAAAAATCTTTTTGTGGTTTTTGAGAAGGGGATTTAAAGAATAGAAAATTGGCGGCAAAGCTCGGCTTGAAAATATCGAAAACAAAATAAAATAACTAAATATAAGGTGTTGGGGAAACCAACACGAGTGCTTATAAACTCAAATAAAAGCATAACCTCAAAAATAAAGCAAATGAATGTCAAATAAAAAATAGATAGAAAACCTCTCCAAGCTTAGGCTTTTGCAAGCCCTTCAAATCATTGAGGTCGGGGAAAGTTGTAACTCTAGTCCACAAATTGAGTTGATAACTTACTTGTTGTTTCTCGGAGGTTCAGGGCGAGATTATGCATCCCCTCCATAGTCGCTCCAAGTTCTTGGAAATCTTGATATGTAGTGAACCAGTCGGTGGTTGCTCTTCTTGATGAGGAACTTCTTGCTCCTCCTCTTGGTCCTCATCCTCTTCCGGAGTATCTTCCTCGGGTTGGTGTTGCTCAACCTACAAGTCATAAAGCACACGTACTTCCTCGATAGAGAAAAGACCATTAGGAAGAGGAGCGAGGTAGAGATGCCTAGCTCCAGCAATATGCAGATAATAAACACCACCTCTCCTAGTGAGCATTCCACAAGCCCACAAAGTAGAGAAACCAACACGTTGCTCACCTAGCACCGGTTGCAACTCACATAGGTCAATACCAAGGGAATTTGCAAGCACGGTGATGACGCCTCCACAAGTGATTGGTCCTTGGATTTGGGAGGATTGGTACTCCAAGTAGCTCACAAGAATTGCGCACAAGTTGAGTGACAAGTTGTCTTAGTCGAAAGCAACTTTTGCGAGGACTAAGATGTCCTCCTCATTGAGTCTTGTAAACTCATTAAGCGCCTTCAAGGTGTTAGAAATAACATAGAACAAATAGCAAATAGCAGGATGTTGAATAGTTTTCCCTTTGTTGACTCTAGAAGTAAAGCTCATTATATTATAGCAGAGTTCAGGGGAAGGTTCTATGCTAGTAAAAGATGCATGTAGAGCATTAGGATCATTGTTGGGTAAACCAAAACAATTGCACCATTCGTCAAGTGATAAAGAATAATTGTTGTTCATGAGTCAGAAAGAAATCCTATCCTCCCCATGCCATATTTTAACTGTTCTTTTCAAAGAACTTAAAAATTCAATGGTTAACCGACAATAGGTAGATGCATCGTGAAATACAAGTTTTGAAGACCAACTCTATTAAAGTCATCAACAATACTGAGTTGGTTCAATATTAAGGGGCAAGCCCACTTGGTTGCCTTCGCTTCTCGGTTTTGATCCTGTCGA
Organism: Avena atlantica; assembly: GCA_910589765.1. Taxonomy (NCBI): domain Eukaryota; kingdom Viridiplantae; phylum Streptophyta; class Magnoliopsida; order Poales; family Poaceae; genus Avena; species Avena atlantica. The sequence goes on from OU342736.1 coordinate 355,283,952, forward strand.
AACGATCACGGTGGGAATCGTTCTTGAATCGTATCCCCATGCGTTCCTAAGCTGCAGCCCGAGAATAACTGGCGGCGAAAAGAGCACGCGTTTGGCTCCTTGTGTTCATCTTCTAAAAATAAATAATAAAGACAAATATAAAAATTCTTGATCCAACAATAATATTCATAGCATATTCCTTATGCACACTAAAGAATCTCCTCAACATAATAATCTAGGCAAGAGAATCATGGTAACTAGTTCAAAATAAGTCTCACCCTGGATTCATAATGACAATAGATCATAGATGAATTTGCGAAAATTAATTGGAGGATCGGAGGAAAAACATACCGTAGATCACTTATGTGCGAGGAAATCGAACGAAATTGAGTAGGGGTGAAGATCCCTTGAGGTTTTGAGAGAGTTTGGAGGTAGAAGAGAGAAAAAGGATTGATGTTTTGGTGTTTTGGGTACCTTTCTGTGCGTTTAAGTGGTTGAACGCAACTATACGATCGCAACTATACAGTCGAAACAATTTATTCTTGCCGTTTAGTTGGTCTAATGGCAAAAATTAGGATTTCTAGGGTTTCTTTCCTAGCGACTGTTACTATACGGCCGGAACTTTTGTTCCCACGGTATAGTTGGTCGTCAAACTTGCTGTTCCTTCGAAACATAAAATCGAAAAAGGCCTCGATATCTATACGGCCAAACTATACATCCAGAATATTTATTCCCACCGTATAGTTGGTCATTAAACCTTCTGTACCTGGGAAATAAAATTTGTCGAGGGCATAGATAACTATACGGCCAGAACTATATGGCTGGAATTTTATTCCCGCCATATAGTTGGTCGTTAAACCTTCTGTAGACATAAAAAAATTCTATTTTTTTGAGAATTCTTTCTTAGACTAAAACTTAGAGAAACACCATGTTTTCGACAGAAAAATGACAGTCTAAATTGTCGACCAATAACATCATGTTTAAAATAGGATTTTTAGTACTACCGAACTTCTCCTCCTCAACAAGAGTTTTCTAGCACTCTTTATTCAACAAAATATTTATACTAAAACTTAAACACTTTACTCAAACCTTTATTTCACATGGGTAGCCTCCCATGCAACACTCTTTTATGGTCAAAAGCTTGACCTTGATGTTACTCACTTAGGCCAGATGAGTGGAACTCCCACTCCAAAATAGTTGGCCTTCAAAGTGATGGCCTCCTTATAATCTTGCTTAGTTTTATTTTTCCTTGGAAAATGAATAACAAAAGTATCCTGCGAAGGTAATTGAAGCTTCACGTTCCCTTCATGTAGATTAATCAAAGCCTTAATAGTTCTTAAAAATGGACGTCCTAATATGATAGGAGCAGTAGCATCTTCAGGCATGTCAACAATAACAAAATCAATAAGAGCAAGATATCCTTTAATGTACACTAAGGTATTTTCTTTAATTCCTACTGCTTGTTTGTAAGTAGAATCTGCTAGATGTAATTTTAACTCAGTCATTTTAAAAGAGCCAAGATTTAACTTATTAAAAAGACTCTTTGGAATTATTGAAATACTTGCACCTAAATCATAGGGTGCAGCTATTTCATTAGTCCCAATTTTAATCTTAATAGTAGGCTCAAATATATCATCAAGCTTAACAGGTAATTTCTCAGCAATTTTATTATACTCTTTCTTAAGCTCACGTACCTTTATTGCTACCTGATTAACGAAGTGTTGATACATGGCTTCCTCATTTACTTCACTTACCGGAATCGTGATATTGATCCTTTTTACAAGATCTTCAACTGTGCAGTTTGGTGAAGGAGCATTTCTATAATCGAGTTCTCCAGGCTCCTCCCTTTGGATTCTTATCATCTTGAGGTCTTCAACTGGATTGGGCTTAGCTTTACCTGCAAAATTAGCTAGAATGAGAGTTTGACTCTCGGTTATCTTACCTAGATATGGCTCAACAATCCTTGTTCTTTCTTGGAGGGCCTGCAAATATTTCCTCAAACTAACAACTTGGTTAGATAATTTACTAAGCATAGAATCATGGTTCTCCGTTATTTTAACTAGGATATTGTTTTGATCATTTTGTGAATCCATAAAAGATTTAAGAGTTTTTTGGAGACTACTATTACTTGATGCAATATTATTATTAGAGTTGCCTGCAGAACTGGAATAATGTTTCTGAAAATTATAATTCTTCTTCCAAGCAGGGTTATAATCATTACGAGCTATGAAGTCTATTTCTTCAATAGTTGGTTCGGGAGTAGATCTTACCTAGGTTTCCTTACCTTTGACGGCTAATATGAGCTCATGCAACTTAGCATTGAGTTCTTCATTTTCTTGAGGTGTGACGGAGTTCACCTTCTTCTAGTTTGATCTTTCCACATGACATTGGGCATGGTTATCTTGCATATTGTCTAGCAGCTACTTTCCTTCGGTAATTTTTTTACCCATAAATGTTCCTCCAGCTGCAGTATCGAGAATAGACTTAGACACAGGGTTAAGAGCATTATAAAATAAATGGAGAATTAACCAATCTTCCAAGCCATGGCTAGATAGTTTCTCATGCATTATTTCATTCTCTCCCATGCAAGCGCTAGTGGCCCGCGCTCTTCCTGTCTAAAACCAGTAATATTAGATCTTAGTTGCATAGTCTTTGCATATGGAAATAATTTAGTCATAAATAAAGAAGTACATTCCACCCATGATGCAATAGTATTTCCAGGCAAAGATAACAACCATTCTTTTGCTCTTCCTCTAACAGAGAAAGGAAATAAACGCAACTTGACCACATCGGGGTCAACATCTTTAATGCACATCATATCACATATTTCAGTGAAAGTTCTCAAGTGCATACCTGTGTCTTCAACAACAGAGCCTCTAAATTGATTCCGTCGAACCAAACTTAAATAGTGGGGCTTAATTTCATAATCTTCAGCAGTAATTGTTGGCTGAGTAATAGGAGTACGCAAATAATCATTATTGGGAGTTGCAAACTCCCCTAGCTTCTTTTTAGCCATACTTTCTATGTTTTTGGATTTTCTTAAACAAATACTAATGATGGTAAAAGCAAGAATTAAAAGACTAACTATTTTTTTTGGTTTTTCAAATAAAGACTAAAAGTAGACTAACAAAATTAAAAACAAGAACTAAAACTAGCAAGGTTCATACTAAACTCACCAGGGTAGCTATTGCTTCCCCGGCAGCAGCGCCAAAAAAAGGGTTGATACCTTTGATCCAGATTACGGATGTAGTATAGCTCTTTTTCCCTAGTAGACCTAGGTTTATCGAATCCTCGGGAAGCAGAAAGCAAAGTGATATTACTTAAACAGACCTTCGAGAGTTTTAGAATTCCTATTGTGTTTTCATCGGACCAAGAGTTTGCGATTTTTTTGTTGTTGTTGACAATGAGAGAGAGGGCCTAGGGTCCTCGGTTTCACCAGTAGTTGTGCAGAACATCTGATGGGAATAAAAGATAATAATAAAGTATGCATGTAATTGTTAGAGCAAGATAATTTTATGTGGGCAGTGCATCCATAATTGCTATTTCCTCTGCAACCGCTTATAGCAATAATCTACTAGTCTCATCCATAGAAGAAAGCGAACTAATGATATGCACAGTGATGTCACCGTTAGTCTCAATTAAATCCCTCACATACAGCCATACTACCCCTTCTGTCACTGTGGTTCCCATCCTGCAGATCAGTCATTACTCGCACTCCCTATACCTGGATCAATCCTCGGAATCTTGGGTACATGAAAAGTCCTTAGATTTAGGAAAGAGAGGGTACTATAATCATCATGTCATACAAACTAATACATGATACCATCTGTGATAAATAACATGCACAAAAAGCTACATGGCTAGGCCGAAGCCCTTAGCCCAAGGATAATTACTCACACATAGAGATGAAATCAAAAATCATAAACATTGTAATATAGAGATCATAAGATTGATAGCAAATAGTCTTACAATGTCACCAATTGGATAAGAGATCTACTATTACAAGTGGTAGAAGATGGCTATGGTGGTGGAGAAGGGTTTGGAGATTTAGATCTAGATCTATTCCTCCGGCGTGGTGGCTTCTGGTGGCAGGGAGAGTTGAGGTCAAAAAAGAAGCGTTGTTTTTCGTCGCTCGAAGCCTCTTTATATAGGGGTCCCTTCACTAAAGTTGTTCTGGTTGACCTAAGGGAGTCGATGGCAACTATACGGCCGAAATAAATTTCCCCGTCATATAGTTGGTCGTTAAGGCTTGTGCCTCCACTTCACGGCTCCTGGTTTCTTTGACACGTGTTGGAAATGTCATATATTTG